>CM042886.1:12851519-14051519 GCA_023653495.1 Melastoma candidum
TCCAAAGGGTAATACCGTCCATTGGTAATGTCCGTCTGGGATACAAAATCCCGTTTTCCATTTTTCATCAGGGTGTATGCCAAGTTGCCAAAATCCACTTTTAAGATCAAACTTTGAGAATATTTTTGCTTTGGCAAGTGATGAGAATAAGACTGTTCTTCTTGGCACTGGAAACTTATCATCTTGCAAGAATTGATTTAGAGGTTGATAATTTATGACTAACCTCCGTTTCCCCCTGATCTGTTCTGATCGTTTGTTTACGTAGAATGCTTCACAAGCCCATTGTGAATCTGTCGGCTCTATCAATCCCTGCTGTAATAAAGCGGCACATTCTTTCTGCAGGCTCAATAGAAAACATTCGGGTCAGTGATGTGTATGGCTTAAAATTTCCAAGATACTTGAGGCCTGTAGACAAGATCATTAGTTCAGGTAGTTTGTGCAGAATGTTCCATCCAAGCACAATGTCTCTTCCTGGAAGATCAGTGACATATAGGGAGGAGTTGATAATGCAATTATGAAAAAGCTTTATCTTTAACTCCTTAGTCTTGTGAGTTGTCTGGAATATGTCACTTGATGCAGCCACAAATTTCTTTACGTATGGGACCAGAAATTCTTGTGGTACAAGGGCTGGATTGATCATACTTTCTGCTGCGCCAGTGTCTATGAAAGCAACTGCAGTAACTGGTCTACGGTATTTGGAAAAATATACCTGGACCTTTATGTGTGGCGCTATCTTGGTGGCCGCAATAAGTGGGAGTTGTGAGGGACCTTCAGGAGCTTCTTCCTTTTCTTCTAAGTCTCCTGAGATAATGACAGTACCAATATTGGATTCTTCAGAAGGTACCTGTCTTATCGGGATGATAGGAATATTTTGTCCCTCTGGATGAACACGGATGGTGTAGATGCCTTCATCAGCATCTGTTTCTGAGAATTCCCCTTCAAGACAAAACACTGTCTTGTCAGTCTGGAATTCTTCTAGGGAGAAAAGAGATTCAAGATCCTCGTCTCTCAAGGATATCTGGGTATCTTCCTCTATTTGTGCTATTAAGCCTTTTCCTCTTCTGGGGCAGTTTCTTGCAAAGTGGCCAGGCTTTCTGCAAAGGAAGCATCGGTTGGACTTTCTTTGAAGTCCATCTTTCTTTTTGAACCTGAGGAATCTCTTCCACTTCTTTCGTGGCTTCCCCGGGATGTTTCGTTTTCTGGAGGAGTCCTTCCTCTTGATTTTGTGGGGCTTAGTACCTGGAGCACAAGAACACAAATCTTTGGTGGTACATTTAACTTGGTACCTATTTTTCTTGGCTCGGCAGACCTGGTCTAGGCGCTTATCTTGATTAAGGAAGCCTTGGATAATCTCCTTTCTTTGGCACAATTCATTGACCCCGGCAATGATTTCTTGCTGAATCTGTCCAACTGTTAGTTGAGCAATTCTAATATTTTTGCTTAGAAGACTTTTCTCAACCATGGCAGATATAGGTTTTTCTATCGAAGATAGGAATACTGGCTTGTATGTATTGTCGCCACCTAAATGCAAGAATAGATGCAGCATTCTTTGGAAATGTTTATCCAAATCTTTTACCTTGTAAGAGCAGCATCTTCTTTGGAAGAACTCTGTCCTTTTTTCTTCCAAGAGGTCAAGGTATCCATGGTGGTGTGGGCAAGGTGCTTCTCCAGGCGGGGTTCCTAGTCTAGATCTCTCACTCCCCTCGAAAAAAGGAAAGGGAAGGGCTCTGATACCAACTGTACGACTGTCACAAACAACTCAAGAGAATAAGGAAAATATAGATTAAATCAGAAGCTGACATCTAATCAGATAAAACAATCTGACAGAAAGAGTTGTACAAGACAGAAGCTTCGACCACCAGAACAGAACAACGCGAGAGTTGCTCACGGTCGGATAAAAGCGGAAGAAAGCAAAGACATGATAAAAAGGATATCCAAGTCCTTTTTGATAAGATAAGAGAAAGTAGAATTACTTAGGCAGTAGATAAGTACAAGTGTTGCTTGATATACCAAGCAAGGTACTGCCGATACTGGACATGATGGCGGAGGCTAGTCCAGCCGTCATATAAATCCCAAGGTTTATGAAAGACTCGTTCAAACCCTGGTTTTTGGTACTGAAAACAAGATACCTGGACGGTTATGGTTTGAAGGACACTTATTCTTGCCATATGTTCTATGAACTCATCTATGGCTTTAATGGTGAGGGTGAAGTGTTTAAGAGTTCCTTTCTTCCTCCATCGTGGCTCGTTATAACGTTGACGAATGCTGTGGAAGTGGCTACGCAAAGCCATACTATCAGGAAAGGGAGGTTTGGTAAACGACCGTCGTCCTAGCGGAGGTCTCATCCTACTATCAGTGGCCGCGACCTGCGCCTGGCAGCCCTCCTGGCTATAATGGCAAGTGGTCCTTATGGCAGTCGATAGCTTTACGGCCCTGAGAGTTCTCTGCTAAGTTAACAATGTTCAACAAACAGCCGTTTCACAACAGAAGGCTTATAGCAGTCAAGAACACAACACTTATCAAAGAGATATTAAGTTCCTTTGGAGGAGGATTAGTTTTCTTAAACAGGTCTCACCATTATAACCAAAGAGTCAGGCAAGACATTAATACTGGAGAGAACAGGTAGAAGGATAACATAAAGAGAAACTTGAACAGTGTTGGAAATAACAAAGATAGGATAAAGATCAAACCAAGAATACGATGAATGATCGCAAGAAGACGCATAGGAATTTTCTGGGTTTTCTGGGTTTTCTGGATTTGTTTGGGTTTTCTGGGTTTTCTGAATGTTTTTGGGTTTATCGAAGGTGAGGGGGTTTCTGGAGAGATTGTCGAACTAGGGAACCACCACTACTGGATAACACCTTGGAAGAAGCTTAGCCGGCCATGGAGATAGAAGAAACTACTTGTGTATTAGCTCTTACTCTAAAATTGCTCTGCCTTGAAATGTTGGCAGGTGAGTCTATTTATATTACAAAGCTACACTATTGCTGATTGCAATAAAGCTAAGCTAGTGGAGCGTAATTGACGGAGGAATCTTGCAGCTTTCTGAAAGTTAGTTGGCTGGTAATGCCGACCTTATCTTTAAAGCATCTTTACTATTCCTCATGGGCGGCTACTCTCGTGGTCGTTTTCCTCGGTTGTCGGGAGAGTGTTCTGTGTTTCTTTTCTGAGTGCTGGAGGGACCCGCTGATGAAGCTTCTGGATTTGGGCCGGATGGGCCTGATGAGCTTGAACTTGGGCCAAGATCAACTTTGTCCAGGAAGTCTTGTGCAATGTCTTCCCAATATACTCCATCGTCTTGATGTCCATGTTGAAAGAGAGCACACTGGAGCATGTGGACATGGTTCGGGTCTGTGAACTGGATTTGGTGCTGGAGTACTTCATCTGGATCCAAGTAGGGAACTCCATTTTCCTTGCAAAGTCTAATCTTCAGGAATTCGTTGTCAGTGATTGCCATTTCTCTGTCCGAATGGAATGGGGATTCATGAACCAGAGAAAAAGGAAGATTGGCGAATTCGTCCACAGTATTGATTGATGCCATCGCTTGGAGTCTTGAGTCGAAGTACCAGTACCTGCGAAAAAGATAAACTGAATAGGGGGTTAGTCCGCCGAACTTGAAGTACTTGTCCTGATGGATCTGTATCCACGTCTTCCATTGTGTTAGCGGGGCAAACCATGCTAGAACTTCAGCCAAGTGAGCATTAGGCTTTCTGTGTGGAGTGAATGTATGAAGGTCACCCAACTGCTCCAAATAACTGAGTAATTCCTCAGTGGGAAACTCAAAAGCCATTATGTACTTGTGCAACAGATACCACAAGAGCCATTTCAGTTCTTCAGGAAAGATACTCATGGGTTCAATAGGTATAACCTTCAGGAAAGGATAGCATGGATGGAGTCCCTGTTCTGGGAACATCATTTGTCCATATTTGCTAAAGATCCTTTCTAGGTATCGTTTTATCATGAGACCTGCATTGGCAAGGACTTCTTCCACATGGTCCTTGTTGTTATAGTGGATAATCTCTGGGGGAAGAATCCTCCTCATATCCAATGGTTTGGGTACGTATGTACGTATCATCGCCTGCAGGCTGGGAACTTCCTGAAGTGAAGGGTTAGCAATATCAAAGGGTCGAGAAAGAAAGTCTGCAACCACATTGGACTTTCCTTTGATATGCTTGGCAGTAAAGGTGTACTGGGAAAACCATTCTGACAGTCTGAGGAGCTGTGCATTTGGAATCTTCTTCTGCGTGAACTTTATCATGGATGGGAAAGAAGACATGTCACTCTCAATGATAAAATGATGGCCAATAAGATGAAACTCAAATTTCTTAATGCCATATTTAACTGCAAGGATTTCCTTCATTGTTGAGTGATAATGCTGCTCAGCTGTATTGAATCTGCCGGACTTATAAGCGCATACCTGGCGCTTACCATTCTTTTCTTCTAAAAGGATAGCGGCCCAAAACTGGTCACTTGCATCGGTTTGGAGTATTCTAACTCCATCTGAAGGGATCTGCAAGGGAGGAAGCATCTGTAAATGGGCTTTTAGATACTTTACCGCTTCTGTTTGGGCTGGGCCCCAAGGTAGTGAATCTTTCCTGAGTTGGGCCTCTAATGGACTGGTGTACCTGCTGATGTTAGGAACAAAATCTCTCAAGTAGTTTACAATTCCCAAAAACTGCTGGACTTGTTTCTTTGTAAAATTTAGGTCCGGGAATTTTAGTAATTCTTGGGCAATATGAGGTCCAGGTTGATATTGTCCATTGGCTAATCTCATACCCAAAAATTCTACTGTGTGTTCGAAGAGTCTCATCTTCTTTTCAGAGAGCATTATGCCATGTTCTTGTACAAGGCCTGCAAATTGTTCTAACAGTTTTTCATGCGAAGGCCTGTCCGGGCTGAATAGCAGGATGTCATCAATATAGACAAGGGCAGAGTCCAAAATTGGTCCAAAGATTTTTATCATAGCTTTCTGGAAAAGAGACGGGGCAGTCTTAAGTCCAAAGGGTAATACCGTCCATTGGTAATGTCCGTCTGGGATACAAAATCCCGTTTTCCATTTTTCATCAGGGTGTATGCCAAGTTGCCAAAATCCACTTTTAAGATCAAACTTTGAGAATATTTTTGCTTTGGCAAGTGATGAGAATAAGACTGTTCTTCTTGGCACTGGAAACTTATCATCTTGCAAGAATTGATTTAGAGGTTGATAATTTATGACTAACCTCCGTTTCCCCCTGATCTGTTCTGATCGTTTGTTTACGTAGAATGCTTCACAAGCCCATTGTGAATCTGTCGGCTCTATCAATCCCTGCTGTAATAAAGCGGCACATTCTTTCTTAGCAGCTGTTAAATCATCAGGTTTCATACCTGCATGACTGGCCTTGGTGGGATTAATGTCTTCATTTTGTTTGAACGGTAGCCGAACAAAGAATTTGGAATTCTTCCATAATGGATGAGAGCATTTCTGGAGAAACTCATCATGACTTTCTGCAAAAGAGGAACTGAACAATTGCTTCATTCTTTCTGCAGGCTCAATAGAAAACATTCGGGTCAGTGATGTGTATGGCTTAAAATTTCCAAGATACTTGAGGCCTGTAGACAAGATCATTAGTTCAGGTAGTTTGTGCAGAATGTTCCATCCAAGCACAATGTCTCTTCCTGGAAGATCAGTGACATATAGGGAGGAGTTGATAATGCAATTATGAAAAAGCTTTATCTTTAACTCCTTAGTCTTGTGAGTTGTCTGGAATATGTCACTTGATGCAGCCACAAATTTCTTTACGTATGGGACCAGAAATTCTTGTGGTACAAGGGCTGGATTGATCATACTTTCTGCTGCGCCAGTGTCTATGAAAGCAACTGCAGTAACTGGTCTACGGTATTTGGAAAAATATACCTGGACCTTTATGTGTGGCGCTATCTTGGTGGCCGCAATAAGTGGGAGTTGTGAGGGACCTTCAGGAGCTTCTTCCTTTTCTTCTAAGTCTCCTGAGATAATGACAGTACCAATATTGGATTCTTCAGAAGGTACCTGTCTTATCGGGATGATAGGAATATTTTGTCCCTCTGGATGAACACGGATGGTGTAGATGCCTTCATCAGCATCTGTTTCTGAGAATTCCCCTTCAAGACAAAACACTGTCTTGTCAGTCTGGAATTCTTCTAGGGAGAAAAGAGATTCAAGATCCTCGTCTCTCAAGGATATCTGGGTATCTTCCTCTATTTGTGCTATTAAGCCTTTTCCTCTTCTGGGGCAGTTTCTTGCAAAGTGGCCAGGCTTTCTGCAAAGGAAGCATCGGTTGGACTTTCTTTGAAGTCCATCTTTCTTTTTGAACCTGAGGAATCTCTTCCACTTCTTTCGTGGCTTCCCCGGGATGTTTCGTTTTCTGGAGGAGTCCTTCCTCTTGATTTTGTGGGGCTTAGTCCCTGGAGCACAAGAACACAAATCTTTGGTGGTACATTTAACTTGGTACCTATTTTTCTTGGCTCGGCAGACCTGGTCTAGGCGCTTATCTTGATTAAGGAAGCCTTGGATAATCTCCTTTCTTTGGCACAATTCATTGACCCCGGCAATGATTTCTTGCTGAATCTGTCCAACTGTTAGTTGAGCAATTCTAATATTTTTGCTTAGAAGACTTTTCTCAACCATGGCAGATATAGGTTTTTCTATCGAAGATAGGAATACTGGCTTGTATGTATTGTCGCCACCTAAATGCAAGAATAGATGCAGCATTCTTTGGAAATGTTTATCCAAATCTTTTACCTTGTAAGAGCAGCATCTTCTTTGGAAGAACTCTGTCCTTTTTTCTTCCAAGAGGTCATTGGGGTTGCCAATTAGATGGACATGGAGATTATTCATGAAGTCTGGTAAAGTCATGTTTACCATCATAATTTGGTCTTGTTCTGAAAACAAGTTCCACCATGTCTGCAAGGTGCCATGAAAATTGGAGGTTAAATCTGTAAGGATGTCAGAGGTGTTATATACGGTTACCCTCTTGTGAATACACCAGGCGAGAAAATCTTGAATACGTTCAGCCCATTTTTCTCGTGGTATGTCATCAAGGGTGAACTTGGTATTTCCCTCTGTTCTCCTTTGAGGAGTCTCATCCATTGACTCATCTGACTGAACTTCCTCCTGTCTATAGGGACTGGGCTCTGGTTCTTCTCTGTCTGCCATGAACAAGTGAGGCAGTACTAATGATGAGGTTTCTGAGGTAATATCAGATACCTGTTCTGTTCCATATGTACTTCCATCAGTCGAGGAGATGGTTTCCTCTGATGAGCTTCCAGAGGTGCCGGATTCACTGTACCTATTTGCCATGAGAATCTGGGAAGGAGTAAAAGGTGGACACTGGGAGAAATAGCTACCAATAGGATCATTATGAGGATCATGGTTATCGTAATAACCTTCAGAGGTATTATCAGAAAGACCGGGTGAATTCTGAAAAGTAGTCGATGTTACCCATTTTCTTGTTGGACAATCTATAGGTTCCTGATGTCCTCGGATCATTAACTGCTGTGTTTGAGGACTGGGACTAGATTGTGTCTCCGGACTGGGTATCCGTTGTCTTTCTGCAGGTTTGGAGCTTTCTGCCTTTCTCTTTCCTTCTCTTATCTCATTTCTTCTTTTGGATGACTTCTGTTGTTCTCTAATGACCTCTCTGATTTCTGCAGGATCTTTCTTTCCAGCATGTCCATACAGAGGAGGAGCGTTAGAGGATACTTGCATAAACGAGGAAGTCCTATTTCCAAAATCCAGAATATCAAAAGGCTTTGAGATGGGATTTAAGCTTAAACCATAGTTTTGTGGAATAACTTGTGGTCGTCCAAAGCTTAATAGACTGGCAGGGTCTGGTTGCTTGTTTAGATCTACCTGCTTGTCTTCTAAGATCTTGATTTGCCTTTTGAGCTTGGCGATCTCTTCATCTGGGTCAGTCCTGAAATAAGAAGGGTATCTACCTTTCTCAAAGTTTTCTAACCTCTTATGAAGGGATTGGAGCATCGCCTGATTCTTATCCTGGTAAGCATCCATCTTTGCACTGAGCCTGGTTTCAGTTCCTGTTAAGAGTTCTTGGACAGTGTCAATCTTTCTACAGATAGTATTGAGTCCTGCATTCTGAGCCAAAGCATTCTGGCTCTGCCAGTTTAGGACATTTTCAGCAATACTATTTCTCAGGGGGTTTCCCTGTGCATCAACACCTGTTGGAATAGGAACTTTAGAGCAATACTTGATACCGTCAATGGTTTGCTCGTCTTGAGTTGGGAAGTTCAACTCTCCAGGTCTTCCCATCATCATGACTTCTGATGGAGTGCAAATGGGTATTGGCTTTTCAGCTTCCTGGGCACAACTAATGGGTGCCTCCTCTCTTAAGATTACCTGTGAAGAAGGATTCTTCTTTTGCCACTTAAGAATATTTCTGTAACAAGGTAATACCTTGGAAGGTTTCTTTTTAGGCCGTATCCGTGGGGCCTGGTCAATCAGGAATTGCCATGCTCCATAATCTGTCTTGATTTGAGGAGCAGCATCTGCCTCATCATCTCTTGGAGGCTTTTCATCCTGATCATCATCATCATCACTGTCAGAGTCAGAGTCAAGAGGTTTTCTTTGTCCTGACCTTTTCTTTTTCTTCTTGGTGTCCTCATCATCACTTGAGAAGTGGTCATGTTTGCATCCACAAACATCTGAAGAACACACATCCCAGTAACAGTGATCAGTTGCTGGGTCTCTGAAGTGGTAAGTCTCCTGTCCCTGGTCATCAAAAGAATGGATGATGCGATTAAGGGGATCAGGTTTCTTCCGCCTTGGAAGAGGTTGCATCATGAACATCGTTGGGAAGATGGAAGGAGTAGGGGCCTCTTTCTCATGCGACCGGTCAAACTTGATGACAACGGTACCATCCTTTTCTCTTATGAACTTGGTTTCAGATGACTGGATGGGTTTGACCTTCTGTTGAGTCCTCTCGTAGTTGGTGATCCATCTTTCAGGCAAAAGCTTGAGGAGGTCACTCCTACTAATCTGTCTGGGGACATATAAACATGTAGGAGACTGAGCGTTATGGTAATCACTTTTGATAAGTAAAGCATCACCATTGTTTTCAGCAACATTGAGGTCTAGCGCATGGTTTTGCACTCTATAGGCCATCTGGTAGTGCATGGTTGCCTCAATGGAGTTTTCATCCTGGTCTGGTCCTGCAATCTGAACTTGTACTTGCAAAGCGTCCAATATGTTCCTGTCCTGTAGAGAAATACAGAAGTTGGGATACAGTGTGATAAATACTGTTCCGGCGTTTAATGTAGTCTCCACGGTGCCAATGCAAGCATGCTGGTATTCTCTGTATCTGACGTCCAGAAGGGCCATTCTTGCAGTGACTGGAAGTCCCTTCCTGCCATGATAAGTTAATGCAAGTCTAATGGCTCCGTAATGGAGATGAGTGTATCCCCTATTAATCCATTGTTGGGGAAATTCAGCAGGTAATTGTAGGGACACAAATTGTTCCCTGTGTGTAGCCCAAATGGGATGTTGGCTGAATTTGCTTGCTTGGACATACTCAAGTACCCGAGAGGCGGGTTGTCTTATCAACGTCCGGATGCTTCGGATAGGATTCAAAGAAGGCTTGGTGAAGGCGGCATATGGGTTGAGGAGAGGAAGCTTGGTTTCCTCCCAACTGTCTTCTTTATGGGTTATCTCATATAACCCACCAAGTTTATCAGAAGTAGAGGTTCGTATACTAAGTCCTGAATCTAGTGTGATGGGAGCAGACATCACGGTAGAAGAGCTAGTACGAGTAGTTGTATCCATGGTGGTGTGGGCAAGGTGCTTCTCCAGGCGGGGTTCCTAGTCTAGATCTCTCACTCCCCTCGAAAAAAGGAAAGGGAAGGGCTCTGATACCAACTGTACGACTGTCACAAACAACTCAAGAGAATAAGGATACGCGGTCACTGATAGTAGGATGAGACCTCCGCTAGGACGACGGTCGTTTCCACTTCTTTCGTGGCTTCCCCGGGATGTTTCGTTTTCTGGAGGAGTCCTTCCTGCAATCTGAACTTGTACTTGCAAAGCGTCCAATATGTCCCCAGACAGATTAGTAGGAGTGACCTCCTCAAGCTTTTGCCTGAAAGATGGATCACCAACTACGAGAGGACTCAACAGAAGGTCAAACCCATCCAGTCATCTGAAACCAAGTTCATAAGAGAAAAGGATGGTACCGTTGTCATCAAGTTTGACCGGTCGCATGAGAAAGAGGCCCCTACTCCTTCCATCTTCCCAACGATGTTCATGATGCAACCTCTTCCAAGGCGGAAGAAACCTGATCCCCTTAATCGCATCATCCATTCTTTTGATGACCAGGGACAGGAGACTTACCACTTCAGAGACCCAGCAACTGATCACTGTTACTGGGATGTGTGTTCTTCAGATGTTTGTGGATGCAAACATGACCACTTCTCAAGTGATGATGAGGACACCAAGAAGAAAAAGAAAAGGTCAGGACAAAGAAAACCTCTTGACTCTGACTCTGACAGTGATAATGATGATGATCAGGATGAAAAGCCTCCAAGAGATGATGAGGCAGATGCTGCTCCTCAAATCAAGACAGATTATGGAGCATGGCAATTCCTGATTGACCAGGCCCCACGGATACGGCCTAAAAAGAAACCTTCCAAGGTATTACCTTGTTACAGAAATATTCTTAAGTGGCAAAAGAAGAATCCTTCTTCACAGGTAATCTTAAGAGAGGAGGCACCCATTAGTTGTGCCCAGGAAGCTGAAAAGCCAATACCCATTTGCACTCCATCAGAAGTCATGATGATGGGAAGACCTGGAGAGTTGAACTTCCCAACTCAAGACGAGCAAACCATTGACGGTATCAAGTATTGCTCTAAAGTTCCTATTCCAACAGGTGTTGATGCACAGGGAAACCCCCTGAGAAATAGTATTGCTGAAAATGTCCTAAACTGGCAGAGCCAGAATGCTTTGGCTCAGAATGCAGGACTCAATACTATCTGTAGAAAGATTGACACTGTCCAAGAACTCTTAACAGGAACTGAAACCAGGCTCAGTGCAAAGATGGATGCTTACCAGGATAAGAATCAGGCGATGCTCCAATCCCTTCATAAGAGGTTAGAAAACTTTGAGAAAGGTAGATACCCTTCTTATTTCAGGACTGACCCAGATGAAGAGATCGCCAAGCTCAAAAGGCAAATCAAGATCTTAGAAGACAAGCAGGTAGATCTAAACAAGCAACCAGACCCTGCCAGTCTATTAAGCTTTGGACGACCACAAGTTATTCCACAAAACTATGGTTTAAGCTTAAATCCCATCTCAAAGCCTTTTGATATTCTGGATTTTGGAAATAGGACTTCCTCGTTTATGCAAGTATCCTCTAACGCTCCTCCTCTGTATGGACATGCTGGAAAGAAAGATCCTGCAGAAATCAGAGAGGTCATTAGAGAACAACAGAAGTCATCCAAAAGAAGAAATGAGATAAGAGAAGGAAAGAGAAAGGCAGAAAGCTCCAAACCTGCAGAAAGACAACGGATACCCAGTCCGGAGACACAATCTAGTCCCAGTCCTCAAACACAGCAGTTAATGATCCGAGGACATCAGGAACCTATAGATTGTCCAACAAGAAAATGGGTAACATCGACTACTTTTCAGAATTCACCCGGTCTTTCTGATAATACCTCTAAAGGTTATTACGATAACCATGATCCTCATAATGATCCTATTGGTAGCTATTTCTCCCAGTGTCCACCTTTTACTCCTTCCCAGATTCTCATGGTAAATAGGTACAGTGAATCCGGCACCTCTGGAAGCTCATCAGAGGAAACCATCTCCTCGACTGATGGAAGTACATATGGAACAGAACAGGTATCTGATATTACCTCAGAAACCTCATCATTAGTACTGCCTCACTTGTTCATGGCAGACAGAGAAGAACCAGAGCCCAGTCCCTATAGACAGGAGGAAGTTCAGTCAGATGAGTCAATGGATGAGACCTCCGCTAGGACGACGGTCGTTTACCAAACCTCCCTTTCCTGATAGTATGGCTTTGCGTAGCCACTTCCACAGCATTCGTCAACGTTATAACGAGCCACGATGGAGGAAGAAAGGAACTCTTAAACACTTCACCCTCACCATTAAAGCCATAGATGAGTTCATAGAACATATGGCAAGAATAAGTGTCCATCAGAAGTCATGATGATGGGAAGACCTGGAGAGTTGAACTTCCCAACTCAAGACGAGCAAACCATTGACGGTATCAAGTATTGCTCTAAAGTTCCTATTCCAACAGGTGTTGATGCACAGGGAAACCCCCTGAGAAATAGTATTGCTGAAAATGTCCTAAACTGGCAGAGCCAGAATGCTTTGGCTCAGAATGCAGGACTCAATACTATCTGTAGAAAGATTGACACTGTCCAAGAACTCTTAACAGGAACTGAAACCAGGCTCAGTGCAAAGATGGATGCTTACCAGGATAAGAATCAGGCGATGCTCCAATCCCTTCATAAGAGGTTAGAAAACTTTGAGAAAGGTAGATACCCTTCTTATTTCAGGACTGACCCAGATGAAGAGATCGCCAAGCTCAAAAGGCAAATCAAGATCTTAGAAGACAAGCAGGTAGATCTAAACAAGCAACCAGACCCTGCCAGTCTATTAAGCTTTGGACGACCACAAGTTATTCCACAAAACTATGGTTTAAGCTTAAATCCCATCTCAAAGCCTTTTGATATTCTGGATTTTGGAAATAGGACTTCCTAACCATCTCCTCGACTGATGGAAGTACATATGGAACAGAACAGGTATCTGATATTACCTCAGAAACCTCATCATTAGTACTGCCTCACTTGTTCATGGCAGACAGAGAAGAACCAGAGCCCAGTCCCTATAGACAGGAGGAAGTTCAGTCAGATGAGTCAATGGATGAGACTCCTCAAAGGAGAACAGAGGGAAATACCAAATTCACCCTTGATGACATACCACGAGAAAAATGGGCTGAACGTATTCAAGATTTTCTCGCCTGGTGTATTCACAAGAGGGTAACCGTATATAACACCTCTGACATCCTTACAGATTTAACCTCCAATTTTCATGGCACCTTGCAGACATGGTGGAACTTGTTTTCAGAACAAGACCAAATTATGATGGTAAACATGACTTTACCAGACTTCATGAATAATCTCCATGTCCATCTAATTGGCAACCCCAATGACCTCTTGGAAGAAAAAAGGACAGAGTTCTTCCAAAGAAGATGCTGCTCTTACAAGGTAAAAGATTTGGATAAACATTTCCAAAGAATGCTGCATCTATTCTTGCATTTAGGTGGCGACAATACATACAAGCCAGTATTCCTATCTTCGATAGAAAAACCTATATCTGCCATGGTTGAGAAAAGTCTTCTAAGCAAAAATATTAGAATTGCTCAACTAACAGTTGGACAGATTCAGCAAGAAATCATTGCCGGGGTCAATGAATTGTGCCAAAGAAAGGAGATTATCCAAGGCTTCCTTAATCAAGATAAGCGCCTAGACCAGGTCTGCCGAGCCAAGAAAAATAGGTACCAAGTTAAATGTACCACCAAAGATTTGTGTTCTTGTGCTCCAGGTACTAAGCCCCACAAAATCAAGAGGAAGGACTCCTCCAGAAAACGAAACATCCCGGGGAAGCCACGAAAGAAGTGGAAGAGATTCCTCAGGTTCAAAAAGAAAGATGGACTTCAAAGAAAGTCCAACCGATGCTTCCTTTGCAGAAAGCCTGGCCACTTTGCAAGAAACTGCCCCAGAAGAGGAAAAGGCTTAATAGCACAAATAGAGGAAGATACCCAGATATCCTTGAGAGACGAGGATCTTGAATCTCTTTTCTCCCTAGAAGAATTCCAGACTGACAAGACAGTGTTTTGTCTTGAAGGGGAATTCTCAGAAACAGATGCTGATGAAGGCATCTACACCATCCGTGTTCATCCAGAGGGACAAAATATTCCTATCATCCCGATAAGACAGGTACCTTCTGAAGAATCCAATATTGGTACTGTCATTATCTCAGGAGACTTAGAAGAAAAGGAAGAAGCTCCTGAAGGTCCCTCACAACTCCCACTTATTGCGGCCACCAAGATAGCGCCACACATAAAGGTCCAGGTATATTTTTCCAAATACCGTAGACCAGTTACTGCAGTTGCTTTCATAGACACTGGCGCAGCAGAAAGTATGATCAATCCAGCCCTTGTACCACAAGAATTTCTGGTCCCATACGTAAAGAAATTTGTGGCTGCATCAAGTGACATATTCCAGACAACTCACAAGACTAAGGAGTTAAAGATAAAGCTTTTTCATAATTGCATTATCAACTCCTCCCTATATGTCACTGATCTTCCAGGAAGAGACATTGTGCTTGGATGGAACATTCTGCACAAACTACCTGAACTAATGATCTTGTCTACAGGCCTCAAGTATCTTGGAAATTTTAAGCCATACACATCACTGACCCGAATGTTTTCTATTGAGCCTGCAGAAAGAATGAAGCAATTGTTCAGTTCCTCTTTTGCAGAAAGTCATGATGAGTTTCTCCAGAAATGCTCTCATCCATTATGGAAGAATTCCAAATTCTTTGTTCGGCTACCGTTCAAACAAAATGAAGACATTAATCCCACCAAGGCCAGTCATGCAGGTATGAAACCTGATGATTTAACAGCTGCTAAGAAAGAATGTGCCGCTTTATTACAGCAGGGATTGATAGAGCCGACAGATTCACAATGGGCTTGTGAAGCATTCTACGTAAACAAACGATCAGAACAGATCAGGGGGAAACGGAGGTTAGTCATAAATTATCAACCTCTAAATCAATTCTTGCAAGATGATAAGTTTCCAGTGCCAAGAAGAACAGTCTTATTCTCATCACTTGCCAAAGCAAAAATATTCTCAAAGTTTGATCTTAAAAGTGGATTTTGGCAACTTGGCATACACCCTGATGAAAAATGGAAAACGGGATTTTGTATCCCAGACGGACATTACCAATGGACGGTATTACCCTTTGGACTTAAGACTGCCCCGTCTCTTTTCCAGAAAGCTATGATAAAAATCTTTGGACCAATTTTGGACTCTGCCCTTGTCTATATTGATGACATCCTGCTATTCAGCCCGGACAGGCCTTCGCATGAAAAACTGTTAGAACAATTTGCAGGCCTTGTACAAGAACATGGCATAATGCTCTCTGAAAAGAAGATGAGACTCTTCGAACACACAGTAGAATTTTTGGGTATGAGATTAGCCAATGGACAATATCAACCTGGACCTCATATTGCCCAAGAATTACTAAAATTCCCGGACCTAAATTTTACAAAGAAACAAGTCCAGCAGTTTTTGGGAATTGTAAACTACTTGAGAGATTTTGTTCCTAACATCAGCAGGTACACCAGTCCATTAGAGGCCCAACTCAGGAAAGATTCACTACCTTGGGGCCCAGCCCAAACAGAAGCGGTAAAGTATCTAAAAGCCCATTTACAGATGCTTCCTCCCTTGCAGATCCCTTCAGATGGAGTTAGAATACTCCAAACCGATGCAAGTGACCAGTTTTGGGCCGCTATCCTTTTAGAAGAAAAGAATGGTAAGCGCCAGGTATGCGCTTATAAGTCCGGCAGATTCAATACAGCTGAGCAGCATTATCACTCAACAATGAAGGAAATCCTTGCAGTTAAATATGGCATTAAGAAATTTGAGTTTCATCTTATTGGCCATCATTTTATCATTGAGAGTGACATGTCTTCTTTCCCATCCATGATAAAGTTCACGCAGAAGAAGATTCCAAATGCACAGCTCCTCAGACTGTCAGAATGGTTTTCCCAGTACACCTTTACTGCCAAGCATATCAAAGGAAAGTCCAATGTGGTTGCAGACTTTCTTTCTCGACCCTTTGATATTGCTAACCCTTCACTTCAGGAAGTTCCCAGCCTGCAGGCGATGATACGTACATACGTACCCAAACCATTGGATATGAGGAGGATTCTTCCCCCAGAGATTATCCACTATAACAACAAGGACCATGTGGAAGAAGTCCTTGCCAATGCAGGTCTCATGATAAAACGATACCTAGAAAGGATCTTTAGCAAATATGGACAAATGATGTTCCCAGAACAGGGACTCCATCCATGCTATCCTTTCCTGAAGGTTATACCTATTGAACCCATGAGTATCTTTCCTGAAGAACTGAAATGGCTCTTGTGGTATCTGTTGCACAAGTACATAATGGCTTTTGAGTTTCCCACTGAGGAATTACTCAGTTATTTGGAGCAGTTGGGTGACCTTCATACATTCACTCCACACAGAAAGCCTAATGCTCACTTGGCTGAAGTTCTAGCGTGGTTTGCCCCGCTAACACAATGGAAGACGTGGATACAGATCCATCAGGACAAGTACTTCAAGTTCGGCGGACTAACCCCCTATTCAGTTTATCTTTTTCGCAGGTACTGGTACTTCGACTCAAGACTCCAAGCGATGGCATCAATCAATACTGTGGACGAATTCGCCAATCTTCCTTTTTCTCTGGTTCATGAATCCCCATTCCATTCGGACAGAGAAATGGCAATCACTGACAACGAATTCCTGAAGATTAGACTTTGCAAGGAAAATGGAGTTCCCTACTTGGATCCAGATGAAGTACTCCAGCACCAAATCCAGTTCACAGACCCGAACCATGTCCACATGCTCCAGTGTGCTCTCTTTCAACATGGACATCAAGACGATGGAGTATATTGGGAAGACATTGCACAAGACTTCCTGGACAAAGTTGATCTTGGCCCAAGTTCAAGCTCATCAGGCCCATCCGGCCCAAATCCAGAAGCTTCATCAGCGGGTCCCTCCAGCACTCAGAAAAGAAACACAGAACACTCTCCCGACAACCGAGGAAAACGACCACGAGAGTAGCCGCCCATGAGGAATAGTAAAGATGCTTTAAAGATAAGGTCGGCATTACCAGCCAACTAACTTTCAGAAAGCTGCAAGATTCCTCCGTCAATTACGCTCCACTAGCTTAGCTTTATTGCAATCAGCAATAGTGTAGCTTTGTAATATAAATAGACTCACCTGCCAACATTTCAAGGCAGAGCAATTTTAGAGTAAGAGCTAATACACAAGTAGTTTCTTCTATCTCCATGGCCGGCTAAGCTTCTTCCAAGGTGTTATCCAGTAGTGGTGGTTCCCTAGTTCGACAATCTCTCCAGAAACCCCCTCACCTTCGATAAACCCAAAAACATTCAGAAAACCCAGAAAACCCAAACAAATCCAGAAAACCCAGAAAACCCAGAAAATTCCTATGCGTCTTCTTGCGATCATTCATCGTATTCTTGGTTTGATCTTTATCCTATCTTTGTTATTTCCAACACTGTTCAAGTTTCTCTTTATGTTATCCTTCTACCTGTTCTCTCCAGTATTAATGTCTTGCCTGACTCTTTGGTTATAATGGTGAGACCTGTTTAAGAAAACTAATCCTCCTCCAAAGGAACTTAATATCTCTTTGATAAGTGTTGTGTTCTTGACTGCTATAAGCCTTCTGTTGTGAAACGGCTGTTTGTTGAACATTGTTAACTTAGCAGAGAACTCTCAGGGCCGTAAAGCTATCGACTGCCATAAGGACCACTTGCCATTATAGCCAGGAGGGCTGCCAGGCGCAGGTCGCGGCCACTGATAGTAGGATGAGACCTCCGCTAGGACGACGGTCGTTTACCAAACCTCCCTTTCCTGATAGTATGGCTTTGCGTAGCCACTTCCACAGCATTCGTCAACGTTATAACGAGCCACGATGGAGGAAGAAAGGAACTCTTAAACACTTCACCCTCACCATTAAAGCCATAGATGAGTTCATAGAACATATGGCAAGAATAAGTGTCCTTCAAACCATAACCGTCCAGGTATCTTGTTTTCAGTACCAAAAACCAGGGTTTGAACGAGTCTTTCATAAACCTTGGGATTTATATGACGGCTGGACTAGCCTCCGCCATCATGTCCAGTATCGGCAGTACCTTGCTTGGTATATCAAGCAACACTTGTACTTATCTACTGCCTAAGTAATTCTACTTTCTCTTATCTTATCAAAAAGGACTTGGATATCCTTTTTATCATGTCTTTGCTTTCTTCCGCTTTTATCCGACCGTGAGCAACTCTCGCGTTGTTCTGTTCTGGTGGTCGAAGCTTCTGTCTTGTACAACTCTTTCTGTCAGATTGTTTTATCTGATTAGATGTCAGCTTCTGATTTAATCTATATTTTCCTTATTCTCTTGAGTTGTTTGTGACAGTCGTACAGTTGGTATCAGAGCCCTTCCCTTTCCTTTTTTCGAGGGGAGTGAGAGATCTAGACTAGGAACCCCGCCTGGAGAAGCACCTTGCCCACACCACCATGGATACAACTACTCGTACTAGCTCTTCTACCGTGATGTCTGCTCCCATCACACTAGATTCAGGACTTAGTATACGAACCTCTACTTCTGATAAACTTGGTGGGTTATATGAGATAACCCATAAAGAAGACAGTTGGGAGGAAACCAAGCTTCCTCTCCTCAACCCATATGCCGCCTTCACCAAGCCTTCTTTGAATCCTATCCGAAGCATCCGGACGTTGATAAGACAACCCGCCTCTCGGGTACTTGAGTATGTCCAAGCAAGCAAATTCAGCCAACATCCCATTTGGGCTACACACAGGGAACAATTTGTGTCCCTACAATTACCTGCTGAATTTCCCCAACAATGGATTAATAGGGGATACACTCATCTCCATTACGGAGCCATTAGACTTGCATTAACTTATCATGGCAGGAAGGGACTTCCAGTCACTGCAAGAATGGCCCTTCTGGACGTCAGATACAGAGAATACCAGCATGCTTGCATTGGCACCGTGGAGACTACATTAAACGCCGGAACAGTATTTATCACACTGTATCCCAACTTCTGTATTTCTCTACAGGACAGGAACATATTGGACGCTTTGCAAGTACAAGTTCAGATTGCAGGACCAGACCAGGATGAAAACTCCATTGAGGCAACCATGCACTACCAGATGGCCTATAGAGTGCAAAACCATGCGCTAGACCTCAATGTTGCTGAAAACAATGGTGATGCTTTACTTATCAAAAGTGATTACCATAACGCTCAGTCTCCTACATGTTTATATGTCCCCAGACAGATTAGTAGGAGTGACCTCCTCAAGCTTTTGCCTGAAAGATGGATCACCAACTACGAGAGGACTCAACAGAAGGTCAAACCCATCCAGTCATCTGAAACCAAGTTCATAAGAGAAAAGGATGGTACCGTTGTCATCAAGTTTGACCGGTCGCATGAGAAAGAGGCCCCTACTCCTTCCATCTTCCCAACGATGTTCATGATGCAACCTCTTCCAAGGCGGAAGAAACCTGATCCCCTTAATCGCATCATCCATTCTTTTGATGACCAGGGACAGGAGACTTACCACTTCAGAGACCCAGCAACTGATCACTGTTACTGGGATGTGTGTTCTTCAGATGTCTGTGGATGCAAACATGACCACTTCTCAAGTGATGATGAGGACACCAAGAAGAAAAAGAAAAGGTCAGGACAAAGAAAACCTCTTGACTCTGACTCTGACAGTGATGATGATGATGATCAGGATGAAAAGCCTCCAAGAGATGATGAGGCAGATGCTGCTCCTCAAATCAAGACAGATTATGGAGCATGGCAATTCCTGATTGACCAGGCCCCACGGATACGGCCTAAAAAGAAACCTTCCAAGGTATTACCTTGTTACAGAAATATTCTTAAGTGGCAAAAGAAGAATCCTTCTTCACAGGTAATCTTAAGAGAGGAGGCACCCATTAGTTGTGCCCAGGAAGCTGAAAAGCCAATACCCATTTGCACTCCATCAGAAGTCATGATGATGGGAAGACCTGGAGAGTTGAACTTCCCAACTCAAGACGAGCAAACCATTGACGGTATCAAGTATTGCTCTAAAGTTCCTATTCCAACAGGTGTTGATGCACAGGGAAACCCCCTGAGAAATAGTATTGCTGAAAATGTCCTAAACTGGCAGAGCCAGAATGCTTTGGCTCAGAATGCAGGACTCAATACTATCTGTAGAAAGATTGACACTGTCCAAGAACTCTTAACAGGAACTGAAACCAGGCTCAGTGCAAAGATGGATGCTTACCAGGATAAGAATCAGGCGATGCTCCAATCCCTTCATAAGAGGTTAGAAAACTTTGAGAAAGGTAGATACCCTTCTTATTTCAGGACTGACCCAGATGAAGAGATCGCCAAGCTCAAAAGGCAAATCAAGATCTTAGAAGACAAGCAGGTAGATCTAAACAAGCAACCAGACCCTGCCAGTCTATTAAGCTTTGGACGACCACAAGTTATTCCACAAAACTATGGTTTAAGCTTAAATCCCATCTCAAAGCCTTTTGATATTCTGGATTTTGGAAATAGGACTTCCTCGTTTATGCAAGTATCCTCTAACGCTCCTCCTCTGTATGGACATGCTGGAAAGAAAGATCCTGCAGAAATCAGAGAGGTCATTAGAGAACAACAGAAGTCATCCAAAAGAAGAAATGAGATAAGAGAAGGAAAGAGAAAGGCAGAAAGCTCCAAACCTGCAGAAAGACAACGGATACCCAGTCCGGAGACACAATCTAGTCCCAGTCCTCAAACACAGCAGTTAATGATCCGAGGACATCAGGAACCTATAGATTGTCCAACAAGAAAATGGGTAACATCGACTACTTTTCAGAATTCACCCGGTCTTTCTGATAATACCTCTGAAGGTTATTACGATAACCATGATCCTCATAATGATCCTATTGGTAGCTATTTCTCCCAGTGTCCACCTTTTACTCCTTCCCAGATTCTCATGGTAAATAGGTACAGTGAATCCGGCACCTCTGGAAGCTCATCAGAGGAAACCATCTCCTCGACTGATGGAAGTACATATGGAACAGAACAGGTATCTGATATTACGAGTAGTTGTATCCATGGTGGTGTGGGCAAGGTGCTTCTCCAGGCGGGGTTCCTAGTCTAGATCTCTCACTCCCCTCGAAAAAAGGAAAGGGAAGGGCTCTGATACCAACTGTACGACTGTCACAAACAACTCAAGAGAATAAGGAAAATATAGATTAAATCAGAAGCTGACATCTAATCAGATAAAACAATCTGACAGAAAGAGTTGTACAAGACAGAAGCTTCGACCACCAGAACAGAACAACGCGAGAGTTGCTCACGGTCGGATAAAAGCGGAAGAAAGCAAAGACATGATAAAAAGGATATCCAAGTCCTTTTTGATAAGATAAGAGAAAGTAGAATTACTTAGGCAGTAGATAAGTACAAGTGTTGCTTGATATACCAAGCAAGGTACTGCCGATACTGGACATGATGGCGGAGGCTAGTCCAGCCGTCATATAAATCCCAAGGTTTATGAAAGACTCGTTCAAACCCTGGTTTTTGGTACTGAAAACAAGATACCTGGACGGTTATGGTTTGAAGGACACTTATTCTTGCCATATGTTCTATGAACTCATCTATGGCTTTAATGGTGAGGGTGAAGTGTTTAAGAGTTCCTTTCTTCCTCCATCGTGGCTCGTTATAACGTTGACGAATGCTGTGGAAGTGGCTACGCAAAGCCATACTATCAGGAAAGGGAGGTTTGGTAAACGACCGTCGTCCTAGCGGAGGTCTCATCCTACTATCAGTGGCCGCGACCTGCGCCTGGCAGCCCTCCTGGCTATAATGGCAAGTGGTCCTTATGGCAGTCGATAGCTTTACGGCCCTGAGAGTTCTCTGCTAAGTTAACAATGTTCAACAAACAGCCGTTTCACAACAGAAGGCTTATAGCAGTCAAGAACACAACACTTATCAAAGAGATATTAAGTTCCTTTGGAGGAGGATTAGTTTTCTTAAACAGGTCTCACCATTATAACCAAAGAGTCAGGCAAGACATTAATACTGGAGAGAACAGGTAGAAGGATAACATAAAGAGAAACTTGAACAGTGTTGGAAATAACAAAGATAGGATAAAGATCAAACCAAGAATACGATGAATGATCGCAAGAAGACGCATAGGAATTTTCTGGGTTTTCTGGGTTTTCTGGATTTGTTTGGGTTTTCTGGGTTTTCTGAATGTTTTTGGGTTTATCGAAGGTGAGGGGGTTTCTGGAGAGATTGTCGAACTAGGGAACCACCACTACTGGATAACACCTTGGAAGAAGCTTAGCCGGCCATGGAGATAGAAGAAACTACTTGTGTATTAGCTCTTACTCTAAAATTGCTCTGCCTTGAAATGTTGGCAGGTGAGTCTATTTATATTACAAAGCTACACTATTGCTGATTGCAATAAAGCTAAGCTAGTGGAGCGTAATTGACGGAGGAATCTTGCAGCTTTCTGAAAGTTAGTTGGCTGGTAATGCCGACCTTATCTTTAAAGCATCTTTACTATTCCTCATGGGCGGCTACTCTCGTGGTCGTTTTCCTCGGTTGTCGGGAGAGTGTTCTGTGTTTCTTTTCTGAGTGCTGGAGGGACCCGCTGATGAAGCTTCTGGATTTGGGCCGGATGGGCCTGATGAGCTTGAACTTGGGCCAAGATCAACTTTGTCCAGGAAGTCTTGTGCAATGTCTTCCCAATATACTCCATCGTCTTGATGTCCATGTTGAAAGAGAGCACACTGGAGCATGTGGACATGGTTCGGGTCTGTGAACTGGATTTGGTGCTGGAGTACTTCATCTGGATCCAAGTAGGGAACTCCATTTTCCTTGCAAAGTCTAATCTTCAGGAATTCGTTGTCAGTGATTGCCATTTCTCTGTCCGAATGGAATGGGGATTCATGAACCAGAGAAAAAGGAAGATTGGCGAATTCGTCCACAGTATTGATTGATGCCATCGCTTGGAGTCTTGAGTCGAAGTACCAGTACCTGCGAAAAAGATAAACTGAATAGGGGGTTAGTCCGCCGAACTTGAAGTACTTGTCCTGATGGATCTGTATCCACGTCTTCCATTGTGTTAGCGGGGCAAACCACGCTAGAACTTCAGCCAAGTGAGCATTAGGCTTTCTGTGTGGAGTGAATGTATGAAGGTCACCCAACTGCTCCAAATAACTGAGTAATTCCTCAGTGGGAAACTCAAAAGCCATTATGTACTTGTGCAACAGATACCACAAGAGCCATTTCAGTTCTTCAGGAAAGATACTCATGGGTTCAATAGGTATAACCTTCAGGAAAGGATAGCATGGATGGAGTCCCTGTTCTGGGAACATCATTTGTATCATCGCCTGCAGGCTGGGAACTTCCTGAAGTGAAGGGTTAGCAATATCAAAGGGTCGAGAAAGAAAGTCTGCAACCACATTGGACTTTCCTTTGATATGCTTGGCAGTAAAGGTGTACTGGGAAAACCATTCTGACAGTCTGAGGAGCTGTGCATTTGGAATCTTCTTCTGCGTGAACTTTATCATGGATGGGAAAGAAGACATGTCACTCTCAATGATAAAATGATGGCCAATAAGATGAAACTCAAATTTCTTAATGCCATATTTAACTGCAAGGATTTCCTTCATTGTTGAGTGATAATGCTGCTCAGCTGTATTGAATCTGCCGGACTTATAAGCGCATACCTGGCGCTTACCATTCTTTTCTTCTAAAAGGATAGCGGCCCAAAACTGGTCACTTGCATCGGTTTGGAGTATTCTAACTCCATCTGAAGGGATCTGCAAGGGAGGAAGCATCTGTAAATGGGCTTTTAGATACTTTACCGCTTCTGTTTGGGCTGGGCCCCAAGGTAGTGAATCTTTCCTGAGTTGGGCCTCTAATGGACTGGTGTACCTGCTGATGTTAGGAACAAAATCTCTCAAGTAGTTTACAATTCCCAAAAACTGCTGGACTTGTTTCTTTGTAAAATTTAGGTCCGGGAATTTTAGTAATTCTTGGGCAATATGAGGTCCAGGTTGATATTGTCCATTGGCTAATCTCATACCCAAAAATTCTACTGTGTGTTCGAAGAGTCTCATCTTCTTTTCAGAGAGCATTATGCCATGTTCTTGTACAAGGCCTGCAAATTGTTCTAACAGTTTTTCATGCGAAGGCCTGTCCGGGCTGAATAGCAGGATGTCATCAATATAGACAAGGGCAGAGTCCAAAATCGGTCCAAAGATTTTTATCATAGCTTTCTGGAAAAGAGACGGGGCAGTCTTAAGTCCAAAGGGTAATACCGTCCATTGGTAATGTCCGTCTGGGATACAAAATCCCGTTTTCCATTTTTCATCAGGGTGTATGCCAAGTTGCCAAAATCCACTTTTAAGATCAAACTTTGAGAATATTTTTGCTTTGGCAAGTGATGAGAATAAGACTGTTCTTCTTGGCACTGGAAACTTATCATCTTGCAAGAATTGATTTAGAGGTTGATAATTTATGACTAACCTCCGTTTCCCCCTGATCTGTTCTGATCGTTTGTTTACGTAGAATGCTTCACAAGCCCATTGTGAATCTGTCGGCTCTATCAATCCCTGCTGTAATAAAGCGGCACATTCTTTCTTAGCAGCTGTTAAATCATCAGGTTTCATACCTGCATGACTGGCCTTGGTGGGATTAATGTCTTCATTTTGTTTGAACGGTAGCCGAACAAAGAATTTGGAATTCTTCCATAATGGATGAGAGCATTTCTGGAGAAACTCATCATGACTTTCTGCAAAAGAGGAACTGAACAATTGCTTCATTCTTTCTGCAGGCTCAATAGAAAACATTCGGGTCAGTGATGTGTATGGCTTAAAATTTCCAAGATACTTGAGGCCTGTAGACAAGATCATTAGTTCAGGTAGTTTGTGCAGAATGTTCCATCCAAGCACAATGTCTCTTCCTGGAAGATCAGTGACATATAGGGAGGAGTTGATAATGCAATTATGAAAAAGCTTTATCTTTAACTCCTTAGTCTTGTGAGTTGTCTGGAATATGTCACTTGATGCAGCCACAAATTTCTTTACGTATGGGACCAGAAATTCTTGTGGTACAAGGGCTGGATTGATCATACTTTCTGCTGCGCCAGTGTCTATGAAAGCAACTGCAGTAACTGGTCTACGGTATTTGGAAAAATATACCTGGACCTTTATGTGTGGCGCTATCTTGGTGGCCGCAATAAGTGGGAGTTGTGAGGGACCTTCAGGAGCTTCTTCCTTTTCTTCTAAGTCTCCTGAGATAATGACAGTACCAATATTGGATTCTTCAGAAGGTACCTGTCTTATCGGGATGATAGGAATATTTTGTCCCTCTGGATGAACACGGATGGTGTAGATGCCTTCATCAGCATCTGTTTCTGAGAATTCCCCTTCAAGACAAAACACTGTCTTGTCAGTCTGGAATTCTTCTAGGGAGAAAAGAGATTCAAGATCCTCGTCTCTCAAGGATATCTGGGTATCTTCCTCTATTTGTGCTATTAAGCCTTTTCCTCTTCTGGGGCAGTTTCTTGCAAAGTGGCCAGGCTTTCTGCAAAGGAAGCATCGGTTGGACTTTCTTTGAAGTCCATCTTTCTTTTTGAACCTGAGGAATCTCTTCCACTTCTTTCGTGGCTTCCCCGGGATGTTTCGTTTTCTGGAGGAGTCCTTCCTCTTGATTTTGTGGGGCTTAGTCCCTGGAGCACAAGAACACAAATCTTTGGTGGTACATTTAACTTGGTACCTATTTTTCTTGGCTCGGCAGACCTGGTCTAGGCGCTTATCTTGATTAAGGAAGCCTTGGATAATCTCCTTTCTTTGGCACAATTCATTGACCCCGGCAATGATTTCTTGCTGAATCTGTCCAACTGTTAGTTGAGCAATTCTAATATTTTTGCTTAGAAGACTTTTCTCAACCATGGCAGATATAGGTTTTTCTATCGAAGATAGGAATACTGGCTTGTATGTATTGTCGCCACCTAAATGCAAGAATAGATGCAGCATTCTTTGGAAATGTTTATCCAAATCTTTTACCTTGTAAGAGCAGCATCTTCTTTGGAAGAACTCTGTCCTTTTTTCTTCCAAGAGGTCATTGGGGTTGCCAATTAGATGGACATGGAGATTATTCATGAAGTCTGGTAAAGTCATGTTTACCATCATAATTTGGTCTTGTTCTGAAAACAAGTTCCACCATGTCTGCAAGGTGCCATGAAAATTGGAGGTTAAATCTGTAAGGATGTCAGAGGTGTTATATACGGTTACCCTCTTGTGAATACACCAGGCGAGAAAATCTTGAATACGTTCAGCCCATTTTTCTCGTGGTATGTCATCAAGGGTGAACTTGGTATTTCCCTCTGTTCTCCTTTGAGGAGTCTCATCCATTGACTCATCTGACTGAACTTCCTCCTGTCTATAGGGACTGGGCTCTGGTTCTTCTCTGTCTGCCATGAACAAGTGAGGCAGTACTAATGATGAGGTTTCTGAGGTAATATCAGATACCTGTTCTGTTCCATATGTACTTCCATCAGTCGAGGAGATGGTTTCCTCTGATGAGCTTCCAGAGGTGCCGGATTCACTGTACCTATTTGCCATGAGAATCTGGGAAGGAGTAAAAGGTGGACACTGGGAGAAATAGCTACCAATAGGATCATTATGAAGATCATGGTTATCGTAATAACCTTCAGAGGTATTATCAGAAAGACCGGGTGAATTCTGAAAAGTAGTCGATGTTACCCATTTTCTTGTTGGACAATCTATAGGTTCCTGATGTCCTCGGATCATTAACTGCTGTGTTTGAGGACTGGGACTAGATTGTGTCTCCGGACTGGGTATCCGTTGTCTTTCTGCAGGTTTGGAGCTTTCTGCCTTTCTCTTTCCTTCTCTTATCTCATTTCTTCTTTTGGATGACTTCTGTTGTTCTCTAATGACCTCTCTGATTTCTGCAGGATCTTTCTTTCCAGCATGTCCATACAGAGGAGGAGCGTTAGAGGATACTTGCATAAACGAGGAAGTCCTATTTCCAAAATCCAGAATATCAAAAGGCTTTGAGATGGGATTTAAGCTTAAACCATAGTTTTGTGGAATAACTTGTGGTCGTCCAAAGCTTAATAGACTGGCAGGGTCTGGTTGCTTGTTTAGATCTACCTGCTTGTCTTCTAAGATCTTGATTTGCCTTTTGAGCTTGGCGATCTCTTCATCTGGGTCAGTCCTGAAATAAGAAGGGTATCTACCTTTCTCAAAGTTTTCTAACCTCTTATGAAGGGATTGGAGCATCGCCTGATTCTTATCCTGGTAAGCATCCATCTTTGCACTGAGCCTGGTTTCAGTTCCTGTTAAGAGTTCTTGGACAGTGTCAATCTTTCTACAGATAGTATTGAGTCCTGCATTCTGAGCCAAAGCATTCTGGCTCTGCCAGTTTAGGACATTTTCAGCAATACTATTTCTCAGGGGGTTTCCCTGTGCATCAACACCTGTTGGAATAGGAACTTTAGAGCAATACTTGATACCGTCAATGGTTTGCTCGTCTTGAGTTGGGAAGTTCAACTCTCCAGGTCTTCCCATCATCATGACTTCTGATGGAGTGCAAATGGGTATTGGCTTTTCAGCTTCCTGGGCACAACTAATGGGTGCCTCCTCTCTTAAGATTACCTGTGAAGAAGGATTCTTCTTTTGCCACTTAAGAATATTTCTGTAACAAGGTAATACCTTGGAAGGTTTCTTTTTAGGCCGTATCCGTGGGGCCTGGTCAATCAGGAATTGCCATGCTCCATAATCTGTCTTGATTTGAGGAGCAGCATCTGCCTCATCATCTCTTGGAGGCTTTTCATCCTGATCATCATCATCATCACTGTCAGAGTCAGAGTCAAGAGGTTTTCTTTGTCCTGACCTTTTCTTTTTCTTCTTGGTGTCCTCATCATCACTTGAGAAGTGGTCATGTTTGCATCCACAAACATCTGAAGAACACACATCCCAGTAACAGTGATCAGTTGCTGGGTCTCTGAAGTGGTAAGTCTCCTGTCCCTGGTCATCAAAAGAATGGATGATGCGATTAAGGGGATCAGGTTTCTTCCGCCTTGGAAGAGGTTGCATCATGAACATCGTTGGGAAGATGGAAGGAGTAGGGGCCTCTTTCTCATGCGACCGGTCAAACTTGATGACAACGGTACCATCCTTTTCTCTTATGAACTTGGTTTCAGATGACTGGATGGGTTTGACCTTCTGTTGAGTCCTCTCGTAGTTGGTGATCCATCTTTCAGGCAAAAGCTTGAGGAGGTCACTCCTACTAATCTGTCTGGGGACATATAAACATGTAGGAGACTGAGCGTTATGGTAATCACTTTTGATAAGTAAAGCATCACCATTGTTTTCAGCAACATTGAGGTCTAGCGCATGGTTTTGCACTCTATAGGCCATCTGGTAGTGCATGGTTGCCTCAATGGAGTTTTCATCCTGGTCTGGTCCTGCAATCTGAACTTGTACTTGCAAAGCGTCCAATATGTTCCTGTCCTGTAGAGAAATACAGAAGTTGGGATACAGTGTGATAAATACTGTTCCGGCGTTTAATGTAGTCTCCACGGTGCCAATGCAAGCATGCTGGTATTCTCTGTATCTGACGTCCAGAAGGGCCATTCTTGCAGTGACTGGAAGTCCCTTCCTGCCATGATAAGTTAATGCAAGTCTAATGGCTCCGTAATGGAGATGAGTGTATCCCCTATTAATCCATTGTTGGGGAAATTCAGCAGGTAATTGTAGGGACACAAATTGTTCCCTGTGTGTAGCCCAAATGGGATGTTGGCTGAATTTGCTTGCTTGGACATACTCAAGTACCCGAGAGGCGGGTTGTCTTATCAACGTCCGGATGCTTCGGATAGGATTCAAAGAAGGCTTGGTGAAGGCGGCATATGGGTTGAGGAGAGGAAGCTTGGTTTCCTCCCAACTGTCTTCTTTATGGGTTATCTCATATAACCCACCAAGTTTATCAGAAGTAGAGGTTCGTATACTAAGTCCTGAATCTAGTGTGATGGGAGCAGACATCACGGTAGAAGAGCTAGTACGAGTAGTTGTATCCATGGTGGTGTGGGCAAGGTGCTTCTCCAGGCGGGGTTCCTAGTCTAGATCTCTCACTCCCCTCGAAAAAAGGAAAGGGAAGGGCTCTGATACCAACTGTACGACTGTCACAAACAACTCAAGAGACCTAGTCATAAATAACCATAATCAGTATAACCTATGGTCATGTCCAACAACAGACCATAGGATATAAAATGGCCTACACCGAGCTGTACACCACATCAAATAAACGAGATGCGCATATCCCGATAACTTTAGCGATGTCGATATTTTAGTGGGATTTCATGCACTGTCTTATGTCACAATCTGTTTTATAAAATATACTTTAATAACATAAAATAAATGTAATATAAAACTATACAATTAATGGCAGCCCAAATAAGAAAAATTCAAACATTCTCCCACTTGGGCAACATTAATTATATCCGAAAAATATTTTTGAAATCACTCTTAGGCTCTAATATTTGTATGGCCAAATAAAGACAACATCTGGAACAACCCCGACCAACTAAATTACCCAGCGTCGAACTATAACCGTCAGAGCATCTCTCAATGACACAAGACAATCATAATCACATCGCAAAGCAATCATGCCTTCACGGGTCAATGTGGTGGTGTAGCCGAAATAGCATCCCTTATGTGATAAAATTTGATGCTACTTCAGCGGTCCTAATCTTTCTGTAACCTTACGCTCATAACGAGTCAAAAAGACCTTTGAACAAATGATGCTCCTTTATATGTCTCATAAACTTTAATGCGCGCAAACTTTATGGTCCTTTATCATAGACAAACTTTAGTGACAATACCGTCCTACTTGAGACTAAGCATCAACTCTTAATATTTTCTTTAATAACTGTCTGAACAAGTTATAAAAGTAACTGCATCCATATCAAAATATATAATGTCGATGATAAGATACTCAATATCCAACAAAACATCGAAGGTTCACAAAATGTTGGATACAATCAAAGAGTATCTTGAACTCCTAACCAAAAATATCACGGAACTCTAAGACACCCATGTCTACAACATATTTCTTAAAAAGTTACAGGCTTAAGTCCTTTAGTTAGTGGATCCACTAACATCGACTATGTACCGATATGTTCAACAATAATATCGCCTTATTTTACTAGCTCGCGAACTTTAAGATATTTAATCTCCACGTGCTTAGAGTCACCCGTAGTTTGATTATTCTTGGAGTAGAACACTGCAGCACTATTATCACAATAGATCACTAATGGTCTAGCTATGGAGTCAACAATTCTAAGGCCTGAAATAAAATTTCTAAGCTAAATAGCATGAGGAGACGCCCCATAACATGCAACAAACTCTGCTTGCATAGTTGGGGAAGCTATGAGAGTCTGTTTAACGCTTTTCTAGGAAATAACTCCTCCAGCTAACATGAATATGTAACCCGAGGTAGACTTCATGTCATCAAAACAACCAACAAAATCGGAATCTGTATATCCGACCACCTCAAGGTTATCCACTCTCTTATAGACCAACATGTTAGCCTTAGTTCGTTGTAAATATCTCATTACTTTCTTAGCAGCAGTCCAATGCTCCCTTCCCGGATTAGACAAATATTTACCAAGAACACTTATAGGAAAGGCAAGACCCGGTCTAGCACAGATTTGTGCATACATTAGGCTACCAACTGCACTTCTATAAGGTATGTCCTTCATGGACCCTTTTTCAATATCATTCTTGGGACATTGATCTTTATTGAACTTATCTCCTTTCACTATTGACACTTCTCCAGGTTTGCAAGACTGCATAGAGAATCGCTCAAGTACCTTATCAATATAACCTCTTTGGATTAGACCCAGCACATTTCGAGATCTGTCTCGACAAATTTCAATTCCAAGTACATAAATAGTCTCGCCTAAGTCCTTCATATCAAACGATCTAGACAACATCTCTTTAGTTTCGTGTAACAGTGCTAAATCGTTACTTTAGCTGTCACTCAGGCTGAGCCACTTTGACAGTTAAACAACCAGAGCGCAAACTTAAAGCCACTCATCCGGATGCACTGCCCGTGAAGTACCTCATTTGTCACTGCAAACGAGCTGCTTTGGCAGCCAAGCGCTCACAGCACAAATATGAAGTAGCTCCACTTGCTCATATATGAATAGAATATAGAGATAGCCAAGGGTGATGGGCGGAAGTGTCTATACTGCAATTTTCCATCCGCCCTTTTGGTGTTTCTATTATTCATCCCTCTGTCCACCTAATTTGTTAAGTTGAAAGGGTTGTCTCCATTCAAGAATTATCCCTCTTAACGTCCTTCGGCTGCCCCATTTGTTGGTCCTCTTGTTGGAGACGCTTACTCGGGCTCGTTCATCTATCGCCCCTTCGCTTCCTTACCAAGGAAACTTCTTTTATTATTCTTCGGGCATCAAGGAACATCCCACAACAACCATCTGTAATCAACACACCCGCCCTCTTATTGCTCTAAGGTCCAATTATAGGACCACTAACTGGCATACTGTAATATTTACCAAGGAAGACAACATTATCATCAGATAGAGCATGTCTCCTTACTCTAGTTGATCTCCTCGCAGGAGCAAACTCCAGAATAATTGAAGGATGACAATATCCTGCTCCTCTTTGTGTGCTTCCTCTTGTCAATCGATATTTTTAATAAAGACGCAATATCTGTAGTTTCTGTAGTAGGTGACACAGTAATAACAACATAATTTCAATCATTGGATGAGGAAATAGGGAAATTTAGTATATCTGCAACATTATTCTCTATAAACTTTGTAGTAAAGGACTCTACTACTTTATATTCCTTTGAGGGACAACAAAATCTTTAACTCTTAAATCTTTCCGGATATCTAATGAAGAAAGCACGAATTGTTCGGGGATCTGTCTTCTTCTCAACGGGATTAAACAATCTCACCTCAGTTGGACAACCCCAAACACGAAAATGATTAAGACTTGGCTTTCTCCCAGTTCACAACTCAAATGGAGTCTTCTGCATAGATTTGTTGGGAACTCTATTGAGAATGTATGCAGCTGTCTTAAGTGCCTCTTCTCATATATAGTTAGGCAAGTTGCACTTATCCATTATATTCCTTACCATATCCATCAGAGTTCGGTTCCTTCATTCCGCCACGTCATATTGCTCAAGAGTATAAGGTATAGTATATTGCGACAATGCCACATTCTTGCAAAAATTTAGCAAATGGCCCTATCTATTGTTCGGAGCCTATATGTCTCCCACTAAGAGAAATGGGAAGAACCTTTGCATTTTTTAAAAAATTTATGGCAAACCATTAAGCAAGCGTTCTAAAACTGATATCTGAATAGCCAACATACACATTTTATTTGCCTTAGTCCAGTTCTCATCCTTTTGTCTTCTCTTGAGAAGGACTATCAGCTGCAGGCCCATCTGGCTCATCCATAACGAGACGAATCTCATAATCGATACACCTCATGATAACTTCTGAATTTCACTTCCATTACTTATAATTTGAACCACCTAAGACTTCTATGGTGGCAGCATTGTTGCACATATTGAAGGAAACTATATAACAAAAGTAACGCAACCATTAAGTGTTATGAGCCGCATAAGATCGATCCATTAGATCCACAATTATGAAGAATCCTCATACTCCAATGTCAACTCCCCTTTGGGTAGAGAAAACACAAAGCAGGGAAACTTCCCACAAGGATCATAAAGAAACAACAGATTCGACAAATTCATTCCCTTTAGAAAATAAATAGTCTAATCCAATGATTCAGAATCAAAGAATTCTCACATGATCACGTGTCACCATGTACGATCCACTTTGGTGAAATAATACACAGCACAATGTGCTATAAAAATTGTGGAAAATTAACACATGTCACCTTTAAGGAACCATCACCTGTCACGTACAAGCAAGCCACTTTAGTAGCCAAACACTTGCAGCACATTATGATGTCCTTTTGATAAATAAATGGGTGTAGAATAGAGAATAAGAACAAATTGTCATCATAAACGGGTCACTAGGCAACCAAGTATTCGTGGCACAACATGGTCATATCTCACTAGGCTCATAACATTTGTGACACCAAAAGATTGTGTGTGACCCTTTACTCGTGTTTAGATAATTATCTATCTCCTTCCATAAGTCTAAAATTAAAATGGTTGCGTAAAGCAAACTTTATAATATGTACTACCATTATTTAAATACCATTTTTGCCCCGTTTTATTTATTACACATTAATCACAGGGGCGTCTATTTATGTTCAACATTTACATCGATTTCTTCAAACAAACAGAATAGGATACTCTTTTCGAATTCTAGCCTCTGGTTCCCAAGTTTCGTCTCCCTGTGACCACGCTATCCTGACAACTAGTACTGCTTTTCCACATATCTATCTAATACTATGTTCCAAAATTACTATTGGAATATTGAGCTCTTTCTCAATTGGTACATTCTCCGCCACAACATTTTCTGCATTTTGATTATGAATAGCGTTCATTCCTTCTCCCACTGTTATAAAACAAATCTGTCCAGAATAACAATATATCATTGCTTTGTTCTTTCTTAACCACTGCATACCAATCATAACATGGATCCCTGAATCCATCTCAGTGATATAAAGATTTTCTTTAGAAACAAGAGAATCAACATGCACTTCACAGTTTCATAACAAGGTTCCCACATTTTAACGGGAACATCCTTCCATGAAGTGATTATGGATCCATACTCAGTTCTTTCCCAATCCAGTCCCATTTCTATCATAGATCTTTTCTATATGAAAGAATGTCATATACCTATTGCAAATATTGCTCTTACTTGGTGTCCGTCAACCCACACATCCTTCTCCAATTTCCACGAATTCCAGACTGGTTGACTATATCCTAATGCCATCATACACGCCTTTCCTCTTCGAGGTCTCTCACGGGTGCTAGCACCTTGGAGCTCTCAAGCTAAAATTTTTCTCGGAGGCTACACACTTTACTTTTCTTCTTCTGGACGATCATCTTTCTTTCTCTATCTTTTAAAACTATCATTCCGTTTCTAATTTCATCCAACATTTATAGTGCGTGTTACCTTGCTCAGAAGGTAACACCTTTAATAGAAATTTCATTAAATACTTACATGTAGCAAAGCTACACGATAAATCCATGCAGACCATCTGCCTTTTTGTTAGTTTGTTTGTTTTTGTGTTTGTTTATTTATTTATCTATATGGGTGTCAAAACAACAAACCATGTTGTGGTGAAGTGGTGAGAGTTCCTTCCTTTCTTGGGGGAACTCAAGGATATAAATCGCCTTTGAACTCTAGATGGGAACACTTTAGCTTTGTCATGAGACTTGCCAAACCAATTTTCGGCCAGTGTGCAAACTGAGGAACAGTTTCAATTGTACCAACACGCAGGTTTGGTTTTCTGAAAGGCCTTTTTATTAGGCCAACTTTTCAGGCTATTTTTCTCCTCTGGGGTTGAACACAAATGTACGCGCGCCCTCCGGCCTAGCACGCGCGAGGCGGTTCGGGCAACCCTAGGATCTGCGCTCGCTCCTCCGAGGCCCAGTCCGGTCGGCGTTACGGATCGAACGCCGGACGCTGCGGAAAGGGGCCCAGGGTTGGGCCTTCCCTTGATTCGCAAACGGGTCTGCGGGACGTTTCGCCAACCACTTTCAGTTCCCTGAAGGTGGCGAGCGAAAGGCTGCGTAAAACCTCGCTTACGAATTTTGGGGAGGGCCCAAGGAGCGGCTCGGTTTGCCGTCACCTCATCCTAAATGGCTCCGAAAAGGGGTAGGGTTTAGCTTTGGTAAAATTGTTCGGAGTCGCCACCGACTTAGTTAAAAATGTGATTTTAAGTCGGAAAAATCAGAGTTTGGGTTCGGGGATTCCTATTTGCTAACCATTGTACCTTACAACATACGAAAAGGATGGCGATTTGCCCAAAAAAGGTTTAACTTTTGATTGACGGGTGTTGGGCCCGATCCGGGAGTAGGCCGGACTCTTATCGACATTTTAACGGGCGTTGGACCCGACTTTAAGTTGGTTGAATTAAAACAAACATGCGACGTCCAACCTAAAGCCTAAACAAGCGCGCAACCACAAACAAGTATTTAGATCAAAAGGGGCGGGGAAGGGCGGTGATTGCGGGCCTATACACTTGGGCCCGCAATCCGTTACAGTGGGCTTAAAGAAAATTCGGGGAGGCCCGCACCTCCCCTTTGTACCTTTGATTGAGGTTGGGGCCGCTTTAAGCCTTCAAGCCCGCGGTTTTTAGGCCAGGGTAGATCCACGCGGTTTGATACACGCGCCTTCGAGTTAATCTTCGAAATTGTGGGGTTGACCTTCCGAGATTAATAACTCGATGTACATGTGAAGAAAAATAAAGAAGCGGTCAGAAAGTCCTAACTTAAATCGAAATGAATAATTAGGACTTAATGAAATAAGGCGATTCTTACGGGGTGTTGTGAGCCCGTTGATGTCGATCGTCCGCGCCGTTGGAGGATGGCATTCCTTGGTAGTGAATTCCTCGGTATTTACATGCAAAGTAGAGGAAGAGAGAATGCCATGCCGATAATATCGAGTCATCGATATCGATTAATTTTGAATGAAAATCAATCGAATTGAGAAAAGTAAGGCTTGTCTTTCCGTTTTGGTTGAAGGCGTTCACTTGTTGTAAAATTTTTTAAAATGCCCGAGAAGTTTGACCGTGTTTTACATGCAAAACACAGAGAGAAATGAATGTTAGTAATGCATATCAAGATAAGATATTAATTTGTATGTAAGATTGTAATTGAGCTTAAATAAAATCATGTTAACTAAAAATAAATAAATACGATACTTAGATTTAACAAAAATCATATAAACGTGATAAAAACAATTAAAACTTTTAATAGTCAGAGGATGTAAAAAGGGACACACATGTTTATATCAATTTTAAAGGGATTATCCAACCATCGTTAGAAATTGAAATAAAAAAAACGAACGGTTGTGAGAATCTGGCCATATATCATTTGCCCATTTGATTAAAATTAAAAGAGAAAAAGGAAAGGAAGACTTTACCTTCCTGAAGTCCTTCGTGACATGTTAGAGAAGTCGTTCTACCCGACCCAGACGCAACAGAGTGATCATCGTGGGAGGAGGCGTTGAAGCCGTCAACCACATCACCAGTAACAGAATCCGTCGACGGTAGACCCAAGGATGTTTTGCTGCTGCCGATTATGGGATCTGCCGCCACGGGGGGTTGGAGGAAGCGGGGCTGCCCTGGGTTGCCGTCGTCGGGCTTGTTGTGCGAAGATGGCGCTGGTCGACCAGTCAGCGAGTTGGGCGTGGCGTCTTTGAAGTCTTGACTCGGGATGGCGCCGGAGAGAAGGAGCCGCTGTTGGGCTCGGGTCGCCGGAGGTGGATGGGCTCGCCGTCACCATGGAGTTGGGGAGATTGACGAGGTAAGGAGCTGCCGTGGGTCTGGTCGCGGGAAGGCCGCTGGTGGAGGACTGAGGCAGAGGGAGCTCGCCGAGGTTGTTGGGGCTGCTGTGCCGACGTGGGGTTGCTGAGATGCCGGGAACGGGAGAGCCGCTGGCGACTGGAGTCGTGGTGGGAAAGCCGGTCTGGCCACAGGGTGCGCCGCTGAGATGTCTGACCGTTGCTAGATGAGGTCTACTGGGCATGGGTGTCATGGGGGGGAAGGCTGTCGGATTGGAGGGGTCCCGGGTCTGAGCAACTTCAGGGACGAAAGGGGAGGTTGGTCTGGTCCGCTGACGGCTGGAGGAGAGGAAGACTCGCTACCGTTGGCTCTGGAGGAGCAGGATCTGCTTCTACCGGTTGCTGGGGGATGTCGGGGGAGTTTTCGCTGCTGGCCGCCTGTTGCTAGGCTGGATCTGAAGGCGGCGGCGAGGAAGAGTCGCTGCCGTGTTGTCGGAGGAGGACCAGGTAGGTCTGTGGCTGGGTTTGAAAGGAAACTTCGAGGAGGCCGGTTCGTTGCTAGTGCAACTGGCTGCGGGTTTCGAAGCCGCCGGGAGTGGATGGCCGCTGCGGGAGACGCCGGGAAGCTGTCTAAGCATGGGTGTCAGGGAAGGCTGATTGAGACCGGGAAGGAGGTGATTCCGAAGGGGGGAACCGATTTGCGGCTGGTGGGGGTGTGGTCGTCGGTAGAGGGTTCTGGGCGCTGAGGTTGAAGGAGAGGCCGCCTTGGGGCCACTGATTGTTGGTGGCTAGGTAGTGTCAGGGAGGCAAGTTTGGGGACCGGTTCTGAAGATGCTCAGAGAGGACACCAGGGAGTGGATTGGCCGTCGCCGTGAAGTTGGTGTCGTCGGGGCGAGAGAGAGGGAGAGAGAGCGCGGGTAGCCGCTGCTTCGAGACGACCGGGGAAACAGATTGCTGTTGTTGGAGTTCGGGAAGGTCTGGATGTTGTGCTTCAGATTTTGAAGCCGCCGGGCAGACGGATTGCCGCCATTGGCTCTGCTTCTGAGGACGAACTCCACTGGTTGTAGGTGCACTGGAGCGGCCGGGAAGAACCAGATGGGGCTGAAAAATTTTCTCTCGGTATGAGCTTGCTCTCTCCTCTCTGTTTTTAGGAACGTTCAGAAAAATGAAGCTCCCCAGAAAAGAATTGTCCTCCAAAGAGAAAAATGAAGGCTTTCCCTCAAGAATGAATGCTTCTCTCCCCCCCTTTTTTTCCGGTTCCTCCTCTTCCCGAATGAATGATTCTCCCCCCAAAATATATTCTCCCCCTCGGTTTCTAATTTGTTGGAATTGAATTCAGGGTCGTTAGGGGACATGATCGTCCTTGGACGTTGCCGAATCCTCTTTCTGCAGATAACAGAGCGGCTGGGGGTTTGGGGGAATTTTCAGTCGGTTGTCGTATGCTGCAACTGTCCTTTTTGGGATTTTGTCGGGATCATAATTCCGTCGGGGCAAGGTATATTTGGTTTTGGGTTTGGCTTTTCTTTTGTTTGTCTTTGGGTTGGGATTGGATTATTTTCAGATTTTGCCCGGCCCCCTTTCTTTCGTTTGGGCTGGGTTTGGCCTTTCTCTTTTTCCTTCTTTCCTAGCAGCTTCAAATGGCCCCGTCATGAATCTTCTGCAAAGGGAAAGGGCTTCCCAATTGGACCCACCTCCTGATCAGAGCCTTTAGCGAGCACACTCAGCCACAAGGTCGAGTGAGGCCTCATGTATGGGGATGCTAACTCGATTTGGAATCCAGCACTCCCAGAGCTACTTCCAGAAGCAGATGGAGCCCGCCCGGGGGCTTCAGAAATCCGGGAGCCAGTTTCCTGCGGCGCTCGTTGTGACCCGTAAGTCTCCTTCGGTAATTCCTCTTCTCCGAGTCGAATTCATTAAGAAAATGAAACCTGCTGCACTTGTGCTTGGAGTAGTAAGCCTTGGAGTCAGTGAGATTATGCTGGCCGAGCTGATTCGGTAAAAAGGTTGGCAGAGACGGAGACGCATGCTGGCCAAACAGGTAACTGCTGCCGTTGAGACACCGGTCTTTGTTATTGATGTGGCTGATATTGTTAGTGTTTCCTTGAACTCATACTGCTAATGCTTGCTAGGCTGGACTCTTTTTTGCCTGAGGACATCAATGAGCTCAGGGACGACGACCGCTGGCTGCTGGCGTTTTGCTTTGAGTGGCATCCGTCGTAGCCGCAGCAGATTGCTGCTGCTTCTGAAGTTACGACCGCGTCTGAGGATGTTGATGCTTTCGCTGCATCTACTGAAGTTGTTGCAGAAACAGGAGTTGCAGTTGCAATTGAGGGAGCAGCTGCTGAGATGATTTGGATTCCTCCGTTTTTTTTTTTTATACAATCTTCTTGCTTGTATGAAGTTTGGTACTTGGCCAATTGCAACATCTCAGGCGGAAAATACGACTCTTGTGATACAATGTTTAGAACATCAAATGCGGAACGTACTCTCTCGCGGCCAATTTGAGGTATTACAGTTTCCCCCTCCTTGGGGGGAATCTGCAAAGATTCTCTCACAAGGATATCGTTACCTCAAATTATTCTTGGCTGACATGCGCCATAGAAATTCATCAAGGAGATCATTAGTCATCATGAAAACAAAAATAGCTAAATGTACATGCACATTATGATTCGTTCTGTTTTCTCTTTATGATCACGTTTCTAAGCGAGAGCAGAGAAGGATTGTTGATTTCTCTCGTGTTTCACTCTCGTTTCTGAAACCATTCCAGTTGGATTTCGGAATTCCTTTGACTTGGATGCTCATGTACCCGTCGATGGAGACTTTACTCTGGTTATAATGTGGCTTTGGCATAAGGCCTTTAGATTGAAAATTTGAATCAATCATTTGAAAGAATGGGTCTAAGGACCTCATCGGAAGTTATTGGGTCGTAGAGGTTTCACCATTCTAGCAAATTCTCCATTCTTCAGAAAGCTCACCAGTTGATGTGTTTTGTTGGGGATGAATAATTGATTTACTGGTAAGTGTGAACAATCCACTTTGGGGAATGTTTTGTCTTTGACTTGTTTGACAGAGTAGCACCTTTGCTCTTACGACCACCCATGTTGGCCCTGGTGCTTTATTTTTTTGCTCTTTTGATTTTCATTTTGCGCTTTCTTTTAAAGACTTTGGTCTTTGCGCTAATTCTTTTCTTGTCCTTACTAAATCATAGGGATGTGCCCCGCTTTGTTTTCCGATAATTTTCTTTGGAATTTGTGTTCTTGAGAGGCTCTTTGAGAAGCTCGGTCTTTAGGAATGACTCAACTGGTAGGCTTAACTGTCGATGACGCCTCTTCGCTTGAATCTTAAGGAAGTGTTGCCTCTACGATCCGTTGCTTCCGGTTTCTAGCTACAGGATCTCCAGTTTAACCTCGATGTGAGGCGGTCCTTGGACTCGGTAGGTGTAGTGTGTGCACAAAACTTCAACTTTGGCTCAAAAGGGCTAGCAATGGTTGATGTTTTGTGTTTGGGATAGAGAAGAAATGTTCGATCTCATTCCGGTTTAGAGCATCTTTTTTCAAAGGATTTGTTATCTGCCTGAATGTTCGTGTATGAATCCTGATAGTGTTTGCGCTCATCATTCTGGGTAAGTGTTTAGGAATAGATTTGCCTTCTCCACTCTCGCCCAGAAACATTCTTATTATCAAAAATAATTTCAAGTTATGTGCAAATGGGTACACAAATGCTTAAGAAATGAACGGGTTTGGGTACTCAAACCTCTGTAGTGCCCTTGTGCAAACTTTGCGGGGAAAGTATTTGCACTTTCGCGTTCTATGTTCTTTTAAAATCGGAACGGCTTCCACCCGACCACCCACGCCGTTGCCTAGGAATTTGTACCATACTGTACGGATGTCCATGTGCCTACACAGTTGACAACGGACGGAGACGAAGTTAATTCATGTATTTTGACTCTCCCTTGAGGAGATGAAGTAAAATATCCGCTGGGGAGTTGAGATGGATATGCCCATCTCAATGGTCGTTCTGACTTTATCTGAGGAATGATAAAAATTCCGTTAGAGAGCAAATGCAAATGATGCTCCCTTTTGGTGTGGTCATCCATGGTGACAACAAAGGCAATCTCGAAGCTTTGGTTCGAAATTTTCCACCCAACCGCCCGCGCCTTTGTCCATAATATAGGATTTTCATGTACCTATGTTAGGCAAAGGACAGACAACAAGTGAGCTCATGTAACTTGTCTTCTTTTAAAGTGAGAATGAAGTTTGTTCATGTAACTTCATTTATATGAAAGGCGAAGTAGAGTTTTGACACTTCCCTTTTTGCATGATTTCATCATTGCATCTTCGTCCGATGGAATCGAAGGTCTGACGAAATAGTTACTTTTGCTTGATGTCTGTTGTGTAAGGATGCTCATGTACCTATCAAACAAATGGCTAGAAACAAGGAAATTCTTGTAACTTGTTTCTGTTAGAGTAAGAATGAAGTTTGCTCGTGTAACTTCATTTGTATGAAAAGTGAAGTAGAGTTTTGACACTTCCCTTTTTGTGTGATTTCATCATTGCATCTTCGTCCGATGGAATCGAAGGTTTGACGAAATGGCTACTCTGGTTTTGTATCCATTGTATAAGGTTGATCATGTACCTATCAAACAGATGACAAGAAAACAAGTGTCTTCGTGCAACTTGATTCTTTTAGAGTAGAAATGAAATTTGCTCATGCAATTTCATTTATAAGAAAGGTGAAGTAGTGTAGGGTTTTGGTACTTCCCTTTTGTAAGGTTTCGTAATTGCGTCTTCGTCCGATGGAATCGAAGGTCTGACGAACTTGCTACAAGACTTTGGCTTGAAGCTTTGCCACCCTACCACCCTCGCCTTTGTCATAGGAGTTTTGCACCATATGTGTGAGGAGCTCTTGTACCTGCCCACGAGACAAAGGATGTAAGTGAAATAAGCTCATGTAATTTCACTTAGCTTGATGAAGAGAGTAATATTTGTATGATTCTCCCTTTTCATGTGTATTGTCAGTGTTCTATGCCCCAGTTGACTCCCTGGGGATAAAAGAAATTTGCTGACGAAGATTGTTCTGAAGCGTTGGTTTGAAACTTCATCGTTTGTCTTTGTTGTCTGCTTAAGACGCTCATGTATTTTCATGTAATTTGTTGTCTTGTTGTCTTGTTGTCTTGTTGATCATGAGTGTCGTTTCAAAGCTTTGATTCAAAAGTTGTCTTAATTGGCATGATAGGACGTTGTTGTATCTTCTCGTCTGCCTAGGTTATTTATGTGCCTATGAGACAAGCCGAAGGGCAAAACAAGTAAGTACGTGTAACTTGTTTTGTAAAGAAAGCATTTGTTAAAGAACATATACTCCCTTTCATGTTATTTGCCATTTTGTCAACTGAGAGTTATCCAAGATTGCTCAGTCTCGTCCTAGGATAGCTCGGAGATATGCCCCAGAGTCGCTCGGAGATATGTCCATGATCACTCGGAGATTTGCCTGAGGATTGGTCGGGGATTTGCCCCAGGATCGCTCGGAGATTTGACATAGGACTGTTCTCGTGTTGTCGTCATCATTGTTTTACCAACGAAGGCTGTTTCGAAACTTTGGTTCGAAACGTTTCCACCCTACCACCCTCGCCTTCGTCGTCTGCCTAGGATGTTCACGTACCTATGAGACAAGCCGAAGGGCAAAACCAGTAAGCTCGTGTAACCTGTTTTGCAGAGATAGTATCAGTTGAGAAACGAATACTCCCTTTCATGTAAATCGTCGTTTTGGAAAAGAAGACTTCTCCAGGATTGCTTGGAGTTTTGCCCTAATATTGCTTGTCTGCTTAGGGTGCTCCTGTACTCTCATGTTGTTCTGTTGTTTTGTTGACAACGAAGGATATTTCGAAGCGTTGACTCAAAATTGTTTCAAGACTTTGGCTCGAAACTTTACCACCCTGCCACCCACGCCTTCGTCAACATGCGACAAGGGCTAAATTAAGTGAGTTCATGTAACTTATTTTCATAAATAGGGAAGTATTGATCAAGGAATGAGTACTCCCTTTCATGTGTAGTAACATTAAATAGTGTCTGCATTGAGTGCGTGTGGCAGTTTTTCTCCATTAATGTGGTTGCTTTCTAGATAGGGCGTGCTTGATAGCGAACGTCTCCTTAGTAGTCAAGTCGATTATCCTGGGATGTGCATTGTTGATTGCCCATTGAGGTGGGCCTGGGTGGGTAACTGGCCTTCTCATGTGGTGGGCCTTCTCCTTGGGACGAGCTCCAGAGAGTCAGTAATTGAGTTTCTCCTGGACTGATCACTTAAGTATCGTATATGAGTTTGATGGGAGTTGCCCCAGTCCGAGTATGCGTCATCGTTAGGTAGATTGCATGTTCTTTGGTGTGGGGGAAGCTATTAGGTAAGCGTTGCCCCAGACTATTCATCTTGTACCAGTTGCGCTATGTGTTCGCCGTCGCTTGAAGAATCTGGTCCATGTTCATGTTTTTGTCGTTGGGATGCTATGGATCCGGCATTCGTCAAGTTCTTGTTGTCGGAGAAACGATGAGGTTGAATGAAGTGTTCGTATTTGGGGGTTGATTGCTCGCAGCTGTCCTGATCTCACGACGCCGTTGTGAATGATGGGGTTTGCCCCTTATGCTGGATTGTGTTGTTGAGTTGTAAGCTGGGGAATTGCCCGTGTTTGGAATGATGTTTCTGTTGGTGCCGAAGTTGTGGCGATTGATGATTAGGGGCGTGATGTTCTCGGCGTGTCTGATCTGAGCATGTCTGTGGATATGGGCTCATCATTAGCTCTGATGTTGACTGCGATTGGCTGGTGAGCTGTAACCTCCTTGGGATTTTCATGTTGTCGTAGGTTCGACTTTGAACTTTGGTAGCCGTTGGGTGATCTTTGGTGTTCGTGCTTGGCTTTGCACTTTGGTAGTCGTTGATATCACTTTGGGCTCATGTCATTCGACGCACAGCTTTGGACCATGGTAGCCGTAATGGAAACTCTGGTCTTCATATTGTTAGATGTTCGACTTTGGGCCTTGGTAGTCGTCGATAAATCCTTAGCATTCTTGTGCTTGTAGATTTGTAGTGTCATGTTTTGTCCCTACTCCCGTTCGAAGAGCCATGTTGGGGAATTAAACCTTGAAAGGAAAATGTAGAGAATGTTTGGATTAGTACCATGCAACAGTGTAATCGATGCATGATAATGCATAAGAACATGCATTACGTAATTGCAATTGTAAATGAGACGTAGTGATGCAATAGAGCAGAATTGTGGATGACATGATAATGTAACTACTGCAATCAAACAGATACACATGTGGACATGCGAATGTATGAATGCAGTAAGCAGTAAAATAGGAAGGGATAGGAGAAATGAAGGTTGTTGAAGCCCATTGTAATAAACTCCACCCAGCTGCAAAACAAGCGGTGTTAATTTTACGGTTATTATATACAAAACGTACTTGAACCTGTCCTTACACGAGTAGCAGTCACTTAGTAACAAGCTAATGCACGTGCGACGTCTGGCACCTGTAGTGGGCAACCAATTCTAAACTCGGATGGAGGTTTCTAAGACCTCCCTTGGACTAAGGGAGGCGGGTCCCGGTCCATAGCCTACAAACCGCAGGAAACAGCAAGGCCGTGCCTTTCGGTGACCCCCTAAAGATCCTAGTCCCGGATATAGGGACTTACCTATGTATGCCTAATAAAGCGGTAAACAAACACATGTAGGAGATCATACAAAAGGCATCGAGCCAATTAATTACATGCGCAAACAAATAACTCCCCTCCGCATCTAGTAAAAAAAAGGTTTTCGGTAGGAATCCACATGCGGAGTGTCCCCAGCGTAGTCGCCATCCAGGATGTACGCCCGCCCTTCAGCCTAGCACGCGCGAGGCGGATCGGGCAACCCGAGGATCCGGGCCCGCTCCCCCGAGGCCCAGTCCGGTCGGCGTTACGGCTCGAACGCCGGACGCTGCAGAAAGGGGCCCAAGGTTGGGCCTTCCCTTGATTCACAAATGGGTCTGCGGGACGTTTCGCCAACCACCTTCAGTTCCCTGAAGGTGGCGAGCGAAAGGCTGCGTAAGACCTCACTTACGAATTTTGGGGAGGGCCCAAGGAGCGGCTCGATTTGCCGTCACCACATCCTAAATGGCTCCGAAAAAGGGCAGGGTTTAGCTTTGGTAAAATTGTTCGGAGTCGCCACCGACTTAGTTAAAAATGTGATTTTAAGTCGGAAAAGTCAGAGTTTGGGTTCGGGGATTCCTATTTACTAACCATTGTATCTTACAACATGCGAAAAGGGTGGCGATTTGTCCAAAAAAGGTTCAACTTTTGATTGACGGGTGTTGGGCCCGATCCGGGAGTAGGCCGGACTCTTATCGACATTTTAACGGGCGTTGGACCCGACTTTAAGTTGGTTGAATTAAAACAAACATGCGACGTCCAACCTAAAGCCTAAACAAGCGCGCAACCACAAACAAGTATTTAGATCAAAAGGGGCGGGGAAGGGCGGTGATTGCGGGCCTTGGGCCCGCAATCCGTTACAGTGGGCTTAAAGAAAATTCGGGGAGGCCCGCACCTCCCCTTTGTACCTTTGATTGAGGTTGGGGCCGCTTTAAGCCTTCAAGCCCGCGGTTTTTTAGGCCGGGGTAGATCCACGCGCTTTCGAGTTAATCATCGAAATTGTGGGGTTGACCTTCCGAGATGAATAACTCGATGTACATGTGAAGAAAAATAAGGAAGTGGTCAGAAAGTCTTAACTTAAATCGAAATGAATAATTAGGACTTAATGAAATAAGACGATATTTACGAGGCGTTGTGAGCCCGTTGATGTCGATCGTCCGCGCCGTCGGAGGATGGCATTCCTTGGTAGTGAATTCCTTGATGTTTACATGCAAAGTAGAGGAAGAGAAAATGCCATGCCGATAATATCGAGTCATCGATATCGATTAATTTTGAATGAAAATCAATCGAATTGAGAAAATTAAGGCATGTCTTACCGTTTTGGTTGAAGGCGTTCACTTGTTGTAAAATTTTTGAAAATGCCCGAGAAGTTTGACTGTGTTTTACATCCAAAACACAGAGAAAAATGAATGTTAGTAATGCATATCGAGATAAGATATTAATTTGTATGTAAGAATGTAATTGAGCTTAAATAAAATCATGTTAACTAAAAATAAATAAATACGATACTTAGATTTAACAAAAATCATATAAACGTAATAAAAACAATTAAAACTTTTAATAGTCAGAGGATGTAAAAAGGGACACACATGTTTATATCAATTTTAAAGGGATTATCCAACCATCGTTAGAAATTGAAATAAAAAAAAACAAACGGTTGTGAGAATCTGGCCGTATATCATTTGCCCATTTGATTAAAATTAAAAGAGAAAAAGAAAGGAAGACTTTACCTTCCTGAAGTCCTTTGTGACATGTTAGAGAAGTCGTTCTACCCGACCCAGACGCAACAGAGTGATCATCGTGGGAGGAGGCGTTGAAGCCGTCAACCACATCACCAGTAACAGAATCCGTCGACGGTAGACCCAAGGATGTTTTGCTGCTGCCGATTATGGGATCTGCCGCCACGGGGGGTTGGAGGAAGCGGGGCTACCCTGGGTTGCCGTCGTCGGGCTTGTTGTGCGAAGATGGCGCTGATCGGCCAGTCAGCGAGTTGGGCGTGGCGTCTTTGAAGTCTTGACTCGGGATGGCGCCGGAGAGAAGGAGCCGCTGTTGGGCTCGGGACGCCGGAGGTGGTTGGGCTCGCCGTCACCATGGAGTTGGGGAGATTGACGTGGTAGGGAGCTGCCATGGGTCTGGTCGCGGGAAGGCCGCTGGTGGAGGACTGAGGTAGAGGGAGCTCGCCGAGGTTGTTGGGGCTGCTGTGCCGACGTGGGGTTGCTGAGATGCTGGGAACGGGAGAGCCGCTGGCGGCTGGACTCGTGGTGGGAAACCCGGTCTGGCCAGAGGGTGTGCCGCTGAGATGTCTGGCCGTTGCTAGATGAGGTCTGCTGGGCATGGGTGTCATGGAGGGGAAGGCTGCCGGATTGGAGGGGTCCCGGGTTTGAGCAGCTTCAGGGACGAAAGGGGAGGTTGGTCTGGTCCGCTGACGGCTGGAGGAGAGGAAGACTCGCTACCATTGGCTCTGGAGGAGCAGGATCTGCCTCTACCGGTTGCTGGGGGACGTCGGGGGAGTTTTCGCTGCTTGCCGCCTGTTGCTAGGCTGGATCTGAAGGCGGCGGCGAGGAAGAGTCGCTGCCGTGCTGTCGGAGGAGGACCAGGTAGGTCTGTGGCTGGGTTTGAAAGGAACTTCGAGGAGGCCGGTTCGTTGCTAGTGCGACTGGCTGCTGGTTTCGAAGCCGCCGGGAGTGGATGGCCGCTGCGGGAGACGCCGGGAAGCTGTTTGAGGATGGGTGTCTGGGAAGGCTGAATGAGACCAGGACGGAGGTGATTCTGAAGGGGGGAACCGATTTGCGGCTCGTGGGGGGTGGTCGTCGGTAGAGGGTTCTGGGCGCTGAGGTTGAAGGAAAGGCCGCCTTGGGGCCGCTGATTGTTGGTGGCTAGGTAGTGTCAGGGAGGCAAGTTTGGGGACCGGTTCTGAAGATGCTCAGAGAGGACGCCAGGGAGTGGATTGGCCGTCGCCGTGAAGTTGGTGTCATCGGGGCGAGAGAGAGGGAGAGAGAGGCGGGTAGCCACTGCTTCGAGACGATCGGGGAAACAGATTGCTGTTGTTGGAGGTCGGGAAGGTCTGGATGTTGTGCTTCAGATTTTGAAGCCGCCGGGTAGACGGATTGCCCCCATTGGCTCTGCATCTGAGGACGAACTCCACTGGTTGTAGGTGCACTGGAGCGGCCGGGAAGAACCAGATGGGGCTGAAAAATTTTCTCTCGGTATGAGCTTGCTCTCTCCTCTCTGTTTTTAGGAACGTTCAGAAAAATGAAGCTCCTAGAAAAGAATTGTCCTCCAAAGAGAAAAATGAAGGCTTTCCCTCAAGAAAGAATTGGCTGAGACGGAGACGCATGCTGGCCAAACAGGTAACTGCTGCCGTTGAGACACCGGTCTTTGTTATTGATGTGGCTGATATTGTTAGTGTTTCCTTGAACTCATACTGCTAATGCTTGCTAGGCTGGACTCTCTTTTGCATGAGGACATCAATGAGCTCAGGGACGACGACCGCTGGCTGCTGGCGTTTTGCTTTGAGTGGCATCCGTCGTAGCCGCAGCAGATTGCTGCTGCTTCTGAAGTTACGACCGCGTCTGAGGATGTTGATGCTTTCGCTGCATCTACTGAAGTTGTTGCAGAAACAGGAGTTGCAGTTGCAATTGAGGGAGCAGCTGCTGAGATGATTTGGATTCCTCCGTTTTTTTTTTTTGATACAATCTTCTTGCTTGTATGAAGTTTGGTACTTGGCCAATTGCAACATCTCAGGCGGAAAATACGACTCTTGTGATACAATGTTTAGAACATCAAATGCGGAACGTACTCTCTCGCGGCCAATTTGAGGTATTAAACAAAGAATGTCATAAAAGATTACATCACATATACCCCCTGTATAATCGCAAATAGTAAATCACATTGCCTATCTTCACCGTAAAAATGCTCCACTTTTGTGCAACAACCCACCTTTCCTTCTTTCTTTCTTTCTTTTCTTTTTAAGAATCAAAACATGGACAAGCAAGCTCATCCTCGTAGTATCTTTCTGTGAGTATCCAAAATCACTGTGTCAGGGCTTCCATGGTGCAGGTGGAGGAGGTGGGTTGGGAAACATGGGTGGAACTTCAGAGAAAATAGTGTTCTTATCGATCTTCTTAGTACCATCGCCAGACAGGGACACCAGGGCTGCAACCAATCCCGCATTTCCAGCTAGAGTGGGTTCGGTATAATTATAGTTTGTACGAACATCGTGGAACCCGTCGTGGTTATCTGGACCGGCAACCATGGCTCCTACTAACGTGTTTGGGTTCGGCTTAGAGCTGTCCCTCCATTTCCATCCACCTGTGCAGCTGTATTTGACTTTGTTCTTTGGAATCGATGCTCCTCTGTGATGTACATGCTTTGGATAATGATCGCCAAAGCCAACAATGTAGCTCATCTTATGAGGATTCTTCCCAAGAATATAATCAATCTGGGAGAAAATCGAATCATAGGATTCAAGATAAAAATTTTCCCAAGTCCATAAATGCATGGGGACATCCTACAAATGTGAGGGAACATGGAAGTACCTGCGTCCTTGCAAAATCTCGCAACACTTGACTGGAGAAGAAGTTGGGACCACAATACCAACCCGGCGTATCCGCAGCATCCATGTAGTCACCGAACAAAGAAGCCAGGAAGGCGGCATTGACAACATATTGTAGAGGCTGGGGCCTACCGTGATTCAGCTGGATCAAGCCTCCTGAAGACAATAGCCAATGACAATACAAGGTGAGCAGAAGAACCAAACTTCTCAATCACATCAACCAGTATCTTCAAACAATTTGCTAGGGGGATAAATATATCTGACCTTTGGTTCTATTGAAGCTTTTGAAAACAGGCAGGTAAGAGCACATGATAATCTGGGTCTGATTGTGGAATGTCCTCAGGATCTCTTCATACGGATATCCTGGGCTCAGGAATAGTCTGAGGCGGCTTAGGAGTACCTGCAATCCAGATAGGTTTATAAGCTAATCAGTAAATCACACTTAATAAGAGCTGGAAACCAAGACTTGGGCACACTTCGAGATGAGCCCAGTGGACACTCAACTGCCAGAAACCCCATTACATTTTTACATGTTACCCGAGTCAGTACGGAACACCACATATAGGCAGGATGCCACAACATGTTTAGATATCTCGCTGGAGCAAACAGTTGCCTTCCTTGCTAGCAGCACATGCTTTTTCTACGGTACTTCTGGGTGGCAAAGCAAGAAAATTAGAGGAGGTGCAGACCCTACCTGAGCACCAGCTAGCTTATTGTCCCAAGATAACACACCGTAATCAGGACCACCCCAGAAAGCACCAGCATGCTTGGCAAGACCAGGTGCTGTTGCAAGCTGCAGATAAGTCGAATTGCCAGTTGCATAATACAACCAAGCGCTACCCCAGATATATTCATCCCAATAGCCGGTAGAGTTGTAGAAAATTCCTGCTTCCGCGCCACCAGCTGTGTATCTTCCTCGTTGTGTTCTGGCAAACTGAAAGAGTGTTTTGGCTCCGTGGACCAGTTTCTGAGAGTAGGCCTTGTTGTCTTTGAAAACGATAGATGCTGCAGCTAAAGCAGCGGCCATTTCTGCAGCAAGGTCGGAACAGCTGTGGCATTCATAAACAGGCCTTGGATAATCAATGTCTTCGGGCCGCATCCAGCAGTAGTGATCGTTCGGGGTAGTGCTTCCACCGGAAGTGTCCCCTACCCCGACCTAATCAAAATAAGGGAAATATCATTAGATGAAGCATCTGCTATGTTTCTGTCTTTGAAATGTTTTGGCCATAATCCATTCTCTGGTGTTCGCAAGGTGAAGCATGCAGTCATAGTAGCATGGAAGGACCAAAATATGTGCCAATGCATTAAAGAAAATGAGAGATACCTGCGCTGCAACACTGTTAATGGTATCGGCAGTGTGATTGAAAGTCTTGAGGAAATAGTCGGTACCCCACTTGATTATCTCCTTAATGTGATTGAGCTCGCCAGCAGCTTCAAACTTGGCGCGGTACTCGATCACGCTCCAGCTCAACATGGTCATCGCAAACGAAGCAGGGAAATTGAACTTGATGGCGTCTCCGGCATCGTAATAACCTCCCTCCAGGTTCTTCGTCGTGCTCGAGGGGTCATTTCCATCTTGAAGGCAGGAATTGCCCCTCCACGATACATTATTATGCTTAGGCAGTTTCCCCGCTGCAAATATGAGAAATTCATCTTGTTTTATTTTACAAATGCATACGTAGGGAACACAATCTGCCAATAAAATTTTATTTTTTGTCTCAAATGAAAAAATTGCAGGAATACAACCAGAATGGCTCCCCAGATACGTTATATTAATAAGCATGAGAAGCCAAATCTGGCTTGTGCCCAACTCTTTTATAGGAACACAAACTTGAAGGACACACCAGCAAGCGCAAAATCGAAAAACCCCCAAGCAAATCAACCCTGGAAGAGGGAATGCAAGTTCGTTACATGCAATGAATGGAAAAGCAACGACCAACGCATGATGCCGAATGGATTCTTCATTGAGATATATGCAGGGTCACAAGACCGAACAAGACAGATTGCTCAGAGAAGCCAAAACAACCACATGTCGAGGGAGAACTGAGTGGAGACAAGAAATGGTCAATCAAGAGAAACCGCATGGAGGCAAGGTATGTCACACAGAATCGTTCATCCGCTGAATCATGGAAGCGCCCACTGGCATTGTGAAAAAACTTAAAAACAAATACAGTGCACAAAGGTCGTGTCGGAATATGCAGACAAAAGATGATATGGAGTCAACAGCAACTTGATCAAACGGAACAGAGCAGCAAAGCAAGTGAAGGGGAAGGTTTACATCGCTGGGCATTGAAGAACATGAGGGCCTTGTGGAGGGCGAGAGTGTAGTTGTCAGCAGGGGGAGCATGGTGGTGATGACGGGGGATGGTCTTGACGAGAAGGGTGACAAAGCCAACGAAGAGGGAGCAGGCGAGCAAGGTGGCGAGGGTCCAGACGAAGAGCTTGCGGGTGACGACGACGCAGCCGAGGTCGACATACTTGTTTTTCTTCTTATTCTGGTCGACGGGGCCGAGGAGCCAGCTCTGCTGGGTCTCATCGAGGGGGGGACGGGAGACGGCGCTGCGGTCGAGGTCGGTGTGGTTGCGGCCCCTGTCGTCATCAGCAGCGGAATCATCAGCATTGATCTCAAGGGGACCCCCCCAGGGATCCCTCCCGTACATCCTCACGCCCCGCTCTCGTTTTACACTGAGATCGCGGGAGGAGGGTGTTCAATATGCAAAGTTGATGATGAGATGTCTTTATGTGTTTGTTGGAGTTGGATTGTGGGTTGAGGCCTGCGGTTGGTTTGGGTTGTAAGAAGCGGAAGGTGGAAGACCGGAGAGTGATTGGGTGTATGTAATGAGTGAGTCCAATTGTTAGCGTGAGAGTGAACTCTTAATCCCTCATTTCTTTTATTATTATTTTTATTTTTATTAAGAAATGTGGTGTGATGTTAGGTTGGGATAGGCTTCAGGAGAAAGGCATCACCCACCTAATTATGATCATTGTGATTACATACCAAGGAGCGTCCGAAAAAAGGGAAATTGACAGACTGTCCGAACCACTGGCATAACATCTGTGCGCGCGTCTGTGTGGAGTTTGCTTTGCTGATCAAAACTCATTTTGGCGCGAGGGATATAATTGGAGAACATCAAGTGTACGTAGACTAGTTTGTTATATGAGGTAATAAAAAAAAGAAACCTAAACCTGTTGCTCAATCGTAAGACCAGCCTGATGTGGGATCAATCAAAATCCTAAGTTTTTTTCTTGGTTTGTACTTCACCCCTTGTTGGGCGGCGGGTCACGAAAAAACAACCCATTACCAGATAAAACCTCTATCTCCTCAACCCCCCCCCCCCCCCCCCCCCTCCCCCAACCATATCATTCAACGGTGAATATAATCACTACGTTTATCATTAAAACAATTTCATTCAAAATATCTTATTGTTCCTTTATACATCGTTATACTTTTTACTCCTAATATAACATATTTTTAAGATTTTATTCGCATTTTATTTTTTAACTTCATGAAATAATGACGCATTATCTATTTCCCGCAAGGCCTTCCTACCAGCCGCTGGCTCATCGACTTCACATCCAACAACCCCACTTTGGCATCTTTTTATCCTTCCAGGAAATGTTCATTGCTTTCTTTTGCAGCTTAAGCAAATGAATAAGCATCCTGTCAAAACAAGTATAGCAATCTCCCTGTCACAATTTTCTCTTTCATTATTCAGCCTTTTTGCCTTCTATAGAATGCTTACACAAGAAGGGATCACATTGCTTTCCCACCCACCTAACCAACCAAATAGAGTAGGCCCTCACTTTCGCTATTGAGGGCATCCCCGTTTGATGCAATCGCGACAACAAGAGAACCTTCTTCATATCTATTCTACATCAATTCGATTTCAATCTAAAATCCTAGGAGCAGCCTCAACTATCTCTACGGACACAAAAGGGGAAACAAAACCCAAGTCTGCTCTGCTCATGAGTTCATTTCGATCATGGGGAAAATACAGAAATCTTGATGTAGTCTCCGTCTCTTGGTTTGGCTCGGAATAGATGGATAAGCTCCATGCGTCACACATCTCTCCCGGTTCATTTGGTCATCTGCTACTTCCTGCAGTACCTTCAACGAGCTTGCGGAATATGACCTGTTCGTTTTAACCAAGACGTACAACACTCTCCATTCATTGTTCATTAACTGTTCTGTCATGGATTCGGAAGATCACAATGAAGTCTCCTTATTTTTTACCGAAGTAAAATACGAATGACGGAACAAGAAAATGCCAAAATTCCCAAAGGGAAAATTGCGCACATAATCTGATATCACTGAGATTATAAATTTGATGGAAGGATTTTCTACTTCATTCAATAAGGCCAATGCAGCTTCCGTGTTTATGTAAAGTTTTGTCTCGTGAAACCACCATAAATATGTTCCCGATATTAATGGCAAGGTTTAATGTTTTGTATTTCCAGTGATCTAACGGCCATACTCATTTATATAGGTTAGTTACTATTTAGTAGCAGAAACTTTGGGACACAGATCTCGGTATCATCTATAAATCAACGGTCCACGATGCGGTCTCAAAGAGCACGAGGCCTTTTAGGGAGGTAGCTGTGGAAACACACCAGGCGAACGCTTGCGGGCGAAGCAGTTACTAAGCGACAGGGCTATCAGGTGACGAGGGTTGTTAGGGGAAGACAAGGTGATCAAGTGACAGTCAATTTGGCGAGCGAGAAACTCTGCAGTGAAAACTAGTGGGTGAAACGATCGATCAATGGCTGTCATGGGAAGATTTCAGACGATCTCGAGACATGGAAGGAAATCGTTGCCAAGATTGCTCGGATGGAAATGAGATATTCCACGAAGATCGGCAACATGGACACGAAATTTATGTATAATATTTCATTTTCGTATTCACATAGGATTAACATAGTAAAAATAGTTGTTCTTAGGCATTGTACAAAGAACCTCTCAACAGACGTTCTTGCGATCTTGTTCTTTCCGAAGGCATCTTCGATGACATCCGTAAGTGTTTCCGCTTAGGTGTTGTTCCGCTGCCTTCTTTCTTAGCACTGAATAAATTATTTTACTACATTTGTACTAATTTTTTTGGTACAATGACGTAAGATTTTGTACTAGCCCGTCCGTTAGTACTTTATCCTACTATTGATTTCTGGTAAAGTACATGTGTTTTACAAAAAAGGCAAAATATACGTTCGTAGCCTTAAGTAAGGTTGAACTTTCTTTTTTGTTAGCATTTTTATTTGTTATATGAAAATGTCTGTAACTTTGTGCTGAATCTTTTTCCTAGCCAATTCGCGACGGCGTTAAAACTGAGCATGACGTGGTATTAACGGCGTCCCACGTGGATGTTAACGTGGCAATCATACGTGGAAAAAAAAATCAACACGTCGGGCAAATGTGTCACGTCCCATTATCTTGGAAACAATCGAAGCCACCCTCCCACTTCGTCTTCGTCGTCATCGACAAACTGGGGTCGAACCCCAAGTCAAGACCAAGAAGCTACCTCCGACACAAATGCTCCTCCTCCTCCTTCCACATGTTGTCCCCCAACCAGCCAAAGCAGTCCCCCAATACCTCTTCCGCACTAGTATTACTCGTCCAATACTTGTCGTCTGACCTGAACGCGTCTATAAACACCGATCCCCCCGTACTAGTAACATCATATCTCCCACCACAACCTCCACTCTGCTCCGTATAGTCGAACCACAAGAGAGACCTCGGCGACGTGGACACTCCTTTGCGTTGGCTCCTCGACTCCTCCCTAGTGTCATAGCAACTGCCCATCGCTGTTTCGCTCTCCCCTACTTCCTCTACCGGCTTCTCGAAATTTGTGAACGCCTCCGGGCCGCGAATCTGGATGGCCGCATTATTGTAGACGACGGCTGCCTCCTCTGCAGTGTCGTAGGTGCCGAGCCACACCCGGACGCGCTGCAAAGGGTCCCTAATTTCAGCCGCCCACTTACCCCAAGGCCGCTGCCTCACTCCCCTAAACTTCTTCCCAGTCGCAGATAGAGCAGGCCTGGTCATCGAAACTCCCCTCCTCCGACGGAGGGACGAGGTTCTTCTAGTCCCGGCTTGTAAGGGACTGAACGCAATCTCGTGAACGTATCTCTTGATCCTTCTCCTCCTCGCGGGTGCCGGATCCTCCTCATCGCCGGAAGAGTCTGTGGCATCGGGGTCGGTGTAAGAAACGCGGACCGTTTTGGGATGTAATCGCTGGTCCGAGTCGGATCAGTTAAGATGTGTCCGGAAGCGGTGCTCGGTGACCTTAGCGTGACGAACCATGCCCTCAACAAAGCCACCTGCGCTGCTGCTATTTCGATTAGGGTTAGGTATTGGGGAAATGGATTTCAGGAAGAAACAACAATGGGTCCCGACCTTCGTTCAATCTTTTAAGTTCTCCATCAAATATTGCCACATCGGAGACCTAGTCATCTCACTCGTTGGTGTCGTGGGACGTGGCACATTTGCCCGACGTGGTGATTTTTTTTTACGTAGGATTGCCACATCAACATCCACGTAGGACGCCGTCAATGCCACGTAATGCTAAAGTGTAACGCCGTCACGAATTGGCTAAGAAAAAGGTTCAATACAAAGTTGCGGACATTTTCATATAGTAAAGAAAAATATTGACAGAAAAGAAAGTTCGACCATACCTAGGACTACAACCATATATTTTGCCGACAAAAAATGAACAATGTATGTTGTAAAGTACAAAAAAACCAATGTACAAAGTAGTATTTTGTACTAATTTGTACGGTGTTGCTTTGGTAAAAAGTACAAATTTGTACAATGATTTTCTTTATACATTACAAATCTGTCGGTATTTAGTAATGTACAAAGGAAATCACTATGTGTATGTATTTGTACATTGTAGTTTCCCAAACATTGTATGAATTAGTACAAAGTACAACTTCATCTAATAAATTATTTGTACAAGTTAGGAAAACGTACAAATTTGTATAATGATTTTCTTTGTACATTACAAATCGGGGGAAACTGTACAGAATGTACAAATAAATTATTGTGCAGATTTGTAATTTGTACTAACTTGTATAGTATTCTTTTTGTGCAATGAACGAAAAATGTACATAACGTCAATCTCTTCAAAACTATGACGTTTGTTTAGTACATTATGACTAATAAAGACCAAAATTCAGTACATTACACTTAACATCCGGTGCGAGGAACGTTAGCCACTTCCATATTCAAGCCTTAAATCCAGCCCACCAAACCTCATATTTCCGTTCCCACATTTTTCTTTTTTCATGTGATGTTGACGGGTTTCCTATATGCACCATTAAGTTTTTACATGTATTTTGATGTGCTAGTATATATTTTTTCATGTCCTTCATAAAGGTTTGACGTGTCAAAACTTCTTCCCAACATGTAATTCTAAAAATTGCTACATGTAACAAAATTTATGTACATGTAGGCCCAAGTCATTTTTTTCTCTGACATACGTTTACAATCGATTTCCACATATGAGGTACTAAATTAAGCATGTACAATTTTTTTTCTACGAAATTTATATATTTGTAAAGTTGTACGAATCACAGCTGTCCCGTAGAAGTTAAATGTGGTGTGGAGAGAAATATTTTAGGGAAACTATTTTACATGTATTGTCGCTTCCTGTACGATTTATTTGAGGATGGTACGGCACTTCAGTTTAGTTGACAAAAAATTATTCAAATAAGATTGATATTTGTGAAATTTGGGAATTATCGTACATGAGTCCCCGGTGGAGAAACGCAACACTAAAATTTAAAAGAAAATGTGGATTTCAGCCATGACACTAGTTTGAGGGAGGCATGTCGCATTTGGTAACCGTATCATTGACACCCAACAAAATGTCAAGGTCTTTGATACGAGGATGGTCTCGACTCACACCAACCCCCTCTTCCGTAGACTCACGAAGTAGTGACATTGCTCGCAATCGACGGAGAGGAGACAATCGATGTTACTGCTCGTCGCTCAAGCGAAAGGGACTGTTGAGCAACGCAAAGAATCCCTCAAGTGAGGGACATACAGGCTAAGCGGTCGACGTAAGGCCAGGACTAGACCAAGCAAAGAGAAGTTCAAGCACCCAACAATCAACATTAATATCCACTACATTAAAGGCGGCGTGAGAATCTCGGCCAATGCATGCATTTGCATTATCATTAAGTGTTATTTAATTTTCTAGTTTTCTCTTTCCTTGAAGGCTACTATACAAGGTACCTTTTTAAGTTTTTTAAAGAAGATTATTATCAAGAATTTTAAATCCTTTTAAGATATTGTGTTTTAAATCTGAAGTGATAGATTTTCTTTAAACCATGTTCTTTATTTGGTGAATTCTAAGTACATTTTGAGTAGTGTGTCGTCTAGGTAGTGGTGTATATGTATCTACCGAGTCGCCCCTCACCCTCGTCTTCGTCCATAGCGGTGTATTTGTGTCCGTGCTACAAGTTAGTTATCCGAGTCATTTTGTTATGGTGGTGTATCTATATTCGTGAATGTTGTTCTCATCCTATGATTGGCTTATTCTCAATTCTTGTTTATTACATTGTTCCACGTTCAATCCTTTCCCTTTCCCAATACTTGTTTTCATTTATTCCGTTTACTTACACCATACGCACCTTCTGACCATACACATGACACCCCATTCCGCATAATTTAGTAACGTATTGAAGTTGAAGTGGATTAACCCCTACGACCCCGTACCATCTTGGTATTAGAATGCAAAGTTTACTAATGGTCGAAAGATATCAACGCGACATGTTCCTGATTGAAGCACACTCATCTCGCCTTCGGCAATACATAGAGGATCTTCAACGCCAGCTTCAGGAACTGAGAACACATACTACATTGACATCCCATGGTCGATGGGACATCGAACACCAAAGAGAACCTTGGCATGAGGAGTCCCGATGAGAGTCTTAACCAGAATATTGTCAATAAGAAAGAAGAGCCCTAGTGATGAGTGTCTAGGTTTCGGAGTTCGGCGAAATCCTTAACCCCGAGGAGTTCATCGACAGGATGCATATGATCGAGCATATCTTTGACTACGAGGAGGAGCCCGAAGATTGAAGGGTCAAGATGGTTACATTGAAGTTGAGAAAGTATGCCAGCCTCTGGTGGGAGAACACCAACCAGTAGTGTTGAAGAGAAGGACGAGACAAAATTCGATTTTCGTATGAGATAAAGCGAGCCATGGCCAAAAGTTCTTACCCGAAGATTACCGACGAAATTTCCACTTCAAGTTAAAGTCCTTTTAGCAAGTTTTGAGTGTGTTTGAGCACACAAGAGAGTTCGATGGACTATTGGTACAATGTGTAATACCTCAAAATTATCCATTGGGCTGTGAATCACCATTTCTCAACTTAAGTCCGACACGAAATAAAATTTAAATTCATAAAAAGGGCCGAAGCCCAACTTCAGACCCCTTCCCTATTTTCATTTTTTATTTAATTATAAATTTTATACCGTCTAACGGTTTCCCTCCTTTCCTAACTCGAAGACAGTTCATGTCTATCCGAAAGCAGGGAAAATAAAATAAAAAAATGGGATTGGATTCAGGGGGAACGTACGACGCCCCAAAAACAGGCCACTTGGCATCCTCTCGTTGGTGGTCCTGCCGTGCATTGCGGCCTGAGAGGGGAAGGAATGATTCCCACCCCATATCCTTGTCGGAGGTCGTCCTTCTGGGAAAAAGGGGGCTCGCCAGAAACAAAAAGGAGGGGGGACGACAGTTTTACGGGGGAGGGGGGGGGTCATTTTAAAAAAAAAAGACACCACCATCGTATTCTCTTCCCCGAAATGCCTTTCTGAGAGAAAAACAAACGCTTAGCCTTGAATCTTCATTTTTCTTGGCTGACCGGCGACCTCCGCCGCTATTCCCACTCCTCAGTTGCTCTTGACCAAGGTAAGAACAAAACTAGCAGTGTGAAACCCCCCTGCGTTGCCAACCCGAGCTTGGTCTTCGTCAGCATGATGAGGAAGCGTTCTTCACCCGTGGACGAATTCTCGGTCGCAGATTCAACACCGTTGGCAGCCACGGAGAAACACCTCATCGCCGTGGACGAACTCCAGCGTGGACCTAAATAGTCGTGTCTTCGCCAACAGCGACAACGAGGAGCAAGCTCTCTGCAACGATGTTCCTCTCTGACTGCAGCGGCGAAGGCGCCTTTCCCGAGTCCAGCTGATGGCCGTTTTTGGTCTCTTGACAGGAGCAAATACACGACCTTCCCGTGGCTATGGTCGTGGGAAGCTACCCCGCTTTTGCTCTCATCGTTTTCTTTTCATGCGCAACCGTGCTGCAGGACCAACACTAATACCAGCAGCCTCGGACGTTCCCTCAACAATCGTTAGCAACTTCCCCTCCATGTCAGCAAGCCAGATGCTTCTGGTTCCCCTACCTTGAGTCAACTGCCGAGTAGCAAACTTGGTGGACAGAACCAAAGTCTTCCCCCTTTTAAATACGATCTGCAGAAAGTTACATCCCGAGGCCAACTTTTTGACAGGAGCAATCTCACCTTTGCTTTGGTGTGTGTGCATATCCCTATACGATGACATCTGACCTTCCTTTCCCCTTTGCTTTCTGCGAGAAAATGACATCAACGAGGCGAGGAGTATTGGAGGAGCCCGAGGCTCGTATATTCCTGATTGGTCAGCCCCGACTTCATATATGGCTCCCATCGCGAGCACCCAACTAAGAAGGCCCTCCCGACACGCACACGAGTCTCCCATCGTGAGCGTGCGTGCTTGGGAGGTGTGGGGTAGGCTTTAGTTTCCCATCGCGAGTACTTACTCCCACAAACACTTCCGAAATCAATGTCGATTGGGCCCCATCCTTGGTGAGTCACTCCATCATCTGTTTTCTCTTCATTTTGCAGACCCTTAGAGAAATCTAACCTCATTTGTTGCTTTTGTTTGCATGACATACGTTGCGGTGTCTCTGGAAATCTCGAAAATCGTCAAGACGTCATAACCGGAGCTAGCAAACTCGAAATCACACGAGATCAGGTCCATTCTCTCCCTATTTTTATTGTTCTTTGTGGACAAGTCGTGTGTTAGCATCATACATGTGCAACCTGAGCTGTGTTGGGGACATACGCATGCTGGAATACGAACATTCATTGCTGCTGCGTGTTCTTGAGGTTTTATGTCGTAATTCTTTGCTCAGTACGTGGATTGGGCTGTTGTTTAGCTCATTAACTTCCTTTCTTAATGGAGAATAACTTCTCTGTTGTAACGTTTTCCAAAGAAACGTATTTTGTTGGTGTTTTTCCTCTTTGAACATCGGAGAATGAAGCTGCCCTGTTCCGTGCATCCGCAGAGCACGCAGTTGCATCCCATCAAACATATCTTCATCTATATAGCTCGGATTTGTTTGAAATCACTTGGAGTCATTCCATCTTTGGAGCTGCTATAACTTTCGTGTTTTAAGTTTTTTCATTTAACACTTGCTTGGTCGAGTTTCGCTTGTTCAAAAAGGACAGCATCATTCTATGCATGAATGGGATAGATGTTTCAGTTTTTGGGACACAACTCGAACATCAGAGCTCCTTTCAATGCGAAATTAATTGGAATGGATGCCTCTTTGAATTTTTTAAAACTTTTTTGTTATGCACTTTTTCACTGAAGTCACACATATTGATCAAATTAACAGTAGAATGCAGGAAGTTTATAGACAGTACTGCATTTTGTGGCAGGTCTAAACTGTTGCACGTAAAAATTCATATTTATTTTTTCAAACGCCTAAATTTTATGAAATTGATGTCTTTGAAATCGTATTTAAGCCTTCTACAAATTTTCTTCTTTGAGTTTTGGCTTTTGGGTTTATCTGGTTGATCCAAAAATTCAGAAAATACGAAGACCTCTATTGTCTTATGCTCTTTTGCGGCAGCATGAGTGTCCTGTGCACCAGATAGCACAACTTACTCATTTGAGTTCTGAATGGACTAAAATTAAAACGTAGAGTTATATTTCTTAATCTACTACAACTTCTATGTTTTACATTTTTTATTTTAAGCAAATTTAACCTATGGTCAATCGTGGTCAAACTTGATTTGCAATGCTGTTCGATTGAAACATGTTCTATTCGAAGGTTCCAATTCTTTGTGATGCTGGCAACATATTACATGTCCATTTTTCTTAAGATTTGACATTGCTAAATCTTCGTTGAGTTATCAAGCTTCTGGCAAAGTTTCCTAATTTTTTCGTTGAATGAATGAAAAGTTATGAAATTTTCTTTATTTGTACATAAGATGTCCATTTTCTTGATTTCAGGAGATTTCACCGTTGGATGTGGGTGAAATTTGACATGCAAATTCTCCCTTAAGATACAAATTTATAGGCTTTAATTTCACTTAATTTGGATAATTCTATGTGAAGTTATGCCTTCTTTTTAGACCAGCACGTATTATGTTTCTTTTCTACATATGCGTTCAACTTCCTTCTTGGATAATTGTAATTCTACTGTTAGATTTGATTGATATTTGACAAACATGTTTGTGATTGACTTACTTATTTAATGTGCGATTGGGTCTTTATCCTCTTGATTTCATGATGACTTACACTTATTTCTTCAATTCTGAATCAATTCTTTGATTTCGAGATAGACATTAACTAATCATGTTTATATCTTCTTTGCATGGACATTACACGTGATGACGAGGACTCTCTCGAAGATTTTACAATCTCGAAGACGAAGATTTCTCGAAGGCGCGTGTATCAAACCGCGTGAATCTTTCCGCGTCTGTAAAAACCGCGATGTCAAAATAATAAAGCGGCCCTAAACTCCATCTAAGGTACAAAGGGGAGGAGTGGGCCTCCCCGAATTATTTTTAAATCCACATGTAACGGGCTGCGGACCTAAGTGCATAGGCCCGCAGTCATTGTCCTTCCCCGTCCACTTTCATCTCAATAATTGTCTGTGTTTGCTAGCATGTTTTAGGCTCTTAGGATTTTTATATCGTGTGTTGATTTTTAATCAAACAAACTTAAATTCAGGTCCAACGCACGTAAAACGTCGATATGAGTCCGGCCCGACTCCTGGATCTGGTCCAACACCCGTTAATCAAAAACATACCTTTTTTGGACAATCGCCACCTTTTTCGCATGCTTAGAATGTAAAAGTTAGTAAATAAGAATCCCTGAACTCACTCTGATTTTTCCGACTTAAATCATACTTTTAAAAATGAAGTCGGTGGCGACTTCATGTAGTTTACCTAGGTTAAACAACAACACTATTTTTACGGAGCCATTTTGGATGGGTAACGGCGACACGAACCGCTCCCGGAGCATTCCCTAAAATTCCCAAATGAGGCCTTACGCAGCCCATTTGGGACGGTTCGCCCGTCGCCTTCAAGGAACTGAAGACGGTTGGCGAAATGTCCCTCAGGCCCATTCGGGAATAAAGGGAGGGCCCAACCCAATTCCCTTCCGCAGCGTCCGACCCTCGAGTCGCGACGCCGACCGGATTGGGCCTTGGAGGAGCGGGCCCCGATCCTTGGGTCGTCCGAACCACCACGCGTGTGCTAGGCCGGAAGGCGTACGTACATCCCGGACGCGATGTCCAAAAAGCCCATGAACACATCGTCCCTGGTTATCTTTGAGAACTTAAGTCCCATATTATGGATGCAGTCAAATTACAACAGTAGTGGACTTTTAACGATGTTCAAGCGCTTGTCATTAAGATCTAGCAGAAGCAAGCGAGGAAGTTGAGTGTTCGCTTATTTGTGGGGGCTCCACCTTTCAACAATGGGAGTAGTTCCCCAGGCGAAGCCACAGTCGACCATCTTGAGGAGGACCCTACCATCGACTACAAGGCCTAAAGTCAAGACGAACGAGTGAGACACTATTTGATGATGTTTCAAATGCCAAGGTATATGACACATGGCCTCGGAGTGTCCTATAAGGAGGAACACAATCATAAGGGAATTATCTGACGAGGAAGAAGAACTCGAGGAGAACGCAAATCCCATTTGGGACGTAGAGGAAGTAGAGAAGTACCGAGACAGGAGAGCTGTTAGTCGTCTGTAAAGCTTTGAGGGTGACGCCAGCTGGAGATGCGAGTCAAAGGGAGAACATCTTCCATACAAGGTGAACAATCGACAACAAGGTTTACCTTGTAATTGTAGACAGTGGAAACTCCATTAATGCTATCTCGAGACTAATGGTCGAGAAGCTCACGCTGGCCGCCGAACCGTAATGTCAACCTTATCAACTTCAATGGCTTGACAATGGACAAGAAATAATATTGAAATTTATCATATGTTTTTTTAAAAAAGAAATTTTAATGGACAAATCAAGTGAATTGGAAGCCGAAGTTGGACGATAGTTGCTAAAGCTGTTAAAAATACGCAAAATCGATGAAGGTCAGATGATGTTGTGTTAGGGACTACTACTATGGATAAAGTTGATTATGAGGCAAATGAATGAGAGGTTAAAACTCCACTAGGACACGAGACAGACTATATTAAGGCCTTATTTAGCTTTCGATAAAAGAAATTCAAAATTGACCAAAATCAAAATAAAAACAAAAGTGGGTGATAAAATTATATAACAAACTAAGTTAATAAAAAAACAGAAGTTGACTCAAAGTTGATGTCATAAACGTATTTTTACGAAAAAATTTTGAAATTTTATGAAAAGAATGGGATGTTTTCCAAACACCCAAACACAGCCTAAAAATATTCGGGAAGAGTGGCAGAGTTAACCACAGCCACCCGTTTTAGTTCAAAGCTGAGGCGCAGCCATCGCCGTCGGTGGAGTTCGCAGGAATCGGGAATTCGGGCTGTAAATCCTTCGGAATGGGGGATGAAGAAGGAAGGTCGAGCAGCAACAGTGCCTGTTACCGGTTACTGAACTGACACCGTACCGGGTTGGAATTGAGGGTTTTAATTTGTTCTTCATCCGTCCATGAGGGCTGTTTCGTCATCGTCATCTCCTGCCGCTGCTTCCACCTCTCCCTTGCACATGAAGCTCAAGGATAAGAAGGAGAAGGAGAGATTAGTGGTGTTTTCCATGGTGAAGAGGAAAGGCCCTGCTCCTGGTCCTCAGGTTAGATAATGCGCAGAAAAAGCAATAGCTGTAGTTTGTTAGGGTTAGGAGATTACTGATTGGTCGATACTCTATCTACCCGGTCTGTATTTGGCTTTTTGATGTTGACCCTGAAATTATTGTTGGTGGAGCCCCGACCAGCTTGCGTCAAGTGTGGTTCATTTTTTGTGGAAGGTTTATCATATAACCCGACCAATGTTGATCCGGATTTTGTTCCTTCATAGTTGAATTTCCATCACTAAAGGCAATGAGACGTGCAAATTCATCCTCCCTGTGCTAGTTTCTCAAAAATGGGGTGCGTCTCTGACATTTGTTTCCTTGTTTTTGCTATAAGGGTCACGAATCTGCTCCCCCTAGGATTACATCCAACGTGAAGCAAAATCTGCAGTTCCTAAAAATGTGGAAGGCATGTTTGGAAACTCTCGAAACCCTTCGTATTTTACACCCCCCCCCCCCCCCCCCCCACCCCCTCCGTCTTTCCGTTTTTCCAAAATCTTTCTGTGTTTTTCTGCAGGAATACCAGAAGCGAAACTCTGGTAATCCCAAGCCAGCGACTAGCTACCGCAGGAAGAGGCAGGAGAAGGAGCAACTACCAGAGGACATCGATGTGTACCGAAATCCTACCCTCTCCCTCTACTAGTAATATCCTTCGCAGGTTCCTTGCTTCTTAATCAAGTTGCTCGCAATAGCCTAATGGCATGTTTTGGCGGCATGATAAATGTGTTTTACAGTACGAATCAGGGTTTTGAAGATGCAGTTCCCGTCCTGCTTGTGGATGGTTACAATGTATGTGGATATTGGCCAAAGCTGAAGAAGCATTTTGCGATTGGGAGGCTTGATGTCGCTCGGCAAAAGCTGATTGATGAGCTTGTCACTTTTAGTATGCTTAGGGGTTCGTGATGCTGTCTTTTCTTTTCTTCTTTCTGCTTCCCACTCTCTTTGATTTTGTTTTGATTGATGAGGCCTTTGCTAATAACACTTGAATAAGTCACCTGCTCCTAAAATTGCTTTTCCTTTGTCCCCTTCCTTTCTCCAGAGGTCAAAGTTGTCGTCGTCTTTGATGCCATGATGTCTGGACTTCCTACACACAAGGAAACATTTATCGGGTACTGACTGATCTCCAACTTACTACTTTGGTTTTAGCGGTAATTACTCCATCCTTTAAGCCTTCCTTTTAACATTTCCTTTAATTTTAATCTTGGCTTTTGGATCCATTACTCTGGATATTGCACCAATATGTTCATAGGTTCATCGTTCATTACATGGAATAGATAACTTTGATTAGGTTCAGAATGTTCTCAAACTTAGGGTGTGATTGATGAAGTATCCACCCGGAATTGATATATTTGAGCTAAAACACGGTATCAAATTTAATTTGTTCTAGCTGAAACTAGGTGTCTAATTGATTTTATATGAGCTGAATCTAGTTGTCTTTGATAGAGTGATGCGACCCAGCTTCAACCCTCCTTCTGTTGTCACTCCTAGGATTTGACCACTTCCGCCTACGAGAAAATTTGATTTAAAGTGCTTGACCTTGCAGCATTGATGTTGTCTACTCAGGCGAGACATGCGCAGATGCATGGATTGAGAAAGAGGTGAGAAGTGTCATGCTAATTATAAAATTATTGCAGATCTTTTGTACTCCGGATATGCTTCATCAAGTGTTACTTTCACAGGAGCAAGTGTGAGTGGTCCCATAATAAGCACAGTTCTGATGTTTCAGAATAACTATCCTCTTGGCCTTCTACTAAAGGATATTATTACTACTCTTGGTTGAAAGGACAGTGATGTTTCTGTCGTTGTCTTCCTCCCCAGAAGTGAGGTTGTTAAAGGGGCAGAGGCTTTCCTTTCGCTAAACCGAGTAATATTAATATATTTCCCCTTGCAGGGACGGCTCCTCTCTTAGTGCTTAGCTGCTTTTGTAACCAGGAAATCCTTTTTAGGACCATGTGATTGATTCAGTTGCTGGAAAGTTAAAGAGCTTAGTTCTTGAGAGAATCTCTCAATCCTAATATTATTATTAGTGCTGTGCTTGCTTGTCATCCCTCAAGGATGGAATGTGCTCTATTGAACGGCCGCAATACTAGCAATAACTTTTGCATTTCTTTGTCAGCACTTTCTGACTTCCTTGTCTTTTTTGTAGATGGGCATTGAATTTTATCTTTTCAATATGACAGGTTGTAGCCCTGAGGCAAGATGGTTGTCCCAGAGTTTGGGTTGCGACTTCAGATGTTTGTCAGCAGCATGCTGCTCATGGAGCGGTAGGTATTGCTATTAATCATGTACTTTTGGTGTAATGTATATACCTTGAAATCAAGCATTTCAATGTGTGAACTAACATCTAATTAGTTAATATGGGTCACTTGCTGCATTCTGCCTACGTTCCACCTTACGTGCTTTTATTAGTGTTTCCTTCCTAATAAATCCGGAATTCCTCCACAATATTCTCACCTAAGTTGTGGAGACCTTTGCTCATCGTCAAAGCAACTATCTATATCTGAAGTAGAATTAACTGGAAAGCATTCTCTCATGCTCTTGTAAGTGGTGGGTTTGATTGTTCTAATTGTGGCCTATAATTTCAGGGAGCCTTTGTATGGAGCTGCAAGGCCTTGCTTTCTGAGGTAATCTGCAAAATGTTTCCTTTTTCTTTACTTGAATAGGTTACGTTTTTTAATTATTATGGAGGGAGCCACAGACCAAAAAAATCAGAAAGACCTAATACTTGGATATCCTCAAAACTCGTTAATAAGAGAATTTGACACTTAGTATTTCATCGTAATTTTAAATAAAAAAGATATAAAAAGATCTTGCTGCGAGCCTTGAGAAGTTCTCAGAGTAGCATTAACAAGGATGGAAAAAATGAGAGCGGAAAAATCAATTACGGATCCAGTTTTTCCACTGGTGCTAAAGACCATATTTTTTGAACTATAAATCATGAAATTTCAATTTTCTCAGTCAAGGGTTTTCTACGTGTCAAAATATTCAAAGAAACCAAACTCATTGTTTTTAATGTGAATACGAAGTCTGCGGGGAGATATGGTTGGTGCTTGTGGATAAGACAGTCACTTATCATGCATATAGATTCTGTGCAACTGTCCAAATGCTGCTTCTTTGAAACGGTTGTCTTACTGTCTTAATTTGCATCAGGACAAGGATTGCTACATCTCCATAAGAACCTAGTTTTAGTGATAAATATGCTAGGTTGCTCTTTTCCTTGGTTGATTTAGTTTGAATTTCAAAATACAACAACTTTACGCAGTGCCGAGAGGTGGAAATTAAACAGAGTGATTGTGAGCTGCACTGTTCTGCTGTGTCTATGGAGATCTAGAATAGTAATAGTGCATATTTGTCCTATTCAAGGCACGAAAACAACCTCTTTGCATTGCAATAGTAAGGTTGCTCATGTAGGTGTTGTTTCTCCTCCTGCACTGGTTAGTCAGGGAGAGCTTGGCATGATGGAGGGGCTTGTTTATGTTATAATCCTAATATTGAGAGTTAAAAAGATGGCCATCCTCACACTAAGAATGTCCCCTTTTTGTCTGTCATCAACTGTTGCAGATTCTCTTGTGCATTTTTTGGCGATTGAAGATTTGTTTTTCATGAGAGTCATGAATGCTAATGTTGGTTAGTGCAAGCTAGAGCTAGTCTTTCAATGACTGGCAGATTTTCTGGTTGGATAAGGGTATTAGTTTTGCAGCTCATAGTAACTACAGCGTGAATAAGCTTCCGACGAAACAATTTTGTTGGCACAATGTTCCCAACAAATAATTGTTTGGTTTAGTTCATTATGGCCTAAATTTGAAAACTGTATCTAATATTTCAAGGGATCAGTTTGACCGTAGTACATATAATATTATATTTCATGTATACGCCCATCACCAAGGCATACCGACCTACATCCTTTGACATGTGCATCTAGATTAAAGCCTCCAAGAAGGAAGTTCAAAAGATGCTACAGGAAAACAGGTATGCTAAAGTCGACACCTCTCTTGAACTTTCATTGGTTTATTGTGTTATGACTTGATAGATTTTTGCGGACGCCCAGGCCCGTGGGGAGGTGATGATGTCTGCTAATGGGATGGAATGTGCTGATGATATTGTATCCTTGCTTTTTTCCAGTCCAACTTCTTTCCGTGGCAAGCTGTTGAAGGACAATCTGGATGCAGAAGTTGTGGATGCACTGAGGGACCTGAGGCGAAAGCTTTCCGAGGTTGAATCCAGAAAAGGCTGAGCAAGGTTCCTACTCCGTTTAGGTTATTCATGCTTTTTGTGATTGGGCGGTAAATGTCGGGAAGATGTTGGGCCTGAGGCGAAAGCTTTCCGAGGTCGAATCCAGAAAAGGCTGAGCAAGGTTCCTACTCCGTTTAGGTTATATCATGCCTTTTGTGATTGGGCGGTAAATGTCGGGAAGATGTTGGCGATTAGAAAGGGGGGTAGGGAGCAGATTTTTTAGGGGCACGGATTCCTGGAGGATGAGTGCAACTGGAAGAGAGCAGCACGATCCCTTTGTGTTGTGTGTTATCCCCCAATTGTAAGAGGTATTCGTTCAATTATTCTTTCCATCTCTCTCTCTTTACAATGTAATTGAACTATATCTTTCTCTTCAAGTGTACTTTTCAGATCAACTAAACATGACTTTTTTAGGTCAACTTTTTATTTGATTAAGACTGTAGGTAAGGGAAACGGTGAAAATGGGGGAAATTTGTACCTGCTCCCTGGATTTACACCTCTGGACAAAACAATTTATAATACGAGGACGGCGGAGGCGATGACCAACCAAACAGGGCTTTAAAGCCTTGTAGATTATTCACTCCCTTGTGTCTATCATAATTTTAGGATCATAATGTATTCGGGCCCTTTGGACTAATAAGGATGAGGCCCCCCAAAAGCCTGAAAGCTTCCACCTAAAGAGTAATAGGTGAATCCCCATCCCAACTTCATAACAAAATAAATTTATTGAAATTTGCGGTGCGGACTATAAAATTTAAGTGCATATAAGAATGAAATTCCAACGAGTTGAAATGTACTTTTTGACGTTTAAAGAAGGTTGGGGGATAAGAAGATTTGGCATTATCCAGTTTTTTTTTTTGAGATGGGGGGGGGGGGGGGTTGGGGGAGATATCCTATCGTCCATTAAAATTAAATGCCACCGCTGGGTGTATTGATCTGAAGTTGGAATAAATAAATGAATGCGGCCTTCATTTGACTTGTCAGACCATATCAATCTCAGCGGGGGTTTGCAATTTGGATATCAAAGGCATTGTGGGACCATGGAATTACAATTGGACAACATCGTCCCACGACTACTTTCAAAAGAAAAATCCCCACTGTTTATTTTTTTAATATTTATCCCTTGACCAAATTAAAGTCGGGGCATATCATTCCCATTCACGGGGCAAAAGTGCATCCATCCGATGCATGTCCAGTTTTGTGGCCACGTGCTTTCTCTCTGTTTTTTTTTTTTTTGGACATGTGTGAAATATTTTCGTATCAATGCGGACAGCCTTAACATTACCACAAGAATTTACATGAAATGAACGAATTTGACTCCAGAACAGTACTCGTATCTTAAGCATATTGATTAGTCATTGAGACTTGATTCGCAGTTACCCCGTCCTCGGGGATTAATATTGTTACCATTTGTTCCAAGTAAAAGGTATTCATTTGTCCATGACAAATAAAATGTTTCACCTAAATGTGAGTGTGGACTTACATTTACTTACGGTGTTAACGTTAATGGTATCAATTACTTATGATATTCATTTGTTTTGTATTTGTCAACGTTATTCGTTGGGGCTGGATTTGGTTTGAAATATTCTGGACACGTTGCCTACTCGACCTTCCCCGTGGAGGAACAGCTTTACCCGGGAACAGGTAGACATTTACTGGATGCACTCGGAGCACATGACCCCATTTCGATTTATTAGATTTAAGCATCTCCAAATCTCTTCTTATTTCATATGAGAAGTAGTAAACATTATCTGATAAAGATAACCGACAATCTTGTTTAAGGATTTTGTATATGATTATTTTTTGTAGCATTTAACAGGTACAAAGAAATGATTAATACTTTGGCGTTGACATTTAGTGTGTTATCTGAGGATAGGTTTGAAAGTTAGTTCAAAATTTATATTCTCATGAAACATTAGAAGAGTAAGCAAAGGACGACACCGACATAGTTTGGTTCGAGCGAGTATGATTGAGGGGGAGGGGGTTTGGTCTGGTACAATGTAAAGGCAGATCACGAGATTCCCGGCTTCCCACTCATTCACTGATCATTAACTCCACCCGAGTGAACGACCCCACTCCTCACCCACACCACCCCCAGATGCTAGTCGCTCGCTCGCTCCCTCCCTCACTCACTCACAGCGTTCACTTTTATAAAATTCGATCAATTATGACACTCTTTTGTTTGACGAGATCGAATTATAACAAAATTCCCCCTAATTAATACAAAGAACAATCAAACATTTGGAATGGGAGGCAAAGGGTCAAAACCGCCTTGAGTCAGAGTAGAAGTTTTTTTTTTTTTTTTAATAAGTGAGTAGAAGAAGTAGAAGGCTTTTGTGATTTCTTCAGAAGGCGTTAGTGCCACACGACTCCGATCAGGTATTTTGCTCGAAATCCGAGATAAAAAATGGGTGCTGGTGGTTCTGGTCTCCCCAAAAGTGTCTGATCTGCCCCCCGTCCTGGCACAGGTTACTCCCCCCACAAATGGTCAGCCGGAAATCTTCCTTCTTTGAATCTGCCGCCCGCGGATTTAAATCTCGATAGGAACTCAAGTTATCTACCTTGCGGACTGATTAATCAAGACATGTGATTACTGTCTATCACTCATTTGCTCAATATTCAGTCCAAAATTTTTTCTGGTCCTTTCACTCACACTTTTTGTACGAGCACAATAACAGCAGACGCACCTCAAACTCCAGTTTTGTTTAACATTTTCTGAAAACTTGGTAGAATTTATAAAAAAAAATCATAATTTTATGTATTTTGTTTCATTGGACTTTCAATCAATGAAGGTTTCTTAGGTAGGATTTTTTTCATTTCATTTGTATTGGGAGGAGGGGGGGGGGGGGATAGGCTGAAAAAAGTACCCACGATTTAAAAAAAAAAGTTTATTAAGAAAGGGGTATATATTTTGTTAGAACAAGATATTTGTTGGTTCTTACATGGAAAGAAATATATTGGTTATTTACTTTTTGGTAGAAGTATTTACACACTGTCATTACCCTCAGAACCAGGGAAGTCGTGCCTTGCCAATCATAGGTTAGCTATTTGAAAGGAAGGAAAAGAAAAATTCTATCCACAGTACCTAGATTTAGGGACTTTTTGGTGTTTGTCACGTAAGTAATTTTTATTAAATAAATTTCTGAATTATCACACAACGTGAGATCGGTTTAAATCACAAAGTCTACGTGGCAACTTCTAAATAAAGGATGTAACTAGAATTTGATAATACCTGTTGTACCATACTTTAGCTCCAGAAAGTAACCCATCATAAAGAGGTAGGAGAGCTAGTAAAGAGGATATTTAAGGGATGGATTTTGTTGTCGAGTGAGAGTGGCAGCGGCTGAACCGCGTCTCTGATCAATATCAATCAATGGTTGAGAGAATGAGAGAGGAGGGGGTTAGGAAGGGGGGTGATTGAGTGGTTGGCGATTTCGGCCACGACACAACCACACATGGAGCTCCTCCCCTCGTCCAACCTGCAATTTGCCGCTCTAGATTTATTAGCCAACCTACGTTGCTTCGTTATATCCCAATCATCATGCCAGTGGCCATACTCATCTTGAATCATGTCCGAGTTGCATATCCAATGCATACCCGAACAAATACAATCCCGACGAGTACAAGTTTTTTGTCTGAGAAGGATGCTGAGGTTCGTGTCTCAGAATATGGGGGACAATGCAGCTGATGCTTCCTAAGAAGAACTTTTTAAGCTCTTTTCACGGGTTTAGTTTTTGTGGGAATTTGGCGTTTACAGTCTGCTCTTCGATCTCCCTTCATTGTCATGTTTCCTCGAGGACAAGGACGCCCATCGAGGGGAAGCCAACGGAATTAGTATTTTTGTTGTTTTATCACGCGAGTTGTCCCAGTTGAAGTTGCTCATTCTCCTACCATCACTGTCTCATGAAATAGGGCGGTGTGGATCACAGCTTCCCGTGGTGATATGACAAGAACCTACTGAGATAACCCCAAAGAAGAAGAAAAAGAAGCCAAGAGGTTGTAGATGGAGCACTCACAGCACGTGTGATGGCGATGCATATCATTAACCTTTGGAGTTGTCCCGATGTGATATGCTTGTTCCTACTCTTCATCATGAAACTTAACATCGGGTATTCGTTTTTCTTTTCTGAAATAGTAAGATTTGGAACATTTGAAAAGTCAAAACGTTACTTGATTTCTTCCACGAGTTTCATCACTACGCCGAGCTTTATTCAATGAAAAGAACCATCTACTCAACGAATTTGTTTTGACTTGTTAATATGACTCAAACAAACGATCCAACAATAATATGTGACACAACTAATTGCTTGTGCTTATGGTAGTTTTGCGGATGTTGGAGCTGAATCACATTCCCAACAGAATGATCTGATTATGGCGAATTATTCTCACAAACACAATCTCCTACAAAATACTGTTGGAAAATCATCTCTGCACATTTACTCTATTAATGTCTTGTGTATCTCTCTAGCAATTCCATTTCCCGGAAATCCTTTCTGGACCAAATAGCTGAACGCGAGTTGTCCAAGAGGGTGTGCCATCTGTTCTCATTCTCTGAAGGAATTTGTTACATTGAGAGGGGTGGAATTAGTGTTAAAGTCCAATTAAGGATTTTTGACGCCTTTTCAACATACCTCACAACGGAAGAAAGCTTTTGTAAAACAGAATCGTAGAGACAAGTTTCTGTAAAACAGATCACACGAATGTGATTGCGATTTGTTTGATGGATGCAAAGCTTTTATAGTGGTTCGACAACTTGCCTACATCTACTCTTCACCCAGATTTTGGATGGTTATCACTCAGACGTAACGTAGCAACGATTACAGAAGGTGATACACGTTCGGCCTTTTACAGCATAAACCAGAAGGTTCTATACTAGAGTGACTGAGTTACACAACACAGATGAGAAGGTTCTGTACCAAATGTGTCAAACCTCTATAGCATAGACTAAAAGGTTTTGTATCAAAAGTGATTGATTTTTACCACACAGACCGAAATATTGTGTACTATAGTGACTCGGTGCACGCGTTAACGTGACTAACAAAAGTAACTAGTTGTCGAACATTTCACTCAAGCGGTGTCCTCTCATGCACAGGAGCTTACTGTAACTTCCTTCGAGACTTTTCACTCCAGCGGCTTCTCTACCTGCATCACTCCGGCAGCGTCCCCACCTATACAGCACCCAGCTGCGACTTCCCTTGCGCGATCCCTCGAGATAGCGCTAAGCAGACACAGAACCCCTGCCCAAGGTTACCTCGTGTGGTCCCTCGATACTACGGTTAAGCATGCACAAAACTCCTACCCAAGGTTATCCTGTATGGTCACTCGAGACTACGGCTAAGCAGACATAGAACCCCTGTCCAAGGTTGTCCTGCACAAACAGAACGTTACACCAAAAAAGCTGGTTGCTCCCCTTACCTTCTGTGCTCCTGGGTATCCGTCCTCCTCTCCAGCCCACTACACGTTGGCCATGCCAGCAACCTGTCGCACACCTCCACCAACGTCTCCTGCAGCCTCCAACCAAGTGTCCCTCGTGGCCCCCAGGTCACTCTCAGAGAAGACTTCACCAACGATGCAGCCTTCTGCAGCTCCGTCCCTCGTGTTGACTAACTAAGCTCAAACAAAATGATTACAAGTTCTCAGCACGCTCTCTAGATTTTACACGTATAATACAACAACAACACTTCTAGAGAATGTGGCCGAATTGCCTCCTAATATACAAGAAATTCTAGGTGAAACGCATAACGTAATCTTGACAAATTAGCCTTCTGCAAACATAGAAAACAAAAGATTACAGTTTAATATTTAGAAAAACGGAACATTCAGGCATATATTCTTTAGGTAATCATATCATATCAAAATGATTATGATTTGATGATATTCTCATGAATACTGCGATACAGAAGGTTATCACAGAATCTGATCATCAACTTTCTTCGAATAGAAATAATCCATGATTAATTTCTATAATCATTAAGACTTATATCATTCTGTCCGAAATCAACCTTACATAACATTGCCATAATTAGATGATATATTTTCTTCCTCGGGAAATATAATTTCCGTTACGATTATTTGGAAACGTAATCCATAGAATTTGATCAGATTAATATCTTGATCAATTCCTTTTATTTTCGCAATTAAACAATTACTAAACAATCATTTACTTACAAAAATTTTTCATACAGAAAGTTCTCAACGTGAGTAGCTTCTGTAGTGTACATGCTTGACTTTTGTTTCACATAAGATAAAAACTCATTTTCAAAACCAATTCAGTAGAATTCAATCTTCTCTTCGGTGGTGATACCCCAAGCCTGGGTTAAATAATCCAGTTTTTGGAACAAAAGGGAAGATCCGGCGAGAATTCACCCCCGCATAGAAGGGTGTATCAACTTCTGGGCCGTAAAAACTTTCCCCCATTGTTTTTGCGGTAACTACCAGTTTTTATTGTTGGGGACAAATAATCCCTTAAGGAATTTACGTGATTTAAAACAACTATACTCAAAAAGAATTTTATTTTTTTATGTTTTCAAAAATTGCCTTAAGGAATCGTTGTTTCCCACCAAAGTTCCAAATAGTAAGTTTGCTAGATTTTGTAGGGTCATGTTGTCAACCGTATCTTCCTGATAAATTAAAAGTCCTCGTCATTAAGGGCGATGCAAATTAAAAAGTTTACAATCAGATACCATATTTGGCAAATTTTGTTGCCAACTGGGTACAAAGCTCGGCAAAATACTATGTCACGTGACATTATATTTCCAAGTTGGACCAGTTATCCGAGGAAGTGACAAACACTACCCTCCAGATGGTGTATAAAGCAGATCTTATATAGTTTAATCGTGCTCTAAACACTTGAATATTATTTTCATGACAAACCACTAAACAAACAGGAATTAGGAATTCATGTCAATCAAAATGAATGGATCTAACCTAGCAATCAAATGGAGTGTCGTTCACCGCATTTAATCTTGTAACAACACATTCCATAAAAGTAATATAGTGATGAGTAAATGTATTTTCGGGAAGTCCTATCCTAAAAATATTTGTCCGATCAATAATTAACAAGCAAAATCAGTCAAATAAATTAAATATTGATTTTGAAAACAAAGCAATGCTTATATAAGTAAATAAGTTGAAAATCAATAGGAAAAACCTAGTATTATAAAACTCTCATATTTTTTCACATCACTCGATACTTTTGTCATTAATTTGTCAATAACAAATTTATTATACTAAAGTTTACGGCTACTCTAATGTATCTTCCTAACGACACAAAAGAATTCACAATCTAACCAACCTTCTATAAGATGTCAACTATGGCTGGTCATCCGGTACAGCCACACCACTTTCTTGTATAGCTGCACCAATTCGTAGGATTCGGATTGCCACTTCCATGCAGCTACGCCACATCCTACTGTAGCAGCTCTGAGAGTTGGTAGTGAGTAGTCAATGTGACATCCTTCATTATAGTAAAACTCCTTCATTGATACTTAGAATCGTTTGATTTGTTTAACTCTTCCCTTCGAGAGCATTCCTCGTGATAAGGGAGAAAGCATTGGATGGTAAAATAAAATATAAAATGACTACAGAAATTACTAAAAATTGTCATAGTGTTATGAATAGCAAGCACAAGAATGACTCCCTCCTCTACAAAAGCCAAAACAATCCGCCATTGGTTTCCTTAAGTCCATTAGATACAAATTATACCGAACTTATTTACACAAGGAAATGTAAATAAGTAACATATTGATCTTTAGATTTAGATAGGTTCATGGAAGAAGAACAAAAAAATAGAAAGTCTATTATTAACATACGCTTTGAATTCAAAGAAGAGTACATTAAACTGCCAGCTGTGTGGGTTTGTCGAAACTTTTAATTGTCTACCCTCCCAAGAAATTTTAATTGTTATCGCATTAGTTAAAGAAATATATATAAAGAAATACGAAAAAACACAAAGGATTGAATGAAGCGTAGAGAGACGATTTTGGTCTTTCCGATTTAATTTGCACCTTTTAAGTCTCCTGCGCAGTTAGAATTTAAATTAAAAAGGAAGAGAAAACCCTCCACACACGGGATCCCCGTGAACAAAATAGTCACCCTCCCCCGTGTACAATGAAATATAATTTACCCATTTCCTCCGGTCGCGTTACCTAAAAATTGTTGGAGTTGTTTAGAAAGCGATGCTTTGTTATATCACAGGAAGGGTTTATGGAACTACTGCGACACTACGAAGTGTTTCTGGAAATAAGAAACAAGGAAATTTGGAGAGGATAATTTGGCTAATTGCGGAGTCTTCTTTCTTTTCTCATACCAGAATGTCGTCTTGGTCTTTTTCCTTCACTTCTTACTCTCTTACATTATTTGGAGATTCCTACCCCTTATATAGAGTACTAGGAAAGATCTAGATCAAACATTTATTCAACCGTAGTTCCTATGACATTAACTACCATCTAGTTTCTAGGTCATTAACATCACTCAACTTCCGAGACTACTAACACTTAATATGATTATAAATTACAAAATGACATTTAACACCCCCTCTTAATTTGTAATCTTCAAAAACTTTTGAACAACTCGAGCTTTTCGAAATTCACGGCCTTTATTAGAACATCAGCGGGCTGGTCCTGGGTATGAATAAACTCCATAATTATCTCCTTTATCATCATCATTTCTCTGATAAAGTGGTGGCACAATTCAATATGCTTTGATCTTGCATAAAACACGGGGTTCTTCGTTATATCAATGGCTAACTGATTATTACAAAATATTGTTGTTGGATGAGCAACCTTCTGTTGTAACTCCAGGAATAACCTTCTTAATCATTTTGCTTCACGAATTGCTTCATTTGCTGCAATGCACTATGCTTCAGGTGATGATAACGCCAAAGTAGCTTGCTTCTTCGAACTCCAGGAGATGTGTTTTATTTCCAAGGCAGAAAAGATATCATGACGTGCTTCTTCATTATCAATACTTCCTGCCGTTTTAGTACTTCGCATGCTTAAGCGATGTTTAGCGATTGGGCTATCATTACACATCAATTTTGCTTCATTGACTCTTGTTGCATAAGTGAACTTCTCATTGAAATCAACTCCGGGCTGTTTTAAGTAACCCTTTGCTATAGGACGAGCTTTGTGCTTCTGCAAACTTCCATTATCAATGAACTTTGTTTTGAATACCCATTTCAAGCCAATTCATTCTTTTCCTTTGGAATGGTCTACTAGGGACCAAGTATCATTCATCTCGTTACTAAGCATCTATTCTTTCATTACATTTCTCCATTTTTCTTCTTTTACGGCCTTTTCAAAATTTTGCGGCTCAAACGCGACAAGTGCAAAGTTAGCTTGTTCGTAAACTTCAGTTAATGAGCGATCCCTCCTTGGTTGCATGTCATCGTCATAATCTTCATTCTCTGAATTTACTCTTGAGGAACTAATTGCTGCTGTTTCAGTGAGATTTGAGGAAGGCACTTCTGCTAGTGCTTCTGGTTAAGAAAATGTTGGTTGAGTCTAAGAAAACTCATTCTCCCACTTCCACACTGCATTCTCATCGAAAATAATATCTCTTGAAATCACAAGATTGTTAGTTTTTGGGTCAAACAACCAATAACCTTTATATTCCTAGCTATAACCAATAAAGATTAGATTCTCACTCTTCTCATCAAACTTCTCATTCTTCTTCGTCAAAAGAGCATATACATCCAAATACCTTCAAGTGATCAACCATGGGTTTCCTCTTATGCCATGCTTCGAAATGCGTCTTGTTTAGAATAGCTTTCGGCGGTGATCGATTGAGAATGTAAGCTATTGTGATGTCGGAAGGCCCACAATGAATTCGGAAGACCCTTGCCTTTGAGCATACTTCAAGCCATCTCAACAATAGTCCTGTTCTTCCTCTCAACAACTCCATTCTGCTGAGGTGACTACTTCACAGTAAGTTGTCGTTGTATGCCTTGTTGCTTGCAATAATCTAGAAACAACTTGTAAATGAATTCTCCTCCACATTTGTCCTCAAAGTCTTTATTTGATATCCACTTTACTTCTCTGCATTGGCTTTGAAACTCAAAAAAGTGGTGAAAGCTTTGATTTCTTTTCAAGAAAGTATAACCATATCATACGAGTGTAGTCATCAATAAATAAGAGAAAGTATCTCCTATTACTGATCGTTGGAGTTTGGGTTGGACAATAGAGCTCAACATGCACCAACTCAAGAGGAGCTTTAGCTGTCCAAGAGGTAATGGGAAAAGGAAGACGATGGTGCTTCCATACACACATCCTTTACAGACGCATATTTTTGTTAGTTGGATTTTTGGAAGACCTATGACCATTTTTCTCTCTCTCAACAACGTTAGGCCCTAGTGATTCAAATATCCATATCACAGATGCCATAACTAAGCTTTATCAACAACTTCATTCTTTAATGCAACATTTAAGAACGAATTCATCTTTAGTGGAAATAAGTTATTCACCGTCATCTTCACAACAACGATCCTCTTCTCATTTTTATCAACGATCTCACATTGACCATCGGCAAAGGTAACCTTATAACCTCTCTTCATCATTTGTCCCATGGTCAAAAGATTCTGAGTAATGCCTAAAGAATAAAACACATCATTAATCCGCTTTTCTTCACCATTTGCTGCTCTCACATCAACGATTCCCTTTATTTCAATCTTTATCCCTTTACTGTCTCTAAGCTCTTAACCGCGAGTTATAGTATCCACAAAGTTTCCCTTATTTTCTGTCATATGATTGGTACAGCCACTATCCAAAAAGCCACACTTCATTCATAGCTTGCATTGCATTGAAACAAGAATAGAATACTTGCTTCGATGATTCTTTTTTTGAAAAATTTACCCAATTTTGAGAGACATGTTGCTGCGGTTGAGGCTGCTGTTGCTGTTGCTTGTCTTTAAAATAACAATCCCGTTCTGAATGATTTAAAAATCGACATCTCTTGCACCTGAATTTGTTATCCCTTGACTCATGTCCAGCTTTTCTACAAATATAGCAACTACCTTCCGAACTACCAGATCTACTCCACGAATAGTCTTCTCTATTGCGAAACTAGCTTGTTGTACGTCCTCTATCTCTTCCTCAAAAATGGCCTCCACGTCTACGACCATAAAACTCTTTGCTGTTGTTGACAATACGTTTAACTTCAGCTCTGACTTCTTTTCTGAAACATTTAACTTCATTTTAAAAGCTTGTTCAACGGGAGTTGAGTACTTACTTACTCTTCTTTCGTGGGCTTCAAGAGAACCTATTAGCTCGTATACATAAATTTCTCCAAGATTCTTCGTTTCTTCAATCACAGTAACAACGTACTCAAACTTTTGTGACAGGGTTCTCAACACTTTCTCCGCAACCTTCTTGTCGGGAGCTTCATCACCGCAACACTTGATTTGAATCATGATTTTCGCAACTCTCGAGGAGAAATCTTTCACCACTTCAGACTCCTTCATAGCCAAGTTGTTAAAATCCCTCCACAGGCCTTGAAGCTTGATAGAAATCACTTTCTCCGAGCCTTGAAACTCTTTCTTTAATATGCTTCATGCTTCTTTCGTCTTCTTGAGACCATAAAGCCACAGATAAATCGTTTTACTTACGTATTGTTGCAAGATCCGCAACGCCATCGCATTCTTCATCATGTTTTCTTTTGCCTTCTTTTCTTGTTCTTCAGCATCTTCTTTCTCACTTGACGAGTCGTCATTTTCTTCAAAGTCTTTATTAACGATTCTCCACAAATCTTTTGAGATAAAGATAGTCTCAATCTGCAAACTCCAATAATCATAGTGCTCTCCATCAAAGGTCGGGATTTGGCTGGGCGTGTAAGAAAAGAACATGCTGCTGGATTACATAGCCATGATATGTGCGCTCTGATAGCAAAATTTGTTGGGATTGTTTGGAAAATGGTGCTTTGCTGTATCATAGGAAGGGTTTGCAAAACTAATGCGATGCAACGAAGTGTTTTTGGAAATAAGGAACAAGGAAATTTAGAGAGAATAATTTCGCTAACTGCGGAGCCTTCTTTCTTTTCTCATGAGCAGAATGCATTCTTGGTCTTTTTTCTTCACTTCTTACTCTCTTACATCATTTAGAAATTCATACTCCTTATATAGAGTCCTAAGAAAGATCTAGATCAAGCATTTACACAACCCATAGTTCCTATGATATTAATTACCTTCTAGTTTCTAGGCCATTAATACTACTCAACTTCCTAGACCACTAACATTTAATGGGATTACAAATTACAAAATGACATTTTACAATATTCACCTGTACGGAAAGGGGAAAAAGAAAAAGGAAAATGTTATCCCCTCATTCACCTATTAGTGTGTTCATTATTTGTATCTTGCTCGTTCTCATCACCATTATTATTGAAAATGCGAAAAGAGAAGGGAGAATCCATTTCATTCCCTTAGGTCAATTGTCCGTCAACAAGTAAAGCGACTATGCAGCGCACGGTTCCGCGCAATTTTTTCCGTTACTTTTTTTTCTTAACATTTTTTATACTTCGGTTTTTCGGGCAGTAGAAAAAGTTTATTTTTCTAAATTTTTTATACTGCGGTCGATCACAACTCATTTGGCGGTCGGACATCGTTCTATAGAAAATTCATTTCGAAAACAAAAATTCCATATCCAAAAGTTTGGGAATGAACTTTTTTCTAATAATTACAAAAGGGTTCTAACTCTAGGAAGTTGTATACGTTCAGGAGAAAGTTTCAAAATTATTATTTTTGTAATGATTACACTAAATTTGGTTTTATAGAAAATTTGTTTCGTTCAAAAAAGTTCATGTCCGAAATTTCTAGAACGAACTTTTCTTAAATAATTACGCGGGAGTTCATTCTACAGAGAATTATTTATGTTCACAAAAATTCCTACACGAAAGTTTCAGAACGAAATTTCTCTCATGACAACGGTGGATTGACAAATGAATAGCGATAGGTTGAAGTATAAAAAATTCAGGAAACGAATTTCTTCATTTACGGTTTAGAACGGAATGAATCGTGGTACACCTTAAGTCTAAAAAAGTTTAAAAGAGAAAACGACACACATTATCTTTCGTGCTATGCATTTTAGCACCGGCTGTCTGTAAATGGTACACCAATCATCCGTGCATAAGTTCAATATTCGTAAAATATTTTCCATTTTGGAAGTGGCTTATGCCCGATGAAAAGGACATATATTCGATCAGCCTGGAATTTTGTTTAGCCTCTGACAGTCAAAAGCAACGACTTTCTTTCTATTTATTTATTTTATTGATATTATGGGGAAATTCGGGAAGGGGAAGAAGGGAGCAGAAGCCCAGCCAAGCTGACCTACTTCGGAAGGGACTAACTTCCCTCTTTCGGGACGTCCCGTCATGTACGAAACTGACGTTAGTATTTCGTATAAATGTACGTAAGTTGACGAGACATTCGTACATTTAACGTAAGCACTGACATTAATTTTGTGCATATCTCGTACATTTTTCGTTCATTTATATGGTTTTGTACGAAAAATCTTGTGATATGTACATTTTTTGAGATTGTACATATTTCGTACATGTGTACAATTAATGTATAAGTAATGTAAATTTGTACATTTTTCGTACATTTCTATTATTATAGGCTAATGTTTGTATATACGTACGAAATCAGACGAGCTGGACATCTTTTGACATTGTACCGTACATGTGTACAAGTATTGTACGAATAATATACACGTACCCTTGTCGTACAATACTATGAAGTTGAGTGGATGTTCTTGTATATATGTACGAAATCATACAATATGTACATCTTTTGACATTATATCGTACATGTGTACAATTATTGTACGAATAATATACACGTACACTTGTCGTACAATACTATGAAGTTGAGTGGAAGTTCTTGTACATATGTACGAAATATGTACAAACATAAGAGGAGGTGTACATATTTTGCCATTGTACATTATTCGTACATATATACAAGTAATGCATGAATATTGTACATGTACATTATTTGTATATTACTCTAGGCTTGTAGAGAAATTCTTGTACATATGTACGAAAATAAGAGGAGTGATACAAGTTTTGAAATTGTACATTTGTCGTACATTTGTACAGGTAATGTACTAATACTGTACACATACATTATTAGTACATTACTCTAGGTTTGTTGAGAAACTCTTTTACATATATATGAAATTTGTACGAAGTATGAGGAGGTGTACATGTTTGACTTTGTACTTTTTTCGTATATATGCACCACTAATGTTCGAATGTACATTATTCATACATTACTCTGGGTTTGTTGAAAAAGTCTTGTACATATGTATGAAATATATACGAAGTAGGGGGAGATGCACATTTTTTGACTTTATATTTTTTTCGTATATATGTACAACTAATGTACGAATATGTACTACTTATTTCGTACATATTTCATACATATGTACAAGAACTAGCCAACAAACTCCTAGTAATGTACGAAAAATATAAAAATGTATATTACTCGTACATTAATTGTATATATGGACAATGTCAAGAAACATACATATTACAAGATTTTAGTACAAAACTATATAAATATATAAAAAATATATAAAATATATATGAAATTAATGTCGATATTTACGGCATAGGAAAAACGCATCGAGTTTTATACATTTGTACCAAAAAACCGACGTGTGCACGGCCAAACATTAACCCCGTCGTATCCACTTCTGATATTTCTTTCGAGTACGAAAGAAAGGCAGAGAAGTGAATTTACTTGGTGTCAGCTACTAAAAAACTCAATCACACCACTACAGGCCCTCCGGGATTTTTATTAGTTTTGTGCTTGGATTTTCTTTCTTTTTTTATTATTTATTTATTTTGAAGGGCGAAAAATGCCTTTTGAAAGCAACCCCTCACCCTTCTTCTCTATTTGCTTAAATGTGATGTTGTCCAAATTCAGATTGGGTTACTTGTTTACTTTCATAACACGGTGAACGGATTTGGCTTTTCAAAACCACAAAATGCGGGACTAAATTCCCAAAACACGTTCGCGGGGGTATGGGGGGTGTCTGGGATGGGGAGTGGATCACGATGCCCCCCTCTTCCGTGCTGTCATTTTCAATCTCTAAGGCCAAGCTATAAAATTATTATAAAATAATAATATTAATCATATTAAAATTAATATAATCAATTCTGAAAATTACAATTTGGATTTGTGAGGATGGGGGGAAGTGACTACGCAGCTGATCACCCCACGGCATCCGCAGGAATATAAAGGGGGAAGTGACTACGCAGCTGCCTCCTCTCCTAAACATACCAAGCCATTTCCTTCCCCAAACCCCTTTCCTTTATACTTGTGGAGACAGCAGCAGTCATGACCCTAGAGGACGACCCAATCTGCAATGACCACGGCAGTGGCGTGAGCTTCAGGGCGGATGACCACGACAACGACGTCTTGATGCCCGGTTTCCGTTTTCACCCCACGGAGGAGGAACTTGTCGAGTTCTACCTTCGCCGTAAGGTCGATGGCAAGCGCTTCAATGTGGAGCTCATCACTTTCCTTGACCTTTATCGCTATGACCCTTGGGAACTCCCTGGTATGATTTAAATTTGACTTCTTTCTTATTCCTATTGGAATTAATTCTTGGAATTTTTGAGTCAGCAGCCATGGCGGTGATCGGGGAGAAGGAGTGGTTCTTCTACGTGCCGAGGGACAGGAAGTACAGGAATGGGGACAGACCAAACCGGGTGACCAAGTCAGGCTACTGGAAGGCTACGGGGGCTGACCGGATGATACGTGGAGAGAACAACCGGTCAATCGGACTTAAGAAAACCCTCGTCTTTTACACTGGGAAGGCACCCAAAGGGGTCCGTTCTGGCTGGATCATGAACGAATACAGATTGCCTCACCACGATACCGAGCGCAACCAGAAGGTACGCAATTTTGTATACAGCTAAACAAGGATCTTGACTGACTTTCACAGCAATCCTGCTTCGAGGATGCCAAACCCGATCAGAGCAGGATCCTCTTTTCTTGCAAACATCAACCCTATACAAAAAATTAGAAGTTTTGTTTTCTTCATGATCATTTCCCATCTTGGTTTTCAAACCTTGTAATGAAAATCGCGATGTTTGCACTTTCTTCCTACCCCTTTTGCTCTAAATTTCTGAATATGTGCTTGTTTGGAAGCAGGCGGAGATATCGCTGTGCCGTGTGTACAAGAGATCGGGAGTCGAGGAAAATCATCCATCTCTACCCCGTTCTCTTATGACAGCAAGGGCATCGTCCTCCAGATCTATCTTACAGATCGCGGACGCTTCCTCTCCTGATCACCAGAGGAAGCTGATGATGAGCATGAGTGAGGCTGACATGAGCAGTAGCTCAGACGTCCCAACCACATTAGGTCTTTCCAAGCATGGCGGCTCTCTTCTGCTACCTTCCGCCATGGAGGAAGAACAAGTGGGGAAGGTTATGCCAGGGATGAGTAGCCTCTACTCAAAAAGTGCGTCCGATTTCTTTGCCGGAACTTCATCCTCTTCATCGAATTCAGCCGCCATAGTAGATGATATGCACCGGCTGATTGACTTCCAACACCTGCAACAGCCACAAGAACAAAGCCAGCCGTATGCTTCCCATCCGCATTCTCATCCCTATCCTCAACCTCCGAGTCATTTGTTTCCCTTCCCTGCATTGTTGTTCCCACACCAAGCTTCAGCGACACAGTCTCCGCATAACCAGTTGATCAGGCTTCTGAGTCCTCCTCCTCCTGCTCCTCTGACAGCCTTCTCCGACAGAACATGGGACTGGAGTCCCATTCCTCAAGATGCCGATAGTGGAGAGTATATTCCCCCTTTCAAATAGAACTGAAATCATCGGCGGTGCCTTTCTCCGGTGCTCTCTCGAAATAAGTTCAGCGAAACATTATGAAAACCATCATCCGACTGGCTATATCGATCTAGTATTGATTAATAGTTGTGAGATTCTAGTTTTAATTCTATGTCTGGTTCATTCTCCTCGGTCACATGTAATGGCATGAATGCCAAGCTTTCTAGGGTTTCCGAAATTAATCCGGCAGTTCAATAATAAATTAAAGGACGCAAACTTATAGAGCTAGCACGACTTTATTTTTTTCAAATTTCATCGCTTACGCTAGGGTTTTCGATAAGTTTGATCACCTGGTAGTTCGAGGGTCATTCCAAGTCTGATCTTCAGTTAGTTGAGCCCCTTGAAAGCACGAACTCACGCTTTTGAAATTTAAATGGAAGATAATTTAGGTTGCATTAAATTTAGTATGAGGGTCTTTTATTCAGATTCAGGGATTCTTATAAGAGGGATGCAATTTTTGAGATAGCACTGTCTTCTTCTGGTGTATTGATGAGAGTCATGATTTTGCCCTGGCAAAATATAACAAGTTTCGTTTCCAATTTTATTTTTTAAATTCTTGTTTTTGGATGCTATTAACTACTTGGATTTTGTAGTTTTGAAAACAAAATTCAAAACCTGTATCCCGGAAGCAATTAATTAATTAGGCTCCGAAAGTTTTCCTTCAAAATTCAAGAGATCTTAATTTTTGAACGATTGTAACATTCAATTATGATATAATGCTGCGGTGACAGATGTCCTGCATTTTTGTACATTGTATTATTAGTATGCATACACACATTTGACAAGCCGAAGTACGAACCTGATACAAAGAAAAGTTACATAGGAAGAAGTCATGTGAGACAATGTAAGAACGAAGATATGAAATAACTTGTGCTTGCAAATATTTTTATTAAAATAAGTTATAAGATTGAGGCTAGAACTCTATATAAAATAGGAGAGTGATCTACGTAATTCAATGTGCGACCTTGATAACACGAATCCATTGTAACTGTAATTAATTTTATGATTTTAGAGTCATCAAATAAAGCTAATTCCAAACGATATAGTAGTGACCAACGGGCTATAACTAGAAACAACTTTTTTAAGAGTACATTTTAAAAAATTATAGATCTCGGTGCCATCTGTGAATCAACGGTCCAAAATATAGACTCAAAGTGCATGAAGCCCAGTAAGGAGGTAGTCGTGGAAACATACCAGGCATTGCGGACGAAGTAGTTACCAAGCGACGAGGGTCAACGAGGCGGTCAAGCGATAGTCAACTGGATGAACGAGGAAATTCTGCAGCGAAGGCTAGTGGACGATCCAATCAATCAATGGTTGTCATGGAAGATTTCGGATGAAAAAGGTCGACTTGGGGGACATCCCTATTATCTCCACAGGCCACAAAAGATTCACACACAATAATCCACCATGCGGCAAGATCCCCATGCTACGACCTCTGTTTCGAAGGAGGGAAGATTTGTATAGGAAGGTAGAGAATGAGCCTTTTCGTCCTCTTGAGGATCACCAACACCTTGTGTATATTCCCCAACCCGTATGCGGAAGAGGGATGGCCATGCAAGTGGCGATGGGTCCACCGCTGCTCATGCCCGAAATAAGGGACTACGTAGCCCGACTAGTTGAGCAGGCGGTCCCTGGAGTAAGCAATATGAACGAGGTTGAACTCTATCGAGTTCCTTACTCTGACAACATCGACCGGGACTATCCTTTTCCATTCATGTGCTTGAATTTGTCCGTTTCTCGGACCAAAAAGGCAGTTCCCCCGCGAAACATGTCGCCTGCTTCACTTACCAAGCTAGAGAAGCCGCTATTAATGGGTTCTGAAAACTTCGCCTGTTTCCTAACTCTCTCACAGGAGCAGCCTTTATGTGGTATGTGAATCTTCCCCCGAATTCGGTAAGAAATTGGAAGGATATGCACGTGCAATTCACTCTGGCGTTCGCTCAGAAGGACCCAATTGTGATACTATAAGACCTCACTCCCATGAAGTAGCAACCTGGGGAACCCGTGGCTGTGTTCCTTAACAGAATTCGAAAGGTAAGGCTGAGATGTAAAACCTCTGCATTTGAAGCCGAGCCTCATAGCCACCGCCTAGGATTCTCACCTTCTTCGGCTTAGAAAGAAGTTAGAAGGAGAAGTGGTCAGTGATTGGAATGAGTTAGCTAGAAGGGAAATTCAATATGAGAACCTCCTCATAGAGAAAACTCAGGCGAAATGAAGCATATTTACAGGACCCTTAGTAACTTACCAAGCGGAAAAAGTTGTAGACATCGACGTCGCAGAGTATGCAAACGATCAACCCCTGACTTGCGACGAGTTGACTAAGAAAAACTTCTGAGTCAAAGCTTCTCCAAAAACTCAGGAGGAAAGGAAATATTCCTTTGATGAAGCGAAGGCCGATGAAATCTTCGAATTCTTGCTTCAAAACGGGCTAATTCGACTGAAAACGGGCTATCGACTTTGTCGCACTTACAGAGAGAAGTCTAGAAACTTCTGCAAGTGGCACGGGTCGTTTACACACACCACTAGAAACTGCATCAGATTTAGAAACTTGGTGCAGGACCTAATTGAGTCTAAAGTGTTGCGCTTTCCCAACTAGGAGGACAAGGAATTAACAAAGTCACACACTTTTGGTGACTTGGTCGATATAAACACCTTCGATGTCAGCTGCCTGACTGCCTCCCCTTTATCAACGCAGGGAGATCGAGACCAATTGATCTAAACTGGCAAGATAATCATTGCCCACATCTATTAAAGCGACTCGTAAGCATGGGAACACTTCAGTGCCCTGCTGATCTCAAGAGCGTACGACATGATCGTTGTCGTTAGCACATGGATGCTTCTCACACCACTGATCGGTGCCATACTTTTAGGAAGTACCTACTGAATGAGAGGAAAGCATAATGGTACGACCTTAACCGTCTTGAGGAGATGGCCATGGGAATCAATAGTGGTCAAAGGGTGCATCAACATACAAAGAAACATCAAGAGCGAAAAGGCAGCCCACCAACTGGAACGAGGGAATCTCTACACCCCTGAAGAACTCATGAGACAGGGAATTATGGGTGAGAATGAAGAAATTCGAAAGGAACCTCGCACCAAAAACCGCCCCAAGCGAAGCGTTGTCGACCACCTTGGATCTCAACAAGCGAAGGAAAATACAAGACGACAAGATCTTCCTCAAGGCGACCAAGATGTAATGAGGGAAGGGACTTCGTTAGCCCAATTTCTAACAGCTAACATGCTTTGCTACAGGTGCAAACCTATAGTAGCGCATAAGGTACTCATAACCCAGATGTTCCAACTCTGCTGCAACTAATACTTCCTTCTGCTGGCTGGCAAGGCATCCGAAGGGACGACCAAGGTGGACACAGTCTACGCTTTATTAGGTAATCTGTCTGACTCTGAGTCCACCTATCTCTCGGAACCTCCTTTTGAGTGAAACTTCAAAAGGGGTTATGATCCACATAAGAGGGAGTTTGTTCAAGTCGGTAATCGGCGGCAACCTCTCAAACACTCATGTTGCATCCGCGTTCCTATCATCCCTGCAATGGGCACATGGCAGAAGGTGGGCATAGGAGCACAGCTTCAAGTACCCACTGAGAGGACCAAAAGGCGTAGAGAGAGAAGAGTGCGACGTGCCAAGGAAAAGCGCGCTAACCTGGAGCATCTGATATTCAAAAGACTAAGGAATCAAGCGAAAGTGACCTCGCATCTAATACGCTGAGCGACTATAACCCAGTCCAGTCCGAGACACCACTCAACGCGAATGTGACTAGTTGCAACGTCCTCATGCTACCGGCCGAGCTTGCTAAGAAAGAAGACAGCCAAACGAAAGGAACAATAAGACAAGTCAAAGACATAACACTCGAGTAGAGATATGCGCTGGGAGGCCCAAATGTCGGGCCCGTAAGCGAAGTAGGATACGAGTTCCTAGTTTAGTATGATGGACCATCCTTGGCACCACCCCAACACCAATTGTCCCAACTGGATGAGGCGATGAACTACATCACAAAGCTAATGAAGACTTGACTATGCTTGAAAAAGATATGCATGAAGCTAGTTTACTGGAAAATAATGACACTCATCAGACGGAGACGGACTTGGAGCCCGATAGAGTCCCCAACCCGCCTTCGTCCAATGGAGAATGAAACGCTTGATCCAATATCATACGTCCTAGAAAGACTAGCTAGTTATAATGCGTACAGAATAAACGAAGCACAATGTAATGTGTTTCCTCAGACATGCCAAGACATGCCAAATATTTATTCAAGGAATGAAGAAGTCACTAATACTTCTGTCTTCCCATGTTATCGGTTAAGCGAAATCAACTTGGAAACCATTGAAATACCACGTGTCACCTATCTCAACTCGCTACTAAGCGAAACTGAAGCTCGACATTAGCAAAGTTCTTCGCACTTCTTACAATGATTGTTTCGCCTGAGATTACACAGAGATGTCTGGCCTTGACTGAAACTTGATCGAGCATCGACTCCCGACGTGCAATAAATATAAGCTTGTGAAACAAACTCCGAGGAGGATGTCACTAGAAAGTAGCCCAGATGATCTACGACGAAATTAAAAAGTTGTTTAAAAATGTTATATAGGGACGGCTAAGTATGTGGACTGGATATCTAGGACAGTTCCCGCCGTTAAAAAGAACGGCAAGATGAGACTATGTATAGATTTCCGCAACTTGAACAAATCGATACCTAAAGACGAATACCCAATGCCCATTGCCGATGACCTAATAGATAAATCTACAGGGCATGAATTATTGTCCTTCATTGACGGTTATTTCAAATATAATTTAATATTCATCGTCGAAGAGGACGTGCATAAGACAACATTCATTTGTGCTATCGAGATATTCGAATGGGTCATTATGCCCTTTGTATTGAAGAATGCCGGAGCCACGTGCAAAAGAGCGATAAATCTCATCTTTGGCCCCTAGATAGGGAAGATAATGGAAGTCTACATCAATGACGTGATGGTAAAGTCCAAGCGAAGTCAGGATCATCACGTTCATCTAAGCGAAGTGTTTTAAAAGATGCGAACGTATAACTTAAAGCTTAACTCCTTAAAATGCGCTTTTGGTGTCCAAAAGGGGCAGTTTCTTGGATTCCTAGTACACCAACGAGGAATTGAAGTTGACCTTCTTAAAACTCGCACTATCCGAGTCCTCCTTGCACCTCGGAGCAATAGGGGAGGGGGCAGATGTGGCATAGGCAATGTGCCTATACTTTTCTCGGAAGAGTCAACTATATATGTCGCTTCATAGGCAATGTGGCATCTAAAACCAGTGCCTTCTCAACAATCCTAAAAGGAGAGGGGAAGGGGCAGATAGCTTGGACATCACAGTATGAGTAAGCTTTTCAGGAAATAAATAACTATCTGATGAACCGTCCTATACTAGCGCCACTAGACACAAAGGTGCCATACATCCTTTATGTGGATGCTTCGTAGTCCAGTATTGGGTCCATGCTGGCACAAGAGCAAGACGGGGTCAAAATGGATTTTAGTGCTCTCTGCCTACAATCGATACCACAAGCCGCCTACTTCAGTTAAAGGTCATGCATTGGCTGAATTCATAGCCCACTATGGTGAAGGTAATATAGACTTTTCCTACAGAAGGAAAACCCATATGGACACTGGTCCTTGGGTTTAAAATACTCAACTCATCCTTGTATTACGCTCAGTCAAACGGGCAAGCGGAGGCATCTAACAAACTCATTAAAGGAGTCATACAAAGGATGATCGAGACAACCCACGCACGTGGCATACCCAGTTTCAAGAGACACTGTGGGTGCTTAGGGACGAAAAGAGAAAGCACAGGCGTCGCCCCGTTCTGCTTGATGTGCGTTCATGATACGATGCTTCCAATTGAAGTGCGATCCCGATCGCTCGTACTTCTTAAACACCTTGGACAACACGAGGGATACGCTGAGGATATGCATATTGAGTTATAAGATCTGGAAACCGCCAGAATCAAATGTGCTGAATCATCTAGAGACTCATAAGAAGAATATCGCCTGCTACTACAATAAGAAAGTAATACCCCGGTCATTCAATAAGGGATACCTATTCTGGAAGTTGAAACTGCCCGAGGGTGTTTGCGATTACTTCCATGGAAAACGGACACCAAACTGGGAATGCCCCTTCCAGGTGATTGAAACTCATCTTGGGAATTCATATCGCCTAGAGGGGCTCGACGGATCGGTGCACAACCGTAAGATTAATGGCAAGTACTTGAAAAGGTACAGGCCAACAATGTGGGAAATGCACAAAAACACTATCTCAAAACAGTTACCCACCACCTGGGGGCAAGTAGAAACGTAGCCACTCATACCACAGGCAAAGAAGACAGTAGGCGCTTCGCCCGGTTCAGGACTCCGGCCGCCACGACCTCCTTTGCCTCAGCCACTACGACCCTGTCCCTATCCCTCTAAAGAGTCTCTTGATCCTAATCGACGACCGCACGCTCAGTTGCCTCCTCTGCCTTGGCAATATCAAGGGCCACGTCAGTTCCAGCTATGAGCGCAACTGTAGCATCTAACTCGTCCTAGAGGTGACGAATGGTGGCGGATAACTCCTCTTGCTTCTTGGAGAGTTCAGCCCCTTCGAGTGACAAATCATTCACTTGAGCAGAGGATGGAAGTGGCAAGGACTACGCAAGCTCTTTCTCCTCTAACCTCGCCCTGAATGTGAAGTCCTCCTGATGCTCAGCCCACAAATGCTAGAAGGACTTCCGAAAGCGATAGTATAATGCACAGCTCGTGCGAATCAGCCGCTACTCGTCCCAGCATTTACCCCACGCTCGAGGACGGCAATGGAAAAGACAAGAAGAGAGCGCAAGGGCTGCCATGAATACGCTCAGGTCAGACAATGACTTAAGAGCGAATTACAAGGAAAGCTTAAAATTCCTTACCGAGGTCACCTGCACTTGAGCCATGGGAGCTTCCACCAATTCGCTCAGAAAGTTCTAGGCGACGAAGTATCATCGACCAGCGAAGCTCCGACCCCATTTCTTGAAAGTGGGATAAAGGCTTCAGATGCAACCTCATTGGGGGCTCCTCTTTACCCATAATCCTTACCGGTTGCTTGGAGTAGCTTTGGCTACCCAGCCAAGAGGCAATATGGATATCGTCGGGGGGCTCTTCACCGTCAACAATCTCTATAATTGGGCAAACACCGACGACACCTTTACTAGGGAAGCTGTTGTTAATCAACACAATCTTCCATCAGAAAACGAGACTTGCAAGAAATGCGGTTCATGACGCACCCACGGAAGGGACATCCTCGCGAGCAGGGGATGCAGTGACATCTCGCGGCAGTGATGGAGGAGGAAGCCTATGAGACACTTTCTTTCTCAAGCGGGCTCCTTGCGAAGATGAGCCTGTAGGAGAAGGCTTCGCCTTTGACCTCTTGCCTACTACATAAAAGAGGTAGCCCATTATAAACAAGCGAGGCATAAGTAAACCATTGCTTGAACTGGTTCGACGTACCTGAGGAGGACGAGACATGAAATTGATGACCGTTTCCTCGAAGATTTACCACTTGAACCGAGAAGGGCCAATGGGAGGTTAAGCTATCCTCCTGGATCAGCCTCTCTAAGTGCAAAGAAGCCTGCATCATTCCCCAGATGTCAAACCAGGTCCTGGAGAAAGCAGAGATCGACAACCAAGCGGTTTTCCCTGGAGCTGAACCATGGGAAGGTCTGATAACTGGAAACGCTCGCCTAACCCAGGCTCTACGGGAGACACGACATGCGTGCCAAGCGGCTGATTCCTGGATATGAACAAGGGAACTGCCAAGCACTAATAAAAGCCTAATTGATTGGCGCAGAGCTGAGGATTGTGTACCTCAAAAATTAAGCCAGCCGGGTATACCCCTAATAGATCTTGTGCAAGGAACGCGGCCGAAGGTACTCATCATCTGTTGAGCGAGATTCTTCCCACCTCGGGGAGGTCGCCAGGAAGAGACAACACCGGCATAACTTTCAGCGTGCCCATCCATCAAAGCCTGGATACAACCAGTAACGCTGAAGCGAGACCAGTACTTGGACGCCCTCGCTGATATGACTACACTTCGCTCGAGCATCGCACAAGAAAAACTAGTGAAATTTGGGAAGTAGAGAACAATCCACAGGTAAAGAGTCCACAGAAGGCCGTCCGCTGGGCGTCCGGGGAAGCTGGCTGGATTAACTGTTGCCTGGTACAGCCCGCGGTAGACCAAACTCAGCAGGAAAGGGGTGAAAGCTAAAGCTTCAGGCCTGTCCGCATTGGCAGCGTCAATAAGGCTGGTGGCCCCACGAAAATGAAGCGACTGGGACTCTTTCCCGGTTGCAGAAGATATACTTGGTCAACCACTCCAAGTAGAACTCAAGCTCCTCCTGGGGTCCCCACTCGACATCAGGTAGAGACAGATGCCGATTGATCACCATGGTCAAATCGAAGAGGGGCTCCAGAAAGATGACAACTAGCTAAGAAATAGATATTCACTAGGGTGATCGACATCGGTCCTCTGGGGAAGTAGAAGTAGTTGACAATGGGATTCCAGAATGACAAGAACCCGACACACACCGGCTAGTTGGGCTCAATCGAGGAGCGAGATATGTTGATTAGGATCTTGTCCCCAATCGCATCGCATGCGTCGCGCTTCTTGGTCATCCACTTGCAAACCCGAAGGTCATGCCCCTCACTCCTTGCAGATGGAAAGCAACAGAGGTTCGCTCGTACCGATGAACTCCATCTCGACGGCTAGAAATCACTGGGGTGAAGATGACGGGCAACTTACTAGTAAAAAGGAACGACCTTTTCACATCGGAAGATAGTTGGAACTTGGCCTCCAGAATGAACGGACCTAGTTGCTACCCCAAGATCGAAGGGCCAAAGTCCGATTCCGCTTCGTGACAAGGGAAGACGTGAAACTTCGTGGCTTCACCATAGACCTACCGGGAAACGGGTGTGGGCTGGGGGAGTCAGGTTTGATGTGTTTGAAGCATCAGAAGCTATGGAGATTGTAACAAAACTAGGGTTTCTGGGAAACAGGGGAAGAAGGAGAACGGTTTCTGATTATATGAGCAGGAAACCTTGATCCCTTTTAGGCTTTATAGTCCAGAAACCGACAAGATGGTTGAGTCCTAGAAAAGAGCGTAGCTTCGCTTGAAAATCGATGACGGTCCAAAAGCTAATGGTTAGTAATGGGACTTAGAAGGTACATTCATTTTCACTCAAATCTATGGTCCATTATATGGGTTTGCCTGGAGACAAATGTACGAAACGACTCAGTAGACGTCGTTCCCTCTTCTTAGCAAAATGCTTTCTATTGAGGACCCCCTTGAGCTATGCTATACAAGGATTTATTAACAAAGATCGAGCATGGTTACATATAACAATCGGTTTTCCCCTTAGACGAAGAAGATCCTTGGCTGCAGCAAACAACTTCACCACATTATGGAGGCGTGGCTGCAACACGAATCTTTTGAACGAGAGGACCTTGGCTCTCACATCTGATTCTGCAGACCTTCCAATGGCTGTGAGGTTGGAAAATTGAGGACAAGACGACGACTTTTGTTGTTATGAGAAAGCACCAAAAGTCGGTCCAATCAGAACATAACTCGAAGCTAAAAACTGACTCACCGAGGCTTCGCTCAGACCCTCTACCCTTCTAGACAAGCTCATTGTTAACGAGGATGGAGATGTTGGAGGGCGAGATACCACTGGCATAAGGTGGGGGACATAAGCTCTCAAGTAAGCTAAGGTGGTGGACATAGGTCCTCGGTAGGGGACATGAAAATGGAGACCTCATAGCCTTACTATTTCCAAGAGTGATGTTTTGTGATTGGGAAGCTGATCCGGGCATCACTATTTATAATGGGGTTATGAGGAATACGAAATCTCTGACAGGAGATATTATGACAAAAACCTCGGGATTTCGACAGACTCCTGAAAGTCTCAACCGATATGCTTTTGGTTAGGGATTAATGCTTACCTGCACACGCTACCAGGGTGTAGGGGGAATGATTACTTGGTCTTTTACAAGGCGAGACGGATTACAATACCCGACTCTGTCTGCCTTGAGGGGGGCTTATATGTTGAGCAACAAAGATTCTGGGCCATAGATCTGGGTGCCATCTATGAATTAACAGTCCATAATGCAGGCCCAAAGCGCATGAAGCCTAGTAAGGAGATAGCTGTGGAAAAACATCAGGCGAAGGCTTGCGGGCGATGCAGTTACCAAGCGACGGGGCTACAAGGCGACGAGGGTCAACGAGGCAGTCAAGCGACAGTCAAATGATTGAACGAGAAAACTCTACAGCGAAGGACAGCAGACGATCCAATCAATCAGTGGCTGTCATGGAAGATTTCGGATGATCTCAAGACATTGAAGGAAATGTTGCCATGATTGCTCAATTGGAAATGAGATATTCCATGAAGACTGCCAAAGAGGACGTGTAATATATGTATAATATTTCATTTCCGTAGATACATAGGCCTAACTTAGTATAAATAGTTGCTATTAGGCATTGTACACACACCTCTCTATAAACGGACATATAGTCTTTTTATCTTCAAGCATTCAGGCGCTCAAGCATCACGATGTTCTTGCGATCTTGTGCTCCTGATGCGAGTTGGATCGAGAAAGGCCAATTCGGGACCAACTCGAGAGGTGCACTCGAAACGGGATGTACCTTCACGGTGTTCAAGGGTTGAGTTGATTCGTTAACTCGAGAAGACATGAGTCGTCTCGAGATCAGTTCCAACTAAAGACCCGAGAACTCGAGACCGCACAAGGCCGGGATTTGTTGACGGATGGCCCAACTGACATCAGGCCCAGTTTTCTTAGTTGAACTTATTTTAATTTTCCTTTGGTTTGATCCATTTTGGACCTAATTGGGATTTAGGGTTAGCCCACTTTAGGTCTTCTATAAATATGGCTCTTTTGTTTAGGTTTAGATAGAACCCTTTGAACAATTTACCCAAATTTAGCAGCCGTCAAGTTCTTCCTTGAACTTTTGCGCAATTTCTCTTATCGTTTGGTGGATTCCAAGAGTGGTGAGATTTTATCTGAGCGTTCCCATAATCGGTGGTGTTTTTGTATCCGGTTGTGTTGCGTTCAACCCTCATGGCAGTCCTGGTGGTGCTTCGGCTATATCCAGCGGCGGTCCGAGTTCTATCCATTTCGTTCGTTTCCTTCGATTTGTTCATTCGTGCGTTTCGTTGTTGTTGTAGTATTTTCCCGTTTTCGTGGTTGGTAGCGAGCGCATCATTTGGTATAAGAGCGCACGATTGTGGAGAGTGATATGTGTTGGAGAGCACAGGTTGTTGTTTTGAGCGCTGGGTTGTTGAGAGCACAAGGTTGTGTTGTGAGCTGGGTTATTTGAGAGTGGTTGTTGTCGTAGAGTGCAAATCTATTGTCGAGCTACGGTGAAAGTGATGGCGTATAGGTTATGACATGGGATGACGTTGGAGGAGGCCTGTTCGGCTCGTTTAGAACAAGAGGTTGGAGAGTTACGTCGTCAGATACAACAGCTCCTGGAAGAAAGGAGAAAACCTGAACCAATGTCTCTTCGATATTTTAAGGACGCAGAAGAAAATCTGTTTGTGGATAGATATGGGGACGATGAGAGTCCTAGGAGATCAATTCGAGACGAGGACAATCCTAGGAGGCAAACTCTAGAGTATGCCATTAAGAGAGTATTCGACTATGAAGAGATTCTCGAGGAAAGGCAAGTCAAGGTGGCAGCCCTTCGACTTCGAAAGTACGCTAGCTTATAGTGGGAGAACTTGAATAAGCAGCGTCGTCGAGAAGAGAAAGGGAAGATTCGTTCGTGGGATAAAATGAAAAGGTAGATGAAGAAGAGGTTTCTTCCTGAGCGATATCGGCAAAACATATTCCTCAGATTGAACTCGCTTCAGCAATCTTCGAGTGTTTCTGAGTACACTCGCGAGTTTGAGCAATTGATGGTCCAGTGTGACATAGTTTAACCCCTTGAGCAAACCATTACAAGGTATATTGAAAAGCTGAAAACCCATGTGGTGGATGTTGTCGAGTTGCAGCCTTATTGGAGTTTCATGGATGTATGCAATTTAGCCCACAGAGTTGAGAAGCTACAAACTAGGAAAATGCTTGTGAGGCCAGCTATAAGGAGCACTCCTTTCAGCAAAGGGAGTTCGTCTGCGAGAATCATCTCGAATTTGTCCTCGAGATCAAACTCCAGCAAACGGTGCGAAGTTTGTTGAGTTGACTCGAGTTATTCGAGAGAAGAAGTGCGTATACATGCTGATGTTATTTGAGGAAGGAAAGGTGCAGGCCTCGACTATGTCCCCTCGAGTTCGAGCACTTTTACAAGAATTTGAGGATGTATTTCCTAAGGAGATGCCAGGAGGACTTCCTCTGCCGAGGACATACAACATCAGATCGACCTCATTCCTGGATTGTCGCTACCGACTTGCGTATCGATGTAATCCAGACAAGGCGAGATACCTGCAGCGACAGGTTGATGAACTCATGGAACGAGGCTTTGTTTGAGAGAGCCTCAGCCTGTATTCCGTTTTCGCCATCTTGGTTCCCAAGAAGGATGGTTCATGGCGGATGTGTGTCATCAGTTGAACAATCAATAAGAACACCGTCAAGTATCAATTTACCATTCATGGACTTGATGATATGCTCGATGAGTTGCATGGGTCGACAATTTTCTCGTAGGTGGACCTACGGAGTGGATATCACCAGATTCGGACGAAGGAAAGCGATGAGTGGAAGACGACATTCAAAGCGAAATTCGGGTTGTACGAGTGGATGTTTATGCTCTTTTGTCTCTCGAATGCACCGAGTACCTTCATGCGACTAATGAACCAGGTGTTTCGTCCTTACGTCGGCAGATTCGGGGTTGTTTAGTTTGATGGTATTCCTGTATATAGTCGTAGTGAGGAGGAACACATTGACCACCTTAGACAGTTGTTCGAGAAGTTGATTGAACGTCTATTCGGGAACAGCAAGAAGTGCGAGTTCTCGACTTCGAAACTTACCTTTCTGGGATATGTCATCCCGAGTGAAGGAATTCAGGTGAATGAGAGTAAAGTTGCTGCTATTCGAGATTGGCCTATTCCCAAGACAGCTCATGAAGTCCGGAGCTATGGCCTATCATCATTCTATCAGAGATTTATTAAGGACTTTAGTTCGATTGCAGCCCCGATGATAGAGTGTTTGAAGGGGATGTCTTTCGAGTGGACTTCCGCGGCTCAATCTAGTTTCAAGTTGCTCAAGAGTCGTTTGTGCGAAGTACCCATATTAGCACTTCCTGCTTTTGAGAAGGTTTTTGAAATCGAGTGTGATGCCTCAAGAGTCGAGATTGGAGGTGTACTGTTGCAAGAGGGTTGATCGGTATCCTATTTCAGCGAGAAGTTAAATGGGTCTCGACTGAATTACTCGACCTATGGTAAGGAGTTTTATGCTATCGTTTGTACACTCGAGACATGGAGGTCACTATCTGATGCCCAAGGAGTTTGTTCTTCATAAAGATCACGAGTGCTTGAAGCATATCAATGGGCAAACAAAGTTTAACCAACGACATGCAAAGTGGGTGGAATTTCTCCAATCATTCACTTTTGTCTTGAAGCATAAGTCGGGAGTGATGAATGTTGTAGCAGATGTGTTGTCGAGAAACTCATCTCTTATGTCCGGAATGGAATCGAAGTTGATCGGGTGATGTTGAAAGAGTTGTACTCTAGTGATGCAGACTTTGGAGAGATATATAAGAGATGTCTCGAGAAGCCTTGTGAACATTATCACCTGTTCAACTGATTTCTATTTCGAGGCGTTAAGTTATACATTCCTCGAAGTTCCATTCGAGAGCAACTTATTCGAGAGATACATGGATGAGGAGTCACTGGACACTTGGGAGCCAGGAAAACTCTCGAAATGCTTCAGGAAGGACACCGCCCGAGGGAAATGTCCAACAACAAGTTACCATTGTCAGTCACATTAACGCGTGCGCCAAACTTTAATGCAGAACCTTCTGGATTGTGCTGTGCAACTCAGCCACATGTGGTGCAGAATCTTCTGGTTTGTGCTGTAGAGGGTTGACACCTTTGGTAGAAAACCTTCTAGTCTGTGCGGTGCAACTCATTCATCTTTGGTGCAGAACCTTATGGTCTGTGCTGTGCAACTCATTCATCTTTGGTGCAGAACCTTATGGTCTGTGTTGTTAAAGGCTGATAATGTATTGCCTTCTGTAATCGCTACTACGTTACGTATGAGTGATAACCATCTAATTCTGGGTGAGGAGTAGATGTAGGCTAGTTTTCGAACCACCATAAAAAACCTTGCGCCTATCAAACGAATAGCAATCACATTCGTAATATCTGTCTTACAGAAACCTACACGAAACACAACATTTTTTCCGCTGTGGGGTTTTGTGAAAATGAGTTAAAAATTATTAATTGGACTTTAACACAAATTCAACGCCCCTCTTTATGTAACAATTGGCAACAGAGTGGCTTTCAACGAAGCTTAACCCTTTGTTGCAGATCCCACATAAGCTCGTGCCAACTACACGGTCCACGCTATAGCAGGTTCCACCTCTATGGCTAGTTCAAAAACTTGTTGAGAACTGAAATTTTGTCCACATAAGTTTTAAGCTCTGAACCGAATTGAATTCTTACGATGCAAGATGATCTTAATCAATTCGAAAGAAGAAAATACGGACACTTGTTCCTAAACTTGAAAATCGTTTCATCGTACGAAGTAAATGGGATTTCAGAAATAAGCTCAATGAGTCAGGCGCTATTATAAGAAACAAAGCACGACTCGTTGCCAAAAGGTTTCTCAAGAAGTTGGTATTGACTTTTGTACGCGCGCCTTCCAGCCTAGCACGCGCGGGGCGGTTCGGGCAACCTGAGGATCCAGGCCCGCTCCCCCGAGGCCCTGTCCAGTTGGCGTCATGGCTCGAGCGCCGGACGCTGAGGAAGGGAACCGGGTTGGGCCTTCCCTTGATTCGGGAACCATCTTCAGTTCCGTGAAGGTGGCGAGCGAAAAGCTGCGTAAGACCTCGCTCACGAATTTTGGGGAAGGCTCAAGGAGCAGCTCGTATTGCCGTCATCTCATCCTAAATGGCTTCGAAAAACGGGTGTAGTTTAACTTTGGTAAACTTGTTCGGAGTCGCCACCGACTTAGTTAAAAAAGGTGTGATTTTAAGTTGGAAAAATCATAGTTGGGTTCGGGAATTCCTATTTACTAACCTTTATATTCTAAACATGCAAAAAGGGTGGCGATTTGTCCAAAAAATTTGACTTTTGATTGACGGGTGTTGGGCCCGATCCGTGAGTAGTCCGGACTCTTATCGACGTTTTAACGGGCATTAGACCCGAATTTAGGTTTGTTTGATTAAAAACCAATCATGCGACGTAATCCTAACGCCTAAACATACACGCAATCACAAGCAAGTATTTAGATCAAAAGGGGCAGGGAAGGGCGGTGATTGCAGGCCTATATACTTGAGCCCGCAATCCGTTACAAGTGGGCTTCAAGAAAATTCGGGGAGACCCGCACCTCCCATTTGTACCTTTGATTGAGGTTGGGGCCGCTTTAAATCTTCACACCTACGGTTTTTAGGCCGTGGTAGATTCACGCAGTTTGATACACATGCCCTCAAGAAATCTTCGTCTTCGGGGTTGTTGAAACCTTGAGAGAGTCCTCGTCATCACATGTGTAATGTACATGCAAGGAAAATGTAAATATGGTTAGTTAACTTTCATTTCCAAAATCAAAGCAATGATTCGGAATCAGAGAAATGAACATAAGTCCTTATGAAGTCGAAAGAATAAGATCCAACCGCACATTAAGTGAATAGATCAATGATGAACATTTCTATCAAAAATCAGCAAAATCCAACGGTGGAATTAGGAATTATTCACGTGCAAAGTCGGATGTAGCCTGCGGATGAGAACGCAGCATACGCAGGCTTGGAAATGAAATAATAACTTCACTTAGGATCGTCCGATCTAAGTGAAATAAAAATCTATAGATCTATATCTTGATGAGGAATCAGCATATCAAATTTCAAACGAATCCAACGGTGGGTTCTCATTCCGCAAGGCAAAGAAAGTGACTCGGCCTCTTGCATAAGCAATCCTTGGCCAACAGACTGATAGGAAAAAGAAAATTTCATAACTCTTCATTCATTCGTCAAAAAATTATGAAATTTCGTCACAAGCTAGATAACGCAAACATGTTTTAGCGTGTTAAAGTTTCGGAAAAATGGATGTGTAGTCCGTTGCCGGCATAACGAAGAACCTGGACTACCGAACTGGACTTATTTCAGCTAAGTGGTATGACAGACCAATTTTGACCACCTTTGACCATGGACTTAAGTTGCTCAAATTAACAAATGTAAAACATAAAAGTTGTAGTAGATTAAGAAATCTAACTGTAGGTTAAATTTCAATCCATTCGGAACTCAAGTGAGTAAATTGTATCATCTGGTATACAGAACACTCAAACTGCAGCGAGAGAACAGAAGACAATGGAGGTCTTTGTCTTTCTCGAGTTTTTGGACATATCAGATGAACTCGAAAGCCAACCCTTAAAGAATAAAAGTTGTAAAATACTAAAATTTGGTTTTAATGACACCAATTTCATAAGATTCAGATGTAGGATGTAAGAAATATGAATTTTTTCGTGCAGCAATATAGGCCTATTGCGAAATGCAGCGACCCCCGTGTCCTGTCTGCACTCCTTTGGAAATTTGACCAAGATATATGGCTTTGATGGAAAAGTGTATAACATAAAAGATTTAGAGAACTCAAAGAAAAATCCATTCCAATCAATTTTAGATCAAACAGAGCTCAGATGTTTGAGTTATGTTCGAAAAACCAAAACAGCTATCCCGCTCGTGCACAGAATCAAGCTGTTTTTTTGAATAGATAAAACTCGACCAAGAAGATGTGAAATGAGGAAGCTTAAAACACAAAAGTTATAGCAGGATAAAAAAGAGGACGATTCCAAGTGGTTTCAAGTGAATCCGACCTATACAGACGAAAATACGCTTGATGGAATACAACTGCGTGCTCCGCAGATGCACAGAACAGGGCAGCTGCATTCTCCGGCGTTCGAAGAGGAAAAACACCAGCAAAATGCGCTTTTTTGGAAAAAATTTCAGCAGAGAAGTTGTTCCCCATTAAGGAAGGAAGCTAAAGAGTTATAAAACAGCTCAATCTATGCATTGAGTAAAGAATTACGAAAAAAAAATCTCAATGACAAGCAGCAGCGACGAGCACTCGTATTCCAGCATGCGTGTGTTCCAATAATCGAAGATAAATCGAGCAATACATTGCACAATACAATCCCAGAAAGCTATTGTCGCAAACCCAGAAGAGATAAGAAGAGGATGGACCTGATTTCGTGTAGTTTCAAGCTTGCTAGCTCCGGTTGTGACGTCTCGAAGATACCGCAATGTGTGTTCATACAAACAAAAGCAACAAATGAGGTTAGATTTGTCTAAGGAGCTGTAAAACGAAGAGGAAGCAGATGAAAAAAAGAACTCACCGAGAATGAAGCTTGCTTGGCATGGATTTCAGAGATGTTCATGGGGAAGGGTGCTCGCGATGGGAAACAGCCGACCCCACAACTCCCGAGCACGCACGCTTGCGATGGGAGACTTGTGTGCGCGTCTGGAGAGACTTCTCCGGCTTCTGGACGGGACTGCCGTGTTCGCTTGCTGGAAGGAGTGGCTCGGATCCCAGTCGGAGAAGATGGCGTCAGTTTGCTGCCACCAAGGAGTTGGCCTCGGAAGTGCTTGTTGTTGCTAGGCTTGGTTAAGAATTGTTGGAAGATGGTGGTAATGAAGACGGCCACAAAGTGAGAAAAATGGAGAGTCTCCTTTCTTTGGATCGGAAGAGGGGGAGCTCTCGGTTTTTTAGAGAAAGTGGCGAAGGAAGAGAAGGGACCATGGAGCAGGATCCGTCCCCCCTTCCTTCTAACGTCTCCCCCCTTTTGCTTTCAGAAGTTGCTCCCCTTTTAAACCTCTCAGATCCCCCGCTGGTTTTCTCCTATCTGGTTCAACCAATTTCTCCCCTCTCCCTTCCTAGTTTCGTTGGAATTTCATTTAGTTAGAATTTTAGTTAGGGGAATCAAGGTTATTAGGGGACACAATCGTCCATGGACGTTGTCCAAATCTTGTTTCCCCCAGGTAATGCACAGTGGCTGAGGATTGGGGAGGGAGATTGCGTTGAGATAATCCTTGTAGGATTCTTGTCGGGGGGAAATAAAATAATTTGGGCTTTGGGCTATGGCCATGAATTTGGACTTTGGGTTATGTTATGGGGCTTTAGAGAAGTTTTGTGGTGGCTGACGTTTTTTAGCAGGAATTGCAGATTGTCCAAAGCCTCAAACCAACTTCCAGATGGTTACGTCTTGGGCCCTCAATTTGCAGTTGGTGAGTGGAGACGACTACGTCGGACGGGATCAGGTGGCTCGCAGCGTTCTTGACCGTGATCTGGAGCTCCACCTCATCCATCCTGTGTAAGTTGTCACTGCAAGCTTGCATTCTTCTCCAAGCTTAACATCGACGAGGTCCGCCAATTCCTGCCGCTCTTTCTCGGTGAGGATAGCTCCACTGATGCTTCCTGAAGTAGCACTCAGAGGACGCATACATCGTGCACACGAGCGGCAGCCCGTTGTTGTAGAAGTCGAGCGTCGGGATGTACTGCGACATGGTCCCTACGAAAACGACGTCCACGTACTTAGTGTTTGGCCACAGTCGGGTGATGATTCCGTGCCAAGAGTCCTTCCCGCACTCGGCCGCGATGAAATCTGCCAGGTTCGGGTCGGGCCTCAGGATCTTCGCAACGGCCTCGCGAACCACGGGGTTGGTTATCTCCTCATTGAGGGTTCTAGTCGTGATGTCGTTGCAGAGTAGGGTCCAGTGGTTCTCAAGGAACTTGATTGTGCGGATGAATCCTGGCGCGAAGACCGCCCCGACCCGAAGGGCCTCCCTGTTCTTGAAGTGGGAGCTCTTGTAATAAGAAGTAAGTTCAGGGCAAGCGGGGAGGCTGTCGGGCGTCTTCGACTTCGACTTGATGAAGAGGAGGTATATTCCCTTCCCTTTCTCGAGGTTAGGAACATACTGGCTCATCACCGGTACCAGCAGGCTGTACAGCAGGGGCCTCCCGTCGAGCTCCTCCTCTATCGTCGGCATCAGCTTCTGCTTCCCAGCCGAAGTCCCAGAGCTGGTGAGGAATTCTGAGATGGGGCGGGTGCAGAGGATGGGGGAGGTGTCCCCATCGACAATGCGGGCGACATCAGGCTAAAGGTATAACTGATGACGAGAACGACCTCCTTCAAGGTGCAACGGTCGACACGTTCGTCGAGGCCGAGGCGTCGTAAGTACTAGTCGCCAGCATTGCGGGAGAAGATTTCGGACAGGACGCGAACCTGGCCTTGGTCGGCTAGAGAGATGACGATCTTCGATGAACTGGGGACAAAGCGGTTCTTCTCGGGGAGGTTAACTGAGCATATTCTTGCCTTCTTGGAGTAGGGTAAGGTCAGATTCTACCCGTGGTGACTTTCTTCGATTTGTATTTGATAGGAAAGTGAAAAGGGAAAGGAGTTCTGGGTGAGATCCCATGTGTTGTAGTTGTTGGCATGCTTGTCTTTGCAGCCGAATTCTTTGTTGTGATGCTGTGTTTGATGTAGTGTGCTCCCCCTTTTCTTTTTTTAATTGGAGATGAAAAGGCGTGATAGAATATATGGAAGTGGTGGTTGTGCTAGAGCAGAAATTTGTGGGAAACATGCACGATAAGCGTAACGGGCATCAATTTGAGGTATTACAACTTTCGTGGGACGTTTGCTAATGTAGCACGTCTAAAGGCAATAAGACTTCCATTAGCCTACGCTTGTTACAAGAATTATTAGTTGCATGAAATGGACGCAAAATGTGCTTTTCTCAATGAAGAAATCAAATAATAGGTGTACGTAAGGCAAACTCCTCGATTTGAGGATCCACAGCACAGAAACTACGTCTAAAAACTATTCAAGGCTCTGTATGGTCTAAAACAGGCCCCTAGAGCCTGGTATGATAGACTTAGTTATTTTCTTGTATAAAAGGGCTATAAAAGAGGAAAAGTACACACTAGTCTTTTTCTCAAATATAGAAGCAATCATCTAATTATTATCCAAATTTATATTGATGACATTATCTTCGGATCAACTTATGAAAAGCTTTACAAAGAATTCTCTGAACTCATGACAAGTGAGTTTGAGATGAGCATGATGGGAGAACTCACATTCTTCTGTGGCTTACAATTTCCACAGACTGTAGAAGGTAAATTCTTACATCAAGAAAAGTACACTAAGCAGCTTCTGAAGAAATTCGACCCGGTACTAATGCTCAAATAGACAAGGATGAAAATGATAAAAAGGTTGATAATAAGCTCTACAAAAGAATGATAGGTTCTCTTCTATATCTTGAAACTTCTAGACCTCACATACTACTTAGTGTATGTCTGTATGCTAAGTTTCAGTCAGCACCTAAAGAATCTCACATGGTTGCACATATCCATCGTGTTCTGCCTGGCGATACAAGTTCCTAGGATGGGTCTTAATTACCTGGAAGGGGCATTCCCAGTTCAGGGTCCGTTTTTCGTGAAAGTAGTCGCGTGCGCCTTCTGGTAGCCTTAGCTTCCAGACCAGGTCCCCCTTGTCGAATGATCGGGAAATCGCTTTCCTGTTTCAGTAGCGAGCGACATGTGTCTTATGAGCTTCTAGTTAGTTCAGCACATTGATTCTGGCTGATTCTAATTCCTCATGTTCGAGATGCTTATTATCTTCATACTCCTCATGCTCTTCGAGGTGTTTGAAGAATCTAAGTGATCGATATTCTACTTATATGGAGAGCATGGCGTCGTGGTAGTATACCAAGCTGAACAGGTTGATGCCAATGCTTTCCCTTTTTGTTACCATGAGTGCCCACAATGTCTCCTAGAGCAGAGTATACCATGTGGGCGGGTTATTCCCGATCATCCTTCGTACCACTTGTTTTATTAACATATTGGCCGCATTTGCTCGTTAGACTGAGAAAAGTATGGATGAATTAAGCACTTTGAACCCGAAGTCATCGGCGAATTCATCTATGAGCTCTCTTTTGAACACCTTTGCATTATCTAGTACGATGGTCTGGGAATCCCAAACTGGTAGATGATGGTGTTCTTAATGAACTCGATTACGTCGTTTTGATTTATCACTTTACAAGTTGTCGTCCCCACCCATTTGGTAAATTAGTTCGTGGGGACAAGTATGTATGCGTCTCCCTGGGTTGAATGTGGTTGGATTTTCCCCATGATGTCTAGCGCCCATGCCCTAAAAGGCCATGGTTTCACTATAATACTCATGTTCACTGCAGGAGTTCATTTCACAGGTCTGTATCGTTGGCAATGTTGACAAGCCCGAGCCATCTCCTTGCAATTCTTAACCGTTGAAGGCCCGTAAAACTCATGTCGCTTGATCGACCAACTTATTTTGATCCCATCTTAATGCGCACTAAATAATCTGTCATGTGTTTCGAACATGATGGGGGCGACTTCGTCTTGATCGATGCATTTTAGATTGACTTCTTTGTTTGTCTTTTTTGTAGCATTTGATCTGAGAGGAAGTAATGCCTAGCAGTCACTCGGATCTTCTACTTGACTTTTATGCCAGGATTTACGAGGAACAATTGTTCGCCTCCCGCCAATCCTTTTCTTGCTCCAACAAGTCTGCGGTGCGTAGTTGTTTGTCTTGAGCATCGTCATGCCCATTTTGGTAACATTCACTTGTTTTTTCTCAGAATTTCGGACGTTTGCATATGAGCAACGTGTTGTTTTCTCTTGACATTCCTGCGTCATTCACCAATCCAGATGCCACTTCTGCTAACTGGTCGACCTCCTGATTCTCTTCTCTTTTAATGTGAATTAGCTCTACTGAGTTTATCTTTGCGAAGAGTTCTCTTTCCTTGCCAAGGTATAGGACTAGGTGAGAGGCATGGCACTCGCTCTGGCCTAAAAGTTGTTTGACTTTTAGTTGAGACTCGCCGTGTATGCTCATGTGTTCTAGTTTCTAGTCAGCAATGAGCTGTAGTGCTAGGATCAGGAATTCGTACTCAACAATGTTGTTAGTGACTTCACCTTTGAGGCGACGAGCTAACTTGGTTTCAGTTCCCCAAGGTGACTTGATGAGGACACCAACGCCAGCTCCAGATTTGTTGCATGTTCCATTAAACCAAACGGACCATTGTTTCGGCGGGCCGGCCTCTTTAGGCGAGCAATCGATGTTGTCTTCTCCATAATGTGTGAGAAACTTAGCCAGGGCATGCCCTTTTATGGAGGTTTGCGGCTTGTGGTGGAGATTGTATGTTGAAAGCACTAAGCCCCACCTGTCGATTCTGCCCGTGAGCAAGGGTTGTCGTAGAATACCTTGGACACGACATACTCGTCATTAGACCCAATGTAATGCCTGAGCTTAATCACCGCATAGTAGACGACACGACATATCTTTTCAGTAGGAGTGTACCGTTACTCATAGGAGACAAGTAGTAAACAACCCTTTCTACCTTGTTCTACTCTTGTGCCAACATAAATCTAATAATGGACGATGATGTGGCCACGTAAATGATATATAAAGTAATTATATCCTGTGGTGCTAGCGCGGGAGGACTTGTCAAATGATCCTTTTATCTCTTGGAAGGCTCGCTCATGTTGCGACGTCCAAGTTACCTGTCACTTCCCTTTCTCTTTCAAAATTGTCGAGAAAATGCTAGTCTTGGACGCAATGTTCCGTATAAAGTGGCGTATACAGTTAACTCTCCCTAGGAAAGCTTGGAGTTCTTTCTTAGTCCGGGGGCAGGGAGGTTTTGTATGGCTCGTGATTTGAGGGGTTCGACTTTTATCCCTCTTTGATTTACCAAGAACCAAACGAACTGTCCTTTTTGGACTCTAAATGCATACTTCAAAGGGTTGGATTAAGGTTGTTTGCTTGCATTTCTTTGAATGCTTCACTTAGATGAAGGTGGTGGTCTAGACATGGCTTGGACTTTACTACCACGTCATCTATATGGACTTCACTACTTTCCCTATAAGAGGACAAAAAATGAGGTTCATTGCCCTTGGCTTGCGCCGACATTCTTTAGTCTGAATGGCATGACAACCCATTTGAAGATTCCTATGGGGCATCTGAACGGCATTTTGGATATATCTTCTTTAGCGATGAATATTTGGTTATAATTGGGGTACCCGTCCATAAAGGACATTAGCTCATGCTCCGCCGCCTTGTCTATTGGGTAATTCGCAATTGGCATAGGGTACTACTCGCCTTTGGGTGTGGCTTAGTTCATGTCGCGAATATCTGTGGGTACCTTGATTTTGCCGTTGTTTTTACGACAAGGACTGTGCTGGATATCTAGTCTACGTATTTCACCGGTCTTATGTAATCGGCTATGAACAGCTTCTCAATCACATCGTACATCGTCTGGTTTGACCTCCTCCTTAGGGTTGGTTTTACTAGTTTATAGTTTTTGTCCGTTGGGAACCTATGTACGACTAAGTTTCGATCAAGGCCAGGCATTTCGGTGTATTTCCACGGGAACCAGTTTTTGTAGGCATGTAAGACTCTTTCGATGGCCTCTTATTCTGCTTCATTCAGAAGCAAACTAAGATAAGTTATATGCGATTCTTCGGCTGTTCCCAAGTTGATCTCATTTAAGGGATCACAAGGGACCATACAAGTACTATAGACTTATTGATTGAAGAAATGATTTGCATGTTTTGGCATGCCTCAGGCAACAAACTGCTACCTCCTGTGTTTACTCAAGATGGCATATATTCATCTAGGCATTCTAGGATGTCCGCTATTAGATCAAGCGTCGTGCTCTTCATTACTAATTGAAGGAAGGTTGAGGAGTCTGTCGGGCCCCAAGTCCATCTCCATCCGCTGGCCCACGTTGTTGCCTTCTAGGCCAACTTCACGCGCATCTTTTTCAAGGGGGGTCAAATCTTCGTCTACTTCATGGAGTGGTTCGTCGTCCGAACCAGCCGAGATAATCGGTTGTTGCATTGCCATTGGGGGTGGTATGTCGTTTGATACGAGGAATTCATACCCTACTTCACTAGGGGGCCGACATTTGAATCTTCGAACGCATACCTTTTTTTCAGCGACATGTCTTTGACTTGCTTTACTGCCCTTGAACATACATAGGACAAGAGAACATCTTTAACTACTTCACCAGTAATGACTAACAAGCCATGTTTTTCCCATAACAAGAGTTCCTGGTGGAGAGTGGAGGTATGTTGCCAACTTTGTGTAGTTAGTCTTTCCCCCAAATGGCACCGAATGATGGCTTTATATCAATGACGAAGAAGGTTGTTTCCTTCTCGTGAAAACTAACGTAGAGTCGGATGGCACTATCCCCTAGAACGAAGAGGTGATCCCATTGAAGTTGCTAACACTCACGTCAGTCTTTTCGACTACGTCATCCCCCAAACACTTATATGCATCTTGGGAAAATACATAGATAGTAGCACTATTATCAATGACGACATGGCGTATCCCTACATGGTTGAACGTCAGCTGGAATTGTAGTGGATACATATGTCTCCGAAGCAATGCAGGGGGCTCTTTTAGCCATTTGCCCGGAAAGTTTCATAGCACTCTGTCGACGTTCTCCGATGAAAGGGAAATGGAGAATTACCTTCTGCATTACTTTCCTCCTTCTTGGCGATTCGACTGGGAGCATGACGACAATACAGCTTTTGGCGGGGTCTTAGATTGAACGGGATTGCAATCGCTTAGCATATTACACCCGAGATTGCTCTCATTGGGAGTCCCAGCTTTAGGGCTGTCCGAACACGTTTGCATCGTGCATTTCTCCATATCATGTTGCGCTCTTTGTTCTTTCTGTTGCTTTGTTCCTTGAACGGGTCGTTGGGGATACGGCGTTGTCTCGACTTTTCGCCATTCACCCGTTGGTATATCAGGATCACGGACGAAATGTGAACGTTTGAGAGATTCTATGCAGATATTTACCTGTACAAAGTCTTGCTTATATGGGTCATAACCATACCGGCATTACTCCATTTGGGGAGTACCCGAGGAATAGTCGAAAGTAGAGTCTGATGTATTCCCTGATAGAAGGTTAACGATCTCTACCCTAATGGTACCCTCTGCAAACATCTCATCCAGCAACACGAAGTATTTGTTGCAACAAGGTTGGCACATCTGGGTAATCAGTATCTTGTGAGCTGCTATGGGCTTGCACATGTAACAAACCTAGTCTACTGCAGAAATTGTGCCAGCGAGTCTCGTTTTTTACAGCGGGACCGGTCTCACAATGTTCCTTCTCCTACAGAGGCCTGAGGCGATCAATAGACCGTCGCCTGGGAGGCTTCTCGCTACCAACACCTCGCCTTGGTAATTCTCTAGGAGTATGCAAGTCTTTCGCTTCAGTAGCTGGAGTGTCTTTCTACACTTAGTGTTTCAACGCGCGTCATAACACTCGTGGGTGGTACTTAGATGAGCTATTGGTGATTCTTACTTCCATCTCCTCGAGAGGGTTAAGGTCGTACCACTCCGCCTTTCTCTCACCGAGCAGGTATTTCTTTAATGTGTGGCACAAATCTTTTGTATGCGACACATCCATATGCCAGCGGCAACGATCATGTCGCATGTTGCAAGGTCTGCTAGGCATTGAAGTATCCATTTGCTGACATGGGGTTTGAACAACATGTTATTGATGATTGTTTCACCTGTCTCGGTCACTTGGTTCTCGTTCTTCTGCATTAAACAGGTAGTAATAGTTAGGAAATTAACGTCAAAGGCGTGAATCTCAAATTGATCGCTAAAAGTTTGTGATTCAGTAAGGGTCTAGTACCCCAAGTCTCAGAAATGCAACTCTTTAGTCTCTATTAACTCGTGCACTAGATTTCTAAATGTGATGCGACTGCGTTCCTTAGTGGTAAGGGTGAAGGACGGACCCATGCTATTTTTAAAAGTTCTTTGACATCTCCCTGTTAGTGTGGGGAAGTAGGTGCCTTATCTTTAACCGAATTCGTTCGGTTTGGAGCATGAATTTGAAGATCTCGTCGGCCTTCTCCTCGTCTAAGGAAAACTTCCTCTCTTCCTGCGGTTTTTGAGAAGCCTTGGCCCGAAGGTTTTCCTTGTCAGTTTGTTGCAAGTTAGGGGATGTCCCTTCACATATTCCTGGACGTTGACTACAGGGTCAATTTGATAGCTTACCAAGGGTCTCGTGATTAAGCTCCCTTTCACTTAAGTCTTTTCCCTCAACAGGTTGTCATGATAACAAGATTTTAGACTGGTGAATCCGGGAGGTTGTTCAACATTCACTTTCTAGTTTAGATCACCGTTACGGATTGGGCTTTTCACATCCATTTGAAATAATTTGAAGTTATTATTGTAATCATACGCTAAGAGTAGACGTATTGCTTCAAGACGCGCAACATGAGCTAACATCTCATCATAATCAATACTCTCTTCTTGAGAGTAACCTTTCGCTACAAGTATGGCTTTGTTTCTCACAACATTTCTCGACTCATCAAGTTTACTACGAATTGCCCATTTTGTTCCTATAATGGAACTATCATTTGGTCCAGGTACTAGACTCCAAACATTATTCCTCTAGCATTGCGAGGATCCAGTTTGTATCATCAAGTACATCATCGACACACTGAGCTTCCTTTTGAGAAATAAAAGTAGAGTGTTCATAATACAGATTTGATATTGAAGGAACACGCCAGCATATATCGTCCAAATAGAGTAATACAACAGTGGAAGAATATACCTTGAACAAGTCGAATAATTTACTAAGGATGAATCACTGTCTATAGAAGTTGTATCACGGACATCGATTCGGTTGGTTGAAATTGTGACCACACGTTACACGAATCACAACTAGGTTTCCACGACGCTACGCTCTCTTAAACTTAAGTGTTTAATGCCCCGAGTGTTTTCTCTCAAAAATAGAATTTCATGGAAAAAATGAATACTAAATGACTTGAACCAAGTCTCTATTTTTAGAGAATACTCAAGGAGTTGCGTTTTTTCATGAAAGAACTCTCGGCAAAAGTTATATCCTTTCATAACAAAACTCTTGGCCAAATAGTTGTCTTTTTATGAGAAAACCCTAGGCCAAGGGGTCGTGTACTTTAACGACGCATCCTTTCAATTAAAGAAATAAACAATGTCCCTTATGGACATATTTTTCCAACATCTTGGACATAACGGAGACTTTTATCACTAACTCATAATCACATCTCATGTGATCTTGAGCATCACTATGGATTTTTCATACAGAATCGTGCGTCCTGCGACCAATGAATAAACCTGCAAATAAAAACTTTCATACACTGGTTAAGGTGAGTAGTTAGCCAACGTTAATAAAATATAATTAACGTTCGATATTATACTCCAGGCACAATCCATTACATCAATCGAGCTATTTTCCTTCTTGAAAATATCCCCATCATTATGCTCGAAATCTCTCATAACAGACCGGTCGGTGAATACATAACTTATATGTGTTCAATTTGCCTTCCTTCCCTGCTCAAAACTATTCATCTCAATCCGCCTAGACATGCCCCGTAAACCGAATTGCTCGTGGTCATAGGTAAACATGCTAAAGTAGCATACACCGAATCAAAAACATCAAGAAATAGTTGAAAGTACTAAGGGTACACATATTTGGGTGTTACATAGTGGAGCTAGTGGATCTCATATCAATATGCATCTTACTTAAAATAATGCTCCCACTACCCAAAGATTGTGTATTGCACGTGGCATTAAAAACGTGCCACGGTATGCATCGTGCATACATTAGTCTATCTACACATAAGACTAACCAGAATCTCAGAGAGAGAATCTCAAGACGAAATCAAAATTGCAACTGATATTTGAGACTTCTCATCGGGCTAGTTATAAGCATCAATAAATGTGGGGAGTTCATGTCAATCAACCGATGACCTCATCCTAAACACGTATTAGGGCGGCTTATGTTCTAGGCTTGATATCTCTCAAAATCATGTATAAATTAGAAACTGTCTCATCTCTACATTCTCAGAAATAGAGGTCGCTCATGTGAGTGTGCTGCAACCGCTTGCTTGACATATCTTTCACATAAATTATAATTTCAAGTGTGTTCACGAAATAATATATGCATTCAATAAATAAGTATCGTAAAATGTACATACAACTAATGTCACAATCTACACAAACCCATGGCCTCTACATGTCGCAGAAAAAGGACCACACATGATTGATTTTGTTTAGGGATCAACCATCATACTATGCATAGAAATGTACTTTATGACTACACCATTCTTCACAATGATGTCTCTCACAAAATTGTATCGAGTATCTATGTGTTTGGTCTTGCTATGATACTTGGGGTCTCTAGTGTATGCAATTGCTACTTGACTATCACAATATAAAGTCATAGCCCTCCCACTATTTGAGACCACTCCCAAGCTATGTAAGAATCTCCTCAACCAAACACCTTCCTGCATTGCAGCTAAGCATGCTACAAACTCCGCTTCCATTGTCAATAGCGATATACATGTTTGCTTCTTGCTACTCCATGATATAGCACCATTATTAAGCACAAATGCCAAACATGGCGTAGATTTACATTGGCCCACATCACCTCCCCAGTCGGCATCACTGTATCCAACGATTCGCAAATCTCCTTGACCATAACATAAGGACAAGTCTACAATGCTATTTAGATACCTTAGAATCCTCTTTATAGCTTTCCAATGTCCTCGACCAGGATTCAACTGATGCCTACTCACTAGACCAACTAAATAGCATATATATGGTCGTGTACACAACATGGCGTACATAAGACTACCCACTGCGCTAGCATATGGAACCTTCTCCATTTCAACTTTCTCTTCTAAGTCTTAAGGCACATCTCGATGCTTAACTTTTGTTGGCAACAAGAGTATCCACAAGCTTACAATTTGACATCCGAAAATGCTCAAGCAACTTTTTAATGTAAGGCTCTAGTGAAAGAGCCAACATTCCTCTCTAGAGATCCCTTTGGATCTTAACACTGAGGATGTAATCCGCTTAACCTAAATCTTTCATATCAAATATAGACAATAACCATTCTTTAATGGTCATAAAGAACTCCCTGTTGTTTCCTGCTAGTAGAATGTCATCAACATACATGGATAAGATCATAAACTCCTCTTCTGAATGTTTTACATAAATGCAATGATCTTTTCCATCATCTCAAAACCATAAGATATAACCTCGTCATGGAATCTAAGGTACCACTGCCTAGATGATTGCTTAAGACCTTAAATTGACATTTTAAGTTTACACGCTTGGTGCTTTTGGCCTTATAAAACGCCAAATTGTTACTTCATATAAATCTCTTCATCTAGCTTTCCATTTAGCAATGGAGCTTTAACGTCCATTTTGTGTAATTCCAAATCCAAGTTCGCAACGATCGCTAGGATAAGACGAATAGAGGTAAATTTCGCTACAAGAGAAACTATCTCCTCGTAATCTATACCTCTCATTTGGGTATAATCTTTACAAACGAGACGTGCCTTATACCTTTCAATTGATCCATCAGCCTTTCTTTTTATTTTTAGAACCCACTTTTTCCCTATTTCTCTTCGACAATCAAGTACATCAACTATGTCCCACACTCCATTGATTTTCATGGATTCCACCTCTTCATCCATGGTTTCTTTCCATAAATCTTTTGCAGGACCAATTAGAGCATCTTTTACTGTTTTGGGTTCCTCGATATCTTTTGGAGTTATAATGAGGATCTCACCCTCAAAATCAAAGCAACGCCTCGGCATACTTTGAAGACCAATTCTTCAAAATTTGAGTGGTTTTATCCCGCTAGGACCAATATTCGGTGAAAAAACTCAATCGTCTTTCTTATGAGAAATCGAGTTATTTGACTCGTTTATCTCATAAAGAGTAAATTGGTGATCTACTTCCCCTTTAGTGGGAAGGTCACTTTCTAAGAATATCACATCACGACACTCTATCTCTGTGATATCCCCATTCACATGTTCACGTATGAACACATACCCTATAGAGTGTTCACAGTATCTCATGAAGATACATTTCTTTCCTCGCTTGACTAACTCAACATATCACGGCGAGAAATCATGAACATATACAGCACAACCCCATGGATTCAAGTAACTAAGGTCAGGCTTGCTCCCCATCCACAGCTTGTAAGGCCTGCTCGACACAAATTTCGATGGCACACGGTTAAGGCTTTCTCCCCGTACGCAGCTCGTAATGGTTGAGGGTTGCATAACTTTAAGGAATTAGGCTTGCGAGGATAGTGAAGGAAAAACAAATGCCTCAAAGTAAAACGTTGGAATGTTATCGTCGATGGAGTTGCGACAACAAAGAATGATAGTGACTTCGACAATAGGAGGGAGTTCGCTCGCCGGCGCAGCGGCCCGATGAGTCTCGAGGAAGTGTCTTCCATTACTGCCCGTATTTCATGGTATTTGGTACATTGAAATGGACAAATCGCTCAGTACCTCGACGGGGATACAAGGAGATGGCTTTAATCAGCACCAATGAAGGACATACTTTGAATGATTGATATGTCGTTATGCACGAGCATGCCTAATGCGTGGATTGTGTCATAATTACAAAACATTTAATCCAAGAGAGATGTAATAAGTTTATCAAGTATCAAGTACGATAGAATTTTGATAAAGAGAAAGATAGAATGGTCCCAAGACACGATGTTGTGGGGATGTCCACGGTCAAATGTGGTCCCAAGGGGTGGAGTGTTCTTCTAGAACAACGAGACTGGGCATCTACGTGCTCTTTGGGCTCGGGACGTGGCTGGCATGTCTCATCATCTATAAGTGCAATCCAAACTCAGGTGCTGTATTCCACGACTAGCTGAATCACCGTCCTCGACTCTGTATGATCAAGGCTAACTAGAAAAAAAGCTTCGCCCATGGTACTCGAGTCCTTGGGGGTCCCCTGATATGATGTCTGACACAAGTCGGGAGGTAGTATGATATGCCATCGATTCCCATTATCCGAATGAATTCCCCATCCGTGGAGTTGGTGATGGTGTAATACACGTTAATGTAGTTGGTAATTATGTAGAAGTCTTCAGGCTCCAACGACCGACATAGTGCATCGACAATGGTGATGGTGCGTGCAAGGAGACGGACGCACTTTGAGATGCGTCTATGTAGCCCTAGATAATGCTCCCATGTGAGTGACTCTTCTATGATGCTGAGATGAGTAAAGAACAAAGGTGGAAGGAGTGTTGGGCCAAAGGAGATGCAGTGATGTCGTACTCCCTTCTTGGCTTTCTGTAGGATGTTAGTGAGGTTGAAGTTCACATCCCTAATTAGGTATGACTAGAATGGACCTCCCTCCAATAGGGCTCCGGAAAAGAAGAATGCTCGTCCGTGTAATGACTTCGCGGTGAACGGGTATATGACCGTAATAGCGAACATGAGGATGAGTGCCTAGGCTGAAGTCTGACCATCACTCGTGTGGATCATATGGTGACGATGGAAGTGGGAAGAGCGGTTCGATGTCAATGTGCCCCAATGTCGTGAACAAGGACGGAACACTTATCGGAGAGAGCCGGGGGAGCGATGTACTCCTTCAGTTTATCCAGTCAGGGAAGAGGGAGCAATCGCGAGCAGTGAGGTAGCTCTAATCAGTAATTGTGCTCCTCGTATAGTAACATCGGCTCAAGATTTCCAAAATGAAATGTGTATATAACTAGGTCTGCGTGGGGGACCACATGTTGGAGGAGAGCCGACTCGAAAAATTTATCTCTTGCAGCAACCCTTTGAGTATGTACAAACTCTTGCTCCGGAGGTCTGAGCACCGTGAACCAATATCGAAGAAAGTAGGATGACGAGATGTCCTGGTGTAGCGAGAACGGTTCTATATGGCTAACCTGTATACTTGGACATCATTCCCATGTAATGACGACCCAATCCAGAATTTATGGTAAGATGTTACATTGCAAGGGTGTATGCAACCAATCTATAGGAAAAAAGGATTTGAATGATGATCATTGCAAAAGTGATAGTGTAAAAATCTTGTGGCAGACACGCATGCAATCATAAAAACAGATGAAAGCATTAAAGCGATAAAATTGATATAGAGATGGGAGAAAAGAAGATTGCAAAAGTTCCCATAAACAACCCAAACCATTGCAAAATGAAAGTAGTTAGTTTCACAGTTTATTGTAGAAAAGGCGTACGTGGTACCTTTCCCTACACATGTAGCAGTCACTTTATAAAAAATAAAAGCATAAGTGGTGTCTGGTACGTATGGTGAGCAATCAATTCTAGACGCTCAGATTAATGCTTCCAAGACCTCCCCTTCGACAAAGGGAGGCGGATACTTGTTCGAAGCCTCTAAACTGCAGAAAGCAGTGAGGACGTGCCATTTGGTGACCCTCTAAAATATCAATCCCATATAGAGGAAATACCTACATATGCCTAAGCGGTACGTAAAGACAAACAAAACCAAATAGAGGGCATGAAAACAAGGAACTCATGCTCGAACAAGTACCTATCTTCACATGTGGAATAAATGTAGAAGTTTTCTACAGTAAACCACATGCATAGTATCCCCAGCGGTGTAGCTCCCCTAGATGTCCTTTAGAGTGTCCCCTAGACAATTACGATGACAGTTTAGACGATAAGGGGATTCGAGGTTCGCTCCCTAGATGTTCTTCTATTGATAACTCAACCCGGGTATATCCACCCAAGATTCCTAATCGTGCTTGCTTGGGCCATCATTCGATCATCTCTAATACCCTAAGAGGGAGTTTGAGGCAATGAGCGAAAAGTAGAGCAAGATTCGTGAAAAGGAAAATTTGGTACGATCGAGAGCGGCTCATGTTGCTTACACCAATATATGATGGCTTCGTAAAAAATGGTTCGAATTTGTTAAACTAGGCAACTTATTATAGAGTTGTCATCGACTTATTTTTATACAATTATTGTAAGTCGGAAAATATTTCGAATTGGGGATTTCGATTTATAAATAATGCATCTATACATGCGAAGATGTGCCCTTTGCTCCAAGAAAAGGGTTTGTTTCTGATTACCGGGCCTTGAACCCAATTCAGGATTCAGGCCGAACTCGTATTACTTTTTTACAGGCATTGGACTTGATTTTGGCTTTTGGGGCTGAACTCTTATTTCTTTGATTGGCAAACCAACACGCGGCACAAAAATTTCAACCCTAATAACATGCATCATAACCCCATATCATGTATTTATATCAAAGGGGTTGGGGAGGAGTGGGGACCGCCGGCCTATGCACTTGGGCACGAAGCCTATTACAAGTGGAAATGATTTGTTCAAGGAATCATGCACCTCCCCCTTCTACCTTAGGCTCACTCGAATGGCTTTACGTCGGTCGGGTGTAATCAGTCTCTTGTGACGCATTTCCACCATGACCGGACTCGTAGGACTTTTTTATGGGCATTAGAGTCGATTTTGACTTTTGGGCCAGAAATCATATTTCTTTGATTGGCAAACCAGCATGCGTCATAAAAACTTTCAAGCCTAACAACATGCATCACAATGGCCATGAGGAGGTTTAACTTGAGCCTTGAGATGAAAGGATGTAATCACTCATTCCCAATGGCCGTGAGGAGGTTTATTCGCAACCTTTCATGAAGTGTTGTAACCATTTGGCTTCAAAGGTTATATGGCAGTTTCTTGACACGGATTCATGAAGGATTAGACCTCTTTGTTTCCAACGGCGTTGTTATAATTTCCAAAGACCTAAAAACTATTAATACAATTAATTATTGTGTAGAAGTATTGTAAAACATTCAAAATCTAAACATAACTCCAAAGCATCCAAGAATCATTTCTCCTTGATATTCATCATTACTTCTAGAGGGATATTTCCATATCATTTTGTTTCTGTTAATTGATAAGTGAGGGAAATAATTCCTTAAAGCGAGTGTTCTTTCCGCGGTGAAGATTAAGATCTAACTTTGTTTGCGTTCTTGAAGTCTAGTCCCTTTTGATCTCCTTTGAAACTCACACCTTCCATGAAGTATTTCCCCAACATGTAGTGGGGATAATTATCCACGGGTGTTGTCTACCGGGATTTATTAACAAATAATAATGAAACAACCTTCCAACTATCTTTTGTGCCAGTATGTGAGGGTGTTGTGGGAAAAGGTATTTGAGATTGAGCCTTGATGTAGTCAAATTGGGGTATCTACAAAGATATGCAAATAGTTTGTATAATTTCAAATGTTTGTGGAATAGTTTGTCAGCACTATAAATGCACGGTATGAAATTATGTCTTATTTTCTATGTAAAGCTTAGCAAATATTTCACATTTGGAGGAAGAGGTTTCAATTATGGTTTTTTTTTGTTATTTCGGCAAATATTTTATGCCGACACTTTACGAGCAAAAATTTGAAATGTAATATTTGTTGTTTCAGAAGTTTTTTATATTTTTGTGCAAAATTAAATAGATATATAACTTTACATATTTTCCATTTTTCGAGAATTTTTTTGAATTGCTTTCAGTGACTTTTCGTTCATCGAAACAATGGAAACATTTTGTGACAAACAATTTCGTATTCAACTTTAATTTTGACAAAGATTTAGTAAATTGTAAAAATTTTAAATTATTGTAGGAAATATTTGTAACAATGTTTGTGAGTTAATAATTTCACAATTTATTTATAAAGTATGACATTCATTAAGGATAGGACGATTATTTTGTAGTTTTTTCAGAAACAAACAATGAAACTTCAAAATTTCATTAATAAATAAATTATTTGTGTTTAATATTTTCTGAATACCAAAATTTATTTATAACATTACGAAATTTCGTATACCCCATATACTTCGTGTGCTTGTTTTTATTTTTGTGATGTTGCGACATTTTAGTATTTGTGCACAATAATTTTGTTTATAGCAAATTATATGTATCCGCTTAGTTAGCACAGTTGTTAATCTTTTGTAAGAAGAATTTGCAAAAAAGTCCAAACAGGTGGTGTATAAGATATAATTAGTATGATGTTTTTTTTAAATGGCAATTCAACTACAATAGTATTTTTTAAAATTGATTTCGGTTAGTTAAGAAACTGATCGTTTGTGCCAGTACTTCTTTAGTTACCATCCATTTATTGCATATATATGTACGATTTTCTGGTTTGGAAACGAGGAGTGAAAACCAATACGATTTTTTTTTTTATTTCTTTTCGAATAATGTGTCTTTAGATTTTAGTATTTAGAACTCAAGAGTTCGTTTACTATGCAATTTTCATTTGTGTTTCTAGTAACGACAAATAAATTTGTTGTACAATACGAATAAATTGTCGAAAGTGGTCACATCAAACCTCTAGTAAATAGATTATATAAAAATTTGATAAGAATTGGTAGATTTTCTTTTTAATTGGAGTACAAAATATTTGTTTAAAGGAATAATATTAATGATTTGCTTGTTAAAAGTAATTTATGATTTCATTTAAGTGGAGCATTAATGTCATGGTAATGAATAGTAGTAAATACTGTCGTTTGAATTTCCTACTCATCCTTATAAATGGTGGAGCGTGTAAACATTTCAAAAGAATGAAAGAGAAAATTTTTTGCAACCTATACACTTGAACTCCACTAAATATTCAACTTTTGTAATAGCAACAGCTCTACATGAGATTCATCTATGCTATAGAAGGTCGTCGACAGTACAGAACCTACGTAGGACATAACCCCTAACAAATTTGGTGATGCGAGTTGGATTGAGCAAGGCTGAGTTTGGAACAAATTGATAGGAGCAATCGAGATGGGGAGACGGTTTTGAAGAGGTCGAGTTGATCTCGAGATCGAGAGGAAGGGGTCATATCGAGATCAGCTCCAACTCGAGGCCAGGGACCTCCAGAGCGCTCGATGTCGGGACTTGTTGATGGATGACCCACTCGATGATAGGCCTAGTTTGTTTAGTTTACAACTTTTGAACTTTGTTTTAATTATTGTTTGGTATTTCTATTTTGGACTTAATTGGGAGCTAGGTTTACCCAATTTTGGTTGCTCTATAAATAGGGCCTTTGTGTTTAGGGTTAGGAAGAACCTTTTGAAATACTTCCCCAAACTTTGCAACCATCAAGTTCTTCTTGAACTTTACGCTTTTCTCTTATCGTTTGGTGGATTTCAAAGCGTGGCGAGATTTTATCCGAGCGTCCCCATAATCGTTGTGTTTCTATATCCGGTTGTGCGTGTTCAACCCTTGTGATGGTCCCGGTAGTGCTTGGGCTGTATTCGTGGCGATCCGAGTTCTATTGTATTCGTTTGTTTTGTAGTTCCCATTCGTTCCTATTCTCCATCGTCATAGTATTTTCCTGTTAAATGTGGTTGGTTGCACATCAGTTGGTATGCTGTCGAGTTGCAGCCATATTAGAGTTTCGCGGATGTATGCAACATGGCCCATAAAGTCGAGAATCAATAAGCTAGGAGAGCGCTTGCGAGACCAGCCATGAGGAGCACTTCTTTCAGCAAAGGGAGTTTGTCATCGAGACCAATCTCGAGTCCGTCCTCGAGAACTCCAATATCGTGTAACGACAGGGACAAGGCCAAGTTGAAGTTCGGCCGGCATCAAACACTAATGTCTCGAGAAAGTGTTTCAGATGTCAAGGAGTTGGACATATAGCTTTTGAGTGCTTAAATCGACGAACTGTCACTATTATGAGCTCTTGGATGATGATCAGGTGTTTGATCGAGATGGAGAACCCATTTGGGATGTCGAGGAAGAAGTGGTGGAGGAACCCGATGAGGGCGAGTTATTGGTTATTATAAAAGCCTTTAATGCATACGTGGTGCTTGATGAAGTCGACCAGTGAGAGAGGATATTTCAAACTAGATGCACCGCACAGACGAAGGTGTGTCAGTAATTCTCCATAATGGGAGTTGCACCTTTGTCGCCTCTACTACCGTGGTCAAGAAACCGAAGTTATTGACTAAGCCACATCCTCGACCATATAAGCTTTAATGGCTGAGAAAAGAGAGTGATCTCAGGGTGACTAAGCAGGTATTGGTTTCGTTGAATATTGACCAGCACTACAAGGACACGGTGACTTGCGATGTAGTACCGATGGATGCGTGTCACTTGTTGTTGAGAAGGCCTTGGCAATATGATCGGCGATTGCTTATGATGGGTAGAAGACTACATATTCAATCACTCTTCATCAAAAGAAGATTACTCTTCTACCCTTGACCACCCAAGCGCTTGCCAAACTGTTGCAAAGGGATCAAACTCGAGAAGTGAGTGCGAAGTTTGTTGAGTTGACTCGACCAATTCGAGAGGAGAAGTATGTGTACATGTTGATGTTGTTCGAGAAATGAGAGGAGCAAGCCTCAACTTTATCACCTCGAGTTCGAGCGCTGTTACGAGAATTTGATGACGTGTTTCCCGAGGAGTTGACGGGAGGAATTCTTTCTCTGAGGGACATACAACATCAGATTGACCTCATTTCTGGAGTGTCGATGCCTAATCGACCGGCGTATTGATGCAATCCCGACGAGGTGAGAGAGCAGCATGATAGGTCGATGAACTCATTGAATGAGGCTCTGTTCGAAAAAGCCTCAGCTTATATTCCGTTCTCACCATATTGGTTCCCAAGAAGGATGGTTCTTTGTGGTTGTGTGTCGACTGTCGAGCAGCTAGCAAGATCGCCATCAAGTATCAATTTTCCATTCCTTGACCTGATTATATGTTCGATGAGTTGCATGGGTCGACAATATTCTCGAAGGTAGACCGACTAAGTGGCTGAGTATTCTCGAAGGTAGACCTACTAAATGGCTATCACTAGATTCTGATGAAAGAATGAGATGAGTGGAAGACGGCGTTCAAGACCAAATTCGGGTTGTACGAGTGGATAGTCATGCCATTTGGTTTCTCGAATGCTCTGAGTACCTTCATTTGATCTCTCCAAGCGTGGCGACATTTTATCCGAGCGTCCTCATAATCGGTGGTGTTTATGTATTCGATTGTGTGGCGTTTAACCAACGTGACGGTCCTAGTTGTGCTTTGGCTATATCAGTGGCGGTCCGAGTTCTATTTTATTCGTTCTTTTCGTAGTTCTCGTTCCTTCTGTATCGCAGTCGTCGTAGCATTTTCTCGCTTCCGTGGTTGGTCGCGCATCATTTGGTACAACAGCGTATAAGGTCATGTTTACATCAGCTGGAAACATGTTCTTCACCTTTTCTCTCAACCAAATCCCCATTTTTTATGATGAACACTTCGACTATTGGAGTTCTCGAATGGATGTCATTTTCCATTCGCAAGATCTCTGGAAACTTATGGAAGAAGGCATTGAAGAAGTTCCAGAAGTCAACTCTCTCCCAGATGGTGACAACACTTCTACAGAAAGTGTCACCAACCCCACGGAAGATGTGTAGAAGGCGTCCAAGGAGAACGTCATGACAAAACCCATGGTTTTACGGATTCTGCAACAACGTATGAGAAAAACCATTTAGCTAAGGATATTTGGCCTGAAGAAGGTGAATGAAGTGTGAGAGGTCCTAAAGAAGGAAATCAAAGGGTCATATAAGGTGATCACTATAAAGTTGTAGATCCTTTAGAGAGACTTTGAAAATCTGGGCATGAAAGGCGCGTGAACCGCTAAAGACTACTTCTCAAGGATGGAGGAAATCAATTGAAGAGTTACAGAGAAATTGTCTCAAATTGGAAAGTGATGGAAGAAATCATCAGAAGCTTGACACAAAAGTTAGAGCATGTGGTAAATGTGATTGAAGAGATAAAGAATCTCGTAGAAGTTTCAATCTATTAGTTGATTAGTTCTTTAGCGGATCAACAAGTATGCAGCCCTGGTGGAACAAGCATTTCAAGCGAAGTTGAATCTTTCTGAGTAGATGCAAGAACATTATGGAAATAACAGAAGATCTTATGGCAGAGGACACGACAACCGGTCTTGTGGCAGAGCCAGAGGCTACGCAGAAGGAGAATCAGATGTCAGCACAAAAACGATCATGGATATGCAAAAACATAATGCCACATCTACACAAAGCAAAACCATGAAACGAAAGATAATTGCTTTCGGTGGAGGAGATGAAAGTTCCCATCCCATTCAGATCGTGATTGCTGGTAAAAAGATAAAGAGAAAAAACATGAACATAAGCATGATGATAGATGCTCGAAAAATTTCTCTAAGGAAGATGAATCGTCTAAAGTTTTTTGTTCTTCCTCTAACTCCATGCAATATTTGAATGAGTTATTGTTCCTCGATAGTGGTTGTAGAAACCATGTCACAAGGATCAAGAATAACTTTGTGGAGCTTGATGACAAATATAACTCTTTCTTGGAACTTGGAGATGACAAGAAGTTAAAGATAAAATGTAAATATGTTGTTTGAGCTTTCCAATACAGAACATCAACAAAAGAGGATGCACGGCATTTTTTACACTCCAGAAATTACATATAACCTATTAAGTGTGGTAGATATGATGAAAATGGATATACGTTAGTTTTTGCAGAAGCTCAATGTGAGATAATGGACAGAAAAGGATAAAAGCTCGTAGTCGTGATGATGATGTCCAACAATTTGTTCCCGTTAAAGATGACTCCTTGCAATAACGTTGGTATCAAAAGTGAGGCTGTAGATGATTCTCATATTTGACATCTTAGGTATGAACAATTGAATATGAAATGTCATGCTCTGTTGAATCAGAAGTATATGGTGGTAGTACTACCTTATATATAATGTATAGAAGGTGACGTCTGTGAATGATTGGTCTTCGAAAAGCATCAACGTCTTCCGTTTCCAAACACATCATGGAGAGCTAAAGCCTTCTCGAGTTGGTTCATGCAAACATTTAAGAACCAACTCAAACTCCCTCTCTCGATAACATAAGATATTCTTTGTTGTTCGTTGATGACTATACTAGAATGGCCTAGCATTATGTTCTTGAGAGGAAGTCAGATGTTACTACCACCTTTAAGAAGTTCAAAGCACTTGTAGGGAATCAAAGTGATTACATGATTAAGACCCGGATGACAGATCACTAAGGAGAGTTTTTGTCAAGACCATTCTTGGATTATTGCAAACAAAAGGGGCTACAAAGGCAATTAACTATGTTGTATTTTCCACAGTAGAATGGAGTCGCAGAAAGAAAGAACAAAATTATAGTAGAGATGGCTTGAAGCATGCTGAAGGCCAAAGGTCTACCCAACAAATTTTGGGCAGAAGCCAACTACTGAATAGATGCCCTACCATAGCTGCTAAGAACAAGACACCATATTAAGCACGACACAGAAGGAAGCCCATGTCGAATCATTTGAAAGTATTTGGGTGTGTTGTATATGCCTCACACCTTCTCAAGAAAGAGATAAGTTTGGTGAGAAATGTTAGAAGTTGATTTTCATTGAATATAGTGATAAATCAAAGGATATTGTCTGTGTAATTCGAACTCTGACAAGTTCATTCTGTTGAGAGAATTTACATTTTATGAACTTGCAGCTTGGAAGTGGTTGGAAAAGTCCTCTATGACTTAGATGTTCTTGTTTACAGAAGGAGTAGCAGAAGCATCAGTACAGAACCCTATCAGAACAACATAAGTAGCATCAAAAGTTACAATACAAAATTATATTAGAACAACTAATCGAGTTCCTTTGAAATCATTCAAAAAACAAAGGGTCCAGTTGGAGATACACCACCGAGTAGGTATCGACCACTCACTGAAATTTATGAACAAGCTAACTTTGCCCTTGATGCATTTGAGCCACAAAACATTGAGGAGGCAGCCAAACAAGAAAAGTGGGGAAATGTCATGGAGGAGGAAATGACATCGATATTGAAGATTGACACGTGGTCATTAATCGATCTCCTTGAATGAAGGGGATAACTCTTTGAAAGTATAGTTACTCCATATTCTAAACAATGCTTTATATTGTTAATCATGTGAGTTTTTATAGGATTTTAATTGGTTTTAGACCTTTTTCAGTTTAGTTTAGTTTTAAGTCAGTATTTGTATCTTTGTAGTTTTTTAGTCTATTTTGGGGAAATTAGTGTTCTTATTCATTTGGTATACAACACACTTGAAGTTGGACAAAATGAAGCAAAATGGTTGAAATTGGACAGAGAGCAGAAAGATGCGTCCTTATGATCAAAAGGATGTATCCTTGGAGAATCTGCTAAGCGAACGATGTGTTCGTCTACATAGAGGACGCGACCATCAATAATCCATACTTAACCTGGTACAAGCACTTCAAACCTTCTCCAAATTTTGTTTCAAGGGCAAAGAGCATCAATTAGTTACTTGATTTAATCCTTCTAGGTTATTTTATTTTGGATAAGTTTATTGCATTATTTTAGATCTTATTAAGATTTGGAGAACACTTGAAAATCTTTTAAGGTGCACTATTTATATTTTTAGATCTAACCCTTGAGTGGAGCTTTTTGGAGTTTTAGATCTAACAAAGTTCGTGACGACTAGGTTGGAACAGAAATCTAGTTACTACTTCCCATGTCGAAGCATCGAAAAGGCACTTATATCATCTCGTGTCCCTCTAGTGTAGGATGTCGTTGTCGTTTTTCTTTAAATTCGGATAGATTGTTGTTTTCATTATGAACTAATTTATTTTCTATGGCTTCAATGGAATATAGCATTTTATTTTAACAATCGAATTCCTTTCTTCCTGTTATTCGAATTTATGTAGTTATTTATTCATTTCTTAATCTTAAAGTGGTTGATTGACTGGCCACCTATTAATTTGATTTGGAAACCTATTCAGGATTAGAAAAGTTAATTAGGTTAAGCCGTTGATTGGATAGCTTAAGTTAGTGTCACGTTGAAAGACACAACTAATCCATGACAAGGATATGAAAGATATCGGATCACCTTAGGTAGTCATTTAGAATTGATAGATAAGGGGTTTCGACAAGTTAATGGCCTAGGGATACTGTAAGTAACTCGATACATGGAATACGTTCTTAGAGGATTCAAGAAAGGGATAAAGAGATAATAGAACTCTAGGTATTTTGTGCTTCATTTTTATTTCATCCTCCTTTCATATTTTTATTTTTTCTATTGTTAACACATTTTGCTATTTGACGTTCAAGTCTTTTAATTTCTACCTTTTACTTTTGTTAATTTTCTGAAAGGTGCATGAGACGAACTTGAATACGAAAGAGATCGAAAAAACCTAGACGAAAATCTCATTCAGGGGCACAAACTAAGGGGGAGTTGGATAATAATAGTAGATCGATGGTGAAATTCACTTTAGCAAAATCACATTTCAATCGGTCATGTACTGTTACACCTACAATTCAAGCTTAAAACTACGAGATAAAAACATTTGTGTTGCAAAAGATTCAAAACTCAATAATGACTCGGGGGTCACTAAGCGAGGATCCACAATTTGAGCAAGTCCTTGAGTATTTGCGACAGTGGTAGGCAGAATGGGGTGCCCCGTGATGCGGTCCTATAGAAGCTATTCCCATTATTTTGAAAGATAGAGCATAGAGTTGGCTAAATTCCATATCGACGGGATTGATTGCCACTTGGGAACAGATGGAAGAAGTATTGTTGGACCAATACTTTCCATCGTCAAAGTTAGCATCGATGAGAACCAAAATCACTACCTTTAAGAAACATGAAATGGAGACTTTCGTAGTGGCTTGGGAACGTTTCGAAAATTTGTGAATTCAGTGCCAATATCATGATTTACTAGGATGGCGATAATTAAAAGCAATCTATAATGGGTTAGCCTAAGCATCGCGTAAGGACCTGATCTTAGTATCGGATAGATCATTCATAAGAAAATGGTATATGGAATGAGGAGAGCTCTTAGAGAACACGAGGAAGACTTGAGTAGTGAGTTAATCATTCGACGGGGTAAGCGGTAAAAAAGTTGTTGGTGCTCATGAACTTGAAGCACTCTCATCTATTGAAGTGCAAATATAGGCATTAGCAAAGAAGTTCGAGACGGTGAATGTGCATTCTATTTCGGGTACATCAAGGGGTTGTAATATTGCGATGGTGATACTTAATAGATCAATGTTTAGAAAGTATGGAAGAAGCCAACTATCTAGGAAATCAAAGGAACAACGCCAATCCTAACACCTAAAATTCGAGGGTGGAGGAACCATCCAAATGGAAAGGGCAACAAACAATTGAGACTCAAGTGACACGACCTCTAGGATTTCTGCTACCCGAACCATCATAATCGGAAAAGAACTCGAGTTTTTAGGAGATAATGATGAAATAAAAGGCAAATCGGGACACCATGATTAAGAATCAGGACATCATGACTAAGAATTAAGCCGCGTCAATTGGAAAGTTGGATAGTCAGTTCAGGCAGCTTGGTAAAGCATTGAACTTGCGGCAACAAGGACGGTTGCCGAGCGAAACTGAGATTAGTCCGCGAGAACATGTGAAGGGATAGATTTATCGATGCTTGATGAAGGACGTGCCCCTAAGTTTAAAAATTTCACAAACTCGCGGTGGATGCATCCTCCAAATGTGAAGGATGTATCCTTCCTCATTCTTGGTGGAAACAATACAGAAGGATGTGTCCCTTGCTTTTCAAAGAACGTTTCCTTCCCATAGCAGGCTAACCACTGCATCCTTCGAGCAAATTCTCTATACCGTTGGAGCAATCTCAGGCGAGTCAAAGATCTAACCTGGAGAAGGAAGACCCACTACTTTCATTTCCTTGAAGTGCTCGAAAGAATTATGAAGCCCAATTCTTTAAGTTTCTTGATGTTTGTAAGAACTTTATGTTAACATTCTGTTAGTATGGTTTTGATGATGCCATGCAGAAGGTAAGCTTCTACTACTCTGGAGAAAGTTAACCTATAGGGACAATCTGATTCGTACCATCTGTCACCTAATCATTACTACCAATTATTTAAATTAATCATCTGATTATTTAAATACATTCATTTGGTATTTTATCATAATTAAAATGGTTTTAAATCATTTTGACTATGATTTATTTCCGGGCGAGTTGATCTACTCTCTTTAAGGGAATAAATAACTTTATATATGGAAAGCACTAATGCAAGGTTCTGTTGATTGATCTAGGACTATCCAACGGCAATTAATCCTTCCTCTTGCATCTAAACACCACCAGATGCTTTATGAATCATGGCAAAGGACAACCCATCTGAATATGGACGCACTCCACATGTGTTTGTATCCAGAAGGTTTGACAACCAATTATGGAAACCAAGATTATCTTATTTCCATTTATAGAAGCATGACGGGTCTTATTTGTCTGAACCTTCTGCAAGCTCTATCTCTTAGGATCGTGAACACTATCATGACTAGATGTCATGATTGATCTCTAAATGATACAAATTATCTCTCCCAATGGGGGAATGTTTTATTTGGTTGATATGTTGTTTCTTTGTTTTGCAGAGACTTCCGTCAACTATTGTACCTTCTGTAAATATGTATTTCTGTTTTGTATAAGATATGATCATTTGTTAGAAAGATAGAATAGTGGAGGACTTATGTGTAGAGTGAGTGTATTGTAGCCTGAGAGACTTGTGACTTTTCGTTCTCTTTGGGGTTGAGCATTCGATTGCAGAAGGCTGGTGCCTAGGGTACGAGCTAGATCGGACGTGAGTGAGGCTGCGAAGGATCTGGCTGCACTGTGGCATGGCGGACGTGCATCAGGCTTAGGGAGAAGTCGGGGTGTATACGTGCTAAGGCAGTGAGCAGAAGAAGGGCCGCTTTTGGAGGAATCTGGTGAGGTACTGGTATCGGTTGTTTTGTAACTAGTTTGCTCATGTGTGTTGAAAGCAGGTGTCGAGGGTGCAAGCTACGCCGGGCGTGAGTGAGGTCGTGAAGGATCTGGCTGTTGTGTGGCGCGGTGGACGTGCATCAGGCTTAGGGAGAAGTCGGGGTGTATACGTGCCAGGGCAGTGAGCAGAAGAAGGGCCGCGTTTGGGAGATTCATGGTGAGGCACTAACATTTGTGTTTTTGCAGAAGGGAAGTACTTGCTGCAGAATTTGAAGAGCCAAGCATCGGGGAAGTCCTGGTGAGGGGCCATGGAGGTTGTGGAATCGCCGGAGGGAAATCCACCCTTGGACAGAGGGGTTGTCTGCCTGCGTAGGGCCGCTACGTGCTTGCATGGAGCTGCCATGTTATACAGAACTCCAACCACAGGGAATGTGGAGTTAGTCACTGTCTTCAGTGTAGAACCTCAACTAGAGAGTTTTTGGATTTAGTCACAGATCTCTGGGCACGACCCAAAGGGTTACAGATCACAACCCATCGGGTTTCTATTGGTTGAAAAGCCGAAGGGCTATCTGCATCATCTCATATATTACAGTAGTGTCCCAGTACATTCTGCTAGTACATCATTTGTGGAAAAGCCAAAGGGCTATCTACAATACCATCTGCTGGAGTATTTTATTTATTCTGCCAGTCTTGTAGTCGCTCTAAGTGTTTAATAGTGAATTCCATCTTACAAGGGCGAAGAGTGGAGTAGGTAATTACCGAAGCACTATAAACGTTTTGTGTCTCATTTACTTTTGCGGAAACGGTTATATCACTGAGCATTCACCGAAAACCTAACAGAAAAGCAAATTAACTAACACAACGCAAACGTTAGAGCATTGACTTCAAAGGTCCTGCATCAAACATCTACCGCTACAGAAACCAATCAGGTTCTAGAGTTGTTTCCTTCAATCTAGTTCTCACTTATCATCTCTTGGTAGTACAGAAACCTACAAGGTTTTTTGACAACCTTATGCTATTACTAGTATCTTTCAAATCTTGAAGTTTACCTTGCTAATCACGCATAAGGTGGTCGGATATGTAGAACCTTGATTTACAGAAGCATTAACTTTCTGCATCAACCTTCTGCTACTGCAAAAACCTACTCAGGACTGCAGAGTCACATTCTAGATTAGACTTTGGCTGATCGTTCTCTCATCAAGCAGTTCACTTCAGGATTTGCTGTGTACAAGGATTCTGTAATGTACATAAATCTAACCTTTCGTTGTTGGGTTCTATTAGTTGTGAAAAGGCTAAAAAGTCCATTACCCTAATTCACCACCTCTTAGTTTCATTGTTACACCAACAATTGGTATCAGAGCCCAACTCAACGTAAGCCTTACAACTAGTTGAGAAACGGTTTTCACTCGACAGAAGCTTCTAACTCTTCGAGTTTCTGCATAAAGTCTGCAGAAGTTCTATGCTCTGTAAGAACTTAACAATGGCTGCCTTTTGTGGACGACCACAATTGGGTAATCCTCTCAAATTCGATGGCCAAAACTTCTCTTACTAGAGAACCTTAATGAAATCTTACATGGAAGCGATTGATGAGGATATGAGGAACATTGTTGAAAATGGTCTACTCTTTACTCCAATCGGAAACCTACTAGACTCACAAGGACGTCCTACTGGAGAATTTCAAAGGCTTATGAGACTCAACTCGATGGCAAAGTAGTTGGTATTTAATGCGATGTCACCGAGTGAGTTTGCAAAAGTTTCTACGTGCAATACTGCACAAGAAATCATCGAGAAGCAAGTCACCATGTATGTTGGGACGATTCAAATCAATGAAACAAAGATGAACATTTTGGTTCATCAATATGAGAATTTCTCTATGAAAAGTGATGAGACTGTCCAACAGATGATGAGACGTTGCAGTCTTTTATCAATTTCTAACGTTGAGGGATGAAGTCAGGAATGAATAGAAGAACCGGAAAGGTTGGTAAGACTAGTGGGATACGAAGAATACAAGGGATGTAGGGTTCAACGTGGATTGAGACATGGGCGAAAGGAGATGCCCGAGACGGCAAGGAGTCGCCCAATTGATTAACCACAAAGAGAGCAAGAGAGGCGCCCCTAGAGCGGATAAAAGTACGGTCGAGTGGGAGTAAAGAATGTTGGAGGATAAGAATCAAGGAAAGGTTCCGGTGATATGACCCTTGTCATAGAAGATGGTATCCGAATGAAATGTATCTTCTAACGGTCCAGCTGGTAGGAAAGAAGAATGTCATCTACTCATTCCGGGGGAATAGTGGATGCGGGAAATGATTTGGTAGCAAGCGTTGAGGGAAAAGGAAGTACTAACCCAAGGAGTGAGATCGAGAAGATGAATGCCTTACGAGGGTTGCGAGAAGGATCAAGAACACAAGTGGACGGGGCTGGAATGGGAAGGTCACGAATTTCGGTCCCTAAGAATGAAATGAAGGAGAAACGGTAAATGGACCGAGCTCGGCTGGAAATTCCTTCCCCCGAACTTGCAGGAAGAAACGAGCTGGTTAACAACCGGGTTTAGGGGCTGAGGAGTGAAAAATAATTCAGAAAAGGGATGGAATTAGGTGGTAAAATCTCCACCAGGTAGAAACATGTGGACATGGAGAGGCCTCACGCATCGACAAGACATAATGAAATAAAGGAAATGAGAATGGAAGAGGATAAGAGGGAAAGAGGAGGACCCGATCGGGGTGAGCCTGGTAGTTTCTCTTTCCTCCCTCCGACTGGAAAGCGTTCGGGGAAGGACTCAGAAAGGAAGGGGAAGGAGCGATCCTAGCGGAGACTCGGGAAGGGCTATCACAAGCTGGGGGAACACAAGGCTGTCCTAGGAAGAGGCATAGCTTAGGGACTCAAGGCACTGCCAAGGTACTCCCGGACCCCCTTCCTTCTTTACATGAGTTCTGGTACAAAACTTGATCATGCGATGAACGAAAGTGGAAGGCACGATCTCTGTCGGGAGAGTGCGGACGAGGAAGAAAGTCATGAACTTGAGGGATATCTTGGAACGGATCTCGAATAGGTCGAAGTACGACCACGGAACAGGAAGTGAGTATATTAAGGAAGGAAAGGGAACTCACTAGGGCCGAGATCGGGTAAAAAGTTGTGATCATGAAGGGTGCAAAGGTCAGGTTCTACATTAGACCCCCCCTCCCCCCGCTTAAAGTTAGGATGTGAACTGGACGATCCGTTAGGTGAATGGCACTACACGTGTGAAGAGAGGTAAGGTTAATCTTGCTAGGAAACCGAAAGGTGGTAAGGAAGAACCTGAGATCGACACTTGATATAGTACGTCAGGATTAGGAGTGGCGTGAGAAAACCTAGTGGGACTGCAGGTACGTAATAATGGTGGCCTCTTGGGAAGGAACAAGGATGAGAGGTGACTTACGCCTTGATAGGGACGAATGGAGTCGGGCCCGCAAGTAGCCGTTTAATTAATGTAGTAAGCGTGAGTTAACCGGGAGGGATCATCTCGATGATAGCCAAAAGTAAAGGAACATGGACTATGAGAGTAGGGGTACTCGGATCAAAGGCTAACGCATTAGAGAACCGGAGAAAGGTGTTGTCGGCACAGCGGTGGCTGGGTCAGATAGGAGTCTCGGGTCCGAGTGGAAGTGGGGGATCAAGAGTAGTCTTGGTCTGATGATTAAACAATGGGATAGGTGAGGGAGTTGAAGGGTAACTCGTGATTTAACAACCCGAGTATATATGCTGAGAGGAAAGATAAGAAGTGAGGGGTTGAAGCACCAGGCAGAGGAACCTGAGTGGTTAGATCTGAATGGCGAGAAGGGACGGAATTGGGAAATGGGATCTCCGAAGAGAGACAACGCATGGTTCAAAAGAATAAGGATACGAATGGCTGGTTTTAGGTTGAGACAATGCATGGTTCAAACGAATAAAAGGTCATAGTCTAATGTGGACGATTAACACAATATGCAGGGAGACTACTTAGGAGTAGAAGGGCTCAAGATGGGCGGCCTGAACCAAGTTAAGATAGAAAGGTAGCTGTCATTCATCGAACTTTTCTTGCTCAATTCTAAGGCTTGAAATCAAGGTTATGATAAATTATGAAATTGATAAGTCCTTTTTCAAATTCGCCTCCAAATGCCGCTTCAACAAGAACCAAGGTGAAAGGAAAAGACATTCTAAGCAACCAGAACTAGGTGCTTTGAATGCAATAAGAAAGGTCATATAAAGATCGATTGTCCTTTTCTTCCGGAGGATGAACAACCTTCTGCTCCCAATAAGGGTAAGAGAGCTTTGCTTGCCTGGGAAGAAAGTGACGAGTCTGATGATGAGCAAGAACAAGCACTTGTCTGTTCTACTTATCACACAGAATTAAATCATACAATATAAGAATCGCTTTGTCTAAGGACAGAAGCTCAAGAAAATGAGTGGTATCTGGACAGTGGTTGCTCTAAGCACATGACTGGTGATCCCTCAAAATTTTCCAACCTCACACTGCAAAATGGAGGTTTTGTAAGCTCTGGAGACAACAACAAAGGTTCTGTAATTGGAACTGGAATTGTTAGTACTCTAGAAACTATGGCTATTGAAGACGTTTTACCGGTTACAGAACTGAAGCATAACTTGCTGAGCATCAGCAAGCTATGTGATAAAGGTTATATTATTACCTTTGATAAAGATTCTTGTTCTGGGATGCTGGACAATGAAGTTCGGTTTATTGGAAAACACAGAAGGAATATTTATTCTTTATCACCTAACAGTTTCTGTAACACAGAAAACTGCCTTCTGTCTATCAAGGATGAGAGTTATCTTTGGCATAGAAAGTTCAGTCATACTAAGTTTCGGTTGCTATCCAAGCTTGCTTCAATGAATTTGGTGAAAGGAGTTCCTAACATCAAATTTGAGCAGGAAAGCTTATGTGAAGCTTGTTCTCTTGATAAGCAAACCAAAAACTCATTCAAGTAGAAGAATGAGGTTTCTACAACTAAACCTTTGGTCCTTCTGCACATAGATCTTTTTGGTTTAACCAGAATTTAAAGTGTTGGAGGAAAAAGATATTGCCTCGTAGTGGTTGATGACTACTCTAGGTTTACCTGGGTTAATTCCTCACCCACAATAGCGATGCTTTCGAGGCTTTCGAAAGCTTTGCTAAACTTTTGCAGAATGAGTTCAACTCTTCTGTAAAAGCTATAAGGAGAGATCATGGTTTGAAAACCATGATTTTGAAATATTTTGTAGCAAATATGGTGTTGATCACACTTTTCCTGCTCCCTATACTCCTCAACAAAATGGTGTTGTGGAGAGGAAAAACAAAACTCTAATGGACATTGCAAGGACCATGATATGTGAGAGTAAGGTTCCACAGAACCTTTGGGTAGAAGCTGTGAATACCGCTTGCTACATATCCAATAGGGTACTTATTAAACCCAAGTTGGATAGAACTTTCTATGAACTTCTCAGGGTGAGAAGACCAAGCATTTCATACTTCATCCATTTGGAAGTGTCTATTATATATTAAGACCTTCTACGGATAACTTAGGGAAGATTGATGCTAAGTCCGATGAGGGAATTTTTCTATGATACTCTACGACTAGCAAAGCTTATTGAGTCCTTAATAAAAGGACATGTAAAATTGAAGAGTCCATCAAAACAAATGATACTGCAAAACCCGTAGTGTTTCTGGAACCCGCAGAAGATATAGTTTCTACAGATATACCTTCAGTAGAAGGTAATAAGAATGAACATACTTCTACCCCAAATTTCTACAATGGATTTGAGGGATTTAACGTTTATCCGTCTAAAGAGGCTTCTACCTCTAATATGGACAATCGCCATTCAGATTTAAATGTTCCACCCTTATATAAACGACGTCATCGTATTGACCAAGTTATAGTCGACATCAACGGAGGCATTCAAACACGACGTTCTCTTAATGACTTCTACCAACATTATACGTTCTTATCTTAAATTCAAGCTCGTAGTGATCCGAATTGGATTCTTGCAACACAGGAAGAGCTAAATCAATTTGAGAGGAACAAGGTGTGGATACTTGTCCCACGTCCTGATGACTGTTCCGTGATCGGAACAAAATGGGTCTTCAGAAACAAACTAAATGAGTCAGGCGATGTTGTTCGAAATAAAGCAAGACTCGTTACGAAAGGTTACTCCCAAGAAGAGGGAATATCCTTCGATGAGACATTTGTTCCTATAGCATGTCTAGAGGCTATAAGGCTTCTGCTACAACAACTTTAAGTTGTATCAAATGAATGTGAAGGGTGCCTTCCTTAATGGTGAAATTAAGGAGGAGCTCTACGTTGAGCAACCTCCTAGATTCGAGAATCCAAAGCACATAAAGCACGTCTATAAGCTCTCAAAGGCATTATATGGGCTTAACAAGTACCAAGAGCCTGGTATGAGAAGCTCAACTCCTTTCTACTAAAAAAGGGCTACAGAAGAGGTCGAGTAGATACTACACACTTCCTCAAAAAACAAAAACAATCATCTTATGGTGGTCCACATTTATGTTGATGACATAATCTTTGGATCAACCGATGATAAGCTTTGCAAAGAGTTTGCAGAACTCATGACAAGTGAGTTCAAATGAGCATGATGGGAAAACTTATGCTCTTTCTCGGATTGCAAAATCAACAACTTGTAGAAGGTACCTTTCTACATCAAGAAAAGTACAGTAACCAGCTTCTGAAACGATTTGGCCTAGATAGCACAAAACCCTTGTCGACTCCTTTGGCTACTTCGATTATCTATAGAAAAAATCTTGACGTTGCATTCGCAGTAGTGAAGTGGTTGGTTCCTTTTGATTCCGAAATAGAAAGAACTTTTCGGTTACGTCTAGGAGAATAAAAGGAAGCCACACGACAACATACAATGGAGAACAACAATCAAGAAGTTAAATCGAGAATCATGTGTGATTATGCCCAGCCTAATGTGCATGAACGCTCTAGCATAGTGAAGTCGACTATCCAAGCCAACACATTTGAAATTAAACCAGCAGTCATCACTATGTTACAAAATTTGAGTTTTAGGGGATCTCCATCGGACGATCCGCATGGGCACATAACCAATTTTCTGGAAATTTGCAACACTTTCTGCTATAATAGAGTATCGAGCGAGGCCATTCGGATGAGACTCTTCCCATTCTCGTTAAGGGACAAGGCACGAACATGGCTCTACTATTTCCCAGAAGGGTCCAACACAAACTAGGAGGAGATGTCTGAAAAATTCTTATCAAAGTATTTCCCACCCGGCAAGACCATTAAGATGCGGAACGACATCACTTCGTTTCGACAACATGGAGCAGAGTCACTTTATGAGGCTTGGTAGAGATTCAAGGATTTTCTACGAGTGTGCCCACATCACGAGATACCTCAATGGATGTTGGTGCAAATCTTTTATGATGAATTAACAGATGCACTTCGCCCAACGATAGATGCAGCTGTTGGGGGAACAATATTAAATGAGCAGTCGAGGAAGCATTGGAGTTATTCGAGCAGATGGCTAATAATGATCATGGAGTATCGCGTACCCGAGGAGTAGGTGGAATACATTCAGATGATGAAGTTGTTGCCCTCAATGCTAAAGTGGATGCATTAACTCGGGAGCGGAATGCATTAAAAGCTCCTAGTCATCCCATCCATTATCCATGTGAGAAGTGTGGAGAAAATCATGCTTTGGGTCAATGCTTCATTGGTGCTGAGTTTGCCAACTATTTGGAAGCCAACTTGAGGAACAACCTCTTCTCGAACACTTATAATCCGGGATGATGGAATCACCGGAACTTCTCGTGCGAAAATCAACAATTAGTAAAACCAACTCCTCCATGGGACTTCAACAGCAAAAGCCACAACCGCAAGAAAAAATGTCAGGTATTGAAGAACTATTGGTCAAATACATTTCTAAAATGGACACTCTTTTGCAGAACCAATCAGCTTCACTTAAGAGTTTGGAGGCCTAAGTCGGACAATTGGCACAGGCGATTAATAATCAACCTCAAGGCGTTATTCCGAGCAATACAGAGGTGAATCCAAGGAATGGAGGGCATGCATAAGTCCAAGCTATCATTCTATGGAATGGGAGAACGATTCCTGAAGCCCCAAAGTCAAGGACGTTGTTGCAGCTGCACCAGAAAAACAGCGCAGCCGCACGGATGCATCAGAAGTGGATAGACCAAACAGTTCAGCAGCACCAGAACTTTCGTGCAGCCGCAGCAAACCTTTTATCCAGCGTAGCCGGCAATTTTTCAGCCAAATGAAGGTATGAAAAATGCTTATATTGGAACAGATAAACTCATCTATCTACCTCTTCCTTTTCCACAATGAGCTAGTAAGCAGAATGATGAGAAGGGGTTCCTAAAATTCTTAGAAGTCTTCAAAATCCTACACATCAGCATCCCATTAGCTGAAGCATTAGAGAAGATGCCGAGCTATGTTAAATTCATGAAAGATACATTATCTAAAAAGTGTCTCGGGGAGTTCGAAACTGTCGCTTTAACCGAAGAATGTAGTGCTATTTTGCAGAAAAATTTGCCTCCAAAGCTCAAAGACCCAGGTAGTTTCACTATACCCTATTCTATTAGTTTCATTGTGTGATCTTGGAGCGAGTGTTAATTTAATGCCTTTATCAATATATCATGAATTGAGTTTGGGGGACGTAAAACCTACATCGGTCACGTTGCAATTAATTGACTCATCTGTTGCTTTTCCAAGGGGAATCATTGATGATATTGTGGTTAAGGTAGATAAATTTGTTTTTCCCGCGGATTTTATTGTGCTTGATTTTGAAGAGGACCGCGAAATACCAATCATCCTTGGAAGATCATTCTTAGCCACAGGAAGGACTTTAATTGATGTGCAAAAGGGTGAGCTAACCATGAGGGTTAATAACGACGAGGTAACTTTCAATATTCTTAGTGCAATGAAATGTCCGAATGAACCTGATGATTGTTTTTATATTGACATCATTGATAGGTTAGCGGCCGAAGAAGTTAATATTTTAAAGACGACTGACGTGCTTGAGCTAGCATTAACTTCTGAGGAAGCATCCATCGATGAAAAAACAAAGGAAATGGTCAATTGGATGGAGAACAAGTCTTACATTCCCAGAGACCTGAGAGTTTTCGATCCATTGGAGATGCCAGAAACGACCACCAAACCATCCATCATAGAAGTACCGGAATTCGAACTCAAAACTTTAACCACACATTTGAGGTATTCATTTCTCCAAAATGCCAATTAACTCCCTGTGATTATTTCTGCAGAATTGACGGAGTTGCAGGATGAGAAATTACTTCAAATCTTGAGCGATCACAAGAGAGCGATAAGATGTACTATTGTAGATATTCGAGGAAATAGTCCAGCAATTTGCATGCATAAAATCCTGCTCGAAGACGATCACAAACCATCGATAGAGAATCAACGGAGATTGAACCCAAACATGAAGGATGTCGTGAAGAAGGAGATCATCAAGTGGCTTGACGCAGGTATCATCTATCCAATTTCTGACAGCTCATGGGTTAGTCCTATACAGTGTGTTCCCAAGAAAAACAGAATGACAGTTGTAACAAATGAGAAGAATGAACTCATCCCTACTCGCACTGTCACGAGTAGGGGTGAGCGTTCGGTATTTCAGTATTCCGAAATACCGAATACCGAAATACCGAATTTCAAAAACCTTAAAATTTTAGATCTCGATCCCGTTCCCGAATTTAAAATTCGGTATTCGGTAAATTACTGAATTTTAATTCGGTATTTCGGTAAATACCAAATTACCAAATTTAACGTCTTTAACTTTACGGTCTTGCAGGAGGTATGATCCAGCTCAACTTTGGGAAGCCACAGTTGCTGCTACAGTACATGGCGAATGCAGCTTTCCTGGCATCGCTCTACGTGGACTACATGAAATCCTTGCTTCGAACCAAACACTGTCCAATTTTCCAAAGTAAAAGCACTTGCTGATTGAAAGAGTGATCATAGTTGCCGATAGTATTCATTCCATTTCAAACATTAATTATTCAATTACAACTGACATGCCTCACCAGCATTATATCAGATGCAGAAGAACATATTATGACAAACAGGCCCAGAACAAAACAAAAACAAAGTAAACCCACATTCCCGGGCGGCCACGTCATTCAACGGCTACCCACAAGAGGCGAGCCAAAAGTCTTTCCAAAGGAACAACTCCTTCGACTCGACTTCTTCAACGTGCCCAGAAGGGTTTCGGACGGTGACAGCGGCCGGCTGGCGACGGAGACGGAGGCTGCAACAAAGGAGGAGGAGGCGGTGGCGGCAGAAACGGAGGAGGAGGTAGGGGGTTTCCGACGGCGACAGCGGCCGACTTGCAGCGGAGACGGAGGCTGCGACAAAGGAGGAGGAGACAGTGGCGGGTGGGTGATGAACGGTGAATCGTGTGATTCTTGTCCTGACGCCCCTTGCTTAGATAGGGTTGACAGGTAATTGTTGGGTCGGCCTTTGGGTTTCTCTTTAATGGGGGCCTAAATTATGTTAGCCCTGAAAAAATTCGATATTCGGTAAATACCGAATTTTATTTTTCCGCTACTGATCCCAATACAGAATACCATTTTAAAAAAACATACTCCCAATCCCAATCCCAAATACCGAAATACCGATCCCAAATTCCCGAAATTTAAAAAAATCGGGATTGGATTCGGTATCCTGAAATTTTTGCTCTCCCCTAATCACGAGACGGAGGGTATGTATGGACCACCAGAAGTTGAACAAAGCAACAAGAAAAGATCATTACCCGCTCCCATTTATAGATCCAATGTTGGACAGATTGGTAGGTAAGGAATATTATTGTTTTCTCGATTGTTACTCAGGATATAATCAGATTGCACCAGAAGATCAGGAGAAAACAACTTTCACATGTCCATACGTGACGTTCGCCTTCCGTAGAATGCCATTTGGATTGTGTAATGCACCTGCTACATTCCAAAGATGCATGACATCCATTTTCACTGACATGGTAGAACGATATTTAGAAATATTTATGGATGACTTTTCCGTCTTTGGTGACTAATTTGATAATTGCTTACATAATCTTGCACGTGTACTCGAACGTTGTGAAAAGACTAATTTAATCTTAAATTGAGAAAAGTGTCACTTTATGGTTCGAGAAGGTATTGCCCTTGGTCACAGGTTGCCAAGCAAGGGCAGTGAAGTTGACAAAGCAATGATTGAAACCATCGAAAAGTTATCCCCACCAACATCGGTAAGAGCTATCCGAAGTTTTCTTGGTCAAGTTGGCCTTTACAGGTGATTCATTAAGGATTTCTCCAAGATATCGAAACCATTATGTAATCTTTTGGAGAAATACATACCATTCAAATTTGATGAAGCATGCATGGAAGCATTTACAATATTGAAAGATAGGTTAGTAACAGCACCTATTGTTGTAGTACCTGATTGGACGTTATATTTTGAATTCATGTGTAATGCGAGTGACAATGCCATAGGAGCAGTGCTTGGGCAGCGTAAGAATAAGGTCTTTCATGTGATTTACTATGCTTCCTAATTATATTATCCTTGATATCAAAAATAATTTCAGAAAATCACTTCAAATGGGCAAAATATGAGTAATATTCGACCTCGCACTTAATGATCCTACAAAATCTTTTTGTGAATATCAAATTGGTTGGTCGATCCATGAAGCTCTTCTAGAGCCAGTTTTCTCCATCATGAGACACGATCGCGAGACATCAATTAAGGGGACTAGACGTATAACCATATAAACCAACGGTAACGCTATAGGATTTTAGACCAATATGAGTCGGTATCTGGTTAGATTTTCACTTAATTTAAATTCAAGGTGGGTTTCAAATCTTAATGCCTGAGATTGATCGAAACCATTGAGAGGGGATTTAATATTAATTTAATTAAACTCAAGCGATTTTAGGTCTAGAACAAAATAGATTAGCCTAGCTAAACCTCTAAGAAAACAATTTCTTTAAACAATGAGATAAAATAATACAGCCGTATTAAAATTTAGGACATAATGAATTTAGTTTATTTGCAGTCTCTGTTTACGGATTTATAGTTGGTGATGGTAGATATCCCAGGCATGCAGTTCCGAAGATGATTATTACAAATAATAAAAAAATAACAATTTTTGCGTAATAAACATGTTCACAAGACTTTAAAAAAGATGATAGTTCATAATTTTAGATACTTCTTCCTGTGTTGGAGTAGATGGTTATTTCAATTTATTTAGTTTAGTCAATTTATTAATTTGAATACGTCATGATCCATCATACAGAGAATGTCTACGTTTAGTTTTCAATCGAAAAAGACGGCTAACAAAAGTGAAAGTTAAGATTTTATTGAGATTTTCAAATCTGATTGCCTTTTATTGAATACAGAGGTGATAGTAATCTAATAAAAGATTCTTTTTTTAGAAAATCAAACGAATAATTTCTCCTAACAGTCGTTTTTTTAAATTATAATATTAAATATATTAAATAAAAAAATTTATAATCTCTCGTAAACTTGAAAGCGAGATTTGAATAATTTGACGTGGAAAAACAATTTTTTCTTTTGAAGCCGCTCTGAGGAGTCCTAAAGCTTCTGGTACCGAATTCATTACTTGATTCTCGGAACGTTCTTGTCGTATCATTTAGACATAGTCTTCGAAATAGGCGATGGAGGGGAATGAAGAGGCATTGTGTTTGTGTGGAATTATGTTATCCGTAATACGTGTTGAATTTTACAGTGATTGTGTGGTCGCCGTAAAGTAAAGTAAGTTGAACGGAAAATAAACACTCGAATTGAAATCAAACAATGTCGAATACAAAGGTTGAGTTTTTACAGCACTTACAAACATAATGAAAGTGACAAAACAACAAAAGAGACGACGACAAAGGGATGACCATGCATCACAATAGACAGCAAACGAACGACAACTATGGCAAATGTCACGTCGAAAACATATTCACCACGCAAGTGCACGCGATCGTACAAGTAATAAAGTGTAAGTAAGATATCGTTCCCACGAGGACAGATCTGAATTTCTCTCAATTATTAAAATACGCCAATCTCTATTATTTAACTAAGTGAGTTGAGAAACAATCAAACTAAGTGCAAAGCTAAAGAAAACGAGTAAGCAAACTGAATTAAAATTTAAATGAGAAAAGCACCTAGGGCGATGATTTCACCGGACAATTAATCGCAAGTTATATCTCAATCAATACGCTTAAGATGATCTGATTGATAATCTGGAACTCGGTTATCTTCCTACGCCCCTCCCAAGGTCATAAGAACGTACATCTCTGTAAATAGTAATCGCTCTATTCCTAGGTAGATTAACAATCGAGTGTCCCTTAAGAATCAATTCCAATTCGATTACCTAGGACGATTGGGTATATTCATATCCCGCTCGTTAATAATCCCGTCTTCCGACCAAGTTTAACCTAGGTTATTCCTCTTCCCGTGCTTAATCTAGTATTCCCCTTCCGAGTTCACCTAAATTCACTATTCAATCCTATTGGTGATCGGCAATAAGAAACGTTAAAAACGAATAGGAATAATCTAACCTAAATCATTCAAGTGTGTCAAAAGAGATAAACTCTTGACTAATTGTCAAGATTCATCTTAACCCCAGGCAAAGAAAATAAGTTCATAACAGAGGTAAACGAAAACATCAAATCAATCTTAAACAATGAAAACGACATAAAGAAAAACTAAAAGAAAAATAATTGGCGAACTCTCCGTCGACGGCTCCTTGTTACCAGCAGCCTCCTCCGTCCCCTCTCTAAAGGTCAATAAAGTGTTTTTATAATCCTAAAAATAAACCTACAGAATCTCAAAAAATCTAAAAAGAATGTCTTTTCTTTTCTCCCCATCGTCAGCTTCAGGTCCTGCACCAGCATCCAAAGATCTTCCCTCTGCACAGAGTCGTCGTAATTACGCCGAGATCCTCTTTTTTCCGTATTTATCTTGAAATAGACAAAAAAAAACTCGGCTGTAATCCATTTCTAGGGAATAATGTGAAATAGCCAGGAATATTATGCAATGAACGCAATATTTCACAAATCTAACAAAATCTAAGTATGAAATTGCCCTAAATAACTCTACTTTCATAGAGTTATCAGCAGATCCATTTAATGCAATCTACCTTGGTAGATCGATGGTCGGATGTGGTGAGGGTGAATGGTGGTTTCAGGACGTTGTGGGGAGAAGGCGGTAGATCAACCTTGTCGAATTTGGACTTATGGAGTTGATCGTGTGTTTCTCTTCGTTCTTTCTGTCTTTTATATTCCAAGAATCTTACGGTTAGAGTTATCCATAATCTTCCTAAATCGTGTGCACGATTGAGTCCCTCTATGTAGGAGCCATGCACAATGTGTTTTAGCCAAACTTCTTGGGTTTGCCACTTATCCTTTTCATTGAAGTGGTCAAAATATCCTGACGCCTAAATTGTTTCAGGGCTGACTTACTCGAGGTGCCATTGTATCTCGAGACAATTTTTTCCCAAGTAAGCACCTGAAGTTATTCGAGACACGTTTCTCAAGTGACGTTCACCCTTAAGGTTATTCGCGACGAGTTTCTCGAGTGACGTTCTTTCTGAGTCCTCCGTTCTCGAATTGTCGAGGATGAAGCCCAAAATCCATATGTCAACATTAAGCCCCCCTAGTTAAACTTAATGTGGGGAACATTATGTTTATCTCTTCAAAAAAATTTTTGTCTTTGAGTCATAAATGCCGAATTTCAAAACATTTTGTCTCGCATTTTGACACTTTACTATGTCATTAGATGAAACTTGTCGGGCGGGAAAATTTTTTGTCATGGTTTGGGAATATCAACTGTCCATTATCTTTCGAAAACCTTATTCCTCTTCGTCTTCTGGAAACCGCTTCGAAGTTCGAACCTTACTTCAATGAAAGTTCATCCTTTGTCTTTCTTTTTCTCAAAGTCCAAATCGTTCTTTCCCCGAGCCAGATTTACAAGCGATGGTACCCAAGACGATGTCCGACCAGGTTCAATTCAATCTTGCTGACCAACGGGTGATTATCCCCATTTCGGACTGCGAGCCTCCTCTCATGACACTGTCTCCTCTGATGCCGCTGGCCGCTTTCAAAGACCATGGGATTCCTCAGACTCTTCTTCTCACCAAGTTGTCTATTCCGGTATGTCACCCTGATTTATGTGCTCCCGTCAACTGGATCAACACAGGAACATATAGGGTTTCCCTCGACCGACGCTTCTACTGAGAAATGGTTTAAGCCCTGGGAGGAAAAGTTAGATGAGAGGTTGCAACATTTGGTTTTGAAGGACTTGGTGGCTATCTCGAGGAGGATGAGAACTTGCTATCTTAAAAACTATGAGAGTCTAATCCCTTCTGGAATTCTAGATTAAACGTCTTCTTCCTTCCTAAAGGACTTATAACTTTAGCCATAGAGGATGTATGTTTGCTGACGGCTGCTCTGCCTCAGGGGTCAGTATTTAACTTCATAAGGCGAAAGAAGATAAGTTTCAGTATAATAAGCACACAATACATAACAGAGTTAGCTCTCATATGGAGTTATTCTACGCTGCAAGGAATGCAACCAAAGCTTGGGGCTCAGAACAAGAGTTCGATTCTTATCTCGAGTGGCTCAGCAAGAATGTCTTTTGTTGTCTTGAAAAACAGGTTGTCATCTATATGTCTTGGATCAGTAATTTCTTGGTTAAGACTGACGAGACAATGGCTTTTGCGCCTTTCCTTCTTCAATTATTATATCGGAGACTCCAAAATGCTTATGTTCTAGAGAAGTCAAAGGGTTTTCCAAGTTATCCGTTTGGGAATCGATATGGCTATCACAATTGTGGGCACACATCTGGTTTCCTTAACTGGCTTCTTTTAATACGTCAGTGCTCACGGGCGAGTGCTTTGGATTTGATTTGCCCTTCGTGTGTGCAGCAACTCGAGCACCCGGTCCTTTAAGATTGTGTCTTTCCTGATGAATGAACTCGTTGATCCCAAGAGAGAGCCAGAATGGTAGCCTTATCCTCCCAACAAATTCTATGCTGCTCGAGACGCCCTTATCGAGTAGTCTTACTTGGATAGCGCTCTAACACCTCGACACTTGGTGGGAGCTGGTCGAGGAAACAAGTTTGAATTCGAAGTGTACAATCCCCAACTATGCACTTGACAATTCGGCTTCATCCAAGGTATCACTGTTCCATTCTCGAGATCTTCAATAATATTATGCATGGGAAGATCGCAACTATACCTTTCAAGGAGGTACACAAAGTGCTGTCTCTAGCTACTCTATCTCCTATTGAATTTCCCTTCTCGAGGAGTGGTGGAGTTTCTACCTCTGAGTTGTTTCAAATTTACTATATTGACATGGTTTGAACTGCGAGGCTTCATGGCTGTCTTAGACGCTCCTTTGAACGACCTCTACGAACCTGTCCAGACCTAGAGAATGAGCTATAAGAATTTCCCTTAAAGACATATATTTATGCCATTGACCGTCTCTTAACTTAAATCTATTCATTTTGCAGCTATGATGAAAATTGAATTGGGAATTTAGTCGTCTGAGGCTACCTCGAATCAAGAACTCTTAGAGCCAAAGAAAAAAAATGCAAGATACGGACTCTGAGGTCTCTTGAAGAAAAAGGCCTTAGAGAAGAACGATCCAAAGTTTGAGAAGACCGTCCATCAAGACGACAAAGCGAGGAAGCGGGCAATGAAGAAGCACCTCTTCCAAAGAGGCAAAACCACAGCCTTAGAAGGCGAGTCTTAGACGGGAGTTCTGAGGCGAATGTATCTACCTCATCCCTTCCTGAGGTAACATCAGCCAAGGTTCCTCAAGGACAATCAGGGAGCCTCGAGACAAACCAAGCTTGCCGACAATAGGAGCTCCCGCGATCACAGGTCTTGGAGAAGATTCTCGAACACCACTTGTCCAAGATGACGAGGTATCCTTGCTTTCCAAGTTCGCTTTTGTTGAAGTATATTTTCCTTTCATATTCTTCAAAAGAGATGCTAAAACAGGCCGACTTGCATGTTGGGGTGGCCGCAACTCCAGAAACATCTCCGCCTCTTGAGGATAGAGTCAGAGCAACTCGAGATGCTGTTTTGGCGGAGACTCAAGATGTTTCGCCCCCGGAGGACGTCGACGTAACTCGGGACAAAACACCCTCCGATGAGACGGAGACAAAGGAGTTTACTGATGTTCCTAACGAGGTGAGGTCACCTGTTGAAGAAGGGACATTAGGTGTAGCAAAGTCGCCTCCTAAAGACGCTACAGCTGGCTCTTCTCGAGATAACATTGCTCCCGAGGTACGCCAAATGCCCTTTCGTATGAAAGTAGGGTTATTTCGTATCCCTAATGATGCTTTATGTGGTTAGTCGTACGAGTATTGATAGGAATTTGTGGGTATTGATGTGTGGGGTATCGATTTTATGGGTCCCTTTATTTCATCTTTCAATAATAAGTACATCCTTATGGCTGTTGATTATGTTTCAAAGTGGATGGAAGCAGTAGCTTTGCCTTCTAATGATTCAAAAGTCGTGTGCAAGTTTTTGAAAAAACAGATTTTTACCTGATTTGGCACACCACGGGCTATCATAAGCGACGAAGGGACGCACTTCTGCAACCGCTATTTTGATCAACTCCTGAAGATGTATGGTATCAAGCACAAGGTAGCTACAGCGTATCACCCACAGACGAGCGGGTAAGTCGAAGTCTCTAATCGGGAAATCAAGCGCATTTTAGAGAAAACGGTATGTCCAACGAGGAAGGATTGGTCAACGAAGCTAGACGATGCATTGTGGGCATACAGGACATCATATAAAAGTCCAATTGGGATGTCAGCATACAAAATGGTTTTTGGCAAGGCTTGTCATCTTCCGGTGGAACTCGAGCACAAAGCGTATTGGGCTCTGAAAAAGTTGAACCTAAATCTCGAAGAAGCCGGTGGAAGACGATTACTTCAATTGAATGAGCTCGATGAACTTCAGTTTCAGGCATATGACAGTGCGAGAGTGTACAAGGATAAGACAAAGAAATGGCATGATGGTAAGATCATGCCCAGACTCAAATTGTTCCCTGGGAAACTAAAATCGCGATGGTTGAGCCCCTTCCAAGTTGTTGAAGTATTCCCATATGGAGCAATTGAAGTATTAGAAGAGAGTTCCGGAAGGATATTCAAAGTAAATGGACAACGGCTAAAACATTATCGGGGAAGTTTTGACCGTGAAGCATCCTCGATTCACTTGAAAGAGGCTTGACAATGACAAGAAAGTCAAGCCGATGACTATAAATCAAGCGCTTCTCGGGAGGCAACCCGAGTTTATTTTTATTTTCATTTTCATTGTTATTTTTGCATAAGTTCGTCTTTTTATTTTGCTTTTTATTGACACTTTTTATTTTATTTTACAGAAAGTTCAGGGACACGTCCCTCAAAGCCAAAGACGCGACCTCGGGCATTCTGCAATCCTACAGACCCATGGAGGACGCGTCCTCTAATATGAAGGATGCGTCCCTCAAAAAAAAAATAAAAAATATATATATAATAGTTATAAGTTTTTAAGTGACAACCCTAACCCATTTTTCTTCTGTGCAGCGGCCTCACTCTCCCTCTGTGGTTGCCGTCGTTGGAGTTGGAGGAAAAATCGGGGCTGAAATCAAGCCACCCACGTCGCCCATTGTTGGTATCCGACGTTATCAACGCCAACAACACCTCCTCAGCCATTTCGGGTATGCTCTCGTGAACTCCTTGCGTTCTCCTAGTTTTAGATTGGTAGAGTAGGAAATGGGATCGAAGCGGCCACGACAAGGCGTGGATGCCAAATTTGTCTCTAAGGCAGCGAAAAGCCAATTCACCCAAGCTATGACAAAAAACAAGGGATTTATTATGGAGCGTGGGATGCAATTAGGAAGTGGACCACAATTTGTGCATTGGGTATTAAATCCTGTCGCCACAAAGGGTTGGGGGCAATTGCTCGCACCACGTGACCCGGCCGTTAATGCTGTAGTCTAAAAATTTTATGCTAATGCCCCCGACCACAAGAATTATAAGGTGCAGGTGAGGGGAAAGCAAGTGCCCTTTGATGAGGAACCATAAATGATTGCTTCAATATACCTATTCCTGAGGTAGACGACTACGAAGACTAGTGACCGGTGAATTTGTGGCAACACAAGTTGTGGCAGTAAGTCAGGCTTTGACGAACACGGAGGGATCATGGATCATGGCTCAAAATGAATTCATGGCGATTCCACGAAGAGCTTTAACGAATATGGCCAAGGTTTGGTTTTAATTTGTCGCCCATACAATGTTGCCGGTTACTAATCTCAATATGTGCAGAAAGAACCGAGCCATCTTGATTTATGCGATTCTAAAAAGGAAAAGGATCAATGTTGGCAATCTCATTCATAGAGCTATTCTGCAATCAGCTAGCAGCACCAAATGGGGACTTTGGTTTCCAAGCTTGATTACCATGCTATGTCAACAATTTGGCGTCCCGATGGCTGCGCATGAGGAACTCGTTCAACCGGGCACGTTAAGGAATGAGAGGTATATTAATGGTCATGTGCAGTCAACGGAGGAAAGACCCAAACGACGTTCAGAAGTTGTGAAGGCTAGACAGGCTACAGCATCGAGTTCTAGAGGAGTTGGATCAAGCATAGAGGAATGGATGCTTCAATTGGAACTAAACGACAAAATCCGAACGTCATATATGGAGCCGTGCTTCCAAAGGGTGGAGGAAATGTTTCGGTTCCATGGCGCAACGTCTGGGATCGACATGACGGGTCATCCAAGTATCCCTTCATTAGCTGACTTCCAGAAGGAGGAGGAGCTTGGTTCGGAAAATGACAACCCCCAGACTTTGAGGAGGAAAATGATGATGATGACAGCGACGACTAGCTCGCCCCAGGGGAGTACTTCGTTCCCTTCATCTCTTACTATTCATATTTACATCGGGGCGATGTTTAGTCTAGGTTTGGGGGTGCTGCAATTATGCTGATCTATGTTGTTTGGGTTGATTGTCATTTCTATTTTGTCTCTTGATTTAAGCTTGGAACAAGCTTGCTAGTGGTGTTTTGATTTTTAGGTCATTTTTTGGGTAATTCTAGGCGTGTCAAACTCTTCAGTGAACTTGACGATATCTTTGATGAGCTGATCCTTGTTCGATGATGAATTATTATGCACATGCTTACGACTTACGGAAGAGTGAAAATTGAGCTTAATTGGGTGATTAAACTGTTTTTTTTTTTTTTGTTATAATGATTTTTCGGTATGGATTGGTAGTGAGTGAAAACAGTTCTAGAAATCTAATAACGCATAGTAGTTGGTGCTGAGCGGAGCTGGCTAGACATTGATTTGAAGCAACTTTATTTTAAAAAAAAAGTTGCCAAGGCTCTGAGTACCAATGTTTAGGCGTGTGAAAAGAAAAGTAAAAAAAAATGTGAATGAAATGTGATTGGCGCCTAAATATGTACTTGTGGTGTGAGTCCTTTTGGTGTACTCGAGAATGAGATCCGAGGGTTGCTTCATTGCCTAATGCCTTGATCCAACTGGACCGGGAGTCATTGATGAAATACTCGTTACATGGGTACACTAGAATGTGATGAAACATTTAGAGTCGTATAGCTGAAATAAAAGTTGTGTGAAGAAAATTGTTGAAAATCCTGAGGACGAATGGATGGTTAGTGTTTGGTTGGTTTTCTACAAAGTGTCAATCTAATATGTTTTATTGAAAGTCTTTAATTGTTGATTTCACTACATGACATAGTAAGATGATCGTTTTGAACATTTACGTGAACTTTGGTCAAATTGAATTGTTTTTCTTGACAATTGACTCGACCAACGGAAGTGAGCATGTGCATTGCTGAGAATAGAGAGAGGGTTGCTCAGATTGGATTGAATTGGGTATTGCTGAAGAGTTATCTTTGTGTTTGTCTCTTTCCATTTGCTCGAGGACTAGCAAATTATAGGTTTGAGGGTGTGATAACTCTATGAAAGTAGGGTTATTTCGTATCCCTAATGATGCTTTATGTGGTTAGTCGTACGAGTATTGATAGGAATTTGGTAGGATTTGAGTGATTTTTAGTTTAGCTCTATTTTAAGTCAATCTTTGTTATTTTCTTAGTTTTTGAATCTATTTTGATTTGAATCGTTTATCTTGTTGATAGCTCTTGGTTTGTCGTGTTTTAATGCAGGAAAATGAAGGAGATCTTGAAGCTAGGGCGAAGTAAAGTGAAGATGAGCGAAAATTGGACAGAGAGCAGAAAGACGTGTCCTTCTGCTCTCAGGGACGCGTACTTGGGAGTTCTATGGAGTGAAGGGATGCACCCTGCGAAACTATGTTCAAATCGCTTGAGGTGTTCTTCAAGTCTTCCTAAGACTGCATTATGAAGAAATAGAGGATCAACTAGTCACTTATTTGGTAGTTTTAGGTTATTTTATTTATTCTTCATAGAAATCTTATTTAGATTTGGAGAATCTTAGGAATTCTTTTTAGAGGGGAACTACATATTCTGTTTTGAGAGGCAACCCTAGGGAGTCTCTTTCTTTCAAGGAGAGGGAGGAGACATACGACTGGGGAATGGAGAAAGAGGTGACGGCTAGGGTCGAAGCGGAGATCGGGACAAGGCTACTACTTCTCGGATCGGAAGATCGAGAGGGCGTTTCTCTTTTCTTGCCCATTGATTGCTATGTCGTTATCGTTTTCTTTTGAACTTGGGTTGAATTTCATTTACATTATGAACTAATTCCGTTTTCTAGGACTTCAATGGAACTTAATGACTTTATTTAACGAGTGAATTCCATTTCTCCGTGTTATTCGAATTCATGTGGTTACTTATTCATATCTTGATCTTAATGCAATTAATTGACTGATCACCAATTAATTTGATCTAGAAACCTGTTTGGCTTGGAAAAGTTGTTTGGGTTAAGCCGTGGATTGAATAGCCTAAGTTAGCGTCACGTTGGAAAACAGAGCTAATTCGCGAGAAGGATAGGAGTATACCGAATCACCATAGGTAGCCATTTAGGGTTGTTGCATAATGGGTTCCCACTAGTTAATTGCCTAGGAATAGAGTGATTAGCTCGATAAAGGGAATACGTTCTTAGAGCACTCGGGAGAGGCGTAAGGAGATAATTGAACCCTAGGTTAGTAACTTGAGAATTTGATAACTGGAGAAAGGAAGGAACGAGTTAGATAATTCGTTAGGGGAAGTTGATAGTCCTAGGCTTTTACTATTTGATTGAATTATGTTTAATTGCATTCTATTTTTCTATTTTACTCTCATTCCATCTTGTTCGACTTGACCTCGATATCGTTAAACGTGCAACCGTTAGGAATTTTTCTTTGTGATTCTCTGTGGGAACGACCTCTACTTGCCATATCTACAAGTTAGTTAGGTTTGTTAGAGTATTTAATTTGCCACCTTCGACAAGCGTGATCAAATTTTGGCGCCGCTGCCCGAGAATCAATTTTGAGAAATTTTTTTTCTACTGTCATCACGTTTATCTATTTTACGTTCAAGTTGTTTTATTTTTTTTACTCTATTCTTTTGATATTTTAATATTAGGTGTATGCGACGAACTCGAAGTACAGAAAATCTTCCTTTTGATCCTGAAATCGAAAGGACTTTCCATATACTGGTTCGTGAGAAAGCTAGTGCACAACAAAGCAACATGGACGGAAACCTAATTCCTATTCAATAGAACAAGAGTCAGTGGGACATTGATAACTGGCCGATGGTGGAATTCACTTCAGCAAAACCTCACATTAATCGGTTCTGTATCGTTGCGCCTACGATTCAAGCTCGGGACTATGAGATAAAGACATCAGTGATTCAGATGATTCAGAATTCAGTGATGTTTCGAGGATCACCGATCGAGGATCCACATGAGCATTTGAGCAAGTTCTTAAGCATCTGCGACAGTTTTAGGCAAAACGGAGTGCCACAGGATGTAGTTCGATTGAAGTTATTTCCCTTCTCCTTGAAGGACAGAGCATGGAGTTGGCTGAACTTGCTACCGGCTAGATCAGTTAGTACCTGGGAACAGATGGAAGAAGCATTCTTAGATCAATATTTCCCGCCATCCAAGATAACCTAAATGACGAATGAAATCAGCACATTCAAGCAACATGAGACAGAAACTTTCGTGGAGGCTTGGGAGCGCTTCAAAATATTATTAATTCAATGCCCATATCATGATTTACCAGGATGGCGACAACTAGAAGCTTTTAATAATGGGTTGAGGGAATCATCGCGCAAGGACCTCAGCTTAGCGTCGAACGGATCAGTCCTACGAAAATCATATGTGGAAGGAAGCGAGCTTCTGGAAACTATGAGGAGGACTTGTGTACCGAGTTAATCATTTAACCGGATAAATGGTAAAAAAATTTCGGGTGTTCATGAACTCGATGCACTCACGTCTATTCAAGCGCAGATATCGGCATTGGCCAAGAAGTTCAAGTCGGTGAATGTACAGTCCATCCAAAGTACAACTAGAGGATGTGATATTTGAGGTGGTGGACATATAACAGATCAATGTTCTGCTAGCATAGAGGAGGCCAATTTTATAGGAAATCAAAGGAACAATCCCTATTCCAACACGTATAATCCAGGCTGGAGGAACCATCATAACTTTTCTTGGAAAGGGCAACAAACAGTGGATCATCGAGCAACACAACCTCCGAGGTTTCAGCAACCCAAAGCCCCAGAACCAGAAAAGAAGACGAATTTTGAGGATTTGATGAAGAAGTACATGGCGAATCGAGATTCCATAATAAAAAATCAAACAGCATCAATCAGGAACTTGGATAATCAAGTCAGTTAGCTCGCTCAAGCCTTGAACTCGCGTCAACAAGGAGGGTTGCCAAGTGATACTGAGGTTAATCCACGAGAATATGTTAAAGCAGTAAATTTGAGAAACGGCCAGACACTTGAAGAAGTACCAACAAAGATTCAGTCGAGTGACAATAAAAATTCAAGTGAGATTAGTGATCTTCCACAAGAACCAATCAATGAGGGGGCGAACACATCCAGGCTGAACAAAGGACGAGATCATGAATTTCTAAACTTTCACAGAACCGTGAAGGATGTGTCCTCCGGACCTGAAGGATGCGTCTCTGAACATTCTGTGGAAGAAGCAGCGCAGAAGGACACGACCCTGCCATCTGTAGGATGTGTCCTTCCCCCAACTGAACAACCACATCCTCCCACTTGGATAATACCCAACATGGGGAAGCTAGAATGACCACCACTTCCATTCCCTCAAAGAGCTAAGAAGCATGATGAAGCCCAATTCCGTAAGTTTCTCGACGTGTTTAAGAAACTCCATATTAACATTCCTTTTGCAGAAGCTCTTGAGCAGATGCCGAGCTACGTCAAGTTCATGAAGGACATTCTATCTAAGAAAAGAAGGTTATGTGAGTTTGAAACCGTTGCACTAACGGAAGAATGCAATGCCATATTGCAACGAAAACTTCCTCTTAAACTAAAAGATCCAGGTAGTTTCACTAAACTAAAAGATCCAGGTATTTTGAGGAAGATAAGAATATCCCCATCATTTTAGGAAGGCCATTCTTGGCAATAGGTAGAGCCCTCATTGATGTTCAAAAGGGTGAATTGACCATTCGGATTAATGATCAGGAGGTAACCTTTAATGTTTATAAATCGATGAAATGCCCGAGTGAACCTCATGAATGCTTTCTAATTGATGTTTTGAATAGGTACTCTACCAATATGCCCTATGATGATCCACTTTAAATTGCAATGAATTCAATGTCATCCGACAATGAAGAAGTACAAGAAGTGATAAAATCAATGGATGCAATACCACACATGTTAAGAGGAGCACATTTTGAAGTTTTGGAGAGGCCGCATAATCCGATGAAACCATCGACTAAAGAACCACCCCAATTAGAGCTAAAACCATTACCTGAACACCTGAGGTATGCATATCTTGGAAGTAATGAAACTCTACCCATTATTATTTCATCGACTTTAACAGTGACACAGGAAGAAAAATTACTCCGAGTCTTGAGGGAATATAAACGAGCATTGGGGTGGAAAATTGATGATATTCGAGGTATCAGTCCGTCAATTTGCATGCACAAGATTTTGTTGGAAGAAAACCATAAGGTTTCGGTGGAGAATCAACAACGACTCAACCCAAACACGAAGGAAGTAGGCAAGAAGGAAATCATCCAATGGCTTGATGCAGGTATAATATATCCTATTTCTGACAGTTCGTGGGTGAGTCCTGTGTAGTGTGTACCTAAGAAAGGTGGGATGACCGTTGTCTCCAACGAAAAGAGTGAGCTCATTCCCACGCGAACGGTAACTGGTTGGCGAGTTTGCATGGATTATAGGAAGTTGAATAAAGCCACAAGAAAGGATCACTTCCCACTTCCTTTTATAGATCAAATGTTTGATCGTCTAGTAGGTAAAGGATTTTATTGTTTTTTAGATGCCAATTCCGGATATAACCAAATTGCCATAGCTGCAGAAGATCAAGAAAATACTACTTTTACATGCCCATATGGTACGTTTGCTCTTCGTCGAATGCCTTTTGGGTTATGTAATGCCCCAGCTACGTTTCAGAGATGCATGATGGCCATTTTCACTGATATGGTTGAGCAGTGCCTTGAAGTTTTTATGGATGGTTTTTCCATCTTTGGAATGTCTTTTGATGATTGCTTGACAAATTTAGCTCGTGTGCTAAAACATTGTGAAGAAACAAATCTTATTTTAAATTGGGAAAAATGTCATTCTATGGTTCGAGAGGGTATTGTTCTTGAACACAGGATATCAAACAAGGGGATTGAAGTGGATCGAGCAAAGATAGAAACGATCGAAAAGTTACCGCCACCGACATCAGTCAAAGCAATTCTGAGTTTTCTTGGACAAGCAGGATTTTACAGAAGATTTATCAAGGATTTTTCCAAAATTTCCAAGCCACTTTGTAATCTCTTAGAAAAGGGCAGGTCCTTTATTTTCGATGATGACCGCCTTAGTGCCTTTAATGATCTCAAGCGACGGTTGATTTCTGCCCCTATAGTTATTGCACCTGATTGGAATTTACAATTTGAACTAATGTGTGACGCAAGCGATTACGCGGTTGGAGCCGTTCTAGGACAACGAGTGAATAAGGTATTTCATGTCATTTACTATGCGAGTCGAACTCTTGATGATGCTCAAGTAAATTACACTACCACAGAAAAAGAATTGCTTGCGATTGTCTATGCCTTTGATAACTTTCGGAGTTATCTTGTCGGTACGAAAGTTATTGTGTTCATTAAATTTCGGAGTTATCTTGTCGGTACGAAAGTTATTGTGTTCACTGACCATTCTGTCATCAAGTACTTGATCTCAAAGAAGGACGCAAAGCCGCGACTTATCAGGTGGGTTCTTCTTTTGCAAGAGTTTGACCTTGAAATTAGGGACAGAAAGGGATCCGAGAACCAAGTTGCCGATCGTTTATCGAGGTTAGAAAATGTGATTTCATCTCATGACTATACGGTAATTAATGAGTCATTCCCTGATGAACAATTGTTTGCTACGAACGATTTATCGTGCCCTTGGTATGCCGACTTTGTGAATTATATTGTTTCTGACCATGTTCCCTCCGACTTTACTCCTCAAAAAAGAAGAAATTTTTGCATGATGTACGCTATTACATATGGGATGAATAATTTTTCTTTAAGCATTTTGTTGATCAAGTTATCAAGAGATGTGTGCCAGAGGAGGAAATCAAATGTATCCTCGAACATTGCCACTCGTCACCCTATGGTGGACACTTTGGAGGAGACCGAACAACGGCTAAAGTATTACAATCAGGATTCTATTGGCCGACTCTTTTCAAGGTTTCATATAAATTTGTTACATCTTGTGACAGGTGTCACCGCGTGGGAAACATCACCAGGAGATATGAGATGCCGTTGCAAGGCTAAGTACATCCTTATGGCTGTTGATTATGTTTCAAAGTGATCAATGATGCTCAACTAAGTACATCCAGGAATTTTTCTCTGTTGATTCTCTGTAGGAACGACCTCTACTTAGGATTTGAGTATTTAATTTGTCGCCTTCGACAAGCGTGATCAATGATGCTCAACAGTTTCAAGTAGACTTCCAGTTCGTGATTGACTTCTTCTGCATTGCAATTATCTATATGAAGGATAGCTTTAATCAATTTAGAGTTGTGATCAGAAGAATTGCCCTTTCACCCATAGCGACAACGGATCAAATCATTGCCTACAATATGGCTAGAGAATGCTACTAGATTCATTGGTTTGACTACGAGCGCCACCAGGGTTCTAAGCACAGGGCTCTAGAGATTGAAGCTCAAAAGGAGTTGGCGGAAGCTCAAGTCTAGGCTGAGCTCAACCTCCTAAACGCAAAGATTGAGCGCAAAAACCATCGTCTACACATTGTCCAAGAAAAAATGCGGAAGCTCGCCAAGCAGGAGGAAATTCTTTCGAAATCGTTATCTAAATTCGAGAAAGCCTACGTTCACAACATTCGATCTCTTGAAAGCCTAGGTTCACAACCTTAGGCTTATCGTTGCTCGTGGCACCTCGCGCTTCTTCCCGCTTTGACTTATTGCGACTCGGCTCCTCTTTCTCGCTAGATGATATGGGAAAAGAGGAGAAATTTGCTTGTCAGATGGCTCGCGGAGATGGAGGGATTCGTGGCAGCTCTTCACTTTGCTTTGGCTTCCTGTTGGAGAAGCTGGAGAATGAGAAGTGTTCTTTCCTCGGGTTTTGGCCACATGATAATAGATTGGGGCTTATGTGGAGAAGTGTTTGTTTACTGCTGACTTTCATAGCAGCGTGCGAACTACATAATGGACGATGCGTCTATGTTGACCATCTAAATGTTTGAAGATTGACTATCATGTATATTTCCTTTTGATGCTGTAACCTTAGATGTTCTCTCTACAATGAGGATTGTTATCTGTAATGGTCATTAGTGCCAAAGTAATGTCCAACTTTTCCAACTGTATCCACAAACTTGGGAACCTCTTTCTTACGACCTCTTTATGACTTTCCCATATGGTTAGCATGTAAGACTTTAAATACTTCTCGTTGATTTTTAACTCATGTAAACGACCTTCAAGGTCAGCCAAACGATAGACATTCTTCTGTTACACTTTCTTAATTCGAAATGGACCTTCCCAATTAGGTGACTATTTCCCGAGGAAATAATCTCAAGTTCCTATCGAGAGGATCATCTTCCATGCCAACTCACCTTCTTTGAAACTCTTAGAATGTACCCTCTTGTCGTAATGCTGCATTATTCTTCGCTTTTGAACTTCCATTTTGTTTGCCGCTCTTGTGCGCAAATTCTCGAGATACTCAAGGTCTCGAGAATTGTCTCCATCATGACCCGTGTTTTGACTTGCTTGATTGCCCGTCTTTTGACCCGTCTGGTTAACCCGCAAGGACTTGTGCTTGACCTCGATGGGTACAATAGCTTCTTGTCCATACACCAAGTTATAAGGCGCTTCCCCAGTACTATCCATTTTAGTAACTCTTAAACCCCATAACGTCTCGATGAGTATTTCATGCCATCTCCTAGGGTTGTCCTCGATCATCCTTTGGACTACATTCTTAATAAGCTTATTTGGAGATTCGGCTTGGCCATTGGAATACGGATGGTAAGGTGAGGAGTTGTTAATCGTAACTCCAAATTCTCTCGAGAATTCTTACATTTGTTTCCATTGAACACAGTTCCATTGTCCACCACTATGTTATGTGGAAGCCCAAAACGAAAGATAATATTCGCCTTGATAAACTCGATCACGTCCTTTTGGTAAGCTTTTGCTTCTACCCGCTTGATAAAATAATATGCGGCCACTAATATGTAGGTGTCTCCTTTACTCGAGTGGGATTTAATTCCTCCGACTATATCCAAAGCCCATGATTTGAACGACCAACGTTGAGTTACTGGATTCAGTTCCGTTCATAGCGCTCGAGTTATAGGTCCAACTTTTGGCATTTCCTACAACCCTTAGCCATCTCGATACAATTCTTCTTCATATACGGCCAATAAAAACCATGTCTTTGAATCATTCGGTACATTTTCACGCCTGACTGGTGAGTTCCACAGAAACCTTCGTGTGTTTCTAACATGATTGGTGTGGCCTCATCCATATCAACACATCTTAAGAAAACACCATCCCGGGTTTTCTTGTACAACAGACCATCCAGAAGCACATATTCTCTGGCCGCTAACTTGATCTTCTTCTCGACTTGTGAGTTGGGGTTTTCTATGAATTGGATGTATGGTAACCCTTGTCTTCTTTCATGATGTCTATTTTATAATTTAATGTCATTCTATCCTTTTCTTCCTTTGTGGCAGGTAAACGAATCTCTAGAATTCTTCCTCCTATTTCTTTTTGTGGTGTGTCGTTCGATTTGTACCCCGATGCTAATTGGACCAATGAATTTGCCACTATATTATCTTGTTTGCCCACGTGCTCGAGAGTGACCTATTTGAACTTCTTGATCAACTGCTGGGTTGTAACCATGTGCTTCTTTAATTCTTGCATGTGACATAGACTTAGACCATTTACTTGGTTTGTGACTAGTTTTGAGTCACCTTTGATCAATACAACTTTTACCGTGCATTCGAGTAAGGTTTTTAATGTAACAATGAGTGCGTTATACTCAGTAGCGTTGTTAGTTGCATACTCGGCCAATTTAAAGGCAAAATTTGTTCTCGAAACCTGCTGGTGACTTTAAAACAATCCTAATTCCAGCTCCGAGTTTTGTCGAAGACCCATCAAACCAAGCTTCCCGTAGTTCTTGCATTTCTTCTTCTTGATTTACCGACGTCTCACTCCAGTATTCCGCTAAGAAATCTGCAAGAACTTGTCCTTTGCAAGCCTTTTGAGATTTGAATTTTAGGTCATATATAGATAGCACCAAACTCCACTTACTAACTCTTTCATTAAGTAGAGGACTCTCGAAAAATGTCTTCAAGACTTGTACCTTTGAGGCTACATATATTTCAATACTTCCTATGTAGTGTCACAAGTTTGCAACTGCATAATATACCGACAAACACATCTTTTCTGAAGCCGTGTATCTAGTTTCAGCAGGATTTAAGAGTCGAGACAAGTAGAATACGACTCTATCTCTCTTCTAGCCATCTTCTCGAGCCAAGAGAGTGCCAATCGTGGTAGCATTTTCCGCAATGTATAGAATAAAGGGTTTCCCGAGTTGAGGCAATGCTAAAACCGGAGGTTTCGTCAGGTATTCCTTGATTTTCGTAAATGCTTGATCGTGTTTGTCAGTCCACACATACCTATTCTTTCCCCTCAATAATGTTGTGAAAGCTTGTACTTTCCTCACTAGATTTCCAATGAATCTCCTCAGTGACTCTCCCAAGAAAAGCTTGTAACTCTTTCTTGTTTATCGGGGATTGTAATTCTTGTACTGCTTTGATTTTATGTGGATCAATTTGGACCCCTTTCCGATGCACTAGGAATCCGAGGAACTGTCCAGCTTGAACTCCAAATGCACACTTTGACGGGTTTAGTTTTAAATGATGTTTTCTCATCTGGAGGAATGTAGCTCGGAGATCCTCGACATGCAAATCACTAACTCTCGACTTTACAACAATGTCATCACTGTACACTTCTACTGTTTTTCCAATTAGAGAGTAAAAAATAGCATTCATGGCCCTTTGATAAGTGGCCCCATCATTTTTTAATCCGAACGGCATTACTACCCATTCAAAGATGCCAATTGGACATCAAAAGGCTGATTTATAAACATCTTCCTCAGCTATAATGATTTGATTGTATCCCGAGTAGCCATCCATTAATGACATAACAAAATTTCCTATTGTCTTGTCAATTAGCTCATCGGCTATTGCCATGGGATATTCATCTTTTGGAGTTGTTTTGTTCAAATCTCGAAAATCTATACACTCGGATCATGTCGTTTTTCTTGACTACAGGAACGATACCCGAGATCCATTGTGTATCGAGATGTCCTAATATATCGAGCTTGAAAAAGTTTTCTTACTTCTTCATACACGAGTTTGCTTACTGCTCCCACCATTCTTCGTGTGGCCTGTTGGACGGGTTTAAAATTTTCTCATATCGGGAGCTAATGTTCTACTAAACTCCTATCTAGCCCCAGTATTTCTATGTAATCCCAGGCGAACAATCTCGAAATTCATGTAAAACCTTGTTGGATTGTTCAGGAACACTAAGAGGGGGTGGATTAGTGTTTATAACTTTTTCGCCCTTTTCTCAGTATAAGTGGAAGCGTACTATAACTCAGCAGAGCGTTTCTCAGAATGAGATCTGCTTCGTTGTAACCGTTACGATTTTGTCGAGTAGGTTTTCGTACAAGTGTTGCACGATCGTAATGGACACAGTAGTTTATAGTGGTTCGGTCTTAATCGACCTACGTCCACTTTTCACCAACAAGGTGATTCCACTATAAAATATAATGGGTGCAAAGAGCCTTGCACTAGGCGTTTGGTTCTCACAAAGTGAGATTTAGAATCCCGTATAATTGATAATCACTCCTGGCAACGATCTGCTCCTCACTCAGTGGACGTCTTCTCGTTTCCAGCAGAATGATGCTTTTCCTCAGCAGTTGGTAGCTCAATGGATTCCACACAGAACGTTGTTGCTCAGATGTAAGCCTGTCTATCAAAGCACATAGACAACGTTATGCCAGAGATTAAATCATCAGATAATAATCCTTACAGTGACAAAAAGACTTCTGAGAGAGCAGCTCGTTTCTGATTCACAGTAGAGGATTGCTTTAGCACTTTTGTCGTTCAGCAGAGGATTTCCACACAGATCTTGTCTCTCCTGGAGATGAGCCTGTAATTGCTTAAGAGACAACCACGAAGTTGATCACACAGATCACCACAAAGACCACAAAGAGAAAAACCACAAAGATAACCACAAAAATCACTAAGAAAGGGTATCCATCCTACACTCAGTTCGGACGTGCACGGTTACCACAGCCGTGACTCACTGCACTGCACACCCAGTGCCTGGGGTGGAATTTTCTACTCCGACGGCTTCCACCCAACCTGCTCTACTATCCGTCCCTAGGAGTTCGAGACTTCAGCACAGCACCCCTGTGCTCGGGAGGATCTCTTTCCACTCCGGCGGCGTTCCCAACTCCTGTTCTACCCTGCAGGCACGATACTTCTGGCGCGCACCCGCAAGTGCGTGTCTAACTGCTCAAACTTCGTAGGTTCGAGACTTCCTGCGAAGAGACACGACAAGAACGGCTTCTTGCCAATGGGTTAGCAACTGGTTACTGAATTCAGCACAGGTATTCACTTAGCTTCCCTCAGACGATTCGCCAGCCGCTCGTTAAACACACCGAAGACACCTAGTCCCTCTCACGACGATCAAAGGATCTGACCTCTGCCCCTTGACACTCTCACACGCAGCTTGAAAGAGAAAGAACCAAGAGACACTTAACACCTTTCGTTCTCCGTCGACCTCAAAGCTTCACTCAGATCACTCAGGCTTTGGAACCACTCAGATGTACAAAGGCACTTGGATCTGTCGTCTTTGGTCTGATTATAATGGAGAAGGAAGCACAGAAGACGTCCAGGCAATCTTCGAGATTTGTTGCCAAAATTGGCAGCCAGGACTTAGCAACGGTCGGCTTGACCGATCGCTGTGCTATGGAGAGTAAGTACCAACGGTAACTTTCCTCACTTATCTTAATCAAATAATTTATTTCTAATATTTATAATCTGATCATAATCTTATCTGATTGATTATGATCAATCAACAATATTTGATTAGATATTTCATCATGTTCCTGCGTAACATTGCTATAGGATATCAGAAACATATTTTGTTTCTAAAAATAAACTTGGAAAGATAATCTCACAATATTTAGTTGCCTAAATCTTTATAATGAGATTATTAAACCACATTTAAATGAATTTGGATACTCAGACGAATGATCTGAGATAACCTAAAATAAAACGTGGGTATTGAAAATTTGTTTCCATATGTTTAATATGTATTCGTAATATCACAACAACAACTCACTGTAGCATATAACAGTTACTAGCTGTGATTCAGCGACACATTGCTCAAGCTCATCACTAGGGACAAGCACGTAACTCACGAAACATTACTGCTGACCATCAGTAACGCACTGCTTAAGTTCATCATTAAAATCAGGTTAACATTCTCCCCTTTTTTGATGATGACAAAACCTTTCTCGGGGGTAGAGCTTGAGTCCAATAATCTCCTAACTCCCCCTAAGGCTTAGCACTGATTTGTTAAGTTAAGTGGAAAACTTGGAAAGCTCCCCCTTAACCCCTTAACTTATTTTTCTCCCCCTTTTTGTCATATCAAAAAGAAATGATTAACGCAAATAGTAGTGACATTGCTAGTGCAGCAAAAACATGCTGACACTCCAAACAAGCTGACATAGCAGCAAAGAGTTATTGTGATCTAGCAAGATCGAACTGTTTCAAAAACAAGAACAAATGAGCAGAGACATCTAAAGATAGAGAGGAGAGTAGCTCAATCCTCAGCAGAGAGCATGGCTCAATCCTCAACAGTTTCAAGCAGAGTCTGGATCATCTTTTCTAGGCGCCCAAGTCTCTCAGCAAATGCATCCATCCTCTCAAGAATGGAGCGACGAGTAAAGTTGAGTTCCTCAGCGAGGGATTTCTGCACCTTGGAAGAAGAAGGGGACTCATCCTTTGATAAAGGGGCCTCTCGCTCACGTTTAGCACGACGCTGTTTGCCAGTTTCAGCAGTGGCCTTGCCACGGACAGAGGCAGCGATTTCTCGCTTGGTTGGTTTCTTGATGAATACACCATCAACATATTGGTAGCCCATACTCGCCACGGAATTAGCTCCAATAACCTATGTAGTCCAGGTATCCATTTGATTCACAGGAACAACCTGCTCCCCATAAATCTGCAGCAGTGCAGTAATAACGTGTGCAAAAGGAAGGGCCATGTTCTCATCCTGAACACAAGAAGCCATGTGTCCAAAAATAACACTTCCCAAATTCACAGGAATACCTCGCTTGAGATGAACCATCAAATTCCAATCTCTGGGCATGATAGTATCAATACTGCCAATACGAGGAGCTAAGCAAGACATTACTGCCTTGTGAAACATCCTGTTGCTAAAGCTCAGCCCAGTGTTCTACAAATATCCGCTGACAGTAACAGCCTCACCGTCATTGATGGTCTGATAAGCCTCTAGTTTTCCCTCATTGATCACCCTCAGATTGTTGAAGGGATCAGAGTTAAAGATGCGGCAAACATCAAACACAGAGAAGACGAAGACTTTATCATCAACTAGCACCTTGATGTACTTAATGAGGGAATCCCTTTTATAAAAGATAATGTTGGCATAAAATTCCTTGACTTTAGAGATAGAACCTATGCCATCATACTCGCAAAAAGACCGCCAGGTCAATTTCTCAAACATCTCAACAAAGTGCAACTGATGTTCGGTGAACCAGTCAAAATCAACACGCTTGCATGCAGCAATGTTGCAGTTTGCCATGTTACGGCTGGGCATTGTATTATCAGCAAGAATGCGTCTTAACTCAGCCAGAGAGACATTCTGATCAATCTCAGGGATAAATACAGAAGAATCTGTATTTTTCACTTTCTTATGACCAGGAGAACTAGAGTGCATACCATCCTTTAGACCAGCGAAGGGTCGCTTCATCCTGGTGCGAGAAGCAATACCAAAGTAGAGCCAACAGGAGGAGGATTCTGAACAACAGAACCAACCACCTCCACAGTGTCATCCGCAGCAGGGGTCTTCTCAGCAGAAGAGTCTTGTTCACCCACGGACTGAGTAGCATCAAGATCCTCACTTTCCTTACTCTCATCATTAGAGAGTTCTAGATCTGGAGTAAGGGAGGTATCCGCTTTGTCAGAGAACTCGGACACAGCTGGTGTAGACTTGGTAACCTCCTCTGGTGCAGCGGTTTCTTCCTCAATAGCGAGGGTTTTCTCCGCAGCAACTTTAGAATCGCCAAGAACAGTGGCATCAATAGCCGAAGCCACATTTTCCTTAACAGGAACAGCAGCAGGTGTCTCCTTGGTCTTAATGACCACAGGAGCAGGGGCATGCAGTAGCGAAGGCTCCCCCTCAGTAACTGGGATATTCTCCTGAATGGAGAGTTGCTGGACGGAAGCAGTCACAGCCTGCGACCGTTTCTTAGGGTTTCCCTTCCCCTTTGAAGATTTTGTAGATTTGGGTGCCACGATCAGATTTGGAAGAAGAGACGGAGGAATAAGGTAGAGGTTGAAGAAAAGATGAAGGAAGTTAGGGATTTTACCGTAGGGGTAGTTCCCTTTTTAAAGAATATTTTGTAGAAAGAAACAGAGAAGGAAATGGCACCATAGGAAATTTTATTTTCCTATCAAAAATTTCTTAAAATAGTTAGATGACAATATTATCATCTCAGATATTAGGATTACATATCCCTAATTCACTTCGTAAATATTCAAACCTTTCCTTATCAAGTGGTTTGGTAAGAATATCAGCAAGCTGTTGCTTAGTATTTATATGCTGAATCTCAACTTTCCCACTTTATGCATTATCACGCAAGAAGTGATGTCTCAACTCGATATGCTTAGATCTCGAGTGATAGACGGGATTTCGTGATAAATTTATTGCACTTGTGTTATCACACATTAATGGAATACTGTTGAAATGAAGATCATAGTCTTCAAGTTGTTGTCGCATCCATAATAACTAAGCACAGCAACTAGCTGCTGCAACGTATTCTGCCTCAGCTGTGGATAAAGCGACTGATGTCTGCTTCTTAGAGAACCAGGAAATTAACATATTTCCCAATAATTGACAAGTACCGGAAGTACTTTTTCTATCTATGCGGCATCCAGCATAGTCTGCATCTGAATATCCTATGGGATCCAGCAACGATCCCCTGGGATACCATAACCCTACGCTAACAGTCCCTGTGAGGTATCTAAAGATCCTCTTAACTGCAGCAAGGTGTGACTCTTTTGGACCAGATTGATATCTAGCGCATAAGCATACGCTAAACATGATATCTGGTCTCGAAGCCGTAAGATGGAGTAATGACCCTATCATGCTTCTGTATAGCTTGGAATCAACTTCCTTTCCACCTTCATCTTTTTCAATCTTGGTATTACTACCAATAGGAGTCGACAAAGGTTTAACATTCTCAAGCTCAAATTTCTTGAGCAGCTGTTTGCTGTACTTTTCTTGATGGATAAAAATTCCATCTTCAGTTTGCTTAATTTGGAGTCCAAGGAAGAAAGTGAGTTCTCCCATGAGACTCATTTCAAATTCTCCTCTCATAAAGTTAGAAAATTTGGTGCATAGTTGTTCATTTGTTTAACCAAATATAATGTCGTCCACATATATTTGAGCGACTAAAAGATCAGCATCCTGTTTTTTAAGAAACAAGGTTGTATCGATTTTACCACTCCTATATCCCATTGCTATAAGAAAGGAACTAAGCTTTTCGTACCATGCTCTCAGAGCTTGCTTAAGCCCATATAAATCTTTAGATAGCCTATAAACATGATTGCGAAATTTTGGATCGGTGAATCCAGGAGGTTGTTCAACATAAACTTCCTCTTTTAGATCACCATTGAGGAATGGGCTTTTCACATCCATTTGAAATAGCTTGAAGTTATTATAGCAAGCATACGCTAGAAGTAAGCGTATTGCTTCAAGACGCGCCACGGGAGCGAACGTTTCATCATAATCGATACCCTCTTCTTGAGAGTAACCTTTCGCTATAAGTCTGGCTTTGTTTCTCACAACATTTCCAGACTCATCAAGTTTATTTCAATAGACCCATTTTGTTCCAATAATGGAACGATCATTAGGTCTAGGTACTAAACTCCAAACTTTGTTTCTCTCAAATTGGTTCAATTCCTCTTGAATTGCGAGAATCTAGTTTGGATCATCGAGCGCATCATCAATGCCTTGAGGTTCCTTTTGAGAAATAAATGCGGAGTGTTCACAGTACATACTTGCTGTATGTCGAGTTCGCACTCCTGTGTGTATTGATCCTATGACTTGGTCAATAGGATGTCTTTTCTTATATAAAGGAGGAACACGATCCTCTATTTGTATATCCTAAAAACCACCAGAAACATTTTCAGTGTGTGCAGCAGGCACTTGCTGTATATCTACTACAGTGTTTCCGTTCGGATCAGCAATCGTTTGCTGTGATGTTTCATTTGATACTGTGGTTGAGGATTGTTCTGCTGCTTCCACAGCATCTTCCTCCTGTGTCGGAGAATCATCAACTTTAACATTGATGGACTCTTCAACAGTCAAAGTTCTTTTACTAAAAACTTTATATGCTTTGCTCGTGAGAGAGTATCCTAAGAATATGCCCTCATCAGATCGAGCGTCAAACTTCCCGACACCATCTTTAATGGGTCTCAAGATAAAACAATTACTCCCAAATGGATGGAAGTATGAAATATTAGGCTTTCTGCCTTTATATAACTCATAGGGAGTTTTCCCTAAGGAGAGCCTTAAGTGAACTCAATTTGAGATATAACATGCTGTACTTACAGCCTCAGCCCAAAGATTTTTAGCAACCTCACTTTCCAGCAACATGGTTCTCGCCATGTCCTATAAGGTTCTATTATTTCGCTCTACAACTCCATTTTGTTGTGGAGTATATGGAGTAGAGAAATTATGGTTAATACCATATTCTTCACAGAATGAAGTGAAGTCATGGTTCTCATGTTCAGTACCATGATACGTTCTTATGCTTCGTAGAGAAACACCTTTCTCATTTTGAAGTTGTTTGACTAAGATTTCAAAGGTTGCAAACGTATCACTTTTGTGAGCTAAAAATTTAACCCAAGTGAATCTGGAAAAGTCATCTACCACAACTAATCCATAACGTTTACCTCCTAGACTTTGAGTCCTTGTTGGACCAAATAAGTCCATATGAAGTAATTCTTTGCTTGAAAACATATTTTTACTTTTAAAGGAAACCTTTATTTGTTTGCCAATAAAGCAAGCTTTGCAAAACTTGTCATTGTCAAACTTAATTTTGGGCAATCCCTTAATAACATCTTTTCTGGCAAATTTGGACAGCAAGTCATAGTTTGCATGTCCCAACCTTCTATGCCATAAAATAGCCTCGTCCTTAACAGACAAGAGACAATTTTCTCCAGCGGAGACGTTCTTAAAAGACAGGATATAGATGTTTTTCTTGCGTTCACCAATGAAGCAATTAACACCATCCCGTGAAACGTTACACGTCCTTTCATCGAAAGAAACATGATAACCTTTATCGCACAATTGACTAATACTAATCAAATTGTAATGGAGGCCTTTAACATAAAGAACTGCTTCAATGGTTAGGGAGTAAGAACAGTAAATGGTCCCTGTTCCTTTAACCATCCCTTTTCCATTATCACCAAAGGTGACAGCACCACCATCCTGGAAAACCAGTATGGAGAATAAGGAGACATCTCCTGACATATGCCTCGAGCAGCCACTATCTAAGTACCATATATGGTTCTTAGCGATGGACTTGAAGCATCCCTGAAATAGAGAAAGAACTTAAGTAAGTCGTTGTTTCCATTTAACAATAGAACCATCAACTTTAGAAGTAATGCCAAGCATATCATTTCGCCTCACATGGCAATTTTTGATAAAATGATCAGGCTTTCTACAATAATAACAAAGCCTAGGTAACCTTTGAATAATATAATGAGACTCGCCATTCCTAACGTGAGGAGGAACATATTTCCTATGTTTCACATTTTTTGAATCATGCTTCTCATGTACACATAAATCAGTTTTGTTGTGCACAGCACTGAGTTTAACCTTTGAATAATATAATGAGACTCGCCATTCCTAACGTGAGGAGGAACATATTTCCTATGTTTCACATTTTTTGAATCATGCTACTCATGTACACATAAATCAGTTTTGTTGTGCACAGCACTGAGTTGCTGTTGCAGTTCCTCAATCTTTAATTTAGATTGAGAAAGTTGCTTTACCGCTTTCTTTGCCTTTGCTGATTTGCTGATAACTCTTCCTTAAGAGAATCGTTCTCAGCACTCAAGAATTTATTCTCCTTCTTGAGAGCCTTATTATTTGTGGACAAAGACTCAATTTTATCATAAAGTTCTGAGAAAAGATTCTCAATATCTTCAGCAGATAAATCAGAAGGTGAGAAAGCGTTTACCTTCTCAGTTTCAGCATCAGTTTGCGCCATATAGCAGATGTTTGCTGTTTCATCATTCTGATCTGATTCCTCATCACTATCACTCCAAGATGCCATTATGACATCTTTCTTATATTTTGAAGGTTTGCCCTTCTCATTTGGAAGTAGGCAATCTGGTCGCATATGACCAGGTTTGTGTTGCACTCATAGCACACACCACCTTTACTTTGGTGTGATTTAGTGTTCTTCTTTTGAGCATCTCATTTTCCTTTGAAACGATTTTTGCGAAGATACTTCTTAAATTTCCTTGCCATGAAGGAGATTTCATCCTCTAAATCGGACGAGGATTCATCCTCGGAATCATCGAAGGATTCAACGCTCCCTTTAAATGAAACAGCATTAGTCTTCTTATCTTCAGCAACCTTGTTCTCATTTTCGTAAGCAACGAGAGAACCAAGTAACTGTTGAAGACGTAAGCTCGTCAAATGTTTAGCTTCTTCAATTGCCGTCTTCTTGGCTTCCCAAGTTTTAGGCAGTGAGCGAAGTATTTTTCTGACTAGCTCAGAATTGGAAATGGTCTTGCCAAGAGATTCCATGGCATTAGTGATTTCGGTGAGTCTATCAAACATTTGATTTATTGACTCATCTTTTTTCATCTTGAATGCTTCGTAATGAGTTACTAATGCATTCACTTTGTATTCCTTGACTTGTTCTGTTCCATCATAGATTAAAGCAGTCTATCCCACATTTCTTTCGCCGTCTTACAAGTAGAGACGCGATTGAACTCATTCGCACACCAAGTAGTGCAAACTCATGGTTGGAGGTCGGCCCCTTTTGCCTTGCTTTAGTGTTCAGCGAGATAATTCTCTTCCTTTCAAATTCATGCTGAGAGTCGCTGGGATTAGATGGAGGAATTACGAGATCTCCTTCCATTATAATCTGCCAACAATCGGCTTCTTTTGCTCCTATGAACAACTCCATTCTCATTTTCTAATATGAGAAGTATTGTCATGCAAAGAGCGAAGGACGTTCGGTCGAATGACCATCAGTTAAGAGCATCGACATTCTGCTCAGGATTCAGCAACACTTTACTGTGCTTAATGTTATACTTTCAGCAACAAGCTGTTCTGATCCTTAGGTTCAGCAACAGAGTTCTGTACTAGCAATCACACAGAAAGCTTTTCAGCAAACCTGCTCTGATACCAATTGGTGGATCATTCAGGAACACTAAGAGGGGGTGAATTAGTATTTATAACTTTTTCGCCCTTTTCTCAATGTAAGCGAAAGCGCACTGTAACTCAGCAGAGCGTTTCTCAGAATGAAATCTGCTTCGCTGTAACCATTACGATTTTGTCGAGTAGGTTTTCGTACGAGTGTTGCGCGATCATAATGGACACAGTAGTTTATAGTAGTTCGGTCTTAATCGACCTACGTCCACTATATAATATAATGGGTGCAAAGAGCCCTTGCACTAGGCGTTTGGTTCTCACAAAGTGAGATTTAGAATCCTGTACAATTGATGATCACTCCTGGCAACGATCAGCTCCTCATTCAGTTGACGTCTTCTCGTTTTCAGCAAAATGATGCTTTTCCTCAGCAGTTGGTAGCTCGATGGATTCCACACAGAACGTTGTTGCTCAAATGTAAGCCTGTCTATCAAAGCACACAGGCAACGTTATGTCAGAGAATAAATCCTCAGATAATAATCCTCACAGTGACGGAAAGACTTCTAAGAGAGCAGCTCGTTTCTGATTCACAGTAGAGGATTGCTTCAGCACTTTTGTCGTTCAGCAGAGGATTTCCACACAGACCTTGTCTCTCCTGGAGATGAGCCTGTAATTGCTTAAGAGACAACCACGAAGTTGATCACACAGATCACCACAAAGACCACAAAGAGAAGAACCACAAAGATAACCACAAAGACCACTAAGAAAGGGTATCCGTCCTACACTCAGTTCGGACGTGCACGGTTACCACAGCCGTGACTCACTGCACTGCACACCCAATGCCTAGGGTGGAATTTTCTACTCCGGCGGCTTCCACGCAACCTGCTCTACTATCCATCCCGAGGAGTTCGAGACTTCTGCACAGCACCCCGTGCTCGGGAGGACCTCTTCCCACTCCGGCGCGTTCCCAACTCCTGCTCTACCCTGTAGGCACGATACTTCTGGCGCGCACCCGCAAGTGCGTGTCTAACTGTTCAAACTTCGTAGGTTCGAGACTTCCTGCGAAGAGCACGACAAGAACGGCTTCTTGCCGATGGGTTAGCAACTGGTTACTGAATTCAGCACAGGTATTCACTTAGCTTCCCTCAGACGATACGCCAGCCGCTCGTTAAACACACCGAGGACACCTAGTCCCTCTCACGACGATCAAAGGATCTGACCTCTGCCCCTTGACACTCTCACACGCAGCTTGAAAGAGAAAGAACCAAGAGACACTTAACACCTTTCGTTCTCCGTCGACCTCAAAGCTTCACTCAGATCACTCAGGCTTTGGAACCACTCAGACGCACAAAGGCACTTAGATCTGTCGTCTTTGGTCTGATAATAATGGAGAAGGAAGTACAGAACACGTCCAGGCAATCTTCGAGATTTGTTGCCAAAATTGGCAGCCAGGCCTCAGCAACGGTCTGCTTGACCGATCGCTGTGCTATGGAGAGTAAGTACCAACGGTAACTTTCCTCACTTATCTTAATCAAATAATTTATTTCTAATATTTATAATCTGACCATAATCTTATCTGATCGATTATGATCAATCAACAATATTTGATTAAATATTTCATCCTGTTCTAGCGTAACATTGCTGCAGGATATTAGAAACATATTTTGTTTCTAAAAATAAACTTGGAAAGATAATCTCACAATATTTAGTTGCCTAAATCTTTATAATGAGATTATTAAACTACATTTAAATGAATTTGGACACTTAGACGAATGATCTGAGATAACCCAAAATAAAACGTGGGTATTGAAAATTTGTATCCATATCTTCAATATGTATTCATAATATCACAGCAACAACTCACTGTAGCATATAACAGTTACTAGCTGTGATTCAGCAACACATTGCTCAAGCTCATCACTAGGGACAAGCACATAACTCACGAAACATTACTGCTGACCATCAGTAACGCGCTGCTTAAGTTCATCATCAAAATCAGGTTAACAAACCTCTTTTAGGGCAAAAGCTAACTTGCTAACCAGAAAAGCACTCATATAAGTGAGCCTGGGATTCTTTTCTAAAGCAAGATTAAGACTAATCAAAGGGTCTGATTTTGAAAACGAAGTTTCTTGACTATGGTCGTCGAGTTACAAAGAAAAACACCTAAAACTGGCCTGGAACCGAAAGAAAATGATAACGGTGTGATGCAACGCGCTTTTTCAACACAACCTAAACATCCTAAGGGATGTGCTTCCTAGTGCACATCAACCCAATCTTCTTTCTCCTTAACCTTCATAGGTGCCCTCTGGTAGGAGTCTATTGGGCCCTAACTCTGTATCATCAGCTCGATTTCCTTCTCCAGCATGATTCTCGATCTCGACTTCCAAGTCCCCGACTCTAATGCTGGCCTGAGTGAGCACCATATTTCCTTCCAATTTCCCTGAGGCCTTTCACCCATCTAAGTAATGGGAATCCCTTCCTCAGGAACCAACATCCCCGGGTCGCTCTCGAAACCATCGTCTCCGGGAGCCTCCACAGTGAAATTGAACAAAGGAGTGAAGCCTCTAGCTTAGGGAGTATCGTCTTCCTCACTTCCCCATCCAATAGTGACTATGGGAGGCTCGACTCTTATTGCGTCAACCTGGTGGATTATGCCTTTCTCCCCTTCGTGAATCAACGATCAACTTTCAGGATCATTCTTCTCCTACTCCTCCTTCTGGAACGCCTGTTCCTCTGCAATAAAATACAGATACTTAGTTTCACAAGAACAATGACTCTTGTCGGCCCGAATGAGCTTTTTTTCATCATCAAGTCATATCATCAGCTCTTTATGTAAAGTAGAAGGTATGACCGCTGCTTTATGCAGTCAATCTCGACCGGAAAGAGCATTAAAGGCCGAAGCAATGTCGAGCAAAAAGAAAGTTGTCTCCATCTCATGCCTCCCGACTTGAAGGTTCACTGAGAATACTCCCATAGATTCTGAGCTTTTCCATTGAAGGCGGTAATCGACATCCTTGTATTTCTTAACTACCACCTTTCTTTGCCCATCGCAAGGAAAGTCGCAAAGGGGAGAATATTCACTGTAGCCCCATTATTGACTATCACCTTATTCATCCTTACTCCGTTGAAATCCGTTGTGATGTCCATGGAATGAATATATTGCCTCATCCCAAGAGGGGATTTCTCAAACTAATGAAGCGGCAATCCTGACCTAGAAACCTTACGTACCGTGCCATTAGGGAACATGATTCTTTTACCGTCTCTCAAGAAGGAGGGGGGTAGCTCAACCATTTTACAAGTCACCATAGGATCTTCGTCTTCCTGATGTCCGCAAGGAGGTTCTTCTTGTAATGGTGTGTAATCTACATACTCATCAACATAATCTTCCTCTTTCTCATCGTATGCTTGTTAAGTTTCATCTCGAGACCCACTCGCCTCTACTAGCAAAACACTTTTACTTTTCTTTATTTCCCTATGAGTGCGTCTCAAGATCCTCTTACGTAGCGACTTAGCGATGACCATTTTCTTGCAAACTTGCTGCCATCCGATTTGCGGGTCCTTTGCAAGGTGCTCTCCTACAATTTGTCCAAGATTTTTAACAGGGCATTTCACGTAAGCAAAGTCCTTTTGATCTAGGTCATAGCCCTTAATCTCCTGCACGCTCGGTTCAGGCACAACGACATCAATGCGATTTGTAATGAAATTACCTGCAACCTCACTTTTGAGTTTGATCTCAATTTCTTCATTGGTTGACAGTTGAACCAGCTTCAAGAAGTATAGCACGCAGCACTTGGTGCACATCTGTGGAATGAGGAATTTGTTTGAGACAATCAGCTTGCACTTCTCACATAGCATCCCTTTCTCAAAAAACCGGGCGATATGTGGGCCTTCCAGGATCAGTTTTTGGTCTATTTGAAAAACCCCTTTCCCATTTTGCAGATAGAACAGGAGTTTTCGCGACTTCCATAGTACCGATGACGGGGGTATCCTTCCTTGTGTGCTTGTCTGGCATCTTTTCTCAAGCAACAATTCCAGACTTCTCATAGTCATTCATATGCTCGCTACACGGGTCCTATCAACTTTGTCACTCTCATCGTGTTGTCTCTGACGGCGCTCATGTCCAATGGATCCGGATGAGGAGCTAGCATCGGGAGTATGATGGCACCATTGCCACCTCCTCGAAGTGGGTAAAGTCATATTAGGGACTCCCTTTGTTCATCTGCAAGTATCTGCGGAAGTTACAACACTTATCCGTGGTATGGGTCGAGTCCAGATTGCAATGCCAATGTCCATCAAGAATTTCTCGAACTGGGCAAGTCCCCACTTCTCCCTCGACCAGGCGTTTGAAATGCCTGTTAGTAATGGTGGTCTCTCCAGACACCTTAACTCCCTGAGATACATTATGACCATTAATTTCGAGATAATATGCAGAAATATCATTATCAACATCACACTTGTTTTCATGCTCAAGATAATATATGTATTATTGGTTCTTCACCAAAGGGATTATCATCTACAATACTCGACTCATTTACTTTAGCAAACCATGATTCTTTCGACATGATCAAATGTTGAATGAGATTTCTAAAGTGCACATGCTTGAGTCGCACGAGTAAAAGTTTCGTGCCATTTACAATAATACTTCCTTCAATCTCTCGATCGTTCTGGGCAACTTATACTCGGGCCTAAGCTTTATGCGTCCTTTCAGGTGTAACCAGTCAAATATTTTGTTCATCTAATCTATGTCAAAAAGAACTCTCTTTCTTCATTACATTTTTTAGAAGCCTGAGCTTTATAATTTTTCTTTACTAAAGGCTCACATATTGTCATTTCCCCTTTTATGGACTCAACTACATCAAACTTCGCCCAAGATTCTACTTGGCAATTCCTAACGAGTGGAACTCCTCTAACAAGAAATTATGATACTTAGTTACTCGTCTCGAGAGATCATGAATCCCGAAAACGCTCCCTTTGGATTTTTTTTCCTTATCTTTAGTGACAGGCGCTCTCTGCTATTTCGAGTTGATCTCTCTTGGCTAAGGTAGTCGTACACTTCAACAAATTTCTTCTAAATTTTATTAAAAATGAAGTAGGATTCTCCCCAAGCAGCTGTTTCATTTTCATTATTTCTGCTAGAGAGGTTACTGAGTCTAACTTAGCAAAAGCTTTGAGGAATCGAGTCTGCATCTCGACCCAACCTAAAATAGAATTTGGGCGAAGTCTTGAGTACTAGCCAAACGCCTCTCTCGTTAATGAATTAGAGAAAAGTTTAAGCATATCATCATTTGACATTTCTCTCATGTGATGAGTAAATCTAGCAATATGTTCTACATGAGTCATTTCATCGTCTCCCAAGAATAAGGTAAAGCTAGGAATTTTGTATCCTCGAGGTATTTCTATCCCTCGCTCTATATAGTCGGGAATTGGACACGTGACAAGCATACCTCCTTAGTCCTTGCACCTAGGATCATTTGTGCTACCACTCAAGCAATCTAACCACTCAGATCGGGATCCACCACCAGCTTTGGATTTTTCTCGTCTTTTCTAGGTTTATAGTAGAAACTCTCAGGGTTTCGTCGGTACGAAGATTAATAAGCTGGACATACATTATGTTCGGAATCTACAAATGTAGAGTTTAAATTCATGGTAGGCTTAGGCATTGGATTTTTTTAACTACCCACGCCGATTCCAAACGCGCCATTAGAATTTACATGATACAATTCAGCATACGCTTTATAAATATTTTCATTAAATTTATGTTTTCCAGCAGCTTTCCTGGCATCTCCCATGAATGATTTTTCACCTAAAGGCTCATTCTTTTTCTCGGATCTATCATTCCTAAGAAGACTTATCATATCTATGAGTTCTGGATGCTTTTCATCCATTCACATTTTTAGTTCTCTATGGCTTTCTACAATCCCCACTTTTAATTCTCTCATAGCGTTGCTAAATTCAGGTTTAATTACAAAATTCGTAGGAAAGAAGACAAGCCAGGGGTTATTTTGAGGACCTATAAGCACATCTTGTATATCACCAGTCTGATTTTCGATGTTTTTCCCTTTATTATTAGGGTCAACTTTCGTAGGATTTCTTCCATCTCTAGCATGAGGCATTGTGAATTCTTAGCAATTGCACACCCACTGTGGTCGCCAAAAACGTGGTGGTGCGAAATTGTGTTCCTCGCAACACATGTCGAATTTTACAGCGATAGTGTTGTCGCCGTAAAGTAAATTGAACGGGAAATAAACACTCGAAGTGAAATCAAACAGCGTCGAATTACAAAGGTTGAGTTTTTACAGCATTTATAGACATAATGAAAATGAGAAAACAACAAAAGAGACGACGAAAATGGGATTACCATGCTTCACAGTTGACGGCGAACGAACGACGGCTACGGCAGATCTCTTTAATGGAATCTACTTTGGTAGATTGATGATCGGATGTGGTGAGGGTGAATGGTGGTTTCAGGACGTTGTTTGAGGACGCTTTGGGGAGAGCAAAGGCGGTAGATCACTCTTGTGGAATTTGGACTTATTGAGTTGATTATGCATTTCTCTCTTTGTTCTTTCTGCCTTTTATGTTCCAAGAATCTTACAATTACAGTTATCCATGATTTTCTTTATCCGTGTGCATGATCGAATCCCTATAGGAGCCATGCACAATGTTTAAACCAACCTTTCTGGGTTTGCCACGTGCCCTTTTCATTGACGTGGTCAAAATATCCCGACTCCTCAATTGTTTCAAGGCTGACTACTCAAGGTGTCATAGTCTCTTGAGACACATTATTTTTCTGCGTAATCACCTGAAGTTATTCGAAACACGTTTCTCAAGTCACCTTCACCGGATTTCAAAATCCATGTATCAAGACATTGACTTTTAAAATTAGACGATACGCGCGTGCGCGTGAGTTTGTTTTCCTTTTGGGCTAACATGATTATTTTTGCTGAATTATTTAAATAAAAAAAACCGGCCATCTAACATTTTTCTAGAAAAGAAAACTACAGGTAATTTATATAAAGCAAATAGTTCATGCTAAAGTCCGGAAGAAAATAAAGTAAAGCATTAATGAGTCAAAATCCCCGAAAAGATGGCCGCTTTTTTATAGTATTAGAGGATGCGAATTCGACTTCACTAAAAGGGTGTATATTTGTTTTTAGAAGCGGTTAACGGTACGTGCAAGAAACGGTTACGTAGTTTACTAATTAATACTAACGAAAAGTAGTAAATTTTACTAAAAGTTGACCGTTACTAACGAAGTTAACGCAAAATTAGTAAAAAATGTAGTAAAATTTACTACTTTTCGATAAACTTTTAGTAAAGTCAACGCAAACTTAGTAAAAAAGTATGGAAATTTTACTACTTTTTCACTGTTCATTCCAGTTCAAGTTTACTACTTTTGCGCTGACTTTAAAACTTTTCCGTTATTAACGTCAACGCAGAATTAGTAAAAAATGTAGTAAAATTTACTTCTTTTTTTACAAATTTTGCGTTGACTTTACTAAATTTTTTCGTATTTTAGTAAAGTCAAACCAGTTTCAGTAAAAAAAAGGAGTAAAATTTACTACTTTTTTTACTAATTCTGCGTTGACATTATTAACGGAAATATTTTAGTAAAGTCAGTGCAAGGTTAGTAAAAAACGTAGTAAATTTTACTACATTTTACTATATGAAATATGCCGATAATTAGTAAATGTTTACTAATTCTGGTGTTTTTCTTAGTAAAAAACTCTTCCTCTTAGTAAATTTTACTAATTTTGAGTTGCTTTTACTAAAAAAGTAGTAAACAGCTACTAAAAACTGAAGGCGTTTATTAACAAATTTACTAATTAGAACAGTGTTTCCGAACCTAACTCCGAACCTATTTATGTTGTGAAATTACCTCTCTACCTTGGTTACTAAACTTATTACTAATTTACTAAACATATTACTAAGTTTGTTTTCATTTAGTTCAACTGCGTAAATATAACTAACTTAATTACTAATAATGAGGTCCGGTGTCGTAAAATTTACTAACTTTTTTTTAATATAATATTGGTAAAGCGTTTGTCGTTGGATTTGGGTTTCCTGGCTGCACGTCGTCCCCGAGTTCCTGCTGCAGGTCGGCTTCATCCCAGATCTTCGGCTGGCCGTCCTCTTCAACCCACACATATTCTGCAGGTCATCCTCCGATATCTTCGGCTGGATGGCAATAACGTTGGTTTGAAAGTTAGGGTTTATGTGTTCCCCCGCTTCCGTTTTCCCCTTTGTTTTTTGTCATTCAAGGTGACCCAGAAGCGCGAGATCGTGGTCATGAAGATGGTGAAGCACCCTCACATCGTGGAGTTGCATGGGGTGATGGCGAGCAAGTCAAAGATTTACATCGCCATGGAACTGGTCAGGGGCGGGGAGCTTTTCACGAAGGTTTCGAGGGGGAGGCTGAGGGAGGAGGTCGCGAGGATGTACTTCCAGCAGTTGATTTCGGCGATCGATTTCTGCCACAGCCGGGGTGTCTATCACCGTGACCTGAAGCCCGAGAATCTGCTGTTGGATGACGAGGGGAACCTCAAAGTCTCCGACTTTGGGTTGAGCGCCTTCTCCGAGCATCTGATGAATGATGGTTTGTTGCACACCACGTGCGGCACACCTGCATATCATGGCGATGTATCGAAAGATCCACAAAGGTGATTTCAAATGTCCACAGTGGTTCTCTTCTGATGCGAGGGGACTCATCACCAAGCTACTCGATTCGAACCCAAGCACCAGAATAACCATTTCCAAGGTGATGGAGTCTCCTTGGTTCAACAAATCTGTGCCTAAAATCTTAAGGAGTAAGGAAGAATTGGAATTCCGCTCGTTCGATTGTGCGGATGATGCGGTGATGGAAAGAAGTGCAAGGAACGAGCTTAGGCCTGCACTCAAGGATGTGCTGTGGACGTCAAACCCAACTCCCGCTTGAATGAGAGATGTTATAATCTTCGGCTGTCTGAATCAATCCCATGTTCTGTCAACTAAGTCAGTAATGTGTTCGGGTTTGGATCACGTGCCGAATTGTCTTGTGCATGTATTTTGTTTCTGTTTGAACCGTTTGTGATTAAGCAATTGTTTGTTGTCCTGGAATCAAAATTCAGCTTCATACCTATCATTTGGATTATTGCCAAGGGTTGTCCGTGAGTTCACATGTGACCAGACAACACCAATTTCGCCACTACAAGATATCCATGTTACTTCTACTAGACAAAAGACTAGCCTTTCTGCCGTGTTCAATTTGGATTTGAGAAGAGGACAGGCCAACTTGGAGTATAGTTTGATTCCTCTTCAACTATGGCGTCTCTCGACTCAACCCTCACAATCCAACCCCGTTCTTGTGACATTCTGGGTGTGGTTGAGTCGTTGTCTTGCTTTAGTACGGGATTGTTTTGCACCTGGGAATGAAATGGTGATGAACCAGAATAATGGCTTTCACCCATGCGAACCAATGGTTGCCAAAAATTAGGCCTCAAAATGGAACCGATTGAAACAACATAATATCAGGACAAAGCCCAGAAGAAGCAAGCAATCTGTATGACAAAAGCAAATGTTTGAACCCGTGAGATCCATTCGCATTAAGCCCAAAAGTCTCAATTACAACCTCTGCTTGAAAAACTATTTTTATGGCCGACGTACGCCATGCTTCGTCGACCTCCCCATTGACACTGCCCCATTCTGGAACAGCTGCCAGATGCCGATACGAGAAACTATCAGGGTTCCTCATTGCAATGACACTAGGAAGTGCCAAGTTGTTCTCAGGCTTCAGCTCATAGAATGACAATGCCGACCATGTACTCAGACAGCTTGGAACGATACATCAGCCAACACAGCCTCGGTAGTGTGGCAGCTATGGAATTCGTGCTCCTCACAGGATTTCTGGATCTGTGGGATGTTTTGGGGGGGGATCCCCACTCCGAGGGTTGATCGTTGCACTGGCATAGGTCATGGCTGCTTCCTCGTCAGTTATGAATGTCCCCAGCCAGATCCTCGGGTGATTTGCATAGATTTGGGCGCCCCAGTGACATTATACTGCTGGACGACTCCTTTGAATTTCTGGAGGCTTTGGTGCGCCACGATGGGGACGCCTGTTAACTTGTGGGGTCAGGATGCTGCTGTTCGAGTCAGAAGCCTCTAGCAACAACCTCCTCCGTTCCCGATCCAGCAACCGCACTCAGCATCTCTTTCTCCACCGCCATCCCCTACCGCAGCAGCCATCTAAAGTAAAATATTTAAACACCACCGGTCAATAAGATATTGGATCAATAAAAAAGTCGCGCGACTAAATCAATAATCAGCCCAACCATCCCCATCTCCATGATTCTCAAAAGATACCCCACAGCAAATCGCACCCACAAGCTCCTCAACAACAATCACGCCCTGCCCACAAATTAGGTCAAAGCGAGGAAAGGAAAAAATAGCCACAAATCAAAAGAAGGGGAAAACGGAAGCGGGGAACACATAAACCCTAACTTTCGAACCAACGTTACTGTCTTCCAGCCGAAGATCTCGGAGGATAACCTGCAGAATATGTGTGGGTTGAAGAGGACGGCCAGCCGAAGATCTGGGATGAAGCCGACTTGCAGCAGGAACTCGGGGACGACGTGCAGCTAGGAAACCCAAATCCAACGACAAACGCTTTACCAATATTATATTAAATGCGGATCTGTGTGTTAAAAAGTTAGTAAATTTTACGACACTAGACCTCATTATTAGTAATTAAGTTAATAATATTTACGCAATTGAACTAAACGCAAACAAAATTAGTAATATGTTTAGTAAATTAGTAATAAGTTTAGTAATCAGGATAGAGAGGTAATTTCACAACATAAATAGGTTCGGAGTTAGATTCGGAAACACTGTTCTAATTAGTAAATTTGTTAGTAAACGCCTTCATTTTTTAGTAACAGTTTACTACTTTTTTAAGTTAAAACAACTCAAAATTAGTAAAATTTACTAAGAGGAAGAGTTTTTTACTAAAAAAACAATAGAATTAGTAAACAGTTACTAATTATCGGCATATTTCGTACAGTAAAAGGTAGTAAAATTTACTACGTTTTTTACTAACCTTGCGCTGACTTTACTAAAACATTTCCGTTAGTAACGTCAACGTAGAATTAGTAAAAAAAGTAATAAATTTTACTCCTTTTTTTACTAAAACTGCTTTGACTTTACTAAAATACGAAAAAATTAGTAAAGTCAACGCAAAATTTGTAAAAAAATGACTAAATTTTACTACTGTTTTTACTAATTCTGCGTTAACGTTACTAACGGAAATAATCAGCGCAAAAGTAGTAAACTTGAACTGGAATGAACAGTGAAAAAGTAGTAAAATTTCCATACTTTTTTACTAAATTTGCGTTGACTTTACTAAAAGTTGACAGAAAAGTAGTAAATTTTACTACATTTTTTACTAAATATGCGTTGACTTCGTTAGTAACGGTCAACTTTTAGTAAAATTTACTACTTTTCGTTAATATTAATTAGTAAACTACGTAACCGTTACGTACACGTACCCGCTAGCCGCTTCCTTGTTTTTAAGAGTCCATGCCCTTTGATTTCAACAACGTCACCCACAATTCTCATTCCCGATAATCAACCATGGATGGAGGGGAAAGATATTCTTATGGAAAATATTCCTCAAATATTGTGTTAATTGGTAGAAAATCAAAGATTCCCATCAAACACTTTAATATTAATAATTATAGTTGTGGAGAAAACCATAACTGCAACAATCCAGAAGAAGAAGAAGGAGATCGTCCCTTCTCGCCTATCTCCACGTTCATTCCTCCACGTCTCATTTTCATCCTCCCCTCCCCTTAATCTTGCCGTTTACCGGTCACGCCCCCCGATCTCATCCGCCGCGTTCATTTGCGGCAGTAGGGAAGATCGAGACTGAGTGTTCGGCTTTTTGATATAATGTTTGCGGAGTCCTCCCTGTACGAGGATTGGTGAGATCATGTCGAGAAAGAATGATTTGGAGGGGAGGCAAGCCAATCTCCTGAAGCTCGTCCAAGTTCTCTCCTTCCTCGTCGTGTTCGCCGCCGGGGTCATCCTCGGTCTTCTCACCAGCACCCACATGAATGCCCACTTCACTTCACGGTATGCCGCCCCCTTATTCTCCTATAATTATGTCTCTGCTGCCCCTCCTTCCCAGGCCGATGACCTTTGCGCCGAGATCGTGGAGACGGTCAGGGCTGAGACCGAGAAGAAGTGCGTGAAGGTGGACTGCATCAGCATGGAGACGTTCCTGCATCCTCAAAACTTGAGCCACAGGATGACTGATGATGAGATCATGTGGAGGGCATCGATGGTGCCGAGGAAGGCAGAGTTCCCTTTCAAGAGGGTCCCTAAGGTCGCCTTCATGTTCTTGACGAGGGGTCCATTGCCAATGCTGCCGCTGTGGGAGATGTTCTTCGAGGGGCAGGACAAGAATCTGTACTCCATTTACATCCACTCACATGGGTACGATCTTAAGGTGTCGAAGGAGTCTGCTTTTTACGGCCGCCACATACCAAGTCAGGTGAGGACATCACGGCTGTCAATTCGCATGTAATATTTTCTGAGTTCACTGAGCGGGTAACCCCTTTTGGAAGATCGTTCAATGGGGTTCAGTGAAGCTGGTTGATGCAGAGCGGCGCCTCCTCGCAAACGCTCTCCTTGACCAGTTGAACGAGCGGTTCGTCCTCCTGTCCGAGAGCTGCATACCAGTCTACAACTTCCCTATTATCTATGAGTACCTCACCAGCTCCGCCCACAGCTTCGTGGAGTCATACGATGATCCTACCCGATATGGCCGGGGTCGTTACAGCCGCAGCATGCTCCCTTACATCTCCCTCCACCAGTGGCGAAAGGGTTCACAGTGGTTTGAGATCAAGAGGGAACTCGCCACACATATCATCGCCGATACCTTATATTACGACCTCTTCAGACGATATTGCAAGCCCGCTTGCTACCCGGACGAGCACTACATCCCAACGTATCTCCACATGTTCCATGGCTCACAAAACGCGAACCGAACAGTCACATGGGTTGACTGGAGCTTGGGCGGGCCACACCCGGCCACCTTCAGGAAGGATGACATCAATGAGGATTTCATACGAGCTATCAGGGACAATGGGACGTCGTGCTCATATAACTCGGAGAATATAACGATTTGCAACCTCTTCGCAAGGAAGTTCGCCGCAAGCACGTTAGAACCATTGCTCAACCTCACTACGACAGTGCTGGAATTTTAGATCGCCTGCTCTTGGTCTTATACTTATACACGCACAAACACGCCCGTGTTCCGGGCATTCTTCCAGAAAGGTACAAAAAAGTAAGGAGCAGGATCCTCCACGGCCAGCACCGCACTCCAACAAGACTCTCACGGAATAAACAGGATCCGGGCAATTTGATCCCCAGATGCTTGTAACCCTCCAATTTTGACATGACATCTTTTCGCAAGTATTTACAGATATGAGATAGCGTGTGCATATCTTCTGTAAGCAAATCTGAGTGGTGCCATTATTGCAGTCCATCAAATTCTTCGTCCCTAAACCAGAGAAGCCTCTGGTAATCCCTGAATCCGTTTTTTCAAGTATGCAGAAGTGGTTTAAGGGCACAGGCGGATGGACAAAACGCAAGCAACTTCAAGAGCCCTCCAATTTTGTGACATGCTGCTTCATTAGGACAGGGAAGAAGGAGAACTGCTGCCAAACAAGCCACAGCATACTCCCGTGCCATTCCACGACAAGTTGAAGTAACGAAAAATAACATTCATCGTATAATCTGTGACAACTAGCCGCAACCATATCCAGCCAAACTCTAACTCCAAATAGATTTACAATAAAACAATTTTTTTCTAAAGGGATTTGCATAGGCATCTCTTTGAACGTGCAATTGAAAGAAGAATAAAGATGAGTTTGACAAATACTATATGAGTCAGCACTCCCAACACAAAATATCCATCTATTCTTAAAGACATGAAATATGCATATAGACGAAGCACCATCTCTTCCCAGTTTCGAGAGCATAGCCAATTAAAACATGGTTACAGAATGGCACAACAAGATAAATCATATATGAAATCGAAATACAAACCCATTACTGGAACAGGAAAAGAAAAAAAATGAAATTATTAAAAGCTAAAACCTTTACAATCAGTTTGCAATCACCACAAAATTGAGTTGCACAAGTACTCAGATGAACCCTACACCTGTTGAGGAGCTCTCATGGGCCAAGATAGTGGCAGGGGCGAACCTGGGGGCATCAAATCCCGACTAGGAGAGTAGAGACTCAGCTCTACAAATGCTGTGGCGTAAGGGCCATCCTTTTCGTATGTGCGGAATGAAATTGATCCTCGCATGGTTGAAGGGTCAGAATTCCTCCCGGGGCTTATATGGTTGCTCTCCTCCAGTTGGCTTTGGTTAGCAATGAGGGAGGCAGTCTCATTTTGGTCCTCACTGAGCCTCCTCCAAGCCTCAAAGTCCCTGATGCCACCCAGTGCTAATGAATCCGCCACGGGCCGATACACCAGGAAGAACATGCATATCCCGTTGCACCACAAAAGGGAGAAAAATGCCAAGAACACGAGACCCTCAAAGAGCATATGATCTGGCTTTGATAATACAGATAAACCAAGTAAGAGAATCCTCAATGGGAGGAATCCTGAGACTGACAGTATCAACAGGTAAACTCTTTTCTGCAGACCCTTATTGATGACTAACTTCACTATTCGCCTACCGAGCCACAATAAATAGGCTGCTAGGAGAAAGCCAAAAAGCCCCAATAGGATTGTGCTAAACAGGGGGTAGGTGCAGAGCTCAGCCCCATTAGAGTTTGCAGTAGTACTCGTGAAATAATGTGGTATCTTGTGTCTATTAGTATTCTTAACCTTGTTCAACTGAGGACCAACCAGAATGACAATGAGCTGAAGAGCAAATATAGGTAGGCAATAACACAGGATGTAGCCAATTGTCTTTCTGTTCCAATTTTGGCTCAACCTCCCTGACTCCAGCTTCTGTAATGGGGCACGAAGTAGAAACACAAGGGTAAGGAACAGACATGGTTCTGCTAACCCTAGATTCAAGATAACATATCCTTTGCAGAAATATCCCTGCCATCCAGGACTAAGCGAATACAGAATCCTCCCCTTCTGCCTCAGCAATGTCAATCGGACAATCTCACCAAATCCCCACCAGATGCTAAACAGGATAAATGAAATCCGGACTACCCATGGACCAGTGAAATAGCTAAGCTGGATGAAGTCTCTACGAGTATGTGACCTGAAGTAAAGGGTATACAAGATGCAGACCAAACCGAGAAGAACCAAGAGAGCAACCAGACAAATGGTCACCACACCGAATGCATCGGCAGCTATTCCTGTCAGGGGCATCACCCGAAGCAAAGAATTCACACATGCTCTCTGCAAGCATGGATGCACAAGAGTCACTCCAAGAGGACTTGCTCTTCCTTAACCAAACAAGCAGAATCGCATGAGCTCTGCCCGAGACAAGGTCAAGACGATTCCCTAGATAGGTACTTTACAACATGATTCAGGACATGACAAACCACTGAGAAAAATCAGGCCTTTTCCCCTATTTGGAACCACGTTCTGATCAAGTGCATTGTGCTGATGTGAAGCGACTCTTCCTCCCAGATCTGTCAAGTCAAATCACGACAGGCATGAGATTCCTATCTTATAGTCCCAAATATTTTTTTAAAGAAGAGAATCTCAAGATTCTTTAAAAGGAAAAAAAACAAGAACAAATGTCAAGACAATAATGGTAAACATAACAAAGCATCAACTACACCATACATCAAAACCAAAAGATCAGTATAAGGAAATTCCACAGTAATCTACGATCCTCATTTCAGCAATCAACTGAGGTTAGTAAATTCTAAGCCGCCATTATCCAAGAAAAGTAGGCTGAGGCTAAGTACCAGCACGACTTTGGATGTACTATCAGGCATCCCTGTGCAGCACCAACCTCTATTCCCAGAACTAAACTAATAGCCCAAATCTAAATGACCTAACAGTTCCACTACAAGACAATAATGGACGATAGTAAAGAAAAAGTAGGTCTAGTAGTCCAACATCTCCATCCGCCACTTGATAATAAGCAATTAACCAACATCTCCATCCGCCACAACTCGCAACAACCAGGCATGCCGCCAAAAGAGAATAAACACACACACACAAAGTCCTAACACCGCCCAGGAACGCCGACAAGAAAAACCAGCAAAAACGCAAGGCTACAGCTATGTAAGATCGTCCAGTTGTCTCCACCTCCACTCACAACACAGTAAGCCACATCCCAACACCGAATCCGCCAGAAAAGCCCTTGCAAGCAGATGCAGAACAACCGGTAACAACAGTGCGGCAAGAAAAACCAGCAGAGCAAGAGAGACTACCCCCTTCCACCCATGATCCCCGAACAACTCCAGTAGAAACACACAAGAGCATGATCCGAAACGGGAAATCCGCAACAAGGAACAACAGCCAAGGGCACAAGAGAGGGGAGGCGGAGAAGCCAAGGGACGAAAGGAGGAACTCACAACGGGGGAGGAGAGGGAGGGAAATGAAGGAGATCCGGGGAAGAGAGGGAGGAAGCGTTGGCCACCGGCGAAGTCCCGGGAAGGAAGGTTGAGAGAACAATGAAAGAAGCAGAAGAAGACAGAGAGGGAGAGAGAGGAGGAGATGAGTGGGACTTCGTTGGAGACAGGCTGTCACCAGCTGTTTTCTCCTCCCCTCTTCCTCCGAAGCTGTAGGTTTGGGATGAAAAAAGGTTGGGGGGATGGCTGCACAAGCCTACGTGTCGCTTGATTTTCTGGTACATCATTTGTCCTGCCTTTGAACATGTTTTTCTTCCTTTTGTCATTTTTTCGTACACGTTTTGACCATAATGAAAAGTTTGGGAAATAAAAATGATAGCGGCTACTCTTTCACTTTTACTACATTAATATTATTTGAGTTTTATTGTTACTTATATAAATAAAAATATTAGATAAAAAATACGGCTCATCCCTACATATTAGCCAAACATGTAACATTTTATTTGACTTTAAAGCTTGCCCAATTAAATGACTAATTTCCTACCCCATTTTTTTTTAAATAGTGGAATTCAGAATATAAATATTTCTTGTTTAAAATATAAAAGTATATCGGGGAAATTGTTAAAAGAGCTAAAAAGTTGAACGGATGGAATAAATTTTTGTGCCGTTTCAAATAAAGAAATTTTATGTCATTAAGATATATATTAAAGTTAGGCTGTTTTAAAAAAATTAGTGCCCAACCCGGGTGTGGATTGAAATTCTCAACCGTCGCTTAATTGGTTGAAATTCATCTCAATTTATTAGTAGCAAAATATTGATTCGTGGCACTACCTTTTCTCGAACTTTCGTTTATAGCCTGAATATTTAAATTTTTTTACAGCCTTAAATCAATATTTTGAATTCTTTATGCCCTTATACAAATGGCGTTACTTAAATCTTTGATTTGCCGTTACTTAAAGATCATAATTATCCAGTAAAATATCGATTTGTGGTCACAACTTTTGGCCAACTTTCTTTTGTGACCTAACTTTTGAAATTTTTTTCATAGCCTTATAAGATAACTTCAATATCATATCTCATTAACACAACTCATATGACCAATAAATATTTAAGCTTTGCATCTAAACACCTTAAATATCACGTTTTCCCACTTTGATGACAGTAAAACACTTCGAAACAAAAATTTCTAACAAAAAATTATCATACTCATCGACTAACAACCTTTCAGGATGAATAGTATAACATCTCCGTGTTTTGCTTTTACTTCAGAAAGTGAACATAGCAATTAATAATGTGTGCTCACATATGTGGTGTTAAAATATCTTGTGTCACAGCTTTCAATAAACCGTAGAATCGGGTAACACCATTACAATAATGTCATAAATGATTCAAAATATTAATTTAAGGCTACAAAAAAATATTTCAAAGTTTAGGCCACAAAAGAAAGTTGGTAAAAAGTTGGAGTCACAAATCAATATTTTCGAAAGTTACAATATTGAGTGACGCCAAATCGTAGATTCGGTTAACGCCGTTTGAATAAGGCCAAAAAGGAGTCAAAATATCAATTTAAGACTATAAAGAAAGATTTTAAAGTTTAGGCCATAAAAGAAAGTTCGAGAAAATGTGACAACACAAATCAATAAAATATCGATATTTCATGTATTATATATTAAATTTGAAAATCATGTAATTTATAATTACAACAATATATTCTAAATTTGTATTTTATTTTATTTTTATAGTATTTATGTTTATATCTTTTGTCTTACTTTTATTTTATGATTTTATTATTTATTTTTTTATTTTATTTTTTAAAAAAATTAAAAATAATAATAATAAATTATTTATATAAGCATAAATGTAATATGATTTAAATAAAAAGACATGTTGCTCTTAAAATTTTAAGTAACAATGTCAAATGCAATAAGAGCAGTATTTTAAGAAAAATGAAATGCGAGAGTTAAGAATTTTGACACTATCTGAATAATACAGTAATTGGAATAAGGTTATACAATTGGGGCAGGGTATGCACTTAAGTTAGAATATTAAATCAAAATAAATAATATGTGTTAAATTCCATAATGTTTGGACAACAATTCAGATAAGATTATACACTAAGTTAGATAATTTATTAAGCGAATTTAATTTTATTAGGACATATAATAATTAGTTAAATAAAAAACAAAATTGAAAAACCATAATATATTTCTTTTTTCAACTTGTCTGGAATATGTTCTTTTGGTAATTCATACCATGGAAATTAACATTAAATAATTCGAATGATTTATATCATAGAGTTATAATATTAATTACAATAGTATCAATTGGGAGGCATAAGAAATTATCCTATATTTTAATTTTATTATCATTTTAGCACAATTAGTGAATAAAAAATATGAATAAACGACATAGATTGCAACTGTATGTATGAAAAAGATATTGTTATGAATACAGTCATTAGATTATATAATACAACATATTTTACTCTTTAACTTTGAGTATCATATGCGAAAAATTGTTCGAAGCCGCTCAAATTGGAAAAAAATCAATAAAAATGGGTCCAAGTATGTTTTTATTTAGGGTAGTTAGATCTATCGCTTGCTGACGACTACCCATGCAAATGATAGGCCAACTTTTTATTTTTATTTATTATTTTTTTTAAAGGTATACATACTTGTTTCTACCCAACAGTACCCAATCATGACCTTACAAACGAATTGATGCGACAAATATTCAATTAATGAGTCTCTTAGATCATATTTGCACGCTGAACCATTTCTTTTTTTGCTTATTCTAACCCGACCATTTCTAACCCACAAATCATAACATATCATAATATATCAAAATTATATCACTATTTGTTTGATTACGGATCAACCGAAAATAGTCGCAAAACTTTGGGTTAAGACTTTTTTTATTAATTTTCTCTTTCAAATTATAAGTTTTTGTCATTTTAAATCTTATTATGAAATATGTGATTCTATATTTATGTGTATGACAAAAATGAAAAAATAAAACCGTTGGTGCGAAATTGTGTTCCCCGCAACACATGTCGAATTTTACAGTGATTCGTGAAGTCCTCGTAAAGTAAACAAACACAAGTAAATATAACACTGGAATTTAATCAAAGAGTACTTAATTTACAGTGTTTGCGTGATCGTCGTAAGTTGAATGAATACGGGCAAATACAATACTGAAATTTAATCAAACAGTACTGTATTACGGGTTTTGAATGTAAGTTGAAACACAATACTAGATTAAATTAAACAGTATTGAATTACAGGTCAATACTTACAGACATGACGTAAGCGGAAAAAACAACAAAAGACTTAGGGACGGTCGCGAAGCACTTCACGACGACAGGCAGGGGATGAGCAACAACTACGACAAATTCTTTGAGTGGAATCTACCATGATGGATCGACGGTCGAATGTAGTGAGGAATGAAGGTGGTTTTAAGACGCTTTTCAGGATGCTAGAAATAAAATGATAAAAATCAGAGTTCTGTGTTTGAATTGTGTTGTGTGTGTCCTCGTTTGTTGAACTTTCGATTCATTTTATATCTTCAGAATCTTACAGTTATGATTATTCGACCAGTATGTGATCTTCCTAGATCATGCGCACGATTTGATTCTTATTTTGTAGGAGCCATGAACGTCGTGTTCCAACCGCCCTTCTACATTTGCCACGTGTCCTACTCTCCTGACGTAATCAGACGTGGTTTGATGTGAATCTCCTCGAGACACTACAGACTCTCGAGTAGTGAGAGGCTATTCAGGTTTCAAGTTGTATGGGATTTGCCTATGACATATACGAGAAATGTTTCTCGAGTGGCGTGAATCTTGAGCCCTTGCCTAGGAAGCACTTCTCGAGTAGTGCTGACACGGATGACATAACGACATTTCCTGTAGTCTTGTCAATTAATTCATCAGCTATTGGCATGTGATGTTCGTCTTTTGGAGTTGTTTTGTTTAGATATCGAAAATCTATGCATACTCGAATCTTACCATTTTTTTTTACTACAGGAACGATGCTCGAGATCCATTCCGTGTATCTAGTCCTGACATAGCCAGCTTGAAAAAGTTTTCTTACTTCTTCATACACAAGCTTGCTTACTTCGCCTACCATCCTTTGTGGAGCTTGTTGTGCAGGTTTAAATTTTTCTCGAATTGGGAGTTCTGTTCCACCACGCTTCTATCTAGTCTTGGCATTTTAGTGTAATTTCAAGCAAAACAATCTCGAAATTCGCACAACAACTCTCTTAAGGCAGACGCTAGCGCGTCGAGGATTTTCTTCTGAACCAAGGTTAATGCTAATCAAAGGACCCGAAGCTGAAAACAAAGTTTCTCGACTGTAGTCGTCGAGTTGCAAAGAAAAAACACCTAGAAACGGCCTAGAATTGAAAGAAAATGACAGTGGTGCAATGCAACGCACTTTTTCATCATTACCTAAACTCCCTGAGGGATGGCGCTCCTTGGTGCACATCGACCAGGTTTTCCTCTTCAATTTTCGTATGCGCCTTCTTGTAGGAATCTATCGGGCCCCAACTCCGTATCATCATCTTACTCCTGAACGGTTTGTCAAAGGCGGTTCGCGACCTCAACCTCCATGTATCCTACCCTGATTCCAGTTCGAGTTAGGAAAATATCACCTTCTGGCATTCCTCGAGGCCTCTCTCCCATCATAGTGATGGGAATTCCCTCATCAGGCACAAACACCCCTGGATTGTTCTGGAGCGCTTCATCTCCTGGAGAGCATAGTGATGCTGAACAATGGAGTAAAACCTCTAGTCTGAGGAGTGCCATCATCGTCGCTTCCCCAACCGATTAGGACTATAGGAGACTCGGCTCTTGTTGCCTCAGACAGGCGGATTACTACTTTCTCGACTTCCGGATTCAGCGACCAGTTCTCATAGTTGTCCCTCTCCTGTTTCTCCCTCTCGTGGTCTGCAATGAAATATAGAGACATAGTTTCACAAGACAATGATTCTTATCAGCTCGTACAAGTTCTATTTCATCATCAAGCCTTATCAACAACTCTTTGTGTAGAGTCGAAGGTATAGCTGCATCTCATGAACTCCGATCTCTTCCTATTGAAGGCAATAATCAACATCCTTGTATCCGTCAACTGCCTCCTCACTTTATCCATTGCAAGGAAAGTTACGAATGGAAGGATGTTGACTGTAGCTCCATTGTCTACTAACATCTTGTTCGTCCTTACTCCATCAAAATCCGTTGTGAAGTACATGAAGTGAATATGTTGCCTCATCCTAAGAGATGATTTCTCAAATCAACGTAGCGGAGATCCTTTTGGAAATATGTTATTCGACCTAGGAACCTTATAGAATGCGTCATTAGCTAGTGTAATTCTTTTACCTTCTCTCAAGAAGCATGCAGGTAGCTCGACCACATTGCATGTCACCATAGTATCATCGCCTTCCTTCAAGGGTCTCTTCTTATAGAGGTGTGTAATATATGTAGTCGTCGCAGACAACATCTTCTTCTTCTTCACTTTCCGTTCATGGTGCCCCTTCTCGAGGAGTCTCACTCACCTCTTTTGGCGAGATGCTTTGCTTTTCTTAGCCTCCCTTTGGGTACATCTTAGGTCTCTCTTGCGTACCGCTCTCGGTATCACTACTTTCTTACAGACCTGCTGCCATTCTGATTGTGGATCTTCCGAAGGCTCTCCTACAATTCGCCCGAAACTGTTAATAGGGTGTCTGATGTAAACAAAATCTTTTTTCTCGGGATCATAGCCTCGAATTTCCTGCACGTTAGGTTCAATAATCAAAGCATCAATAAAATTCGTTGTGAGATTACCTGTGATCTCATTTCTCGGCTTGATTTCAATCTCCACACTGGTCGACATCTAAACCAGCTTCGGGAAGTATACCAGGCAGCAGTTGGTACACATCTACAGGATGAGGAACCTGTTCGAGGCGATTAGCTTGCACTTCTCACAAAGCATCTCTTCCTCGAGAAAGCGATCAATCTGCGGGCCTTCTTGTATGAGCTTTGGATCGATCTGCACCACTTCCTTCCCCTTTGCCTGAGCAGATGCATTTTCAAATTTAGCCAGCTCGGGAACAGGAACATCCTTTTCCGGATGCTTATTAGGCACTCGCTCTCGAGCAATAAGTCTAGCCTTTTCACGATCATCCATACGTCCACACACGTGGGGCTTATCGACCCTCTCATCCTCTTCATAGTGCCTCTATCGGCGTTCGCGTCCGATTGATCCAGATAAAACGAAGCATGTTTTGGAGCAAAATGAGAGTATGACGACACCATTCCCATTGCTACTTCCTCGAACTGAGTTAAATCATACCACTGGCTTTCCTTGTTCATCTGTAGGTACCTGCGAAAATTGCGGCATTTGTCCGTGGTATGAGTGGAATCCAAATGATAATGGCAGTGCTCATCATGGATCTCTCGAACTGGGCAATTCGCCACTTTCTTCTCGACCAAGCGCTTGAATAGCCCATTGGCCACAGTTGTTTCACCAAACACTTTGATTCCCTACGATGTGTTACAAGTATGAGTCTCGAGAAAAAGTGCATAATCAACATCATCAGTATTGCATTTAACACACTTATTTTCAGCCTCGAGAGAATACATATGGATTATAGGCTCTTCGCCAAAGGGATTATCATCCACGACACTCAACTCGTTCACTTAAGCAAATTGTAATTCTTTTGACTCGATTAAGTCTTGAATCAAATTTCTAAAATGTATACACTCTTGAGTTGCGTGAGTGAACGTTTCATGCCATTTACAATGCTTCCGACATTTCTCTCGATCATTTTGTGGCAACTTACGCCCAGGCCTAAGCTTTCTTTATACACCCTTTCCAATAGAATCAATAAAAAAATTTTGTCCATCTGTTCTATATCACAAGAGAATTCTCTTTCTTGCTCGGATTTGTTTGAAATTCGAGCCTTAGAATTTTTCTTCACTAAAGGCTCGCACACTATTGGTTCCCCTTTTATAAACTCAGCTACATCAATTTTAGCCCAAGGTTCCTCTTGACAATTCCTAACCGAGTTAAATTCTTCTAACACGAGATTATAGTATTCACTCACTCGTTTGCAGAGATCATGGAAATCTCGAAAACGTTCTCTTTGGAGTTGCTTTCTTATTTCTAATGATAAGGCGTTCTGTGTTATCTCAAGCTGATCTCTTTCAGCTAAGGTTGTCGTGCACTTCAGCAAATTTTTTCTAAACTTTTTTCTTATAAGTCAATTTTTTTTCTAAACTTTATTAAAAACAGAGCAGGACTCTCCCCAAGTAGTTGTTTCATCCTCATAATCTCCCTTAGATAAGTCATTGAATCTAACTTATCAAATGCTTTGAAGAACTGAGTCTGCATCTCGACCCAATTCGGAATGGTATTCGGGAGAAGTCTCGAATACCAGCCAAATGCATCTGTAGTTAGGAAATTAGGAAATAACTTGAGTTTTAACATGTCGTTGTTCGACATTCCCCCATTTGATAGGTGAATCTAGCTATATGTTCCACAGGAACCATTTCATCTTCTCCTGAAAAACAAGGTAAAGTTAGGAATCCTATTCCCTCGAGGTATTCTTTCGCTCGGTTTATATGTTCGGGAATTGTATTCTTATACAGGCACACTTCTTTAGTCCTTGCACCTAGACCATCTGAGCTATGACTCGAGGGAGTTGTCCACTTAAGTCGTGCACAGGGTTGGGGTTTGTTTTAGGGTTGACCTCGTACTCTTTAGGTTTATAGTAAAAACTCTCAATTTCCTTTCGACGACCTAGGGGAGAATAAGTTGGATAGACATTACGTTCGAGGTCCACGATTGTAGGATTTTTATTTTTGTTAGTCTCATGCATTGGGCTTTTTGAACTACCCATTCCATCGACTCCATTAGGGTTCACAGGATGCGATTCATTGTGCTTGTTATAAGAGCTTTCGTTAATCTTCTGCTTTCCAGCAACCCTAACATCTCCCATAAACGATTTTTCTCCTAGAGGCTTAATCTTTTTCTCAGACCTATCACCCTTAAGGATACTTATAGTATCTATTAACTCCTGGAGTTTCTAAACCATTTGCATTTCCAATTTCCTATGACTTTCTGTCAGTTCTAAATTTAATTCCCTAATTGCACTACCGAACTCTTGTTTGGTTGTAAAATCATTAGGTGAATAATCCAGCTAAGGATTTTTCAAGGGTCCTATGAGCACATCCTGATCTTCCTCATTTTGATTTTCATTGGGGTCCTCCATTTCATTAGGGTCAACCTCTATAGCATTCTTTTTGATACGAGGTATTTTACAAAAAAAAATTTCTTGTGTGAATTTTTAATAATTCGACACCCACTGGGTCGCCAAAAACGTGGTGGCGCGGAATTGTGTTCCCTGCAACACGTGTCGAATTTTACAGTGATTCGTGTGGTCGCCGTAAAGTAAACAAACACAAGTAAATACAACACTGGAATTTAATCAAACAGTACTGAATTTACAGAGTTTGCGTGATCGTCGTAAGGTGAATGAATACGGGCAAATACAATACTGGAATTTAATCAAGCAGTACTGTATTACATGTTTTCAATGCAAGTTGAAAGGTAAGCACAATACCAAAATTGAATTAAATAGTATTGAATTACATGTCAACACTTAAAAACATGACGTGAGCGGAAAAAACAACAAAGAACTTGGGGAAGGTCGCGAAGCACTTCACGACGGCTGACGGTGGATAAGGGACGGCTACGACAGATTCCTTTAGTGGAATCTACCTTGGTGGATCGACAGTCGGATGTAGTGAGGGTGGAAGATGGTTTCAGGACGCCGGAGATAAAAGGATAAAAATCAGAGTTCTGTGTGATTATTTGGCCAGTATGTGATCTTCCTAGATCATCTGTACAATGTGATTCATGACGAGTCTTGCTCTCCTGATGTAACCAGACGTGGTTTGATGTGTATCTCATCGAGACACTACAGACTCTCGAGTAGTGAGAGGTTATTCAGGTCACGAGCTGTATGGGATTTGTCTATGTCATACACGAGAAATGCTTCTAGAGTAGCATTAATCTCGAGCCCTTGCCGAGGAGGCACTTCTCGAGTAGTGCTGACACGGATGTCTCGAGTAACATTACTATTGGATCTCTGTTCATCTCAAGTGGGGTTCACACGTAGTCTTACCTCTTCAGCCCATTAAATTGATGCCCAAAATTCACGTGCCAACACCATTACAAATTATCAAACATGTTTCTCGAATATTCAATCCCTAATTACTAAATCTATCATCGTAATACATTTTTACTTAGATCAAATATAAGACTAACTACATAATATATAGAATTAATATGGAGAATCTCGTATTCTCAAGACTCAGGGAAGCTGTATTATGGAATCGTAAAAGTTGAACTTCTACTCCAAATGGTTTGATTCTAGTTTCATGAACTGAGACGTTAGAGTACAAGGGTAATCGGATTGTTAGGCGAGAAAGTTGCAAGCGATGGCCCATTGAACAACTGATATAAGGACCATCGACACACCATCGACTAGGGCTATCCGCTTGCTCATCATCGACTAGGACTATCCGCTTGCTCATCATCGACTAACTGTCGAAGCATGGATCCTTGGAAGTAAGGAGCCGTCGAAGTAAGGAGCCATCGAAACAGAAGCAACTCCACATTGAATGCATCTCAAGTTCCCAGATCATTCATGCATTTTCGCATTCATGCATTAGCATTTATGTTTGTTACATTTCCAATAAGCCATTTATGGTTCGTCCATGAATCTGGCCATGCATGCATCTTATCTAAGTTCATTATCTTGCATTTATGTTCTTGTTCTGGGGATCCGTATATAGTGGGCTTTGTAAGCTTTTGAACAACTTTTGGAATTAGATTATAAACCCCTTTTGTAAGACTTTGTCTTTCTATTCGACGTGAGTGGATTCTCCTTTAACCTCGTTCTTCATTTGGTGGATTCCAAGTGCGGATTGAGTCTAGCGTATCAACCGGTGGTGTTGTATCTGTATCCTTCGTGTTGTGTATCGCCCTTTTCTTATTCGTTTTGGTGTATCTGTATCCATGTCCAAACGAGTTTATCAGATTTCTTCTTTCACAGTGATGTTTCTGTATCCGTGGAGGTTGATTCTCAATCTATCCCTTTTCCCATTTCCACCCCATACACAACCTTATGTCCATACCCCATGTCTCTCCATTCCACACCCTTAGTGACGTTCCATTCTTTTTGGTATTGGAATCATCTATTCATTACCATGCCCGTATCATCTTGGTATCAGAGCGCACGATTGCCGTGGCCGGAAGATTCCAACGCAGTATGTCTCTAGACAAAGCACAAGTTGCTCGGCTTGAGGAGCAGATCGCCGATCTTCGGCAACAACTACAGCATTGCAAACACATCATGCATCAACTTCCTGCAGTCGATTAGACAGTGATGGTGAGGAGAACCCATGGCGACTGGAGTATCGTAGACAAGGAGAGAAGAGCCCCGACGATGAGTCTTCAGATTCCGGAGTTCGAAGGAAACTTGGACTCCGAGGAGTTCATCGACTGGATGCACACGGTAGAGTGCATATTCGACTAGGAAGAGGTACCCGAGGAATGAAAGATTAAGTTGGCAGCTTTAAAGTTGAAGAATTACACCAGCTTTTGGTGGGAGAATACTAGCGAGCACTGTCGAAGAGAAGGACGTGACAAGATCCGAACATAGTAAAAAATGAAGAGGACTATGATTAAGTGGTTTTTGTCGGAGCGGTAACGACAAGATCTCTACCTCAAGTTGCAGTCGCTTCAGTAAGTTTCAATTGTATCGGAATACACGAGAGAGTTCGATAGACTCTTGTTGCAATGTGATGTCCAAGAAGGCCAAGAGCAAACCATTACGAGGTATCTTCGAGGACTTAAGCCCCAGATCGTAGATGCAATCGAACTTTGACAGTATTTCAACTTCGACGATGTTAGAGCGCTTGCCCACAAGGTTTAGACGTATAGAGTACAAGGGTTAATCGGACTGTTAGACGAGAAAGTTGCAAGCGACGGCCCATTGAACAACTTATACAAGGGCCATCGACTAAGGCTATCAGTTTTCTCATCATCGATAAACTGTTAAAGCAAGGATTCGTCGAAGTAAGGAGCTGTCGAAGTACAGAGCCGTCGAAGTAAGGAGCAGTTGAAGCAGAAGCAACTCCACATTAAACGCATCTCAAGTTCCCAGATCATTCTTGCATTTTCCCATTGATGCATCAACATTTATGTTTGTTGCATTTTCAATAATTCATTTATGGTTCGTCCATAAATCTGGCCATACATGCATCTTATCTAAGTTCATTATCTTGCATTTATGTTCTTGTTCTGGTGATCCCAATATAATGGGCTCCTTGTAAGCTTTTGAACAACTTTTGGAATCAGATTATAAACCCCCTTTTGTAAGACATTGTCTTTCTATCCGAAGTGAGTGGATTCTCCTTCAACTTCATTCTTTATTTGGTGGAATCCAAGTGCGAATTGAGTTGACGTATCAATCAGTGGTGGTGTATCTGTATCCTCCGCGTTGTGCCTCGCCCTCGTCTTGTTCGTGGTGTTGTATCTGTATCCATGTCAAAACGAGCATATATGAGTTCTTCTTTCATGGTGTTATTTCTGTATCCGTGGAGGTTGAATCTCAACCTATCCTTTTTTCCCCTTATTTCTTTTTCCATTTCCAGTCGCACCCCCATACACAACCTTCCGTCCGTACCCCACGTCACTTAATTCCGCACCTTTGGTGACGTTCCCCTTTTTGGTATTGGAATCATCTATTCCTTATCGTCCCCGTATCAATAACCATAGTGGGATAGTTCGCCGACGAGACAACCACGAGGAGGGCAAAACTGTCAAAATCTTAACTTATGAGTCTTCTAACTATGAAAGATTGTGGGACCTAACACGGAAGACATGATGGAGCTTATAAGAGAAAATGGAAGTGGTCGATCCCTATACTCTGTAAGAGCGGAACAAACAAGCACGCACTATAATGGACAGTGAACGTAGAGATTGTAAGGAGTCTGTTGTTGTAAGAAGAGATACTCACGTTCGAGATTTTCAGAATATAGTTTGAGAATCTAGGCCAATTTTGTAGAGATAATAAGGGCGGATTCCTAAGTGGGAATGGTGTAGAAATGGGTATAAAACTGTTTTGCACACAAAAATGCAAACGCCGAATGCTCACCGAAGCGCAGGAAAGTCAAATACAGTAAAATAATGTGGTCGCCTACAAAGTAAACTCAAACAACAATGGAAAAAAGTACTTTCATATTGAAAATTCAAGAATTTTTACGACCATTGTTGTCCAACACAAAACACAAGAAGAAACAATGAAAGATGGGAAGGGCATAGGACAAAAAGTGTCTTCTATTAGGGTTAATGTATGTCCTTTTAAACAACACCGCACGGTCTAATTTTATGATAAACTAGTATAAACTATCTTGAGAAAGTGTACTGCTTGTAAACAGTTGGGCGAGAACGTGTGTGGATGTCAAGTGAACTGCCTCATGATGTGCCATCATGGAGTTGGCCCCTCGAATGAATCTTCTCTACATCGTGTGACGTCTTCGAAAGGTCTTATCGATATCATCTTTGTCTACTCAAATTTGTCGTTCTCGACTAGGTTACTGTCTTCTCGTCTCGACATGCTCGAATAGACTTCTGTCTACTTGTCCCTTGAATAAATTCATGTCTTCTCCACCCAACGTCCTAGAATGGGCTCCTTAACTCAATACCCTCGAATAGGTCTTCTGTAATTCTATATTTTTTGATATAACAATCATTTCAGGCCCATTATTTTAGCCCAAAATTCTACGTGTAAACAAAAAAAACGAACAATGGTAAATGGATAAATTGATATTCAACCATTATGAATACATGTACACTACCATGATAGACAATATTGGATAGGCTCTGTTTGCGGATGGAACACGTCGCAATATTCGGCAACGATCACAGTGATTGTAAAAGTAAAAGTGGTCACCAAGACTTCTAAACAAACAGTAAAATGACGAACATGAATACATAAATAAGAACACTTACTTGCATTGCTGAAAAACAGAGTGCAAGAAGACAACCAAACAGCTCTTCGAAGTCTTTGAATGATTGTCGTGTGTTTATTACAAGAGACTAATACTGTATTTATACTAACACTTGATCTTATCCTGACAATAATCGCTAACGCAAGCGCTACCATAACTGCTAAACACATTTTGCACATGCTTTATTAAAACTAACTGCACACAACATTATTTGACTATATTAAATGACAAACTTCGACCAGAACTTCCTTTGACCAAGTCTTGACTGAACTTCATCTTATCCGTACTTCCACTTGATCATTTTTTGACTGAATCGAGCTTCGATTGGATTGAGCTTTGACTGGACTAGTACCCAAAACGATGGGCTTTGCTCATATTGTAGCCCAAAATGGCTTTACTGCGTAAACGTTTAGCCTTCCTCGAACATGTGTCAACCTTTAAATGTCATTTTAATCCTGAGGGATTAATTTTTGCCCGCATTTTCTAGAAACCGTACGGTTCATCTTTTAGAATCGCCATGTCTCGTACTTTCATCAACTCGACTCCTCTTAGCTGAGACGGTATGCATTTCAAAGCCAATTCCGAACATCAAGATCCATCATGGCCTCTGGGTCTGATGACAGACGTGGTGAATAGCGAAATAACGGACGACACTCAAGCACCACCAGCAGTAACTGTCGGTCTATTTTTCCAGTCTTCCACCTTCGTTAAGGAGAAGGTGAAGCATGATTACCTCTATCCTTCTACTGGTTTACCCATCCATAGGACATATTTTACGGATCCCTGCTCCTGGACTAAGGGTTCGAGTTAGTTGGAGAATCTATGCTACTTCCCCAGAGTTAGTTCATCGATGAGTGGGCTCGCAAAGTGATTGAATGTCCGTAGGAAGGCGACGATGGGGAATTGTTAGTATTATTAGGCTGTCAATTGAATGAATGTGTTGCAATCCTCGCCCATTAGCTGCCCTGCTTTCTTTATAGGATACCAACACCAATTGTTTCTTTCTGCCTGGAGGTCCTTTGACAATTACCTTGTCAGATGTGAGCTTCCTTACTGGGTGTTATGCGTCAGGAGCTTTCCCCAGGTTAGTCGAAGTAGATGAGGATTTCCATCTTCCAAATCTGTCTTCGCCGAAGATTATTGCTAAGCATATAAGAGTGGACTCTAAAGAATGGAGTGATGATGAGTTCGAAATTCTGATAGTGTGGCTATCGAAGTTCATATTATGTGGTCGAGGGAAGCAACATTTGAAGATGATGTGCCCTCTGGCTAATTACTTAGTTAAGGTGAAAGAAAATGTCTCCCTGGCTCCTTTCCTCTTATGTCTCATATATCGAGGCTTATTCGAAGTAGCAACTGGGAAGAACACCAGTGCAACCAAGGGTAATTTGATATCAACAAAGGTTCCTTTTACGTTTTCGAGCATCCCTGCAAGAAAGCTTCCTCATTTGCAAGAAAGCTTTTTCTTAGATCATCGACGTGACAATCATCGGATATTGACTTTACAACAATGTCATCAAAATAGGCTTCAACAATTTTCCTCATCAAAGAATCAAAGATAAGATTAATCGCCCGTTGGTATGTCACATCTACATTCTTTAGTCCAAATGACATTACTACCCATTCGAAATCCCAAAAGGGCAACGAAATGCAATTTTGTAAACATCTTCTTCGGCAATGAATATTTGATTATAATCGGAATATCCATCCATGAAAGACATGATTTGATGACCAGAGGTCTTGTCAATGAGTTCTTCCGTTATCGGCAAAGGGTTCTCATCTTTAGGCGTTGCTTTATTTAAATATTTGAAATTGATGCATACCCTCACTTTACCATTTTTCTTCTTCACAGGGTGGATCGATGATATCCAATCAGTATACCTCGAAGTTTGAATATACCCAGTGTCAAAAAGCTGTTTTACTTCGTGATAGACATTTTGGCGATATTGGATTAGGATTCTTCGTGGTGCTTGTTTTACAGCTGTAACAACAGGCTTTGTTGGAAGTTTATGTTATACTAAACTTCTATCTAGCCCTGACATTTTAGTATAGTACGAAGCAAAGCAATCTTTGAATTCTTGTTTGCAAAATCGAGTGGAATAACACTCCATCGATTTCACTACTAATGAAGGTTGGTCGAGGAAAGTGTTTGGTTCCTAAGTTAACTGTTTTCATAACATCACACGGTTCATGAAAGACTGTCGATCCTCAATGGAACCGAGAATAGATTGATGACAATACGTTGTTTTATTCATCATAGGATGAAGTACAATACCAGTCGAATCCTTACACGATTTCAAACCAAGATTCGACTCTTCCACTTCAACACACTGGTCGAGATTATCAATGTCCAGTGAAGTGGCATCCAAACACAACTCTAGACTAACCCTAGGCCTAGTTAATCTATACACTCGTAGTCGCTCCATGACATCAGCGACTTCGTCTTCCTTTTCTTCCTCAAGCATCATTTTCCACCCAAGGGAGTCTCTCGGGCTCTAAATCCAGGTTGGCGATTTCCTTCGTCTCAGCATCATCGACTGCTTCATTATCAAAAGCATCCTTTAGGCTAAGCTGTTTTTATTGCCTAGAGGCTTTCAGCCAGCTTCTCATCATGTTGTGCCTGAACGGCATCTTCGACCTCCATAGGGACTTGGTTAGAATCTCAGCCAGTTGGTGCATCGACATCAGGTAGGGGAGGGCCTCCATATGTAACAAGGTACTTGAAGCCTTTGAATGATTCACCAAGTGGACCAACATTTGGATCACCATGGTTGTATCACTTCTTCAGGGTAAGATCTTTAATGGTGCTGACAAACCTCTCCTATAAAGATTTCAATGATGTTAACACAAGGAAAAGGAATTGATTCAGCCATAATAACTTCTACTTCCTACTCTAGCCAAACCATCAATTACCGGTGAAGTGTGGAAGGAATAGCACCAGCTTTATGTAACCAGTCTCTTCCTAATAAAGCATTAAAAGTAGTTGCAACATCAATGACAAAGAAGGCAATATTCATAACCAAGCGTCCGACTTTTTGTCGAATTGTAATTGCGGCTATACTTTTAGACATCAAGCCATTGAAACCGGTTATAGTGACGTCCGTGGCTTGAAGATCATCTCGACTTAGACCGAGAAAATTGAATGTTCTCAAAGGGAGAACATTCACGGTGGCCCCATTATCGACTAAGATGTTCTTAAGTCGAACATCATTGAAATCTGCCTCGATATACAAGGAATGCATGAGATATTACATCGTAGCAGTAGACTTTTAGAACCAATGGATTGGAAAATCTACAAGACAATGAACAACTTGAAGGGTCGAACGTCCGGGGTTACCTATGTCCTGTTGACCTACACTCTTGTCCGCAAATTCTATTGGTTACTTATAAAAAAAAATTTTGTTGGTAACATGATCATATTGCACTCTATAGGATGTTCATTTCGGACTCGAAAAACCATCCCTGATAGGATTATAATCTGAGTCATCAAATTCTTCACTAATAGATGTCGAAGGATCAAACTAGATCTTAGGCTCGGTCGTCCTACTGACAGGGTCTCGTTGATCATCTTTAGCCAACTGATCCAATTTCATCCTTTTATCCTCCACACGTCTGCAACGTCTTTCCTTTTTCCTCTTGTTATTTCTAGATGGAGCGTTAGTTTCATGCCTGCTCACCTGTTGCCAACTATCATTTATCGGAGTTCTAACTTTGCACGCCTTTGGGCAAAACAAGGAATTAGAGAAATCAGGGATATACCTGAATATGTTGCCTCAGATGGGGAACATATCCTTGGATAGGGACAATCACATCATTAATAGTATCAATAGAAAAAACTTGATTAATCTCATCCATACCTGGCTTCGGTACTCTCACGCTTGTGATTTCAAACATGTTGGCAGAAGACATGACAATCCACTTTTGGAAGCATGGGTGACACAGATGAGAAATTAGGATTTTGTGCCTAAGAATGGGACGACATCTGTTGCAAACGTCTTTAGCTTCCAAGAATTGGGTAAAAAATAGGTTTTCCATCCTTCAATACTTGAGCATCCAATTGAGGAGCAAGTCCCAATCTATCCTTAACATCGCGAGAGGAGACCTTAGCAACATGATCGACTTGTCCCACAGATAACTTGGAACCATCATTGTCCCAATCTATCCTTAACTTTACCGGGCTTCTTGATGATAGGACCGGAGGTGAAACGCCAGTCAGTAACCCTTGGAAGTCCTCAACGGTTGATCCCCAAAGCAGCTTTGTCGACCGGAGTCAGGTCGTACCATGCTTTAGCCTAGTGAGACTGGAGGAACTTCTTAATGGTGAAACACTTATCTGTAGGATGAGTGTCATCCTTATGCCACCAGAAGATCTCATTCATCAATTTCGAAGCTTGAACATGACCTGAGACATCTCCATTCTTTAAGAGTCGCTTGAACTGGTTGTTGGCCACGTAAGTCTCGTTGGAGATGCATGATACATGCGATGCAGAATCGACAACTTCAATGACAGTCACTTCGAAAGTATGCACTTCGCAATCAACAAAATGTTTATTTGTCGACAGAGGTAGACTCCTCTAATTCTTTGAAACAGAGGACTTTGGACTCAATCAAATCACAAATGAGATTCCATGCCACTTGCAGTAACTTTTATTTTTCTCCTTATCAGTCTATAGTAGTCGATGACAATGTTTAAGCTTAATTCGACCCGATCTTTAAGCCAATCAAATATCTCGTTTGCTTTATCTACATTATATGAATACTTGTATTTTTCGTTGGACTTCTAAAAAGCTTTAGCTTTTAAATTTTTCTTGGCCAAAACATCACAAACAGTCAATTCTCCTTTGACAAACTTGGCCACGTCGACTTCGATTAAGGTCGTTTCGACTTGATACGCCGACTAACCCTTCAATTCTTCCCTTAACAAGCTTTCATAGCTGGTAGCTCTTTGGGCAAGCTCATACATATCCCTGAATCTCTTTCATTCTTGGTAGCTCTTTCAGATATCCAGAGCATCTTGAGCTATTTCAATAACTTTTTCTTCGGTAACGGAAGTCTTGCAACGATGTCACGCTTTCCGAAACCTCTGTAAGAATGTTGCCGCCAATTCTCCAGCCTGTTGTTTCATCCGAGTTAGTTCGACTATAATAATGGTCCAATCCAACGTGGCAAAGGATTGCACAAATTGTTTCTGCAACTTTTGCCAATTATGAATCGAGTTGGCAAACAAATGAATATACTAGTTGAAAGCTTCCCCAGTCAACAAATTCTGAAATAACCCGAGTTTCTAAAAATCATTGTTAGAGCCTCGCTAGCCTAATGAGTGAATCAAGCCACATGTTCCATCGACGTCATGTCATCCTCGCAAGAGAATCTAGTGAAATCGGGAATCTTATACCCCCTTGGTTACGGATAATCTCTATCGATGTAATCTAGGTAAGGTGTCCACAGAAGTTCACCTCTTCCCTACGCATTACACCTGGATCCATTTGCTCTACCAGTCGGGCAATGTAATCCCTATAATCGAAAGGATTCGGTTGTACCACCGGGCTCTAGGTAAATCCCTATTGAACTGCCTTTCTCGTTCGACTTGCGGTCTTGCCCTATCAAAAGCCGGTCGATCCAAATTTATAGCAAAACACTCCTTGGGGATCTCCTAGAAAAGATTCCATCTCATGCTAGGGAATTATGTAGGAGGTGGTATGACAGCATCTTCGACTGATGAACGAGCATAAAATCTTTCCCGTCGACGATGGGGCGAGCATACGCTGGTGGACTATGTCACCATCGAAGTTCTGTTCCAAGTGGTGTCCACGTAAATCCGGAGTATAAGGGCATCTAGGATCTTGTGGGACCCGAGGCCTACTCGCTCCAACACGATACTCATCATTTGGTTGAGCATTACCCTGACCAACATTCCGATTGAAGCCAACTCTATGCTTTCTTTCCAAAATTAATGCCACCTAGCCATCGTAGTCGGAGAATACTCAGTATCAATTCTGTCAGTCATGCCCTAGATTTACCTCTGCATATCCCATAAATTCTCCTAGATCCGCACTTGCAGTCATAGAATCGCATCAAGGCTGACGGTTTCTGGAGAAGTTTGACGATTAGATCTCAAGGGACACGGGTTTGGCAGATTTTCTTGGACATTTTGCTGCCTATTCTGGGGATCGCCAACAAGGTTGGACCGATCAGCCACAAAATTTCCTTCAGAATCAATGCGGTTCGTAACCATTCTCACAACATTCCGAGCGGTTGGCATTTCGCGTACTAACATGAAACTTGTTTCTGACTCCCTCTGTGGTCACAAAAAACGTGTTTGCGGGTGGAACAACACGTCACGATATTCGGCAAAGATCATAGTGATTGTATAAGTAAAAGTGATCGCCAAGACTTTTAAACAAACAGTAAAATGAAGAACATGAAATAATAATTAAGAAAACTTACTTTTATTGCTGAAAAACATATTATAAGAAGATAACTAAGTAGCCCTTTGGGTCTTTGAATGATTGTCGTGTGTTTATTACAAGAGACTAACTCTGTATTTATACTAACACTTGATCTTATTCTGATAATAACCGCTAACACAACCGCTACCATAACTGCTAGACACATTTTGCACATGCTTGATTAAAACTAACTGTACACAACATAATTCGACTATATTAAATGACAAACTTCGACAAGAACTTCCTTCGACCAAGTCTTGAATGAGCTTCATTTTGTCCGTACTTCGACTAGATCATTCTTCGACCGAATCGAACTTCGATTGAATTGAGCTTCGACTGGACCAATACCCAGAACGATGGGCCTTGCCCATAGCATAGTCCAAAATGGCTTTATTGCGTAAACAGGTTCACCTAAACACGAATATAGATATGCCACCGTGGATAAAGACGAGGGCAAGAGACAACACAAATGATACTGCTGGCAGACACACTCAAGCTCAATGACACTCGAAATCCACCAAGTGAAGAAGAGGTGTAGGTAGATGCAAAGTCCTAAAAAAGGGTCTTATGTATTCTCGATAATAATTGTCCTTTTATATTACAAGGCGACAATATTAATAGAGGTTGCCCAAACCAGTAAATTTAACGTTAATCTTAGAAATTATTGTTTTTCCCGAAAGTAGTGACATGCACAACCACATTTGCATGCACTTGAAAACAAAGTAAATAATGTTGAAATCGTCTTTAGAAATGAAACCAATTTCTCTTGCCACTTCGCTCAAGTCTACTTTCTCGATTGTGTCCTCTATCAGTTGGGTCGACCAAGCAACTTCGACTCGCTCGATTAAGGTTTCTCGAGTTGGTACTCACTCGAGTTAATGGATACTACAGAGAGATTGAAATTCAACTCGAGTTGAACCCTTACTTCGAACATTTTCTAAGTTGATTGTGAGTAGGGTGACTCCTTCTCGACTATACTTGGATTTGTAGTAAATTGAAATAGACCTTTCTCCGCATTAAATTTTGTCAACTTCAATTCAACATGACTATAATTAAGCACTCTTTCATGTTGAACCCTGATCTTTTCTCCTTTTTAAGTTCGTTCCTCTCATTATTTCCTATGCAAAACTCAAATATGATGTAATATTTAAGAAATCATATATTTAATCATCCGAAATAATTGAACATTTTGGAATTTCTACTAATTGAAAGAACAACCATTCTAACACATTGTTCAAATAGTTTATACACCAAATATATTTTCATTTTCATTACAATATTTTCGAATAATTTATTAAAAAAATTAGTCCTTTTTTTTTAATAAATTTCAGAAGATGGTATTGAATACATGTATAATCACACGTCTAGATTGGAGGTCGGGTAAACGAATAAAATGTAGAAGAGATTTGAACTCACTTCTATAAAAGTAAAAGCAGCGAAAAACTAATTTTAAGTTTTCATACACAAAATAATCCCTGTGACACTTTTATTTACTCATTTTTTAATGTAATTAGTATTTTTTCCAAAAAGAAATAATTTGTTGTGAGATTTTAAAGAATCCTGTAGTTAGTTAGCCGTAAAATTCACGCGGTAATTTTTGGCTTTTTAAGTTGGTAATGCTAGACAAATTTTTGTAAGTTATCACATAATGAATAAAAGCAATTAGAAATCACTGATACAGGGAATTCTACGAGATATCAAAAATAGGTGGGTTGTTCAGGGCGGTGAAGAATCTAAAACCAACCCCCGGTTCAAGTTTTTGAAACCTACGTCTAACCTATCCCACCAATTCCGAGGGCCAATAAGATAAAATAACAAAAGTATTAGAGAATTGATTAATTAATTATAATATATATATAAATAATATAGAAAATTTTTTAGCTTTTATCTAACTGTTCTTCAAAGTAGTTTAAAACAAATTAGTTTTTAAGTTTGTAACAACGGGGTGAATACCGACGACATATTCTTCTTAATTATGGGAATGTAGACCTTATTCGAATCACTTATATGAACCACATTAGTCTTGTCAGTTTTGATATCAATTACGATATTATATCATTAAATTATATTTAATAGAAGATACACTATTTTTTATGTTACGTTATAACATATTTAAACTATATTTCTACTTAAACACGTTAAATAAGTAAAACTTGTTTAGTTTATTTATAAATATTCTGAAAATAATAAATTTTTTCTTTAATCATTTTATCTTGTGTGGGTTCCATGTTATCAGGATACTTCTACTTAAATTAATAACCGGTAACATATCCTACCCCTAAATATAAAACTAAATATAAAAATGATTCTTGTCTTTATTTATGGTCCCCCTGAATGGATTGTTAGTGGGACATCCAAGTGTTGGCCAGATTATCTTCATTCGTTTCTTACTCAAATTCATAATAAGTTATCCATAAATCACAACGGATTGGAAAGGGTGTCGAGTTTGATACTATTTTATGACGCTTATAACCTTAAAAATAGTTAAATATAAACAATTTTCTCGAATATAAATAATTTTCTTCTTATAACTTTCAATTACTTTTTTTTTTTCATTTTTTCGGTCATCCTATCCTCTTAATTATAATTTCACAAATTATATGCTTCACGCAGTGAAATGTTTTAGGTTTTATAAGACTAATGTTAGTCATTTTTATAAATATTAGTAAAAAAAATGAGACAATGCCGGGAAATAAAAAAACATTTGGAAGATGGGCTAGTCGGTTGATCAGGAACCCGGTGGGAGAGACAGCCAAACAACGGTTAAACAAAACAACAGACAGCAAATGGGAACGACACGCGACGTACCGATTACAAAGGAAATGGAACTCCCCATAATTCTCTTTCTAATTCATATTATTATTACACTACAACTGCCTTTTTTTTTGTTACTTTTCGTGGTTTGTTTTTTATACTCAATGCGATAAAAAAAAAAGAAAATCCGATTTTCCCTCCCTTTCCACCTCCTCCTCCTCCATCACATTTGCATGCCTCTCTCCATTCTTCCATCCTCGTCTCCATCTCATTGCCCCTCTCCCCCAACGCCACCTCCCCTCCCAAAAGGAAGAATACCTTTTTCTGGGGGCTGCTGATATTTGGATTTTCCTCCCCCTTCTTTTTTTCTTTTCTTGTTTGTTTGATTGATAGGTTCACCCTCTTTTTTTTTTTTCTCTTTTTTGATTTTGCATTTCCCATTTCATCCATCCTTCCCCTGCTTTCCCCCCCATTTCTGGGAGATCGTTTTTCCTTTTTTCTGGTCGAGGTTTCTGGGGGGAGGCGGGGTTGTTGCTTGTGATTCTGGGTGGTTTCTTCCCGATACAATTTCTACAGAGCTTGAAATTTGATTTGGGGTTGTTTCCGTTTGGGTGCATTGTGGTTTTCCAGGCTCGCTCCCTTGTTTCTGATACGATTTTGGGCTATCTGCTTTTCTTTACAATCACGCGACACGGAGGGAGGGAGGAGCAAAGGTGAAGGCTTTTGGATTGGAGGATTTTGTTGATCGATTTGGAGGTGTTGTGTTGTCTGTAAATTCCGGACAGCATCGGCTCTGCTGAAGAAAGAAAAACTCGGAGCATTTTGCTGGGAAGAGCGTTCATCTTTTCGGAAGGATTATAGTATTTGTATTGAGGGCACAAGGAGTAATGCCGGTTGTTTTCCTCGGTTGGCCTTTATGTGGCGGGAGCACGTGTTAGGCAGGCAAGACGGCAACTCAAATTCAAGACATGAGGAGATTCTTTACCTGCCTGGTAACGGGGTGCATTTGCTCCAGAGGCATTTATTCGAAGGACAAGGACAAGAAGTTGACCAAACACTCGAAAAAGTATTTGTCATCCTCACAGAAAGATGATGTGGTCATCGAGGTTAATTGTTGCAACAATGATGGCACGGTCAGGTTGACATCGAGCCCTCTTGATACAGGAAATGAGGGAGATAATAATAAAGCCTCTGTTGTTGCTGGAAATTTGAATGGCAAACAGATCCGAAACCTTCAGAGGCGATTAACCTTCGACATTGGCGTGAGCAGCATACCGAATGGAGAGAAGGGTGCCCAAGTTGTTGCAGGTTGGCCACCTTGGTTGACGGCAGTGGCTGGGGAAGCTATTGCTGGCTGGGCACCGAGGAGGGCTGAATCCTTTGAGAGGCTAGAAAAGGTAATACCTGAGATATCAATATATAATTTATACTTGAAGTAGATGGAATTGTTTCTTATATCCCTATACAGGATATCATCCGTTGCTAATATGGCTTAGCGTAGGACCGGCTTATATCATACTACTTAAAATTACAGAATATATGCAATATCATGTCCACAACCCATGACCAACAGGATTCCAGTAGCAGCTCTGACGGCATATTAACGCTACCATCTTATAAAATAATTTCTGTGAATGCGAGCCAGGATAGTTTAGTGACCACGCTGGCATTGCTACTCATTATTGTATCCACCACTTGTCCTCATTTGGACAAGCATGAGGGACAATACATAAATCTTAACCATCTGGAGAGATCATTAAACCTGATAAATCTTCTGTTGGTTCTGCTTCCAAGGTATCCTGCAACTGGTTGTGCCAGGCATCTGCAACATAGTTTGTAAATGCATCTCCTTTGAGTCATTGTGGATGTGTTGCATCACATACTTGCAGTGAATGAACATATCTTGTTGCCATTGCTGATAATCAATCATCCTGGGTATTGTTTTGTATAATGCAGATTGGGCAAGGAACATACAGCAACGTGTATAAAGCACGTGACCTAGATACGAACAAAATTGTTGCCTTGAAGAAGGTTAGGTTTGCTAACATGGATCCAGAAAGCGTGCGCTTCATGGCGAGGGAAATAATCATCCTACGAAAACTTGATCACCCTAACGTGATGAAGCTAGAGGGCTTGATCACTTCGAAGGCATCTGGGGGTCTTTATCTTATATTTGAATATATGGAGCATGATCTTACCGGCCTTGCTGCTACTCCAGGCGTGAAGTTCACGGAATCTCAGGTGCATATGATTCCATTTTGGTGCATCTTTTTGCTTCTCTAACTGGTGTTGTATTTTCTCTTTGGCTGCACTAATTGCAGGTTTGTTAGTTAATCTGGCCAGCTTTGTTTTCTGAATCTGGAATATATTACTCAATCATTTTCTTCTGATCGTGTGTAAAACAATCTCTTCTGAAATGTGAGCGTCTGGATTTTTCCTGAATCATATGAACCTGGTTCAGTCTTCACTTTTCTTTGCCAAACAAAAAAGTTATGATGGTTGCAACTTTTTTTTTTATCGATGGTTGCAACATTTACTACCATGGAACAGGTTATCCGTATCTCAGTGGCCTATCTGTTCACTCGTAGGAAAATGACACTTTGAGGCATACAACCTAAACATATTTGTCATTTTTCCTTTTTGCAGATCAAATGTTATATGCAGCAGCTACTTCGCGGGCTCGATTATTGTCATGGTCATGGCGTCCTGCATCGAGATATTAAAGGCTCCAACTTGTTAATTGACAACAACGGAAACCTCAAGATTGGAGATTTCGGATTGGCGACTTTCTTCGAACCATGTTCAAAGCAACCCTTGACAAGTCGCGTGGTCACTCTGTGGTATCGGCCCCCGGAGCTTTTGCTTGGTGCTACAGACTATGGAACCTCAGTTGATTTATGGAGTTCAGGTTGCATCCTAGCAGAACTGTTTGCTGGGAAGCCCATTATGCCAGGGAGAACTGAGGTTTGTACCATGGTGCTGACATAGGATGAGTTGCTGGAAGCTACTTAGCTGATAATAACAACCACACAAAAAAAAAAAAAAAAAAAATCTCTTTCAACATTGATATTGGGAGAGAAATTCTTGAACTCTGTTTGCGAATATCGAACTGGTGAAATGAACTTTGTTCTTTAGAAATTCTTGAATTCAGGGCAATGTTTCTATCAACTACTTTGTTCTATAAGTTTTCTTGGTTGAAATTTCATCAGATCTTTGGGCTTTGGCATGAACAATAAAGTTCAAATTTTTTGGGGACAATTTTAGGTGGAACAACTTCATAAGATCTTCAAACTTTGTGGATCTCCTTCTGAAGAATACTGGAAAAAATCAAAATTGCCACATGCAACGATTTTCAAACCACAACAGCCTTACAAGAAATGTCTTGCAGAGACATTCAAGGACTTCCCTCAGACAGCAGTGGCCATGTTAGATATTCTTCTAGCAGTGGAACCTGAACACCGTGGATCTGCTTCCTCAGCACTTCAAAACGAGGTTGCTGCTGATGCAGCTCTCCCTCTCTCCCCCCTTTTTAATCTTTCACTACAATTATGTTCTTTTTCTGGGCAAGATAATATGCATTTCTTTTTACGGCTATGTCTTCTGACATTAAGATCCATCTTTTTAGTTCTTCACGACGAAGCCTCTTCCAGCTAATCCTTCAACTATGCCCAAGCATCCTCCTAGTAAGGAGTTTGATGCGAAAATCCGAGAAGAGGAAAACAGGAGGTGAGACTTCTTTTCGGAAGTATATACTGCCTGATGTTTCCTTGAAGTATATACATCCTAGTTAATTTGGAAGTTCAAAGAATTCTCTGCTTAGAAAAATCCTCATTTCTCGAGAAAAATACCAACTTATCTTCATTAGTTTATCACCAGATTCCACTTGGAGTGGCGACAACACTTCATTTTCAAGTTCAATAATATATTAATATATTCTGTAAAATGTGCTTAGTTCACAAGCAAATTAGTGAGTCAGAAAAGATGAGAAATCTGTGATCTTTAAGTCACTATTGTGTTTTATTATGCTTTTTATATTGAATTCTAGGATTAAAGCTTCTGGGGGTAAAGGACATGCAAATGATCCGATAAAAAAGGACAAAGACTCTAAGGTCTCGCCGGCTTCGAATGTCAAAGCCAATTCCTTGATGTCCAAACAGGTAGCTAAACTGCTTTCTAGTCATTTGAATTATCGACATCAGAAGTTTTTCAACATTATGTGATTTTGCCAATACTTACGACTATTTTAAAGAAAAGGTTTGCCATGCAAAATTGACTTAACAGTTGTGCTCACCTTTCTTCAGAAACAGAAAGCCAATCCCGAGAGCACGAGTACAAAGGTTAATGGTGGAACTTGTAAAGGAGATTTGCAGAGTAATATATTGCATTCAAGCCCACCAGGGAAAAGCAGCTCTTCCTGGTCCTTGAGGTTCTTCAATTCTAAAGATGACACCACTCTCAAGAGGCCTGCAGGTGGATTTGCAAAAATCGCAGAGCTGATAATGCCACCCAGCTCTCATATCCCGAGAAGAGAGGCAGAGTTGTCTAGATTCTCAAACTCGGTGGCGGATCGAGATGGCGGTGAGGTGGCAGAAAAGCATATGTGGTCCCACTCCTTAATGGATCGGCCGATGTCATCTCATAAGAAAGGCAAAGAGCAATCCGCAAAGGAATATCCTGCGGTAATTTCCAAACCCCTAATCCTTGTTCTTACATGGGAATTTCTTTTGTCAATGACTTGTATTGGCAAATTAACTGTGCATATCATGTGAATTTTGTTTTGTGGTTGATTCTGCTTTCTCCTCATTGTTAGGCAAACCTTATCGATATAACCTGTGATCTGTGTTCCGAAAGCAGGGAAATTCTCCTCGAAAGCTCCGAATACATTACTCAGGACCTTTGCTGCCGTCAGGAGGGAACATGGAGGAGATGCTCAAGGAGCACGAAAGGCAAATTCAACAAGCTGTTCGTAAGGCGTGTGGCAAATCCAGGACGGATTTCGGAAGCAGCGACCAGATTGAATCAATTCTCTATGGAGCACGACCTCAATGATCATTATGTGGAAGCAGAAACCCCGGAGTCGAGATGCATTTCCCCGAAAATGAATCAGCCATAAAACAGAAAAGCCACTCGCAATGTGGAGGCCACACACAACAGTCGTCTATCAATATTGACTCCATGCTAGAAATTAGTGGCCCTGGCTTCAAAATATTTAGTTTAGGAGAATCAGCATGTCATTTCGAAGGAGTTGCAAAGTTGCAGTCTCTCGCATTTTTTGTACAGTGAAGTTTCGTCCATAATGATCATTGTTTCATTGTCTTTGGTGATAATGATGATCAGAACATAACGTTGACGGTGTTCAGCAAGTTGAGCTGCAGACTAACTTGTAAAGATGCTTCCAGTTGATCCTTGTAGCCGCTTTTCCATTTTCTTCGCTTTTGTTTCCCTATTAACCCCTAGGAAGGACGGTCCTCCTTCCAACACAGACGATGGATCCCTTGCCTGATATATGGTGTTGATATCATCACTTCTGCAGCTTTGATCAGGTTGACTGACCATTCATGGAGAAGCTGGTTGCTCAGAAAGTATCCCAAATTCGGGAGGATGCAAAACTGGCATGTTGAACTATCTCCGTAAAAGCCAGATGACTTAGTGATTCTCGGCAGCCTTTTAAATACCGTGCACGGAAAGATACGTGCACTTACTTTTTTTTTTCAACTTCTTTTTTGTAGTTGTAAGTTTAAGGGTGGATTTTTTTTAGGCCAGTTTATCCGATTTATTCTAAACTATATCGGTTTTTTTCGATTTATCTCGTTTACATAATATCTCTATATATCTCAAACTTACTCCGTTACTTTTTATCTATCCTCCGTCAGTCGTTCAACTAACGAAAATTGACGTGGCGCTGACATGGCACTAACGCCGTCAGTCGCCCCGCCGTCACAAAATAAATCTTCGGCCAAATTATCCCGATTTATCCTAAACTATATCGGTTTTTCTCGATTTATCCTATCGTTTACATAATATCTCCATATATCCCAAACTTACTCAATTACTTCTTATTTATCCCCCGCCAGTCGTTCAACTAACGGAAGTTGACATGGCACTAACGCTGTCAGTCGCCCTGCCGTCACAAAATAAATCGCCTAAACTAACCCTAAACCCTCAAATCGGGCACTGATCCAGAACTTGGAACTATGCTTATGCAATTGGGTGGCCACCAGGAGGACTGCGTCCGGGCTTTGGTTTCCTGGATGACAAGATGTCTCTCGAGTGAGGTGGAAGGGATGCCTTCGTCATCTGAAATTGTACCGCCTCCCGTGTTTGATGTCTGCCCACTATGTGGAAGCCTACAAAGAGTTGTGCAAAATGTGTAACGGAAAACACTTAAAGAAAGCTTGAAATACTCGGAGGCCATTTTGAGAAGAGTTGATTTCTTTCGTTAAATTTTTTGCTTTCTTATCCTTTACGGCGAAATAAAGTCTCGTTCTTTGCTAGATCGGCAGGCCTGTTCGAACATGCTCAATTAAATCATTGCCATCGATACCCACACCAGTAATGCAATGTAGCAGTAGTGCTAAGTGTGGCTTAACCCAAGTGAAACGACCGGTGTGTCAAGATGTGTGGCAAAAATACTTGCATGAGAGTCTAAGGATTGGCCAAAATACCCAACAGTCAGGCACTTACTTGATATGTGTGGCAAGAGGAGAGTAGTCAACAGCAATCGAACTTGAATCTGAGTTCCATGCATAGACAATGGAAGAAGCATCATTCGCTTCTTCTTACTGGCCAATTTTATGTGCATCGTCACCTTCATGCATAACAGTAATAGCAAGGCAACGTAGATCAGTTTATGTGGGTCGATGGAGAGGTCGGGATGGTGGGGTTGATAGGTGAGCGATTTGAAAGTGGGTCAGTGAAGAGGTCGGGGATGGGGGAAGAGGCGGGGGAAGAGTAAGAAGGCTGGGGAAGAGGAAGAGGGCTGGCGGGAATTTGAGATTTGGAGGAGGAGGAAGAGGACCGGAGGAGGAAGAGGACTGGTGCCCGATTGGGGGTTTAGGGTTAGTTTGGGCGATTTATTTTGTGACAGCGGGGCAACTGACGGCGTTAGTGCCATGTCAGTACCACGTCAACTTTCGTTAGTCGGACGACTGATAGAGGATAGATAAGAAGTAACGGAGTAAGTTTGGGATATATGGAGATATTATGTAAACGATAAGATAAATCGGAAAAAACTGGTATAGTTTATGATAAATCGGATAATTTGGCCTTGTTTTTATTTATAAATGTTGTAGGTGACTTTTTTTAGTGAATATAACTGAATAATTTAAAAGAAAAAACTGACAATTCTTATAAGATATGTTTGAGGGGTGATGGTGTACTGTGGAAGAGTGCACTGACAATCCGTAATTAAGGGGATTACCACATTGCGTAAAATTAAATGTTTTTTAATTTTTATTAGACATGACATGTAATTATTACTAATACAGGTTCATCTGTTATATTTGTCAGCAATATAACCGGCAGGACTTTATAAAATGGAATGTCGATTAACCGGCAATAATTTTAACATAGGATTGCATTAATTAACATAAAACAGGCAATTTGTGTAAGAAGGATTGTCGGATTGTAAAAATTTAAAAGCAACAAATAAAACCAAGCTGCTTCGTTCTTTCCTCCACATTCTAGTCGCGGTCTTGCCCTTTTGTGTTCTGAGACTTGCACAATCACCGTCCGTCGTAGTATCATCGAACAACTGCCATCCCCCTCCGACCGAGGTCTGTAATTTCGCCGGGCAGCGTACTTCTGTCGACCAAAGCCCCATACGGCCCGACCCACCACTGTCTGCCATTTCATCGAACTCCTGCCATCCCCCCACCGCTTTCACATCACTAGCTCTGTCTTTTCGGGCGGCGCACATCTGTCAACCAAAGCCTCGTACCCGACCCGATGAGTTTTATGTCGTTATCACTAAACCTGAAATACCTTTGATGCTTCCTTGTTGTTCAACTTTACGGTTTCTCTTGCATGGGTAGAGTTGTGGTTTATTATTCTTTGGTAGGGCGGACGATTTGGACTGAATGAGGTTGGTATGAAGTTAATGTGGGTATGAGTGCATGGTAAGATGGTGGAGAAGAAGTTGTTATTGTTGATTAATCGGATGCGTGATGATGGAGCCTTGTTGAAGTTGGTATACCTGGCTACTGGCTTATTGGCAAGTTTTGGGTTTAAATTTGAAGGATATTCTATAACATGTGACGGTCGCTTACGGTAGGGTTGTATCATGCAATGGAATTGTCTTTTCATGCGTGAAAGATGTGATTTACAGGATAAAATATATGAAATTTGTTTTGAAATATGGTAGATCTTCCCTTGAGTGGAAGATAATGTTTGGGTTGGGCTATGATACGATTTTGACGGAGAGTATTCGATTGAAAAAGTATTTTTGTTATATGCATATATGTATTGTGGGGTTGTAGTTGATTTCAAATTTTTGGCCTTGTTTAGGTGTGTAGTGTGGTATGAGTGTGAATATGACATTGATGTGTTTATATTGTGTTGTAAGCAGTTTGAAATGGAGCGTGAAACTAACACATCATTTGCTACTACTAGAGCACATAGAGGATCACCATACGTACGTTTTCGGTATGCATGGTACAAAAAAAAAGTACATTATTTGACTGTGGAAAATGTTAGGTCACTAGCGTAATTTATATTATTTTAGCAAGGAACAATGCAAAGAACTTCCAAGGAGGCTTGAGTTATTGGAAGAGCCAATGAACGTTGTACGCACGACCTTCGACATAGCACGCGCGCGGCGATTCGGATCACACGAGGATCCGAGTCCGCTTCCCCTGGTGTTCTCCGGTCAATGCCCAGACTCGAATGTCCAGGCGCTGCGAAGGAGACTGGGGTCGATCCTCCCTTGATTCCTAATTGGGCCTCCTCGGGCCCTCGCCGATCGCCTTCCTACTCTTTGGGAGGCGACAGGCGGAAGGAGGATCATGATCCGTTGCAGGAACTTTCTGGAGGATCGGGAGCGGCTCGTGTCGCGTTCCCTCATTCATTATGGCTCCGTAAAAACGTGCCGTTGATTAACCTATGTAAGTTATTACAGAGTCACCACCGACTTATTTTTAAAACTGTTTAAGTGGGATAAACAGTTTGGGTCGGGGATTCCTATTTACTAACTCTTACATTCCAAACATGCGAAGATGTGGCATTTGCTTCAAAAGTTTACTTTTGGTTAACGGGCGTGGACCCAATCCGGACATGACACTGGACTCATGTCACTGTTTTATGGGCGTTGGACCCGATTCAGACATTGGACCCGAACTTATATTTGTCGGTTGACAATCACATGCTATGAAAATCCTAGGGCCTACCAGCATGCACCACAACAATCACAATTAATAATTTAGATCAAAGTAGGCGGGGAAGGGTGGTAACCGCGGGCTTATGTACTTGGGCCCACGGTTCGTTATAGGTAGAAATGAATAATTCAGGGAAGCCTACACCTCTCGTTTGTACCTTCGGTTTGTCGGTTGGAGCCCCTTTAAGTGAAACGTTCCCACTTACGGTCCACCATGCGCCCGAACCTTACACACCATTCTTGAAGGGTTCCTTCCCAGGTATGCTGGAGAAGCTTCATTGAGGATGAATGGGCATTGACGACCATTCCTCACCTCGTGTGGTCACGTTCCTACGTACGCCAAAAGAAATCGAAAGTAGGATGTTCGAGAAAATAATTTAAAGAAGTCAATGATTATGAAGTTAGAAGAAACAACATAAATCATTATATCATCCAATAGATACAAATCCGATCATCCCAACTGACTACTCGACTGCTAAGTTGAAGTGGTTGAAGAAGAGTAGTCCAAGTCTACCAAGTCGAAGTTGGTTAGTCGAAGCTCTTGCAGTCGATTCGGGAGCTACTATGGGCGCTGTCAACTTTCAAGAGATCAAAAATCGACAGAGATGACTTCAAATGAAAAATGTCAAAACATGAAAGTTGTCGCTAACCTAAAGAAAGAGCTAATCTAATTAATTTCGACTCAAATGGAGTTCTATAGTCAAAGTTATGCCCCATCGACTGAAGTGGTATTTTTAGTCAATTACAAAAGTGTTGCATTCTGTTGGTCGACGTTCAACGAGAAAGAGATCGACAAAGATGTCATTAAATCAAAAAGTCTAAAACAACAAAGTTGTAGATTTGTACGAAAGGAAGTTAACCCAACTAGTTTTGGGCGAAACAGACTTCTATCGAATAAGTTATGCTTCATTGACCAAAACAACATTTTCAATCATCGACAGAATTGTTGCATTCTGTGTGTCGAAATTCGACTGGAAAATGGTCGATGAAGATGTTGTTGCATCAAATAGTTCAAAGCAACAAAGTTGTAGCTCTGCGAGAAAGAAAGCTAACCCAACTAATTTTGGGTAAAACAAAGTTCTGTCAAAGAAGTTATGCCTCGTCGACTGAAGCAACGTTTTCCAACGACTATAGAACCGTTGCGTTCTATTAGTCGAAGTACAATGAGAAAAGGGTCGACAAAGATTTCGTCAAACCAAAAATCTCAAGACTTAAAAGTTGTTGGTCGACAATCTAATCCAATTGATTTTGGGTTAATCCGAGCTCTGTAGAGGGAGTTATGCTCCGTCGACCAAAGTGGCGTTTCGACTTGTGTGCAAAACGTTGTATTCTGCATATCGACCTTCGACTTACAAAAGGTTGATCGACAAGGGGGGAAACGAGCTAAAGTTGTTTTGGGTTAAACTGACCTCTGTCGACAAAGTTACGTCTAGTCGACTCACACTGGGTCTTGGGTCGACCACAGAACTGGTGCATTCTGTGTGTCGACTTCGACAGGTCAGAACTTGGTCAAGACAACCCAAATATAAAAGTTCAAAAACATGAAAGTTGTAGGTTGCCAAGAGAGGGACCTAACCCAACCTCTGCTGACAAAGTTATGCTTTATCTCTTAGAACTGTGTGTCTCTAGGCATTGAAAGAGAAACCAGCGAGGGAACCATCCTAAGTAGTTTCACATAAAACGGAGTTATGTAGCTGAACTTACGCTTAGTCGATTAAGGCAGTATTTCTGCTCGAGTGAAGAACCATTGTGTCCTTCATCCCCATGTTCGACAAAAAAATTCGACTAAGACTACTCCAAATGACAACGTGCAAAGAATGAAAGTAGTAGGGAAGCCAAAGAGGTAAATGTCCCAACCGATTTCAAGATAAACGAAGCTATGTAACCAAAGATATGTCTAGTCAACCATGGTGGCATTTTTACTCCGGAAAACTCGATTCAAGTACATAACATGTCCACGTGAAGAGAAGAGAGTAAGGAAGAGGATGGACCTGACCAAACTTGATTATGTCACTGTACCGGAAAGCAAAGCCCTCGGGAGTGGACTGTCGATATCCCATTTCATGATTCCAGCCTCCGATCCTTTGGAGCTCATGGATAGGGGGTGTGCTCATGTGCTGCGACTCAAGACAAGCAGGAAAGTGGTTGTTCAGCACACCGAACATATTTGAAGCATGCTGGAGTTAACGATTATGTGAGAGGATGTGTCACTGAGGGGTTGCTTCGCCTTGGGGTGGCCCAAGGAGGAAGAAGGTCATCGATGTGTCCGTAGAAGGGAGGATATGCTTTGGAACTCTCCTTGTCTGGCTTGGGTTGATTTTAGGGGGTTTTCCACAGAGGTTTAAGTTACATTGCGTGGGGTGGTCGGAAGAGCCTTGGTCTCCCTTGGAGCTTGGAAGAGAAGTATTGAGTTTTCCCCAAACTCTCTCGGGAGGGTGTGTGTCCCTCTCCTTTCTTCTTTTGAGCTCTTTCCCCTCTTTTTTAAAGTGGTCTGGTCACTCAAAAAGAAAAGAAAAAATGGAGGGGAAGATTGTGTCTTCGACCAGAAGAAAAGGAGGGGCCGTCGAGTGTCGGCTTTTTTGAGCGAATTCTCCATCTTTAGACAGTTTACCACTCGAGGTGTTTCCCTGGGGATTGACGACTGATTGATGTTGATGGTCCGCTTTGGGGAGTGCTTTCCTCCTGAATTGTTGAGAAATAACACATTTGCTTTTGCGACCGTTTTTGTTGGCCCTGGTTCTTTATTTTGCTCTTTTGATTCTGCACCTTGATCTTGAGGACATTTGTCTTTCACGATTATTTTGCGTTTCTTTGTTGAACTATAGGGGTTTGCCCTATTTTCTTTTCTTGACGTTTTGTTGGAGATGCTTTGCACTCCTTTAGGATTTGCTTATCCCGTTGGTTTCATGAAGGTGTCTATCTTTGGGACTAATTCGTTTGGCATGCATGTCTATTGATGGCGCCTCTTCGCTCTAACCTTGAGGAAGTGTCACATCTATGATCCATCGCTTCTGATTTCTGGCTACAGGATCTCCTTTAACCTCGATGTGAGGCAGTCCTTAGACTCGGAGGGAGTAGTGTGTGGAGAAACTTCGACTTTGGCTCGGAGGAGCTAGCAATGAATGGTTGATGTGCCTGTTTTTGATGGAGAATAAATCCTTCATCTCATCCCGATCTGAGCATCCTTCGCCAAAGGATTCATTGTCCGCCCAGACGTTTGCTTAGAAGGGCACTCATGTGTTTGCGCTCATCTCTCTAGGTAAGTGTTTGGAGAACGAGTTTGCTTCTGTGGTTCTCGTCCAGAAGCATTTTGTTACTATGAAAAATCTGAGGATGCAAATGCAAGTGAGAACACGAATGCTAAAAAATGGACACCATTGGGTATGGAAACTTTTTTTTGGGTGATTATATGGAGCTTGAGCATGTTCAAGTTCCATGAAAAAGTACTTGTACCCTTGCGGCTGTCTCGACTCTCGCTTGGGGTGTACGACTTTGCTGGGAAAATAATAATAATAGAGTTGGGTACCTACTAGGGAGATGAGGTGGAGGTGCCCGTCTCGATTGCCGTTGGGAAGAATATACTTGCATATCCAACTCATGCTGGGGAATGTGATTCACTCATGTAACCGACTCTGTCTTGTGGAAGTGAAAATCATTGCTCTAGTTGGGGAATAATAAGAAAATTTCTTGGTGAATAGAGTAGATGGTAGTCCCTTTCATGTGATCATCCTTGGTGAAGACAAAGGCAACTCTGAGGCTTTGGCTCAAAATTTTCTACCCGATCGCTCGCGCGTTTGTTCATAATGTAGGACGGTCATGTACCTACACTCGTCAAAGGGCGGACCAACAAGTGAGCTCGTGTAACTTGTTCCGATAGAGAAAATATTAACAATCGGATTAATACTCCCTTTCACGTCTTTTCCCTCTTGCGTCTTTGTCCAATGGAATTAAAGGATTGACGAAGTGCTACTCTTGCCACGTATTGTTGTATAAGGCTGCTCATGTACCTATCAAACAGATGGTGAGAAAACAAGTAAGTTCGTACGACTTACTTCTTTTAGAGTAGAAACAAAGTTTGCTCTTGGGGATTTGCCCAATGATTTCTCTTGCATTACTGTCTTCATGTGCGTCATTGTTTTGTCAATGACAGTTGTTTCGAAACTTTGGCTCGAAACTTCCTTTCATGTCGTTCCGTCGTTTTGTTGATAACGAAGGATCTTTCGAAGCTTTAGCTCAAAACTATTTCAAGGCTTTGACTCGAAACTTTATCACCCTACCACCCACGCTTTCTTCAAGATGCGACAAGCGCTAAACGGAGTGAACTCATGTAACTCATTTTTGCGAATAAGGAAGTACTAATTAAAGAACGAATACTCCCTTTCATGTGATCCTAATGTCGAAGATCGTATGCGCTGATTATTTGTGGCAGTTCTTCCCCATTATGACAATTGCTCTCTTCAAATGCGTGATTGATAATGGACAACCATTCGTAGTTTAGGGTGAATCGTCTTCTGGAATCGCTGATATTTGACGTGATCCATTTGAGGATGGAGTCAATCGATTGAATACGACGGGACATGCGTTGTTGATAGCACTTTGTGGTGGGCATGGATGGGTATCTAGTCGTTCATGTGGTGGGCCGTTGTGGATCGACTGGCCGTTCATGTGATGGGCTGATTCTCGTCAATCATGAAGCAGTGGTTGACCTTCTCCCGTTATCTTTGGCACGGGCTCATAAGAGCCGATCTTATGTTGAATTGATCGCTTGGGTACCTTGGACAAGTTCGAAGGGAGTTGCCCCCGTCGAAATGTGGGTCGTATTGTGGCAGACTGCTTGTATTTTGTTGTTAGGAACTGTCATGTGAGCGTTGTCCCTAGACAATTCTTCTCGTAATGTGAGGTAAAATGTATGTCCCGGTCTTGGAAGTTTTAACATATGTGGCTCCATTGGTCTTGAATTGTTTGAAGACGAGTAACACAAACAGGAGCTTCTGATGTCGATCGTGGTATGCATTCGCCATTTCTTGAAGAGTGCTCTTCATGTTCATGTTTTGGTGATACTTTGGATTTCATGTTCGCCAAGCTCCCATTGTTAGGAGACGATGAACGTTGAATTTCCTTAGGCATCCATTCATGGAAGTCAATTGTCTGGAGGGTTCCTAATCTTGCGAGGTCGTTGTGAAGATAAAAGTTTGCCCCTTGTGCCGGAATCCACTGTTGGCGCAGTGAAGAAGGTTGACAGTGGGACATGGGAAAGATGATTTTCCCCTTGTGCCAAATTGTCCGTTTAGGATTAAGATTGAGATATTGATGGAAGAATTGCTCATTTTCGGATTGATCAATGTTGATGATTAGGAATTGGGTTGTAAATTGGGGGATTAATGTAATGAACTTAAATTTTATAATTTTGGACATGTAAATGCAATGTTTAAGAGGGTTGGAAGCGTGTTTGAATAATTGGAAACCATCGTACTCATGTTGCGTTGCGTTCTATGTGTTCGTTAACAAGTCTGTTCTATCACGTCAGTGCTTCCATGGTTCCCTCAAGAGTCAGGCGTTCACTTGATGAAGAAGTTAAATGAGAAGAATTGGTCAAACTCCCCATAACTCTTTAACCTTACCCAAGACCAAGAGGAGAAGAGAATTTAAATTGGCCCAATAAAATCCCCACACTTGATTCCCTTGGACCAATTGATTTTGACTTAAATTCCACCATTGGATCACTCTTGTAAAGGGGTGGGAACTTTTTCCCGTAAGCTTTAAAAAATATAATTAAATGGGTGATTCCCACCCACCATTATGTATACGAACGACACTTGGGGGGAGACGAATGACATGTGGGAGAAATAAAAAATAAATCTCCCTGGTAATGCCTTCGGAAGGGACGTCGAAAATCAGAGGAAAGGGGGGAAAACGAAGAAAGTGGAAGAAACCGAGTCCGATCAAGGTGGAGCAACTCTCGAAGAAAGCGCATTGTTGAGTGGAGATTCTAAGGAAGAGCTTAAAGAATAACGTCTCAGGGAGAAATCGTTCGAAGGCTGAGTGAACTTACGGAGCTTTGTTGCGAGGAAGGAGCAAGGTACGTTCCTTTGTTCTCTTCATTCCGCACCTTGTATGATATGCTTGTTGCCTTGCTATTGTTGTATTGTGGTGTGCATGTCAGTGTGAGGAACGAAAGAAGGGGGTGGGGTAGCCTTGCCTTGAAAAATTAAGGAAGGATGTCCTGCCCTCTTCGAGTGTTAGGGTAGCCGTGTCCTTTGGGTTAGGACTGTTTATAGATGATGGCGTATGTAGTACTTTATGGATGAAATAGATGATGTGTTTAAGAATAGGAATGTGAATTGGACGATTCTCCGACAAGTTGTTAAGTATTACATGAGTTACTTATGTTTTATTATTAGTAAAGTTGAGAATGTGAATAATAGAATGGGGCCAAAGCGGATACGTGGGTGCTTTGGCTGGCCGTGTTGGAAGGAATTACTCTTGAAGGGAGGGATATGATGTCGTGCAAGAGCACGGGAATAGTAGTGATGAGATGGTCCCAGGATTAGGGACGAAAAGTGTGGAGGGGTGATCGGGTTAAGAGATCATCCCTGGAAAATCCTTACGATACATGTCTTCAAGGCTTGCCGATCGGGCAGAATAAAGCCCAAAATGTCTCGTGGAAAGAATTGACTATGAGGGAATGGTGCTCAGATGGGTGATCTGTGAGCACGGAAGGAAGAGAAAATAAATTCACGAATGAAAGACCATAAACTACGTGTCCTCGGTACCAGTTTGTGAACGAGAATTTAATCCTTGCATAACTAGAGGTTTGACAGTAAGCGTCGGAGTTGCAAGATAAAAATCTGGTTGGAGTTAAAAGTGAAAGGATAGTAATAAATTCAATGAATATTACTTTAGGGTGTTGCATATCACCTTTTAATAATGGTTTGGAATGTATTGTATGAAAAGTTTTCGTTAATTATTATAGAGACAACCAGTCACAGGTCTACGGGAAGTCTACCAGGCTGGTACTACGAGGTTGAGTCTACCAGGTTGGAACTACGAGGGGGAGTCTACCAGGTTGGCTCTAAGAGCTTGAGTCTACCAGGCTGGGTTTACGAGGCCGAGTCTACCAGGCAAGGTCTAGGAAGTTGAGACTACGAATCTGGGTCTATGAGGCCGAGTCTACAAGAGTGATTATTATAAGATTAATTAACCTCTATAATTTGAGGAAAAAAAACTTAGAATCTTTGAAGTGGCATCAGAGCGAGGTTAGACTTGGAGTGATGAGGAGGTAGGTTCAAAGGATTTGACATTTCGATATCAAGGCTAGAAAGGCCTTGATATCAAGGCTATCAAGGCTATCAAGGCTTGAAATGAGTATGGAGCACGGTGATTGCGCAATTAACTGTAACGATAAGTATGGCTTGTGCGTGCTCGTGATGAGAATGGCATGTGGATATTGGGAGTTGTCCGTGGGAGGTATTTTCGTTTAAGTGATGGATGGAGTGTAATGGCTAAGTTGTGAGCTTTTGTGTCCACAGGATGACAGAGGAGAGTACGAGCATAACAGTGCGTGACTCTCCTGTGAGGGATGAAGACACCATGCAGAAATGAAAGGTGTCGTTGGTCGAGCAAATTTAGAAATTGGATGTGCCAAAATATACGGGAGAAGAGGGATCGGAGATGGCTGAGGAATTTATCAGCGAGTTAGAGAAGGCTTTTGATGTGCTCATATGCACGCCATAAGAGAAGCTACTGATGGCTCAGTACTCATTGAAAAGGGCTGCCGAATCACGGTGGAAGGGTAGCAAGGACAGTGCGTTAGTGTTCTATTCAGGAGATGCTTGGATGGTCTTTAAAACGACTTTCCTCGGGAAGTTTTGCCATATGCGTATCATGAAGCCAGAGCAAGAGAATTCGTGAAGCAGGGAGGAATGTCAGTTGACGAGTATGAGGGTAGTTTTGCAGCATTGTCCCGGTATGGACCCCCATTAATGTAGAAGCAAAGGCCAAAAAGTTTGCAGAAGGGTTAAATCCAGAGATCAGGTTAGCTACGCATATGCTCACGTCTTATGAGGATATCTACCTTCAGGCACACAGCGTTAAACATGCCTGAAAGATGTGAAAGCCACGGGAGAAGACGAGACTTCCAGGAGGATGATCGTAATGGGGCAACCCCCGAAGAAGAAATTTAGGATGGGAGAATCGTCCTCCTCCGCTAGGGAGTTCATGAGGCGCCCTCCCCGAGCTCCTAGTATGACGCAGTCCTCCTCTTAGGGAGGCAGTCACAGCCAAGGATTAAGGACGGTGGGGCCACCACTATGTTTGCGATGTAACGAGCACCATTTTGGGCCCATGTGTGCACCGAGAGGGATATATTGCTATCGTTGCGGACAACCAGGACACATAAGACGTGAGTGTCTGCAAGGAAGCACATCAGAAGGATCCGTGGGGCCTAGACAGAGAGGAGGAATGAGACAAGCCCCCACACTAACGACGACTCGAGGATCTGTGAGTGGGCCAGTGGAAACGACACGGTTGAGCGCCGTGACGGAGGCGGATGCGAGCGCATCTCGCGGTATGATTTCAAATACAGTCTTAGTCCAATGGAAAATTGTTTATGCACTATTTGATACTAGAACTACCCATTCATTTGTGTCTGATGATTGTATACGGAGGTGTGGATGGATAACTGAGAATGGCAAGTGTGTTTTAAACGTAGTGTTTCCTATGGGAACAAAGATTATGGTAGATGAGTTGTACCGAAGTTATGAGGTTGTTGTGGCTGGATTGAAACTGTTAGTTGATCTTGTCGTACTGCAGATCCATGATTTCAATGTAATCGTGGGTATGGACTGGTTGTCTGCTTGCCATGCTCAGGTGGATTGTGTAAGGATGCACATTTTGTTGAAGATTTTGGGTGAAGAATCAAAGATGTACATAGGTCATGGAGGAGGGGGAAGGGTTTCAATACCATCGACCATGCATGCTCAACGCCTTTCGGAGACGGGATGCAAAGCCTTCTTGGCAGTAGTGATGAACAAGGGGACGGACTTACTAGCTCTCAGGGACATTGAAGCGGTTCGAGAGTATGAGGACGTGTTCCCGATAGAACTTCCCAGATTACCACCAAAGAGGGACGTGGAGTTCACCATTGACTTGGTGCCCAGAACCGTTTCCGTCTCGAAGTCACCATACTGCATGAACGTGGCCGAACTCGAGGAACTTAAGGAGCAACTCAAGGAACTTGTTGATAAAGGTTTTGTACAGCCTAGTGTGTCGCCATGGGGTGCTCCTGTTTTGTTTGTGAAGAAGAAAGATGGTACGATGCATTTGTGTATAGATTATCGTATGTTAAACCGGGTTACGATAAAAAATCGATATCCCCTCCCTTGCATCGATGATTTGTTTGATCAACTTAAAGGATCTGCAGTGTATTCAAAGATCGATTTGAGGTGTGGGTATCCTCAGACTGGAGTACGAGAGGAGGACATCCCCAAAACTGCATTTAGATCGAGATATGGTCACTACGAGTTCCGAGTAATGCCTTTTGGAGTCCGGCTGTTTTTAAGGGTCTAATGGATCAAATTTTTTCACCGTATCTCGATCACTTCGTGGTAGTCGTTATAGACGATATTTTACTGTATTCCAAGAACCAGGAGGAGCATGCAGAACACTTGCGTACTGTATTGAATGCATTGAGAGAACATAAGTTGTATGCAAAACAAAGCAAATGCACGTCTTGGCTAGCGAAAGTAGCATTCTTGGGACACGTTATTTTGGCGCCGGGAATCGAAGTGGACCCAGCGAAAATAGAAGCGGTGAAAGGGTGGCCCCACCCATCAAATGCGACATAAATTCGTAGTTTCTTGGGCTTAACCGGTTACTATCATAGATTCGCAGAAGGATTGCCACGAATCGTGACTCCTTTGACTAAGCTAGCGAGAAAAGAGGTTAAATTCGAATGGACGGATAAGTGTGAGCAGAGTTTCAAGGAGTTGAAACACATATTGTTGATAGCACTGGTATTGATGATACCAGAGGGCTCATGAGGATTTGCAGTGTATTGCGATGCTTACGCACGAGGATTGGGATGTGTTTTGATGCAGCATGAGAAGGGTGATAGCTTATGCTTCTAGGCAGTTGAAGAAACATGAAGAGAATAACTCGACGCACGATTTAGAGTTCCCAATGTTGTATTTGCATTGAAATTGTGAAGACATTACCTTTATGGAGAGAAATTTGAAGCGTATACATATCAGAAAAGTTTGAAATACCGCTTCACACAGCATGAGCTAAGCATGAGACAACGAAGATGGATAGAACTTATGAAGGATTAAGACTGCACTATACTCTACCACCCGGGGAAGGCAAATGTAGTGGCATGTGCCTTGAGTAGAAAGCATTGCACCCCTATTTGTCTTCGGGTAGAGGAGTCGCAGTTGATGGAATAGTCAAGCAACTTGGATTTATGCCAGGAAGAGCTTGATGGACGATTATGCATGGCTACAGGGCAAGTCAAACCTACGATATTGGCAATGATCCGTGATACACAACCCCAAGACAAGTATTTGAGATTAGTGTGAGATGGGATTGGAACGAAATCATTCAATTCAAACATACAACGGATGAGTTGTTAAAGTTCCACGATCGTATATGTGTTCGAATGTGAAGGAAGTGAAACGAAGATTGATGAATGAGGTGCATAAAAGTAAGTACAGTGTGCATGCAGGTATTACAAAAATGTACCCGAATCTGCATAAGGATTACTGGTGGCCAAAAATGAAGAAAGATGTAGCCAAGTATATAAACCACTATAAGAATTCCCAGCAAGTGAAAATCGAGCATCAACGACCAGGAGGATTGTTAGAACTTCTTCCGGTGCCATAATGGAAATGGGAGGACATAGCTATGGACTTCATTATGAACCTATCCAAGGGAGGTTGGAACATGGATTCAGTTTGGGTGGTGGTTGATAGACTCACGAAGTCAGCACACATTATCCCTATTTACATGAATTGTTCGTTCGAGACATTGGCCAAGTTGGATATAAAGGAGGTAGTGAGATACCTCGGTGTACCACATACCATTACCTCAGATCGGATCCACGATTCATGACCAAATTATGGAAGAATCTACAGGAAGCGTTGGATATGAAGTTGTAGATGAGCACAACTTTCCATCCTCAAACTGACGGACAAAAAGAATGCACTATCCAGACATTAAAGGATATGCTTTGAGCGTGTGCTCTTGAGTGTAAAGGAAGCTGGGTTGACCATTTACTGTTGGTTGAGTTTGTGTATAACAACAGATATCATGCGAGTATAGGGATGGCACCGTTCGAAGCTCTCTACGGGAGAATTTGCAGGTCACCCTTATGTTAGAATAAACCAGGGGAAATAGCATTCTATGGACCTGAATTGTTACGAGAGATCTCTGATGTGGTGACTATGGTCATGGAGCGAATGAAAACAGCACAAAGTCGTCAAAAGTGTTATGCTGACTGTAAAACGAGACCCTTGGAATTTAAAGTTGCCAATGACGTGTTCTTGAAATTATCGCCGATGAAGTCCTTGTACAAGGCTAGGAAAGAATATAAACTAAGCCCAAGGCATATCGGCCTGTATAAAATCACGGAGCGAGTTGGAAAAGTGGCTTATCTCGTGGCGATACCGTTGGAACTCTCACATTGTCATGATGTATTTTGCGTCTCGATGCTATGGAAGTATGGGCCGGATCCGGACTCGAGAGAGAAGACGACGAAGGTGGTAGTGAACGACAACATGAGAGTCACAGTACAACCGATACGAATCATCGGTCGGAATGAACGAATGTTGCGGGGTAAAACAATATCGTTAGTAGATTAACTGTGGTGAGGAGCTGGAAGAGAACAACGAACTTGGGAACGTGAAGCAGAGATGACGGACAAATATCCTTCCTTGTTTAAAGAGAATAATTTCGGGGACGAAATTCCCTAAGGGGGAAAGGATGTAATTGAATGCTCTATGAAAGTAGAGTTTATTTAGCCCGATTTTAGTTATAAATTATGTTAGATTTGTGAAATATTGCATTAATTGCTTAGTATTTCTTGATATTTCACATTATTCCCGAGAAATTTGGATACTGCCAAATATTGGATCTGTTACAGGATAAATGCAGAAATAAGAAGATTTAGGCGTATCCACAGAGACTTTGTTCAGCTGCGAAGGAAAGTCGTGCGGCTGTGCAAAAGGAAGGAAGATGGATGGGATATTCACAAAAACTTGATGGAGCTACACCAGAAAGTCGTGCAGCTCTCGAGGGCTGTCCTCAGCGACAACCTCTTTTTTTGTTTGTTTGGTTCTCTAACTACCCACAAGCAGAGACTAAAGCATTTGTTGGATTCAAAGCTGGTGTTAACAATTATTCCAATAATTACATATCCGATCTTTTCTGTATACTTTCTCGGCCAGTTCTCCTATTGCGCTATCACGAGCTTACTGCACGAACGCGAGAAGAAATATTTTATTCGAGATTTTTCAAGATTCTCTAGGTTTATTTTTTAGACTTTATAAAAAATGCTTTAGTCACCTCTTGTGAGAGGAGGACAAATTTCAATAAGGAGAGCAAGAAGGGAGTTAGACTATTGTTTAGGATGTTTTTCTTTTCTTTAATTTGTGTTTCGAAAACGATGCTTGGCTAAACTTTCTTTGCTAGGATTATAATGAACCGAATTACGTAGTTAAATTTCCCGAACTTGATTTTAAACAAATTCGTTCTTTCGATGTTTACTTATTTCGTTTGATCTTGATGCCTGCAATTTATCTGATCAATAACCTGTATTAATTTGTTATCCTAATTTAAACTCGGGAGAGGAATTTTAGGAGAGAACAATGACGGAATAGTCCTGGTTAATATCGCGCGAGCGAATTAACTAGTAAGTAGTACCGGGAGATATACTTCTCGGTAACTATTAAGGGATCGAATCTTAATGTGTGTCCTGCCTTCGTAATTCACTCTAGGGATATAGGCTTTTTCACGATTTGGAATAGTCCTTTGTAAACTTGGGAAAGGGACTTTGGGACATGAGAATTTGGGTCGTAAACATAATTAGTAAGAATTTGGGATAAGCGAGTGAATGGATTTAACGAAACAAGGAGGGGATACGTGATCCTTTTTCGATTGATTGAATTCTGATTTCTTTGCTATGGTTTTTGCTTTTCATTAGATTTGTTTTCTAAATTTTAAATTCATTTCGCCTATTTGCTTGGCTACATAAAAATTGTGATTGTGTATGCTAAAAGGTCATGTTCGTTATCCTCGTGGGAACGACAACTAACTCATCTCTGTACTAATTGTTGCGATCCGTATACTTGCGATGTGAAATTAATTTGTGTTGACCAAGTCATTTATTTTTTCGTTCTTTCGTTCTTTTTCAGGTGTATCCCCCAGATGCGCGGCTAAGATTTATTAGCGTTCGATCCTGAAATTGAGAGGACAATTCGAGCACTCACAAGGAGTCAAAGGGTCATGATGGCAAACAAAAATTAGAACTATGGCAATAGCAACGAGATTCAAAAAGTAATTCCACCAGCTTCGAGAAGGACTATGCAGGACTTTCCTAAGCCTACCCCCATGAGCCAACCAGGGTTCTTCGTCCAGCAATTCAGGATCATAATTTTGATAACAAGCCGTCCATACTCCACATGATCGAAAACTCAAGTTTTGGCGGCTTATCAAATGAAGATCCTCGCTGGCACCTCACTCGTTCTGAGGATTTGTGCGACACATTTAGATGCTACGGAGTTTCAGCTGAGGAAGTTCGTATAAGATTGTTTCTGTTTTAACTATGGGACAAGGCTCGATCATGGCTTTATTCCTTGCCGGAAGAGGCAGTCACGGGAGGATCTTTCAAAGCAATTTTTGGCCAAATATTTCCCACCGAGTCGAACTGTAAGGATAAGGAACGAGATCACAACCTTCCGTTAACATTCAACCGAGTCCATGTATGAAGCCTGGGAGCGTTTCAAATAATTGCTACTTCTTTGTTCGCATCACAAGATCCCGAAATGGATGCTCTTGCAAAGCTTTTACGATTGCTTGGCAGATCAGCTTCAATCCACGGTAAATTCCGCTATAGGGAGAACTTTGATGAACAAGACACCCGAAGAATCCTTGGAGTTGTTTGAACAAATCGCAAAGAATGGACAGCGAAAGACATCAACAAGAGGAGTTGCTGGGCTGTGCCAAATGGACACAATGATATCTATAAACTCCCAGCTTGAGAAGCTGACCGGGGAAGTTGCTGCTCTCCGAACTACAAAATCGATATCTAACAATATATATTTTGATGTGCAGGTAGGGGAGAATCAGGGAGAAGCGTCGGAGAAAAATTATGTAGGATGTAATCCACGGAACAACCCATATTCAAGTACCTACAATCCCGAATGGAGAAATCACCGAAACTTCTCATGGAGGAGTAGCGCAGCCCCACATGAGCCAGTTTAACCAAGGATGAGCTAGCCTCCTAGCTTTATGACCACAAAATAGCCACCTATAGGAGAGTTAAGGCTTAATGTTGATGATTTACTAGTCGGTTACTTGCCAGTAAGGAGGAAACCGAAAACATCAAGAAGAGGTTCAAAAGCGTCAAGAGATGATTTTAAAAGACTATGCCATGTCCATTAAACAGCTAAAAGTGCAAAATGGAGAGATTGCAAGTTCAATAACAAGCAGGCCACACGAAACTCTTCCGAGCAACACCAAGGTAAATCTGAAAAGAGAACATTGCAATGCCATCACCCTTCGCAATGGTCGTGACTTCGAAGAAGCCTTCGAGAAGATGGAGGTGGAGAAGGAAAACAAGCGATGGAAACAAGCGAAGGAAGAGGCAAGAAAAATGTTAAGCAGCCAGAGGACTTCATAGCCACAAAGGTACATGCCTCAACACATCCATTTGTACCCAAAATTCATTTTCCGCAAAGGCTTAAAAATCTACTGACGAGCAACAATTCAGAAAGTTTCTAGATGTTTTTAAGAAGTTGCCGATTAAAATTTTCTTTGCGGATGCTTTGGAACAAAAGCCCAAATACGCCGAATTATGAAGGAGGTGTTGTCAAAAAAAGAGAAGAATCGGTACGCATGAAATTATTGCACTCACTGAAGAGTGTAGTGCTATTTTGCAGAAGAAATTACCGCTGAAATTAAAGGGCACAGGTAAGTTCTCCATCCCGTGTTGGAACTCTATTTTCATGTCATGCCCTCTGTGATTTAGGTGCAAGCATCAATTTGATGCCATCTTCGGTCTTTGAGAAGTTAAAAATCGGGGAGGTAAAACCGACATCCGTAATCTTGCAACTAGCTGATCGGTCTTACACTTATCTGGAGGGTGTAATTGAAAACGTGTTGGTAAAGGTCGATAAGTTTATTTTTCCAACTTACTTTGTCGTCTACATTATGAAAAAAATTGAGAAATTTTGATCTTATTGGGAAGACCTTTCTTAGCCAGAGTTCGAAAACTTTGATTGACGTGCAAAAGGGCGAGCTTACCATGCGAGTTCATGATCTAGAGGTAACTTTTAACATTCGTAATGCTATGAGTATGCCTAATGAGACTGATGAATGCAGCTTCGTGGACGTGAATGATGAAATCTTGTATGGAGACTTGTTTGAAAAATATGTGGTTGCATCAATCGAGGAGTGGCCACAAGACGAGGCACCACAATGTCGAGCAGAGCAAAACGACGAATCTGAGATAGAGTAGGCTGCATATATGGTTCATGTGCCACGGGCTGAACCACTGGAATGGCCCATCCCTGCAACAAAACCATCAATAGTAGAGCCCCCGAAGTTAGAACTCAAACCGCTACCTAGCCACCTGAGGTATTCATTCGTAGGTTCATCTAGTACTCTTTTGGTTATTATTTCGGCTACACTATCTAGCGAACAGGAAGAGATAATGTTGCTAGTGCTTCGGGAACTCAAAACAGCTCTTGGATGGAGCATTTGCAGACATTGAGGAAATTAGTCCTTTGATATGCATGCACAAAATCAAGCTTGAAGACCACAAAAAGACTTCGATCGAGCAACAATGGTGGCTCAACCCGATTATGAAAGAGGTGGTAAGAAAATAAATAATAAAGTGGTTGGATGCAGGAATCATATACCCCATCTCAAACAATTCGGGGTTGAGCCCGGTTTAGTGCGTTCCGAAGAAAGGTGGCATGACAGTGTGGAGAACGAAAAGAACGAGCACATCCCGATGCGGACAGTTATCAGTCGGAGAGTTTGCATGGATTATCGCAAACTAAATGCAGTCACCAGTAAAGATAATTTTCCGTTACCATTTATTGATCAGATGCTTGTTCGTTTGACTAGAAAAAGTTTTTATAGTTTTCTTGAAGGCTATTCAGGTTGCAACCAAATCGCAATTGCACCAGAAGACCAGGAAAGGAAAACGTTCACATGCCCTATGGAACCTTCGCCTTCCGTCAAATGCTGTTCAGATTGTGTAACGCCCCTGCCACATTCCAAAGATGCATGACCACCATCTTTTCTGATATGATCGAACAAAGTATTGTGGTATTTATGGACGATTTCTCTGTTTTTGGATTGTCTTTCAAAAATTGCCTTGATAATTTATCTGCGGTATTTCATGCAATTTACTATACAAGTAAAAAACCTTGGATAGCGAGTTGGTAAACTATACAACTACGGAAAAAGAGATGTTGGCTATGGTTCATGCTTTTGATAAATTCAGATGTTATCTTATTGCATCAAAAGTCATTGTACACACTGACCATGCAGCAATAAAATACTTAATTTCAAAAGCTAATGCAAAACTACGACTAATCCGATGGGTTTTATTGCTTAAGGAATTCGATCTTGAGATTGTGGGCAGGAAAGGAGCAAAAAATCAAGTGGCGGATCATTTATCAAGGCTGGAAAACTAGAACATGATCTGGATGGAACACTTACAAATGATATATGTTCCGACGAATAATTGTTTGGAGTTGATGTGACCACACCATCATATGTCGATTACGTGAACTACATTTTGGCAAATATTTTACCATCAGATTAGTCATACCATCAAAGGAAGATGTTTTTACATGACGTTTGATATTACATTTGGGATGAACCTCTTTTGTTCAAAAAGTATACATATCAGATTACTCGAAAATGTGTGCCAGAGGAAGAAATGAAACAAATCTTGGAACAGTGCCATGCCTCACCTTATGGTGGATATCACGGTGGCCACAAAATTGCGGTGAAGGTCTTCATTATTTAAAGATGCACATCAATTTGTTGCTCATTGTGATAGTTGTCAATGTGTGGATAAAATATCTCACCGTGATCAGTTACATTTGAAAAAATTTTAGAGGTCTAAATTTTTTATGTGTGGAGGATTGATTTTATGGGACCATTCATTGAATCAATTAAAAACCGATATATTCTTGTACCGGTATATTACACGTCTAAATGGGTAGAAGCAATTCCTTTACCTAATAACGATGCTAGTGGAGTTTTGAAGTTTCTAATATAGATATTCACACGATTCGGAACTCCCCGTGCCATCATTAGTGATGGAGGTTCACACTTTTGTAATGCCAAGTTCAACGCCCTCATGAAAAAATATGGCGTGAATTACAAGGTATCCAACGAGTGGCCAACTCGAAGTATCTAACAGAGAAATAAAAAGGATCTTAGAAAAGACGGTCTGTCCAAATCATAAGGATTGGTCGAGAAAATTGGATGATACCTTGTGGGCCTATTGGGACTTCACTGTACCGATTGGTTTATGGGAAAGCTTGTCACCTGCACGTTAAACTGGAGCACAAAGCATTTTGGGCTGTCCAGAACCTTAATCTTGATCATCAAATCGTAGGTGAACAAAGGCACTTCAACTCGATGAACTTGAAGAATTCCGGCTGGATGCATATGAGAGCTCTAGAATATATAAAGACAACACGAAGAAATGGTATGACCAACGAATCAAGGATCGACAGCTCAAACCAGGCCGGCTCGTTTTACTTTTTAACTCACGTTTAAAATTGTTTCCTGGTAAGTTAAAATCTCGTTGGTTAGGGCCATTCAAGATTGCCCAAGTTTTCCATATGGAGCTCTAGACTTTGAGAGGCTGAATGATCAAGGTAAGTTCAAAGTAAATGCAAGAAGAGTCATGCACTATTTGGGAGGAAGTGTTGATCAAAACCAAACGACACTGTTGATAAGCGAAACGTGATTACTCGGGAACGTTAAGCCATGTTCCTTTTCATTTTTCGTTTTTTAGGTTTAATTCCATTTATTTTATTTACTAATTTATTTTTAATTTCTTCAATCGCCATTGTTTAGGGATGACAGGCAAGACTATGCCAAGTAGAAAGTTCGTGTAGCCACGAGAAATTTCGTGCAGCTGCACATTAACCGAACTACAAGAGTAGAAACTTCATGCAACTACACCAAAATCTTGTGCAGCTGCACCAAATTTTCGTGCAGCTACGCCATGGTGACCTAAAGTTCACAGAAACTTCGTGCAACTGTATGGAATCTTGTGCAGCTGCAACAAAAAAAATAAAATAAATAGACACCCCGACGTTGCTTCCCTTCTTACCCTAATCACTCTTGTCTATTTTGCGGGAGGGTGCCGACACCACTCTCACAACCATCCGAAGGAAACAACAACGACATACTCCACGATAGAGGCGCCCGTCAAGAGCCCCGCAGCCAAGTCATCACTACCACCACCTCCACCGTCGATGTTTGATGAGGAAGATGAGGATAATGAGTTTGAAAATACAGCATAGTAAATATCCTTCTCCTCTATCTCTTCGTGTCCTTCTCATTTATTTTATTTCGCACCAAGGACGTTGCTCTGTTTAGGTTTGGGGGTGTGGTATTGTGTTGAGAGTGTGAGTCGTGTCTACCTAGGGTGAGTCCTGTTTGGGTCAATTTTTCATGCTTCATTGTGTCGTTACTCCTCAGCGTAACTTTAGGAAGTCGATGTGGAATGTCATTATTCGATGATGAGCTTAAGGTTGCATTCTTAACGTGTGGAAAGATGAAGTTCTTTGCCGAGTGTGTTGAATTTTTTTGTTGAATTTTGAAAAAATTCTCCCAGTAGGAACCGTGCTAAGTGGTAACAAGTTACATCTTCTTAGAATGTATGGTGACTAGTGACAAGTAGAGTAGCTAAAATTATCTCTTGAAATGAAGTCTTTGGTGTATGTGCTGAAAAAAAGGAAAAAAAATGAAAAGAAAGAGAAAATGAGGTTGCCAGGGCTCTGAGTACGAATGTTCAGGTGTTGAATGAAAATAAAAAAGATATATTGCCCGAATATGTGCTTGTGGTATGAGTCTTCCGTGCTAGCTTGAGTGATTGATCCGAGGGGTGCCTTATCACTTAACCCCTTGGTTCAACTGAACCGGGAGTCATTGATCGAGGGCTTGCTACATGAGCTTTTGCTGGAATTTAATGAAACATTTAGAGTCATGCAACCTGAAAAAAGAAGAAGTTATGTATTGTAAAAAGTCGGAAAACCTTTGATAGGGATATTTGTGGTGATCTTTGCGAGTTACTATTTGACATGAGCTATTAGGAATGTGGGCTTGTTAATGTTGAGTGTGTAACTTGCTGGGATGAAGGTATTGTGTTTTGAAGCTTTTAAATGAGCATGCTAGGTAGTGAATGGAATCTAGATGGATGGGAAGGATGCGACCATTTAAGAGAATGCTCAAAAAGATGTTTCCACGTTTGAGTGACTTGGTTTTGCTGAGGAGTATCTATTTTGAGTTTTATTTTCTTATCTTTTCTCAGGACTAGCAATATTTGGGTTTGACGGTGTGCTAACTCTATAAAAATAGACTATTTAAGCCGATTTCATTCCTAGATTATGTTAGATTTGTGAAATATTGCATTCATTGCTTAATATTTCTTGATATTTTACATTATTCTAGAGAAATTTGAATACTGCCTAATTTTATCCTATTTCAGGATAAAAACGGAAACATCATATCTTTGGATGTTCGGCTTTGGGCCTTGGTAGACATCATAGAATCCTTGGTCTTCATGCTGTTGGATGCTTGACTTTAGGCCTTGGCAGTCGCCGATGGATCCTTGGTCTTCATGTCGTTATAAGTCGGGCCATGACTTTGGTCTTTGACGGTGATTAGGAAATCCTTGCTCTCTAAGTTGTTGTCCATCTGGCATTGAACTTTGGTAGCCATTGAGGTCCTTGGTCTCCATGTTACTAATGGCTATGTTCTTTGGCAGCCATCGAGTAATCCTTGGTGTGATTGAATGTTGGACTTTGGTCCTTGGCAGTCGTTGAAGAATTCTTGGTCATGTTGTTGTCATAGATTTGTTATCTCTTTCTCGCCCCTCGTCTAGTCCGATGAGCCATCTTAGAGAAGTAAAACCTTAGAAGGAAGTACAAAAGGTTGAAATTAGCATCGTGTGACAATGGAAGCGATGCGTAATAAATTTGTGATATGCTTAATCGCATTCATGTATGCCTAGGAGAATGCATTATGATAATGAAAATACAAATGAAATACAGTAATGCCTGAAGCAATTACTGTGAATGGCATGATAATGCAACTACTGCAATTAGGCGAACATTCTTGTGGTCATGCGTATGTATAGATGTAGTAAGCGACAAAATAGGTAGAGAAGGGAGAAAAGATGATTATTGAAGTGCTCTGTGATTAACCCAAATGCTGCAAAATAAGCAATGTTAGTTTTACAGTTTATCGCAGACAAAGCGTACTGGGAACCTGTCCCTGCACATGTAGCAGTCACTCAATAACAGATAAGTGTATGTACGACATCTGGTACCTATAGTGAGAAATTAACGCTCGACTCGGATGCAGGCTTCTTATGACCTCCCTTCGACAAAGGGAGGCGGGCCTCGACCCAAGACCATACCGCAAGGAGCAGTACAGTTGGACATTGCAGTGACCCCCTAAGGATCCTAATCCCGAGTTCGGGCGCACCTAGACATGCCTAGGAAAGCGGTAAATAAATACAATCATTCATGCGCACAAACAAAGGGCACCGAGCTAAGCAAATACATACGCAAACAAGAACTCCTCGCTGCATATGGATGAAATGTAAGAGCCTTCGAAAGGAATCCACATTTGGAGCTCTTCAGTGGAGTCGCCATCTGAGATGTACGCCCGCCCTTCGGCCTAGCGCGCACACCTGGGGATGACATCATGGGGATCGATTAAAGCACAGAATCGCATAGACAATTTTACTTGGCGGGTTGTCCCCATCCCAGGATTGGAGGAAAATTCTATGAATGATTTTCTCCAATCAGTCGTCGAACGAAAAATACTTATGGTGTTTATATGTGTGGCGTCACTGGTCAACACAGAAGATAACGATTGTACATGCCCTCCAATTTCTTGCAATAATTGAGGGCTAACTCTAAAACTGGAATCTTGCTGTGCCACAGAGTTTTCTTCTCTAGGGATATGTTCGAAACGAATTTCCTTAAAGAAAGAAGACAACTCACGAACGTTATCCAAGTATTGTTGAAGATACTCGAAGGTACACATGCTCAATCCCAAAACGTGATTAATGACAAGTTGCGAGTCTCCTTGCACTACTGCATAAAGTACGTAAAGATCGATCATGGTTTTCAAAGTGAGGATTAAGGCAACATATTCGATGGAATTATTTGTTAATGTGTCGTCGATTCTATAGGCTAGATGCCTTACTCCCAAAGGTGATACAATGTAAATTCCTACTCCAACTCCTTCACTTGACACGAATCCATTGAACCAAGCTTCCCAAAATTCTATTTGATCTTGGGGACCGATTAGTCTGGAATCAGTGTATTGGGCCCAGTAGTCAACCAAGATCTGTCCTTTAGTTGCCTCTTGTGGTCGATATTGAACATCGAAAGGAGACAAAATATAGCCTTCCAGATAGCATACATTGTATTGCTTCCAATACATACACTACATATACTGTATTGCTTCCAATATAATGTCGAACCTTCATGGCTGTATAATACAATGAAAGACATAGCTTCTTATTGTCAGTGTACCTATATTCGATTGGAGAAGGTATTTGACACAAGTAATGAATAACTTGTCCCTTTCGTTGGTCATCTTCTTGGGCCAACATCGATCCTACTACCCGTTCTTCCGCAGCGATATAAAGCGAGAAGGGTCGATCATATTTTGGAAGAGCCAAAACAAGTGGGTTAGTAAGGTATTTCTTAATAGCCTCGAAGGACTTTTGATGACTATCAATCCATTCAAAACTGTTATGTCCTCGTAACAAATTCGAAAATACCTATGTTCGACCGGCAAGGTTACGGCAAGGTTACGTATGAACCTTCGTAAATAATTTACTCTTCCGAAGAAGGCTTGAAGCTGTTTTTTAGTCGATGGAGGAGGTAGGCCTTGGATCTATCTCTATCCCTCGATGGTGAACTAGAAACCCCAAGAATTGTCTGGCTCGAACACCGAAAGCATATTTCATGGGATTAAACTTCAAGTTGTGTTTTCTCATTTGAAGGAAAGTTTTTCGAAGGTCATTGACATGATAGTCATGGGCCAAAGACTTGACAACGATATCATTAATGTAAACTTCGACCGTCGACCCAATTAGAGGGTTGAAGATAAGATTCATTGCCATTTGATAGGTTGCCCCAACGTTTGTTTTAACCGAAAAGTATGACAACCCATTCAAAGATTCCTAAAGGACAACGAATAGTTGTCTTACGTATATCGTCTTCAACGATGAAAATTTGATTATATCTAGAATAACCAACCATAAAGGACATAATTTTGTGCCCAGACGTTTCGTCGATGAGCTCATCGGTTATTGGCATAGGATATTCGTCTTTTAAAGTTGCTTTGTGGAGATATCTGAAATCGATGCATACCCTTATCTTACCTTTCTTTTTCCTCACAGGTACAATAGAAGAAATCCATTACGTGTACCGTGATGTCCATATATACCCAGTATCGAACAACTTCTTTAGGTTTTCATAAACTTGTTGTTGATATTTAGTTGGTAATCGGCGCGGAGCTTGTTTTACAGGTTTAAAATCTAGTTTGACAGGTAAAGTATGTTCGACTAATCGTTGATCTAAACCAGGCATTTCTGTATAATCCCATGTGAAGTAGTCCTTAACCTCCTTTAAAAGTGTCAATATCAATTGGGAAAGAGTAATGTCAATCGAACTACTAATAAACGTAGGTCGTTGAACCTCATCATTACTTAAATTTACACTAATCAAAGAATCACGAGGCATCATCCATGTCTGGAGATCCACAAGCGAGTCAACTATAGACTTACCACAATACATTGTTTTATTCATAGTATGATGAAATACAACACTAGTCGAATCTATACACGATTGCAAACCCAGATTTGACTCATCCTCTTCAGCACACTGGTCGAGATTATCTACATCCAGTGAACTGGTTTCCAGACACAATACAAGACTAACTCTAGGTCTAGTTAGTCTATACATCCGTAGTCGTTCCATGACATCGGCGACTACGTCTTCCTTATCTATATCAAGCATCTTCGACCTCCCGGAGGAGTCTATCGGACTCCAAGTCTGGGTCGACATCGTTGGCATCCTTCTCTTCGTTGACAGGGTCCTGGACTAATCCAGTGGCCTCCTTAATGGAATGGAGAATGCTAGAAAGTTCTGACTCCCTCTTAGCTTAAGCCTCAGCTTCGACTGTCGGAGGTACTATGTCATAATCCCATCCAGATGCAGCATCAACGATTAGATGTGGAGGACCCCCGTATTTCACTAGGTATTCAAACTTTCCAGTCGATTCACCTAAAGGTCCAACATTCGGATCTCCCATAGCATACATCTTCTTCAGACTCATGTCGTCGACAGTGCCCATGACATTTCTTGTACAAATTTTGACACGGCTAATATATGTATTAATAGTCGAATCAGCCTTAACAACATCAACTTCACAATCAAGCCACATCATAAGTTCTCGATGAAAGGTAGAAGGGATCACTGCTGCTCTATGTAACCAATCCCAACCCAAAAGAACACTAAATGTCGTATCTACATCGACAATGAAGAAGACAGTACTAGTAACGTCCACTTTATCATACCCTAAGTATCTAAGGGTACGTGAAGGCATTACATTAACCGTTGCACCATTATCGACTAAAATTTTCTTTAAAGGAATCCCGTTAAACTCTGCTCGATATACAATGAATGCATCTGCGACAGCATCGAAGGACTAGGCTTAATAAACCAAATTAATGGAGAGCCTATATGACAACGAACAACTCGAGGAGTCGAAGTCTTAAGGATAGCTGGAACAGACCGATTGATGGTCGATCCTACAAACTCTATAGGTAACATTATGACATTGCATTCTACAATGTTCTCAGGAGCATCGAACCGAATTGGATTATAGTCTGAGTCATCGAAGGTATCTTCGAAATCATTATCCTTAGTTGGTATCTCCTTAACCTTAGAAGGATTGTTGTGGGAAATAGAGTCATTGACTAGACGTGGGTCATTGCGGTCGATTCTCGTTACCTTGACTATTGCAAGGTCAACGGATTTCTGCTGTTTTTCCTCTGCCATCCTACGACGTCTCTCTTTCCCTTTCTTACTGCTCTTAGAAGGAAGTTTACATAGTTGGGTTACCACCTGTCTCCATTCACCATCGTTAGAACAGGCGGCATCGGGTCGACGTTGAGATGAATGATAATATTCAGGATATTCCTAAACAAATTGTCTTATTTGATGGTCGTATCCTTTCATTTGTCCAACACGCTCTTTCTGAACAAAAACATGCATACAATATAATGAATTGGTTTCAATCATACCTCGAATAGCATCGTCAATAGCGACAATATAGAACTTGTTGGCAGAGGACATCACAATCAAGTTCTGCAGATAATTGTACAAACAAAGGTGGCAGAGCTGAGAGATGAGTATCTTGTGCCTCAGAATAGGCCTGCATCGACTGCAAGTGTCAGCTTTTTCCAGAAATTGTGCAATAGGAGGCCCATCCATGATAGCTTGCTCATCGAGACGAGGAGGTGGTCGAAGACTGTCCCTAACATCGCCTTTCTTGACGGTCTCCTTCAACAAATCGTTTGATTTGGCAGAAGAGTCTGCATCATTGTTGGTAGTCGGTTGAACTAGTTGTGGATCGAGGCCACGAGATGCTGCCTTAGGTTTTTGGACGGGATGCCCCTTATCAGGAAAAACCTTGCGAGCATCAGAAGAAGATCCCTTGCCATTGGGATGTCAATTGAATGCCTTCGAAGGTTCTTTGTGAGGGATCCCAATTGCAATCCTTTCAACTAGGGTCAGGTTGAACCATTCGTCCGTCTGATGAGACTGGAGAAATTTCCTGAAAGTGAAGCACTTGTCAGTGGTGTAGGTTTCATCCATATGCCACCAGCAAACTTCATTCTTCAACATCGACACAGTCACAAGGCAAGAAATGAGCCCATTATCCAAGAGTCTCTTGAAGAGTTTGTTTACCACATAGGTTTCTCCAGAAACATGGGACTCCTGAAAAGCACGACGAACAATATCAATGACGTTAATATCGAACGTGTGTACTTCGCAATCAACAAAAAGTTTCTGATCGACAGAAGATGATTCTTCAGACTCTTTTAAACATAAAGTTTTTGCTTCGATGAGATCCTGCATAAGATTTCTAAAAGTTAGACATCGCGTGTGGCATGAGTGAAAGACCATGCCATTTACAATAACTCTTCTTGTTTTCCCTATCAATTTGGGGAAGTCGATGACCAGCCTTCAGCTTGATTCGATCTCGCTTATGGAGTCAATCGAAGATTTCATCAGCCTTTTCAACATCGAATGAGTACTTCCGCTCTTCATTCGACTTCATTCTTCTTTCGACAGTGGGTCGTAGACGATGGCTTATCCTTTTACGAATTCTGTCATATCGACCTCGACGATCGTAGGTTCGACTTGATATTTTGTTCGATTTCTTGACTCTTCTCTGAGCAGATTCTCATACTTAGTAACTCTCATAGCGAGTTCATAGAGGTCTTTGAACATTTCTCCCTGGATTTTCTTTCGGATACGAATATCCAGAGAATCCGTGGCTATGTTGACCACCTCATCTTCGCTGACTGATGTTTTGCATCTAAGTCGAGCCTTCTAGAACCTCTGTAGGAACGCCGCTGCAAGTTTTCCAGGTTACTGTCGCATCTTAGTCAACTCGACTAAGGAAATGGTCAAATCAAGAGTAGCGAAGGCGTGCATGAACCGAGTTTGCCTGTCCAGCCAATTCTGCACTGAATTAGGCTAGAGATGAATATACCAAGTGAATGCCGGTCCAGTGGGCGAATTTGGAAGGAGTCGAAGCTTCCAATAATCATTATTTGACGCCTCTACCGTTTGGTGAGTAAATCGAGCTACATGCTCCATCGGCGTCATCTCATCTTTGCCAGAAAAGCGTGAGAAATCGAATGGAGCTCGAGTTTAAATCCAACTGTTGTTTTAGACAAATGCATTTTCTGTTCTAGAGGGCAAGTTAATGGTTGATGGCACAGATCTACACATGCCGATGATGACTAATCGATTATTCCTGGTCATCAGCAGTGACCAATGCATGAAGCTCATGATGTTGCACCAGATTTGAATGTCGCAAAGTGTGAAGGTCGTGCAGTTAGTCTTCTCCAGAATAAAATGTACAGAGACACTGTTCTCTTGATTGCCTGGAGTAGTGGCCAGCTGCAAATGAATGTTGTAGCTGATGAAGTCCAGCCAGTGTGGAATCTGTGTAATGCACCTCGTGTTCGTGTCAATTCCTTTGACCGAATTACGGGTCTTGCCATGATTTCTGAATCGACAACTTTAGAGCGGCCTTCTCAGGCAATTGATGAAAACCCGGAGCACACAATTTGGATCGGGAAACCACCTGTAATGTTACAGTTGGCCATTGTTGATTTATCACTTCCCAGAAGGATGGGTTGTGACACCCAGATCATCATGTTTGTCGACTCCCTTTTGGCTGAAAGATTTTGTGCTTTTCATAGCTGGGGACTAGATTCGGTGGTCTTGAATTTTCTTCCATTTCCCAGTCAAGGTGCTGGCAAGGAGGAATATCGGAGAACACCCATTGTGAAACCTGTTATAATCGCATGCCTTAATGAAACTCCCTCAGCCTCTTCTCTCTGTGGTTCCATTTCAGTATCTGATTCATGTGGATATTCTTGGCTTATTGGAGTAAGTCTTAACAGGGATTGCATAATTGTAGAGATGAAAGCTGGTGATTATCTTCTTCTTGTACCTATTAACTTGACGAGGGAAGATTTTGATCTAGGCAGCATTCGACTTCTTTTCTTCAGCAAACTTGTTCTCATTCTCGTAAGTGACAAGAGAACCAAGCAGTTGTTAAAGACTTAAGTTCGTCAAGTCTTTAGCCACTTCAATCGTTGTCTTCTTGGCTTCCCAAGATTTAAGCAATGAACGAAGTATTTTTCTGACCAACTCAAAATTTGAGATTGTTTTGCCAAGTGATTCAATGGCATTAGTGATTTCGGTGAGTCTATCAAACATTTGATTTAATGACTCATTCTTTTTCATCCTGAATGCTTCGTATTAAGTTACTAATACATTTACTTTGGGTTCCTTGACTTGTTCTGTTCCATCATAGATCAAAGCAAGTCTAACCCACATTTCTTTTGCAGTCTTACATGTGGAGACGCGATTGAATTCATTTCCTACAAGAGCGCACACTAAGTAGTGCATTGCTTTTTTGTTGAGCGAGATAATTCTCGTTCTTTCAAATTCATGCCGAGAGTCGATGGGATTAGATGGTGGGACTTTTATATCTCCTTCCAATATAATCTGCCAGCAATCGTCTTCTTTTGCTCTTATGAACAACTCCATTCTAATTTTTCAATATGAGAAGTGCTGTCCTACAAAGAGCGGGGGACGTTCGGTCAAATGACCATTAGTTAAGAGCATCGACATTTTGCTCAGTTTAGAGATCTGGTCACTTAGCAGCACCTTACTGTGCTAGATGTAGATTTTTCAACAACACGCTGTTTTGACCGTTAGGTCCAACAATAGATTTCTGAAGCAGTAATCGCACAGAAAGCGTTCCAGCAAACCTGCTCTGATACCAATTGTTGGACCGTTCAGGTGCACTACGATAAAGGCCTCATTTTTCTTTGTGATACATGCGATTTAGTAATCCCTAATTACCGAACCTTAACGAATCTCTATAGGTTTTCTAGCTTGAACTTAAAATAAGTTAGTGGCAACTCCGACACGTTTTCAAAATCTGAAGCCTTATCGTGAAGGGAGGATATTCATTTTAAATGGAACCGGAAACGGAATCACCCGCGACATAATGTTTTCAGCTTTGAAAACTAGACTTGATCATCACAGATTGGAAAACCGGAAGAATCATCAACCAATCTTGGGGTTCTTTGAATCAATTGGAAGGAAAGGTACAACTTCTATCCCTAAACTAAGTATCGGTCTCTTGATATGCTTAGAATAGGTAGATCCTTAGGTTGTTAATGCAATTTATGAAATTTGGCAAATCAGCTGCTAAATGGTTAACCCGTGTTTCCTTTTCAGTGCATTCCCAATAACCGAAATTGTCAAAAAGGTTATGCAATGACTATCAATCGACATAGCGACCAACAAAGGAAAAACAATCGTTGCGAATGGCACAAATGCATTTTACATCCGAATGCGTTGGTTCAACGACTAGATAGAATAAAAACACCATGCAATAGATTTTACTCATGTTGTTGAAAATGGGTTGCAACCCACAATGGAAAGAAAATTAAGTTTGGCCTCCAATGCTTAGAGAGACAATGGGATTCGGTGATAGTTGGAGCGAAATAATTCGAAAGAATATCCCAGTAATTATACGGCATATTCTGTTTTTGAGTTTATTTCTGTGGTTATTGAATCATCCTTCAAGGTACATATTAGGTCGGCTCCCTTCTTCCTTCTTACTATACTCTCAAAACTTGTCTTTTCATGAAAGAAACTTTTCTAAAGTGCTAAACTATGGTGGCTGAATCCGTAATGTGGGAGTCTGGATAGGACTATTTTTGCATTCTGCTGTTGGAATCAGGGCTGCTTTGTATTCCCTGGGAAGGAGCTGGGGGTCACGGTTAATGACTTGTCTTTGCTTATTTAAAATCTCATGTTCATTGTGTCACTTTTGGTAGTAAATGTAAGTGCTTCTAAAACTATGATGAAGAATGCATTAGTGCATAATACTCGAGTCCTTCGACCCAAATTGATTCTTTTATGTCATTGTTGGTTCAAGTGATTGTGGTGGGCTATATATGTGTGTCTTGTCTATTAGTTCTCATACTTTGGATAAACTCAAAGACAAAATCAAATCATCAATATGTTTAGTTGTTTTGGATTTTCTTGTTATATGAATATAACAACGGGCTGGAGAATAATTGGTTGCAAAATGCAAAGGGGATCCATGTCATTGTATAATTGGCTCAAAGTGAAGTTGTAAATGATAGTTGAGATAATTTTCAACAATCGGGGGTTGAAACCCATTTTCAATATCCTTCTGTTTTCCCTTTTCAGGACTTTGGGTTTGCCCCTTTTTGGTGGGGTAAATCCATCGAGAAATCCTAATTGAGATTTCATCCCCAAATAATACTCACTTAATTTCATCCTCGGCCACCTAATTCTCTGACCCTAGTTGACTAAATTCCTCCTACCAACTTCCACACTCTTCTAACTTAGTATTAAAGGGTAACAGGCTCGCTTCATTAGTTGAATAACCAAGACTTCGGTGTACAATATTATCTTGCCTTGCTTTACCCTCTTCCCGCTTTGGGTGGTCTTTCCCTTGACAATGCCACCTTAATTCATTTTTTACACTTCATCGTTCTTCCATTTTATTTTAAAAGGTGTCAGTCTTCTTCATATGGTTGTGTTACATCAATATGAAGTTGATTGTGTACCGTAAATGTGAGCTTGAATGTCATACCAATGTAGTACTAATTACGAAGAAAAAGGGCATAAAATGTTTATCGAATGCCCTCGTTATAAAGATGTTGATAGAGGTTGTGGCTTTTTCTTATGGTCGAACTCAGTTGGCGGTAAACTGTTACTGAAGAATCAGGACATCGATGGTGTTGATTCTTTTTTGGAAGTACGACTTAGGAAGGCCAAGATGACATTTATAAAGATTGAAGCTAAGTAGAGATACTCGAGGCCGATCATAATAGAATTTTGATCATTTGTTGTATTTTAAGTGTTGTTGCTTTTTTTGTTTAGCTTTGTATCATCAGGGAAGATGTAATGGTTAGCTGTAATGAAATTTCTCATTTGTTGTAATGAGTTAATGAGCTCAAATATTAATATTTAGTTGCAATGAAATCTATAGAACCTGTTATTTGTTGCAATGACATTATCATTAGTTTCTCAAGGTTCAATAGTAAACCATAATATATAGCAACACTTATTTGTACACAAAATAGAAACGTTTCAACAAACTAGACATATTCATATAGACCAAGGTTCGTAACCAAACAATTCCCTGGTGCATTTCCAAACTCAAACAAACAAATTAGACATGTTTCTAACTAGACCAAAATACTTCAGACGAGATCATACATACGTCAGACCAAACTAGACTCAAACAAGAGAGTTTCTAGTTGTGATGACATTCCTAGTTATGGGGAATTCATGGTTGTACCAGCAACGAATGATTCACGAGTTTCTAATGTTCCTACATTAAAGCTACTTTGGGCATGACTAACTCTCCCATCCATCCATAGTGCAGGTCGATGCATTTTACCTCCATTACCAACTCTGCATTAGTAAGTATATCTACCTAATACCCAATTTATCCATATAAACATTATCGAATCTAACTATTTTTCCATCAACGTAGTAGACTCTACCAATTATACTCATTTACCACCAATGTGTGAAACCATCCCTCTAAATAAAACACACATTACACACAATCATTTCTAAAGTTAAGACCAAATACCTAATTTGTGTTCGAGAAGGAATTTGATAAAGCAATCATGTTTTCAGAAAACTAAAGAGAGTAATCCATCACTTGGCAACCAAAACACGACAAGCTCCAAAAATTTAATCAACCTTTGTAGCTTCCGTGGAATGCTTCACTTGTTCCCTAAATCATACCACGCATCATTGGAAGTAATTGTAGCACAAACTTTATATGATCATGCAAATGTAAGAGGAATGTGTACATTCCTTTAATTACATCATTCAAAACATAATTGAAGCACAAAATAGGAAATCATAATACTAGGAAGCTAACTCCTATAGTTTCATATGCTTTCCCACGGTGATTCTGAGAAGTGACTCAACCTACGATGCACATTGAATTCCTCCTTGGTAAGGTAAACTTGAGGGATTCCTTGGGACAGGTTGAACATATGTGTGACGGATTTGGGGGAATAAGGATGGGAGGGGGTTGATTCGGGTGAAGTTCGATTTAAGTCGAGTATATTTGGAGTTTTAGGGTTCTTTGGATGAAGTGCTTATTTGAGGTTGAAATTCGATCATGGGTAATTTAGACAGTGCTAAATGCCACAACAATGCCATGTACGTGCCACATAGGACTCCGTTAGTATAATTATCTAACGGAGGCTATATTGGAGGTAACGACCTAACATTAGATTATAGAATTACATTTTCTTCAAAAGTTGGGATAAATCTGAAAAAAAATAATAAAAATACACCTAAAATCGATAATTTGGCAAAAATGTGGCATGCTTTAATCATCTTTTATTGATAAGCCAAATTTTCTATTATGTCCTTTGGTCATTTTTTATATTTATCTTGACATTGCAAAATTATATTCATATAATTGACCATTACATCCAATATAGCCTCATTTAGTCAAGGTGACTAACAACAGTTTGTGTGGCACAGGCATGATATCCTAGTCAGCTAACGTGTCGTCTAAAGAACAACTAATCAAATTTCGACCCAGTCAAATTATCAATTATGTATTGTAACTTTGGCCATTTTTTCTGATTTATCCTAATGTTTCAAAAGTATTTTCTTACTACTTAACGTTCGGAACGAATGCTTGTGTTCATATTTCCTTAATTTTAAAAATAAATGATACCTTGTCTTATCTATATTTTAATAAAAATGCATGCATGTGTTCATATCCCATAATTTTAAAATAAATAATAGCTTATGTTGTTTAGATTTAATAGAAAAATATGCATGTGTTCATACGTAAAAGTAGTAATAATACTTTAATGTGTATGTAAAACGTATTCCAAGTGTAATAAGCCGAAGTGAGGTGTGCATGCATGCTCTTACATCCGGGACGTGATATCGTAACATCTTTCTTGTGCTCTTCTTGTACTCGTCAATTAGTCAAGAGCTTTATTAAATCTTCACTTTGCTACAACTATTAACAGCTAATACGATGTCGCGTCAGTTGGGGTTGGTCCTATCTTACTTCAGCTTATTTACTTTCTTATTAGGTTCATTTTACAGTGGCTATCTCCGAGAAGGAACAACCATAGAGTGGTAATACCGTGGAAGACAACAAGTATGGTGACACTTATCGTTGCAAGTGTTATGCTTTATTCTTTTCTTTAATGATCTATTCTTTAACTAAAGTAAACAGAGCGGTATTCGAACTCGACAAGGTCGAGCCGAGTCACCACAAAGAAGGACATGATGGCCAAGGTGGTGTGACCGAGATTGACCATCATGGAGGAGGTAATTGGGAAGGAGTAGAACTTGGTGGGAAAGGAGGAGGAGGGCGAGGAGGAGTGACCAAGGTTGATCTTACGGAGGAGAAGGCGGAAAAGAGAAAGGTTGTGGAGGAGGTGGCATGGTCGAGGTCAATAATTATCAGGTGAAGGTGGCAACGATGGGGGTGGTGTTGCTAGCGGATGCATCACTGATTGTTGTGGGTACGGGTATATGATTCACCAGAGGTGTTGCTCTGTGGCGGATGCTCTCCAGGTAGTCATGACCGTCTCCCCAAAATAACTAACAATAACACCCAAACAATAAATAAAAAAGGCCAGTTTATCCAAAATATCCCAAAGTTACAAAATTTTTCCAATTTATCCTAAGGTTTAGAAAATATCCTCAGACAACCTAAACTTTTACCCTTTTTCAAAAGTATCCATAAAAGTTTTAAGACAAATTCTCAGAATGGCTGGAGAAGGAAAATTTTCGGGAAATCCTTCTGGAACTCCGTCACGATTGGAGTTCGCCCCAGAGTCTAGATTGTCTCCTTTGGGAATTAGCAAGAGTATAAATGATATTTTAACTCAGCTAACCATTCAAGGGAGTACTGAAACTTTAGAAAGCCGAAACCAAATGGCAATGGAAGTAGGCTCTTTTGTTAATAATATGCTAGACGCACTGGAAAGAGAAAGAGGTTTAAAAAGGCCTGAAACCGAGGCGACTTCTGGACTGGAGAGTACAACAGGAAAACCAGTCGAAAGGTTAAATCTGGGAGGAAGAAATTCCAAACAGAATCAAGGCAAGAGTGTGGATGAAATGTATAAGGAGTCAGTAGCTCCTTACATTTTAGACTCACAAAAGCGAAGTGCAAACTTGAACTCTCAAAGTGGAGAGTTGGCAAAAGATCTGAGAAAAGCCTTAGGTCTGGCAGAAGATGCTCCAGTTCACTTAGACAATAGAACGTTTAACGAGCTGGTAACTGCGAAGAGGGAGATTTACAAGCCCGATTATCCCCATAGAACCAAACAAGAGTTTGTCCCAAGGGATAACGTATTAAAGCCTATAATTACCCCTGGTGCTTTTCTGGACATAGATTGTGAGAAGCACGTATCTGAAAAGATAGATGAGTGGTTATCACTAATTCGAATGACTGCATCCGCAGGGATCTTATCGCCTGGATCAGTTTATGAATTATGTGTGGCAGCCCTCATGGGAACAGCGCAGAAATATTGGAAATCTTTGGTGGCTCATACTGACATCAAAGAAAAGATAGATCAGGCGTTGACCGTTGATGGTGTGTTAGCAATTATAGCTGATGCATTAAGACGGGAGTTCTGTGGTTTTTCGTTATCCACTGAAACTATGGAAAAAGAGCAGTCGTTAACCGCTCTGGTTAAACTACAGATCTGCGATATGTACTGGTTTGACAACTACGTATATGAATTCCAGAAATATTATTACAATCTGGACGTAGTATCTCAACAGTTCATATTGGGAACCGTTTTTGCAAAACTTCCCGAACTTTGGCCGGAAGTGGCGCAAAAGGCCTATGAGTTACTTCTGAGTGAGGAAAAGATTGTCTCTGGACTCGGAGGTAAAATTCAGGCGGTTAAGTACGCAATGCGGAAAGCATGTACTGAGCTCCAAGTTAAGGAGGCAGCTAAGAAGCTACCATACCTAAACAAAAGCTGTTGTTCTCAAATTGAGTATATACCTGGGAGGTATGGATGCGATACTCGCAGTTCCTCAGGCAACTCTTTGAGAACGAAAAACTTCCCCCAAAAGAGGTAGTTTGTTGGGTACAACAAAAAGAAAGTTTGGCCCAAGAAGGACTCCCAGCGCAAGCAAAAAGGTGGTTCTGCTTACAAACCCAGAAGGTTTGTTAGGAGACGGGATAACCTAAAGGACAAGGATAGGATTGATGCCTTCAAGCGTAAGCATAGCAGAGAGCCTAAGTGTCCAAAAGGAAAACCGTTGAGCAGTTGCAACTGCTGCTGGTTTTGTGGTTCGAACGATCACAAGGCGGATAGTTGTCTAAAGAAAAACTAGAGGAGAGAAATATCAGGTACTGGAGGAATCCCACTAGTACGAAGATCCATTCCAGTCGGTACTGGAATGGAGGTTGCCCAATGTTAATGTGAGAGAAGTCTATAATGTATCGAGATTTAATTTTAGATCGATAATAGAAATCTCACAAACAGAAGCAACGGCTCAAGTTACAAGTACGGAACTTGAGACTTTGGATATCCCATTACTCAACGTACAACGCATCCGGGAAACCATGCAACGTGCGAGAGGTGTATATAACTATATACACATCGGGTTAATCCAAATAGGATTAATTCCGCTATTTCATTTACCGGCGGATAGTCCTGTGGTAGCAGCGGTGATCGATAAACGATGGCGAGAGTTTAGAGATCAGCTGATATCAGGTATACACGCCAACCTTGCACACGGCCCTGTATGGTTCCAGGTCCATCCAAATTTCATGATGGCCCTGAACGATCGCTGTTTGGGAAATTCATTGACTCTAAGAATTAAATCAATGAATATGGATAGAATGAATTCCCAGGCCAAATTTTTGGCGTATAACACTAGAGTTATTTACCGACTGGTAAATACCACTAGCCCTGGTGTTAGGAACATCTCGAGACTTACTGAGTTGTTCGAAGAAGGTCATAATAACTACCAACAATTTCATAGGCGAGAGGTGAATCCATTGGAATTAACCTGGCCAAGAAATTGGGTTATGACTGAGCCTGGTAGTAGCTCTAGACCAATAAGTGCGGCAAATATCCGACAAAGAGGTAATGAGATTACTTTAATGTTGGGAGAACCGTCTAGAGATAGTGTTAGAGCTGACAGGCATCTGCCTGTGAGGATGCCACTCCTGAGAGAACCTAGGAGTCATTCGTTCTCTGAAGTTTCTTCTAGAGCTAGTGATGTGGGAGAGGACATAATAGTGTCCCGACCAGCAGAAGCATCTGCTCCACCACTAATAGAAGAAATGTCTCGAAGGTCTACAGATTCGAGAACCCCGTCTCAACATACGGGTAGAATCGTGGGATATAGACATGTGTCACTACCAGTCTATGAAGATCTAGTAGATCAGACGAGAGAGGAATCTATACGAATGCTAAGGGTTACTAGTATGGAATACTCTTTATCTAAGATTCCTGAAGTTTGTAAGGTTATTGAGCAAATAGCCGAGCAAAGGTCTATACCAATAGACGAAATCTGGAGGATGATAGAACCATCCCAGAAAGTACCTGAGAATATTGGGTATAGTGTCAGGAAAGAAGACTTGAGCACATATGTGGCTCTAACCTTCAAGTTTCCTGGATACTATGAGTATTCTTTGGATACTTTGATAGACACTGGGTGTAGCGTAACTTGTGCTAGACTCAATGCTCTACCAGATGAGTGGTGGAAGCCACTGCAGAAACCCATCCACATGGTAAACGTAGACGGAATGGCGACAATAGTCAGCCACCAGGCCAATAATGTGCCTATCTTTATTGGTGGACAACAGTTCATCATAAAAGAGATCCTGGCCCATCCTTTATTAGAGGCAGACATCATAATTGGTAATGCCTTTCTGAAAGGACAAAAGGAAAACCTACCTTTTGTGCAGGATGTCAATCATGTGTCCATTGGGAGTATAAAAATCAGTATTCTCCAAGAACCTAAATTAAGGTTAAAATTTGGGTTCTATCCGAAAAAACGGACCGAGTACTGTGGTAATTCACCATGTGAAAGAGCTTTCAGAGTGCGAGCTCAACGTGGTGATATACGGTTGGACGAGAACGATTCATGGGAACAAACCCTGTTTTCACCAACGAATACCAGGAGTTCTAACTGGTATGACGACTTGTTTCCTAAACAAGAAGTGTGTATGGCTGTAAAATTAGCTGGGACAAAATGGGATAAGTTCCTGGTAAAACTTGCCGATAATTTTAGCGAAGATCCGTTAAAATTATGGAGTCGGAATAGCCTAAAGGCTAGACTCGAATTAAAAGATCCCGGAACCATCATAAGAGCTAGAAACATTACGTATACGGCTGAAATGGTTGAGGAGTTTGGAAAACAAATTCCTGAGTTGCTTGGAAAAGGCTTGATTAGGGACAGTTATAGTCCACATTCTAGTCCTGCCTTTATGGTTATTAATTATGCCGAGCAAGTGCAAGGTAAAGCACGAATGGTTATAGACTATCGTCAGCTTAACAAAGCAACGAAGGACGATGGCTATAAGATTCCCACTGCGGGAGATTTAATTGATATGGTAAGTCTGAGCCAACCAAAGTTCTTCTCTAAGTTTGACTTAAAAAGTGGATACTGGCAAGTCAAGATGGAAAAAGAATCGGTTCCTCTAACTGCCTTCAATGCTCCGCAAGGAATGTTTGAATGGCTGGTGATGCCGTTTGGCCTGAAAAATGCTCCAGGCGTATTTTAGCGCAAAATGGATAATGCGTTCAAGCAAGTCCGAAAATTTTGTGCGGTCTATATAGACGATGTGTTAGTCTACAGTCAGACTGAAGACGACCACATGAGGCACCTAGATAAGGTGACTGATGTCTTCCGACAGGAAGGTATGATTCTATCTGAAAAGAAGATAGAATGGTTTAAGGAATCAGTTAATTTCTTAGGCATGGAGATTGAGCAGGGTAAAATTAAACTGCAAAATCATATTGCTGAGAAAATAGTTAATTTTCCTGACAGACTTGAGGATAGAAAGCAAGTCCAAAGATTTTGTGGATGTGCTAACTATGCAAGAAAGTTTGTGAAAGATCTTTCCCGAGATCTAAGTAGGATTTCGAAGAAAACTTCTTCTACTAATCCTTGGATATGGGAAGATGAAGATACTCAATCTATTAGAAGGATTAAAGCAAAGGTGAAAAATTTGCCACAACTCACTTTACCATCTGACAAGGATGAGTTAGTCTTGGAAGTTGATGCTTCTGAAGAATTTTGGGGAGCAGTCCGTAAAATTAAGGGAAGAAAACTAGAACCGGTATGCAAATACTGGTCGGGAAGCTTCAAGGGGTGCGAACTACGGTACCCGATACATGAAAAAGAAGTGTTAGCCTTAAAATATGGAATAAAGGCTTTCTTTATCTTTTTGGCACCGAAAGAATTTTTAGTGCGTTCTGACTCGACATATTTTAAAAGGTTTATGAGTCTGAACCTTAAGGAAGCTAGACAAACTAGACTCTTAAGGTTGCAGGAATGGTTAAGCTATTATAAATATGAGGTCGAATACATTCGGTCCGACCACAACATAATAGCTGACTCTCTCTCTAGAGAACTTGCAAACACCTCTCTTTCTAAAAGCTCTGCAGATGGATCCTGCTGCAAAGAGAAAGATATGCTAGGGATGCAAGAAGGAAGGACACTTCCGAAAGGTATGTCCTAACAAGGGAGATAGTGAGCATAGTGATGCTGGTTCCGTTTCAGGAACGAAAGCAGCAGTTCTCTGCTGGCAGTGTAAGCAACTAGGACATCGTTCTTATGAATGTCCCAAGAAGCTGAAAACTGCGGATTCCCAGAAAGGGAAGGCTGAACTTAAGGAGAAAGCAAAAGCTGACTCCTAGAGTAAGGCGAAACCAGATCTCCAAAAGGAGATGGCTAATCCCAAAGAAGCTGCGGCTAGATCTGAGGGAAAAGCGAAGGGTGTTTCTCAGAAAGGGAAGGCTGAACCCAAAGAAAAGGCAAAAGCCAATTCTAAGGGGAAAGCAAAGATTTCTCAGGAAGAGAAGATGGATCTGAAGGAGAAGGGTAAAACCAACTCTGAAAGAGACATGAAGAAAGATCTTCAAGAGAAGATGGCAGATCCGAAGGAGGGAAGCTCCAAAGGAAATGTGAAAACGGCAGATCTGGAGGACAAGGCAAAAGCTGAGTCACAGGAGAAAGCCAGGAAGAAGAGAAAAGCCAAGAGGCTTAGGTCTTCTGGTCCGAAAGGGGATGATTCTGCAAAAGAAGGTCCTAAGAAGGACGGTAAGGTTAAAGAACCTTGGTGGTCTCCTTTGACCATGGAGCAGTTCTATTACTGCCAAAACCACTTGGCCAAATAGCAGAAAATTTCCATTAATCAAGCTGTGAAATCCTACAAGGCTTTGTTACAAAGCAAGGAAGAGCAGAAAGAGAGGATGGAAACAAAGTATGCTGAAGAAGAGGCTCAGTTTGAGGCCTTAATTGGCGAGCTAGTCCAAGAGGTAGACCCTGAATCTAGGGTAGAACCTGAGGAAGCGACTACGATGGAGTGTGAGCAATACTTCGATTTTGGAAGTGCTTACGCATCATTGGAAGGTACTCTGGAGAAGAAGGAGAACCTTGAGGAAGCAGTTCCTGTAAAAGGCTCGGTCAAAGAGTCTGGTGAAAATGCTCACGGTGACAAGAGTCACGATGGCAAAGGCCATGTTGGAATAGTCCAAGAGGATCTGGGAGGATCCTGGTTTTTTGATCAAGACTCATTCGAGGATGAATCCCTGAGTTGGGATGCGTCTGTGGTATGTGGAGGACTCATGGGCGGCATCAAACATGATGACAAACGCCAAGTTGAGTTTTTCGCAAGAAAGACAGTTGAGTACATCAAAGACCTGGAGTATAAGCTATCGATTATGGCTTCAGGTGAGGAGGAGCTGTCCAGAGTGGAACTAGAAAGATAGCAGATATTATCCACCACGATGTCGATAATACCAGGGGATGTCAAAAATTATGAAGTCCCAAAGGTAGTAGTAGACATGAGTGAATCCTCGCTAGAGGAGAACACTGTACTTCAGCCGTATCTACATTGGATATCGGGGAAGTGGCCGTCTCTGAGAATTCATTCAGACATGGTGGGAGTAGCAGCACCTTACGTATATGCTGGGTTTGTAGACATCCTGGTGATCGACAGATCTGAACCAGAGTGTATGGAACCACTGCCTATGTTGGTAAGGTATGTATTTGGATGCCTAGGCTATGGACCAAAATACGCCACGGCATTGATTACTAGCACAATAATGGAGGAGGAAGACCATCCGCAGTATTGGAAGGTAATACTTCAAAATCTGCAAGTATGGGACATCCACCCTTGTGAGAGTAGACGTCTGGTGGAACCTCAACGACAGGACCTCGATCAGAGAGGTTTATGGCGAAAATACTACAAGGACAAAATAGTCAGAAAGGCCATAAAGGTTCCTTAAGGATGTGTTGGAGCATGTGTTAGCCCGAAAGGACGAATATTACGTGCTCTGTGACGGCATTATAACCGTCACGATTCTTCGGTCAGATTTAAGTCTCATAGACGACAAGCAGGAGATCGAGGATGGCAGAGAATGCTCGAACTTCTAGACAGTTTCTGGAGGCGAGAGAACTCTGAGTTGCATCTCCGAACCGACACCTTCGAGGTTTGGAGTAAGATTGCTGATTTTACAGACAAAACCTTAAATCAGCAAATCGAATATGATGAGAGAGCCCAATAAATCCTTGAAGCAGTTCAAGACCCGCCGGGACTCTCAGAAGAAGAAGGGGTTGCAAATCTTCAAGCGCCAACAACAACAAAGAAGGAATCTCCCACGCAACAATGCCGACGGGAGAAGACGACTGTATAAAGTTAGACTAGGACATTTTTTGTCGGTCACTAGGACCTCACTAACTTTTGTAACAGTTTAGATTCCTTTTGCTTTTGAGCTGGCAAACAGTGCATAGGCACCAGCTCCTTTGTGTATATATTCACAAGCCCTCTACCTCATTTGGGGAGGCAATCTAAATAGAGAATTTTCTCTCTCAAAACCTTGAGCAAGAAAATCTTTGATTGTCCTCCAGGAAAAAATCTAAAACAAAAACCTCAACCTCAAATCCGAGTTGAAGTTTTCACTGATTGTTTTTCGAAAAATACCTTAAGAAACCAAGAACGTTAGAATTAATCAAAACCGATTAAGTCTAACTAAAGGTTAAGATCTGCGATCTATACCTTTGAAGGGTAAGTCTTTGTGACTAAACCTTGCAAGGCAAAGCCATAGGCTGAAACCTTGGATGAGGAGTGTCTATATATGTTCCTCATGTCTTGGGCATTGGAATGACACAGAAGAACCTCTCCACTGCCTTCTCTAAATTCCTGAGAAGAAGAGTCTCTGAGTTCTCTTGGTGCGGAAGCTTGGTGGACCATTTGAGCGCTTCGATTAAGGTATGATAATCACCCTTATATTTTAAGGTTGTTTATATTATTCTTTCAGTTCGGAAAGAAGACCTTAATTAAGGCAACTTAATTAAGGTGGTGCAACTGCACGAGTCATCCTATGACTGATTGCCCTAACCCAAATCTTCTGCATTTGGATCACGGGGAGGGCAAGGATTCTACTACTGGTCTTCGCAATACCATTCGGCACAGATATCTCAAATATCACAGCAGATAGAGAGTTATTCTAAGAAATTAGAAGAACTGACTCTAATTCAGAGTGAATTCGAGGAATACTTCCTTGAAGGCAAGTCCAATTTGGGATTTGCGGCCAGTTCAAAATATTCAAACGAATATTTGAGGTTGGTGGAACGCCGACGACAAAGACAATTAAGAAAAACATCTTAAGTTCGATTCCTGGTTATTCTGAAGAATATCTAGTATGCTGATATCTTCTTAAGAAAGTAGATTTGCATCACTTAATAGCTTCAGTGTATTTATTGGTATCAGAGCCGCTTAAGAGAATCATTCTTGATTGTATGTGAGAATCTCAATTCTTGATTGTCTGTGAGAATCTTAAGATTAAATGGGATAAAATTGAAACTGGGCAAAAACTTGATGATAGAAGAAGATATTAGTTAAACGATATGATAAATCGGATAAAACGAGTAAAGTTGAGGATATATTTGATAAATAAGCCAATAAAAAATAATGATAAATAAGTTATCTTTCTTTTTGTATGAATTTTGGTAACGAATATAAATATGAAATGATAAAAACTTGTAAATAAAGCTAGGTAAATGTAAGTGCATGCATATTTGGGAAAATCTCTTTGTGTCACATAAGGAATTAATCCTTTTGAAAACTTAATCCCTCAAAGTCTGTAGCTGTACTAAATAAATTTCATTATTATTAATGGGAAACTATATTAGATTATAGGAATATATTTTTGAATCATCAGAGTAAATCGAAAACAATGGTCAAAATACATGACATAATTAATAATTTGGTCCAATTGAAATTAGAGTATATGTCCTTTAGACAACATTTGTCGCTTGCAGAATGTCACGTACGACATCATTAGCCACCTCGATTTATGAAGCATATATTAAAAGTGATGGTTAAATGTTAGCTTACATGAAGATATTTTTAAAACTTTAGAATAGATCAGGAGACTCAACTAACGTTAAGAACTTTTCATACCGGAGAAGTCTTCACACGCGGTACTGCAGAACATGTACGAGTTTCGTCGAATGGAGGAATCCAATTTAATGAAGATTTCGTTTATCCCACGGGTACGCGTCAAGGACATCCTACTTTTATATGTTCTATAGCCATATATGTCACTATTCACATCGAGGAGAAAAAATGACGAAAGTACATTTGATAATTTGTAATTATTGATATAATATATGCATAAGTGGCAGGGCGTTACTGTGAAGTTTTTGAAGTGGATCATAATAATGTGAGTGGAGTACAAATTTTTAAGATTTTCTTTTATTTTTAAACAAGTTCTTTCGATTGTTTAAATATTTAAACAGTACATGTATGTATATTGTGTATAAAAGAAACAAATACCCAAGTTTCTTTCAATGTAAAGTAGTTTGAGTTGCCGTCCCGCAAAGTCCGCTGTTTGTTTCTCCGGTCATCTTCATCCCAGAATGAAGCGAAAGAATGGCGTATCCATCCTCCTGCTGCGGCTCATTCTCATGGCCGTGGCCGCTTCTTCAACCCCATGTGGTCTCCGCCAGGACGACATTCCTGGGTCAAAGTCAGCTCTTCCTCCGATGACTACAACGATGTTGGTCCTTGCACCTCGCCGAGGTCCGTCATTTATTGCTTACCCACGCCGTTTTTATGGGATTCTGTTGTATACCACTTGTTGTTTTGCTAGGATGATTGTTGGCCAGGCTCATTGAAGCCTCAATCTTGTGGATTGGGTGGATGGATATAGGTAAAGGGGGGAATATTGATAGTGTTAATGGTGTGTGTTGGGATGAGAGGAATTATGTCTACACTTTGGTGGCTGAGGCGAGCATAATAGGTGTTAAGGAGGGTGTCTGATGATTAGAGCATGGTTTTGTCTAAATTTTTTGAAGCTCACAGCCGTGACTCACTACACTGCACACCTAATGACTTGGATGGAATTTTCAACTCCGGCAGCTCCCACGCAACCTACTCTACTGTCCCTTAGGAGGTCGAAACTTCTGCACAGCACCCCTGTGCTCAGATGACCTCTTTCCACTCTGGCGGCGTTCCCAACTGCTGCTCTACCTTGCAGGAACGAGACATCTGGCGCGTACCCGTAAGTGCGTGTCTAACTGCTCAAACTCCGTAGGCTCGAGACTTCCCTGCGGAAAGACACGACATGAACGGCTTCTTGTCGATGGGTTAGCCACTAGTTACTGCAATCAGAAGAGGTGTTCAGTTTGCTTCCCTCAAACGATTCGCCAGCCGCTCATTGAACGCACCGAGGACACTCAGTCCCTCTCACGACGATCAAGGTCAGACTCCGCCCTTGACATTCCCACACGCAGATTGCAAGAGGTAAGAATCCGGCGATCACTTAGCACCTTCCATTCTCCGTCGATCATCAAAGCTTCACTCAAATCAAACAGGCATTGGACAACCGCTCCGACCAGTCAAACGCACAAAGCCACTATTGTCTAATGTCCTAGTCTGATTTTAATGGAGAAAATACATGGAAGATGTCCAGATACGTTGGGTCAATCTTCGTGATTTATTTCCAAAAGTCCAAACGAATTTTGAGCAAATGACTGCTGCGCCCGAGAAGGTAATTTCCCTTGATTGATAACCTCATCCGAATGAGAAGATTAGTTTCCATAATGTTGTAAGGTAACTTACCTATCAATAATCTTTATAGATAAATTATTAGAGTCAAATAAAAAACAAAACTATTTGAGCTGATGATTTATCTCTTTACAGCGTAGAGCTGTTGTAGACTATCACATATTTCCAAAATAAAATATTTTGTTTCCATGTCTTATATTGGAAAGACAATATCATGATTTTGAGTTGCCTAATCAGATGATTTGAAAATTCCAAACCAAGTTTAATGAATTAATACAGCTCGTGATATATCCTGATATATTTCAGAATAAATGAAATATTTATTTCTAAATATATAAAGATCAAACATAACAATGCAGTAGCATAATACTGTAAAGCAGCAACATACAACTCCTGATAGATGTGACTCAGCAACATGTTGCTCAAGCTCATCCCTAAAGATAAGCATACAATTCGTGAAGCAATATTGCTGACCACAAGTAACTCCTCGCTTAAGTTCATATCAAAAGCAAGGTCAACATTCTCCCCCTTTTTGATGATGACAAAACATAATCATCCTTTAGGAATAGAGAAGCTCGAGATATAACTCCCCCTGCGAGTAAGTAAGTATTCGCGTAATTTGGAGAACTTTGTAAAACTCCCCCTGAACTAGTTCTTATCCCCCTTTTTGTCATATAAAAAAGAAGGATTAAAGCAAAGGGATAGTTTTATGCCTAGTGCAGCAAAAACATGCTAACACTCAAAGGGCTAATCAAAAGATAGTGAACAGTAGCAGGAGAGTACATCTCAATCCTTAACACCAGCTAGAGAAAGACAGGAAAGCACAACTCAATTCTTAACAGCATCTAAAGATAAGGAGGAGAACACAGCTCAATGCTCTGCCTGATCAAGCAAAGTTTGGACCGTCTTCTCCAGTCGACTTAACCTTTCAGCTAAACCATCCATCCTCTCAAGAATAGAACGCCTGGTGAAGTTGATTTCCTCACAGATGACTTTCTGCAGTTTGGAAGAAGATGAGGGCTCATCCTTAGATGCAGCAACATCTCTCTCATGCTTAACGTAACATTATTTCTCACTAGCAGAAGTAGCAGCCTTGCCACGAACAGATGCATCAATCTCTCGCTTAGTTGGTTTCTTCACAAATACGCCATCAATGTACTGATAGCCCATGCTCTCAACGGAGTTAGCACCAATCACCTGAGTAGTCCAAGTGTCCATCTTGTTCATAGGAGTGACCTTCTCTCCATAAATATGCAATAATGTTGTGATGACATGCGCAAATGGAAGAGGTCTGTTTTCATCATTCACACAAGAAGCGATGTGACCAAATATCACACTTTCCAAATTAACAGGAATGGCACGCTTGAGATGAACCATCAAATTCCAGTCTCTGGGCATGATCGTATCAATGTTGCCAATTCGAGGAGCCAAGCAGGACATCACTGCCTTCTGAAACATTCTGTTCCTGAAGTTCACCCCTATATTCTGAAGATAACCGCTAACAGTGACAAGCTTGCCATCATTGGTGGACTGATAGGCTCCAGCTTTCCCTCATTGATCACTCTCAGATTGTTGAAAGGATCAGAGTTAAAGAGTCGGCAAACATCAAAAACAGAGAAAACAAACACTTTCTCATCTACCAACACCTTAATAAATAAGTGAGTCCTCCTTGTGATAGGTGATGTTGGCATAGAATTATTTCACTTTAGAAATAGAACCAATGCCATCATACTCACAGAATGACCTCCATGTCATCCTTTCAAACATTTCAGCAAAATAGAGTTGATGGTGAGTGAACCAATCAAAATCCACATGCTTACAAGTAGCAATATTCAGCTTATCCATGTTTCGATTTGGCATTGTATCATCAGCAAGAATACCATTCAGCTCATCCAAAGAGACATGTTGATCAACCTCAGGAATAAACACAGAGAAATCTGTTGTTTGCAATTTCTTATGCCCTGGAGAGCTCGAGTGCAAACCATCATTTATACCTGCCAGAGAGCCCTTCATCCTGGTACGCGATGCAACACCAAGAGAGGAGCGAGTAGGAGGAGGATCCTTGGTCATGGTCTCAACCACTTCCACAGTTTCGTCCTCAGCAGGGGTTTTCTCAATAGAAGAATCGTGTCCCTCCACGGACAGGGTAACATCATCCTCAACTTTCTTTTCACCCTCAATAGAGATCTCTGGACCTTGAGCGAGGAGAGTGCCTCCTTTCTCAGAAGACTCAGAAGAAGCAGGATTTTCCTTGGTAACCGCCTCATGAACGACTATATCTCCCTCATCAGCAAGGGTTTTCTCTACAACGTCCTTAACAGCATCAGACGCGCCAGTATTTGTGGCAGCAACAGTTGATACCTCAATATCCTTGACAGGAGTAGCAGCTGTCTTCCCTTTGGCTTCTTGGACGATCGGAGCAGTGACATGCAGTGTAAATGTCTCCCCCTAAAAAGCAGGAGGATTCTCCCCAACGGGAAGTTGCTGGGCCATAGCAGCCACATATTGTGACCATTTTTTGGGAGCTCCCTTCCCCTTCGTCGATTTCGCAGATTTTGGTGCCATTGAGATGTTTGAAGAGAAGAAGAAAAGAAGAGGGTTTGGAGATCGAAGAAGAGATGACGGTTTAGGGATTTGAGAAGAAGATAACGTAAGTGTATTTTTTTTTTATAAAATGGTTTATAGAAAAAGAAGGAAAGTGGCACCGTAGTTAGGTAAGAAGATCTATTCTTTATTTTTGGAAACATTTTATTGTCCCATCAAAAATTTCCTAAATGACAATATTGTCATCTCAAAGATTAGGATCACATATTCCTAATTCATTTCGCAAATATTCAAACATTTCCTTATCAAGTGGTTTAGTTAGAATATCAGCAAGCTGTTACTCAGTGTTTACATATTGAATATCAATTTTCCCACTTTGTACGTGATCTCACAAGAAATGATGTCTCAACTCGCTATGACTAGATCTCGAGTGATAGACATTATTTCGAGATAGATTGATTGCACTAGTATTATCACACATTATTGGAATATTATTGAAATGAAGATCATATTTTTCAAATTGCTGTCACTTCCATAGAAACTGAGCATGGCAACTGGCTGCTGGCACATATTTGGCCTCAGCTGTGGATAAAGCGACTGATGTCTGCTTTTCAGAAAACCAGGAAATTAACATATTTCCCAATAATTGACAAGTACCAGATATACTTTTTCTATCAATACGACACCCAGCATAGTCTACGTCTAAGTATCCTATAGGATCCACAACGATCCTCTGGGATACCACAGATCTAAGCAGTCAGTTCCTGCGAGATATCGAAATATCCTCTTAACTACAGCAAGGTGTGACTCCTTTAGAGCAGACTGATATCTAGCGCATAATCATACGCTAAACATAATATCAGGTCTAGAAGTAGTAAGATAGAGTAATGACCCTATCATGCTTCTATATAGTTTCGAATCAAATTCCTTTCCACCTTCGTCTTTATCAATTTTGGTATTACTGCTAATAGGAGTTGATAAAGGTATAGCATTCTCAAGATTAAATTTCTTGAGCAGCTGTTTGCTGTATTTTTCTTGATGACTAAAAATTTCATCTAGAGTTTGCTTAATTTGGAGTCCAGGGATTAGTTCTCCCATGAAACTCATTTCAAATTGTCCCATAAAATTAGAGAATTCAGTGCATAGTTGTTCATTAGTTGAATCAAATATAATGTCGTCCACATAAATTTGAGCGACTAAAAGATTAGCTTCTTGTTTCTTGAGAAACAAGATTGTGTCTATTTTTCCATGCCTATATCCCTTTGCTATAAGAAAGGAACTAAGCTTTTCATACCTTGCTCTCGGAGCTTGCTTAAGTCCGTACAAAGCTTTACATAGCTTGTAGACATGATTACGAAATTTTGGATCGGTGAATCCACGAGGTTGTTCAACATACACTTCCTCTTTTAGATCACCACTAAGGAATGCGCTTTTCACATCCATTTGAAATAGCTTGAAGTTATTATAGCAAGCATACACTAGAAGTAAGGGTATTGCTTCAAGACGCGCCACAGGAGCGAACGTCTCATCATAATCGATCCCTTCCTCTTGAGAGTAACCTTCTGCTACAAGTCTGGCTTTGCTCTTCACAACATTTCCATACTCATCAAGTTTATTACGAAATACCCATTTTGTTCCCATAATCGAAAGATCATTTGGTCTAGGTACTAAATGCCAAACTTTGTTTCTCTCAAACTGGTTTAGTTCCTCTTGCATTGCGAGGATCCAGTTTGGATCATCAAACGCATCATCAATGCCTTGAGGTTCCTTTTGAGAGATAAAAGCGGAGTGTTCGAAGTATAGACTTGATGTATGTCGGGCTCGCACTCCTGTATGCAATGATCCTATGACTTGGTCAATATGATGTCTTTTCTTATATAAAGAGGGAACACGAACCTCTATTTATTCATCCTGAATATCATCAGTATTATTTTCAGCGAGTGCAACAGGAACTTGTTGTACGTCTCTTATAGAGTTTCCATTCGAATTACTTTCAGCAATCATTTGTTGTGACTTTTCATTTGATACTGGAGTTGAGGATTGTGTTGCTGGTTCCACATCATCTTCCTCTTATGTCGGACAATCATCAACTTTAGCATTGATGGACTATTCAACTGTTAATTCTTTTTATTAAAGACTCTATATGCTTTGCTCGTGAGAGAATATCCTAAGAATATGCCCTCATCAAATCGAGCATCAAATTTTCCGATACATCTTTTATGGGTCTCAAGATATAACACTTACTTCCAAATGGATGGAAATATGAGATATTAGGCTTTCTACCTTTATATAACTCATAGTGCGTTTTACTTAAGGAGTACCTCAAATGAACTCGATTTGAGATGTAGCATGCTGTGCTTACAGTTTCAGCCCAAAGATTTTTAACAACCTCACTTTCTAGTAACATGGTCCTCGCCATGTCCTAATAGGTTCTATTCTTTCGCTCTACAACGCCGCTTTACTGTGGAGTGTATGGAGTAGAGAAATTATGATTAATACCATATTCGTCACAAAATGAAGTAAAGTCATGGTTCTCAAATTTGGTACCATGATCCGTTCTTATGCTTCGTAGAGACTTTCTCATTTTGAAGTTTTGACTAAAGTTTCAAAGGTTGTAAACGCGTCACTCTTATGAGCTAAACATTTAACCCAAGTGAATATTCCACAACTAATCCATAACGTTTACCTTCTAGACTTTGTGTTTTTGTTGGACAAAATAAGTCCATATGGAGTAATTCGAGCGGTTCCTTGCTTAAAACTATATTTTTGCTTTTAAAAGATACCTTTTTTGTTTTCCAATAGAACAAGCTTTGCAAAACTTGTCACCGTCAAACTTGATTTTGGGTAATCCCTTAATAACATCTTTTCTGGCAAGTTTGGACAACAAGTCATAGTTTGCATGTCCCAACCTTCTAAGCCATAGAGGGCCTCATCCTTAACGGGCAAGAGACAATTTTCTCCAGCAGAGACATTCTTAAATGACAGGATATAGATGTTTTTCCTGCGTTAACACCATCCCGTGAAAAGTAACACCATCCCGTGAAAAGTTACATGTTCTTTCATCGAAAGAAACACGATAACCTTTATCACACAATTGACTAATACTAATCAAGTTGTGCTGGAAGCCTTTAACATAAAGAAATCCTTCAATGGTTTTGGGAGTCAGAACATCAAATGGTTCATGTTCCTTTAATCATCCCCTTTCCATTGACACAAAAAGTGACCGCACCACCATCCTGGAAAACCAGTGTGAAGAATAAGGAAACAACTCTTGACATGTACATCGAGCAAACACTATCTAAGTACCATGCATGGTCCTTAGCAATTGACTTGAAGCATCCCTAATATAGAGAAAGAATTTAAGTAAGTCGTTGCTTAAGTTATGTATCATCATTCCTAATGAGGATTCATATTTCCCATGATATGAATGTTTCTCATTTCCAGAATCGTGCATCTTATGCATGCATAAATCAGTTTTGTTGTGCACAGCACTAAGTTGTTGTTGCAGTTCCTCAATCTTTGACTTAGATTGAGAAAGTTGATTTACCATTTTCTTAGCCTTTGCGGATAACTCTTCCTTAAGAGAAGCGTTCTCAACACTCAAGAGTTTATTCTCCTTCTTGAAAGCCTCATTGTTTGTGGTCAATGACTCAAGTTTGTCATAGAGTTCTGAGAAAAGATTTTCAATATCATTAGTAGATAGATTGAAGGGAGAGAAAGCACTTACCATCTCAATTTCAGCATCAGTTTGCGCCATATAGCAGATGTTTGTTGTTTCGTCGTTCTGATATAATTCCTTGTCACTATCACTCCAAGATGCCATCATGGCATATTTCTTGTATTTTGAAGGTTTTCCCTTCTCATTTAATAGTGGGCAATCCAGTCGCATATGATCAGGTTTGTTACCCTCATAGCACACACCACCTTTACTTTGGTATGGTTTTGTATTTTTCATTTTAGCATAAACGATTATTGCGAAGATACTTCTTAAATTTCTAAGCATTAAGGAGATTTCATCCTCTGAATCAGATGAAGATCCATCCTCAGATTCATCGGAGGTTTCAACATTCCCTTTAAATGTAACAGCATTCGACTTTTTTTCTACAGCAAACTTGTTCTCATTCTAGTAAGCGACAAGAGAACCAAGCAGATGTTGAAGACTTAAGTTCGTCAAGTCTTTAGCTTCTTCAATCGCTGTCTTCTTGGCTTCCCAAGATTTAGGCAATGAACGAAGTATTTGAGATTGTTTTGCCAAGTGATTCCATGGCATCAGTGATTTCGGTGAGTAGCGGCGTCGTAACTTTCCCGGAAGTATGACCAGCCCTCACACTCGAATTTCCCTCAGTCCCGTCCACACTCGTTCACAGTGTTTACTCACGTATTCTCCTGTATCACTCACGCTCCCAATCAAGGACGCATGCAAGGACATGGACTCGCTCACGAGGGACACAAAGAACACAAGGATTTGACCAAGGCACATACTGTATTTCCATTCAATCTTTCAATGTCTTCTCCACGCCCCTATAAATACTATTTGTTCATATTTAGCAACTTATTTGTATTACTTTACAAAATTGTTGTTTAAAAAAAAAAAGGAGCGCACGGAACTTCCATGGACGACATTTAAAAGGTTCCCAGTGATTCTTTGATTGCTAAATCACTGGTAGCACAAGATACTCAGCGGGATTTCTCAGTCATTATTCTGAGCTGAATTGAGTGGGGGCTTTAACATAGAATGCTAATCACGATATTCAATCACGTCTCCCGTGAACTGTTAATGACAATCAAGCATGTGAATGTGTTTACAAGGTAAACCGTCATCTTAGCCTAAACGGATGGCGCTGCAGCAAGAAGGTTGTCATCGTTCTGTTAGTGGATGTAGCGTCGAAGAAGAGGTTAAGGGTCAAGGATATGTGTTGCATCGACGAATGACGTCACCACTCTGGTAAAGTATGAGGCGTCAAGAATAAAAAGTGTCTCGACAAGGACTTCCCACTCCTCCGACATAGCTTGAAGCATCAACGGATGAAGCATCGGTGAGGACGATCGATGCACTCGTGATTCGACACGGAAATGCCTATGCGACAAGGGCGGTATTGGCCTCGCCGCGATTGCGTCGACCGGGTGACAAGCTGGTTTCATACAACTAGAGTGGACGAATCGAGCGACGGGCGAAGGAGTGAAGCTATCAGGTGAAAGGAATCTCGATCGAGTGGAAGCTGAAGCGACGGGCACCCCAAGGGTCGGGAACGATAGGATGGTTCACGTTTGATAATATGCAACCCCAGGACGGCACCTGCTCCACCTATCTTGCTAGACATTGTATAGGGAAATAATATATTTATCTTCAGATTTTATTCTCTTATCTTTTATTTTGGTTTCTATTTCTTTGGGCAGCATATATAAGCCCTAACACTATAACCCTTGAGGAGAGCTTATCGACAAATAAGAATTAACCCTTGGAAACTCTTTGAGTCTCTATTTCTCTTATCCCTCGGCGGATTCTGTGGGTGGAGAGATTACCCGAGCATTCATTACGCCGGTATTGCGTAGCTGTATCCAGTCGTGGTGTCGTTCAACCCCGAGTCCAAATATGGTAGTGTTGTGGTTGTATCCATACGCGGTTCGGGCAGGGCACGTCCATTCTTTGGTGGTAGCTTAGCTTGGATACGAAGGTTGGCGTGTCGTTATCTTTTATTTTCATGTTTATTGCCCCTACTAGTCCCCGTTTGCTATCGTGGTTCGTTCTGTCATTGAGGAAATGAGCCATCCCATCCCGTCCCTCGTCAGTTGGTATCAGAGCACAAGGTTTCTTGATATGGAGAACCGATTCTGTCGTGGAATGACGTTAGAAGAAGCTTGTTCAGCCCGCCTTGAGCAGAAAGTTGAGGAGTCGAGGCACCAGGTGCAGCAGCTTCTTAGGGTGAGAAGAAATCTCAGACAGCGTTCTCTGCATCCCGTTGAACCAGAGGAGGAACACACCGCTTTGTGGTTGACTTAAGTGATGAAGAGTACTCGAGGAGGAGTCACTTGGAGTGTCAATCCGCTCGACCTGTTAATATCTGAGTAGACATCCCGGAGTTCGAAGGAAAACAAGATCCGAAAGAGTTCGTCGACTAGCTTCAATCGATTGAGCGAATATTTAAGGATAAGGAAATCTCGGAAGATCGCCAAGTGAATGTAGCAACTTTGAGACTCTGGAAGTATGCGAGTCTATAGTAGGATAACCTTAATCTTCAGTGTCGAAGAGAAGGAAATGAGAAGATTCGCTCATGGGAAAGGATGAAGCAAGAAATGAGGAAGTGATTTCTTCCTAAGTGCTATCGACAAGACATATTCCTCAAGCTGAATTCGTTACAGCAAACATCGAGTGTAGCGGAGCACATTCACGAGTTCGAGAAGTTGATGATACAAAGCAGACCATCGCTAGATACCTAAGAGGGCCGAAACAACACGTCGTCGAAGCAGTAGAGCTTCAACCTTTTTGGAGTTTCTTAGACGTTTACAATCTTGCCCACAAGGTTGTGAAGCAATAAGAAAAGAGGGTGAGTACAGGAGTGACTATGAGGGCGACGCCTTTCAGCAAAGGGAGTGCGTCTTCGAGAACCAACCCATTGATCGACAAGGGAAAAGCGAAGGTTGACCTTCATCCCCCACCTGCCAACATTGGAGCGAATAAGTGTTTCAAGTGCTAAGGGATTGGACACATGGCTGCAAAGTGTCTTAATCGACGAATGATAACTATCATGGAGAACCTAGATGAAGAGGAGTTGGAGCATCAACCAGGCGAACCTACTTAGTACGTTGAAGAAGAGTATGTGGAGGAGTCTGATGAGGGAGAGCTCTTGGTAATTCGAATAGCTATCATGTAAATGTTGTGGCCGAAGAAGTCAACCAGCGAGAGAAAATCTTCTAAACTCGTTGCACCGTATGAGGAAATGTTACCAAGTGATAGTCAACAGTGGGAGTTGTACTAATGTAGCTTCTCCTACTATGGCCGAGAAATTAAAGTTATCGACCAAGCCGCATCCTCGACCATACAAGCTTCAATGGTTAAGCAAGGAGACTGACGTGAGAGTAACAAAGCAAGTTCTAATGTCACTGAGTATTGGCAAGAACTATCAGGATACCATCACGTGCGATATAGTACCTATGGACGCTTGTCACCTATTATTGGAGAGGCCATGACAGTTAGATCGTCATGCAATACATGACGGGTTCAGGAATACTTATTCCACTCTTGACCAGTATAATATCGCCATTATTCCCCTCTCAATGATGACTACGATTACTCCAAGCGAGCAGGAGTCCAATTCGACGCATGTTGAGTTGACTCAGGCGATTCACGGCGAAAGAAAGATCTACATGATGATGTTGTTCGAGAGAGTAGAAGAACAAACTTTGACCATACCTCCTCAGGTTCGAGAGCTCCTTCTAGAGTTTGCAGACGTGTTTTCGGAGGTGGAATTCCACCTTTGAGGGATATATAGCACCAAATCGACCTCATTCTTGGAGTGTCATTACCTATCCGTCCAGCTTATCGATGTAACCCGGACGAGGCAAGAGAGCTGCATCATCAAGTCGAAGAGCTCATTAAACATGGTTTTGTTCGGGAGAATCTTAACCCCTGTTTTGTCCCAGTAATCCTTGTTCCCAAGAAGGATAGCTCGTGGCGATGACAGCCGAGCGATCAACCGAATCACCATCAAGTACAGGTTTTCAATACCTCGACTGGATGATATGCATGACTAATTGCATGGATCAATTGTGCTTTCAAAGGTTGACTTGAGAAGCTCCTACCATAAGATCCGAATGAGAGAATGAGATGAGTGGAAAACTGCATTTAAAACTAAGTTCGGTCTCTATGAGTGGATGGTCATGCCATTTGGACTCCCGAATGCACCTAACACCTTCATGTGACTGATGAATCGAGTATTTTGTCCTTTCATTAGAAAGTTTGTTGTCATCTATTTCGATAACATTCTTGTGTATAGTCACAGTTAAAGAGAGCATCCTGATCATCTCCAACAATTGTTTGAGAAGCTAAGAGAGCAGCGATTGCATTGAAACAACAAGAAGCGTAAGTTCATGATGTCGATATTAGTCTTTCTCGGCTATGTTGGGTCGGGATAAGGCATTCGAGTCGACGACACTAATGTCCAAGCTATTCGGGATTGGCTTACGCCCAAATAAGCCCATGACGTGTAAGTTTCCATGAGCTTGCCTCATTCTATCGGAGATTCATTAAGGACTTCAACACTATTGTGGCCCCTGTGATTGAGTGCTTGAAAGGAACGACCTTCGAGTGGTCGACGACAGCCAAGTCAAGTTTCGAGCAACTCAAGCGGCACTTGAGTGAAGCACATGTGTTAGCTCTTCTCGATTTCAAGAAGGTATTCAAAGTTGTATATGACCTCTAGAATTGGCATTGGCGGAGTGCTTTTACAAGAGGAACGACCAATCGCCTAGTTCAATGAGAAGTTGGGATGTGCTCGACTAAACTACCCTACGTACAATAAAGAGTTCTATTTTATTGTTCGAGCCTTGGAGTCGTGGAGTCACTACTTACTACCGAGAGAGTTTGTCCTTCACACTGATCACAAAATATTGAAGTACAATGGACGGGAAAAGCTCAATCGCAAGCATGCCAATTGGGTGGAGTTTCTTCACTCCATCACGTTCATGTTAAAGCATAAGTCGATTTTGAAGAATGCTAGTAGATGCGTTGTCGAGGAAGTCGAGTCTGGTGGCTAGAATGGAGTCAAAAAGCTCATTGGGTTCGAGTTGCTAAAGGAGTTGTACTTAACCGACATAGACTCTGGAGAAAGCTTGCACGGAGAAAGCTCAGGATCCTTACAACCTAGTCGACGGATTGCTGTTTCGAGGTGTCAAGTTGTGCATCCCACGGAGTTCCATAAGAGAGTTGTTGATTCACGATGTGCATGGAGAAGGACTTACAAGATACTTTGGAGTCTAGAAAACTCTCGAGATGTTACAAGAGCATTTCTATTGGCCGAAGACGGTTAGGACGTCAACCAGATGATTCAATGATGCGCTACTTGTCAGCGAGCGAAGAGTCATATCCTGCCACAAGGTATGTACACCCCGTTACCAGTTGCCAATCGGCCTTGGGAACACGGGAGCATGGATTTCTTCCTAGGATTACCATGCACCCAGCGACAAAAGGACTCGATCATGGTAGTCGTGGATCGATTCTCGAAGATGGCTCATTTTATTCCCTGCAAGAAGACGGACGATGCTTTACTTTTGGGAAGTTGTTCGACTACATGGAGTGCCTTCATCGATCGTGTCAGATCGAGATGCCAGGTTCTTGAGCTATTTTTTGAAGACATTATGACATAAGCTCAGCATGAAGCTCTTGTTCAGCATTAGTTCTCATCCGCAAACTGATGGGCAAATTGAGACTGTGAATCGAACTATGGGAGCAATACTCCGAACAATGGTGTCCAAGAATCAGAAGGATTGAGATGTCATGCTCGTTCAAGCTGAGTTCACTTATAATAGAGCCCCAAATTCAACAACTCAGGCATCACCATTCGAGGTAGTGTGCGGGGTTAACACGATGATTCCGGTTAAACTTTTACCGTTGCTTGAGAAGGGCTGAAGAGATTTCGTACAATCATTATGTAGCAGAATGAGAAGTACAAGGCCAAGGTTAATCGAGGTCGACGGGAAAAAGTCTTTCACCCCAGTAACTTGGTGTGGAATCATCTGTAGAATGAGCGATTCCCTTCTAGCCGAAAGAATAAGCACATGCTAAGGGTTGATGGATATTTCCGAGTCGTTGAGAGGTGGGTCAACAACAATGCCTACAAGATTGATTTACCTAGAGAGTATAGGGTCTTTAGGACAAATCTTCTTCAGCAAAGGGAGGATGATGCGAGATAGAAAGGCCTGAGCGACCAGGGTGGTTTTAGCCTCACCTCGATTACGTCGACCGGGCGACAAGCTGGTTTCACGCAACTAGAGTGGAGGAATCGAGCGACGGACAAAGGAGCGAAGGTATCAGGCGACGGGAATCTCGTCAATCGAGTGGCAGGTGAAGCAACGAGAAACCAAGCGACGGGCACCCCAAGGGACTGGTACCATCTGACGGTTCATGTCTGATAACGTGCCACCCAAGGACAGCCTGCTCCACCAATCTTATTAGATATTATCGGGGGAAATAATATATTTCCCTTTCTTATCTTCATATTTTATTCTCTTATCTTTTATTTTTATTTCTATTTCTTTGGGCAACATATATAGGCCCTTAACCTGTAAACCTTGAGGACAGCTTATCTTCAAATAACAATTAACCCCTATAAACTCTTTGAGTCTCTCTTTCTCTTATCACTCGGTAGATTCCGTTTGTAGAAAAACATTCAATACTCCCGTGTTGCGTAGCTCTATCTGGTCGTGGTGTCGTTCCACCTCGAGTCCAAATACGGTGGTGTTGTGACTGTATCCATACATGGTCCAAGCAGATACGTTCATTATTCGGTGGTGGCTTAGCTTGTATTTAAAAGTTGGCGCGTCGTTATCTGTTATTTTCCTGTTTGTCGCCCCTACCGGTCCCTCGACATTGTGATTGGTTCTGTCGTCGAGGAAATGAATCATCCCATCCCGTCTCGCATCAACTTGGATCAAAGCAGTGTGTGGGCGGAGTTTAGCTTCGAGCAACAGGGTCGACGGTGGCATCATAAATAGGTTACTTGTAATTAGGCACGTGTAACATGTTGGTCGACAGTAACTAGGACTTACACATAGTTAGGGCATATAAATAAAAATTGTAAACGTAGAATAAGACAAACATTCACTTTCCACCTACTCAGAGGGCATCTAGTTGTCACCCCTTATTAACACTTAGATTCCGATGGCCTTCCCAATGAAGTTAAGTGTTGTTATTGTTGTTTGTTCAATCTTTGTTTCAGTGTTACAATTCTAATTTCTTTCAAGTCTTAGCGACCATATTTTTACTTTCATTTGTTGTAAGTTCCGCGAATATCGCGGAATGTTATCCGTTGTAAATGAAGGTCCTAATAAAGCTTGTGGACGATGCATCCACAAGTCCCTGAACCATAAGAGTCACAAAGGCAATCGTCATTTTTCCTCCGTACTCTCTATGTACTAAGCGGATGGCACATCTGACCTTATTGAAAGCTAAAATGAACTTGTCATCTCCAAAGAAAACCAATATTAGGTATCAGCTTCTTCTGTCATCTCTCATCCTCATTCTTTGTCTGTGCAGTCAAGAAATAGATTAGTCCATCCTTATCCAGCTTGTCCTCCATCATAATTCTGACCGATGGTATCTGAAGCACGCTGACGTGCCCTTGTTGTCATGAAATTAGAGGAGATAAGTAGTGACATTGACCGCTATTGCATGTTGTTTTGGTAGGTGATTTTGCATGCATCCCTGCCATTCAGGAGCCCCTCCCTAATTAAGTATTAGAAGCTCCAAGATAAGGAGTTGAGGTTTCACGAATCATGTTCCCTTTCTATTGGCCAGTGTCTGAATACGAAATTTGTTATACACCGGTCTTCACGCGATTTTTACCTGTGCTTAACCTTTCAGGCTGGGGTCTTGACATTTTACCTGTGCTTAACCTACTTGTTGATTGGCCTGGAGAAAATAGGAGGTGTTATGATAAAATATCATATGCACGAGGACTAATGACTTTCGAAGCTGACAGACTTTCGATTGCTGGTGGTGATCATGATGGCATCCTGATCAACAAGTCTTTAAGGCGGTTCCTATTTTGGATGTTATTCTGTCCGTGGTCGGGTTACGATAGAAATTGTGATGCGGGTACGGTGCGGAAATGGATGAAGTGGTATGATGTTGGGGTGGATGACAGGGTATGGTGTAGGGATGGATGATGAGGTATGGTCAAAAGAGTGTTATTATGGATTGTGGACGAACTAAGGAACAAGGATGGAACCACGAATGAGCGACTGAAATACGAACTAGGGTAAGATAAAAAGGGTAGGTTAATATTCAACCTCCAGGGATGTAGATACACCGTTATAAACGAAGAACTCAGATATACTCTGTTGGACACGAATACAATAACGCAGCAACGGATGAAGGTGAGGACGAGGTATGACTCATTGGATACAAATGCACCACCATCGAACGACACACTCAAACTCAGACCACACTTGGAATACACCAACGAGGGTGAAAGTCACAAATCTAACCGAAAAAATTGATTTCAATTCTAAATAATGTCTTCATTGGTGCAAGGGCGCCTTTTATACGGGGTTGTCAAGACAAAATCATAAATGAACTACAATGAACCTAGGAAAATGCATATAATGCGGAATACATGAACTAGTTATAAATGACTTATTAGGAATGGATGATACTTAAAAAAGATGGAAACGGGAAGACATACACCACTCGAGATCCTTGTTTTGTCTTTCAAAGAAGTAAAGAATCAATGTTGAATGCTCATAGATAAGGAGTTGGGCATTTGGACTCCTCTCGACCAGCTGCTATGACAGATTATCTTCTCACTCAATTAGGCGACTTCAAGCTGATTGACACCGATTTGAGTCGACGAAGGCGGAAACTTGGGTGCGGCGATGACCATCCTTGTATCAAGTGAAATTTAACATCGATGAAAAATGTACTTTCTCCATCTCTGCTGTTGGATAAAGGGATTACAAAAAAGTGCAAAGTACATGTTTCTTACATCAAGATAATCATGTTTCAACAATGATTTTTTGGAAAATACATCTTTCGTTGTTGCAATTGGCATAATAGAAAGTTTGTTGATGATAAGTAGAAGAGAGATATAATATTGACAAAGAATCAGGTGCGTTCACCATCTCCCGGAAAACAAAAGCCAGCTGAAGGAGCTTGATGACGAAGGCCTGTCATCAACAAAAGAAAAGATCGAGGCAATGTTCAAGGAGCGCTGAGCTATCTTCACCATGATTGTTCTCCGGTGATTGTTCATCGAGACGTAAAATCAACGTACATCCTGTTCAATTCGAGCAAAGAGGCATATGTTATCTTTTTTGGACTTGCCAAATTCATGTTCGATGGCGGATCATCAGAGAACATGCCGGTGATTGCATGTTACTAGGTTAAGGCTAAAATCCTATTATGGGACTCCCGTGAGTTCGGACATGTCACCGCCGATGTTTGTCAACTATTCAGACATATCGGCAAGCTGTTCAGACATGTGCGCGCCTTTCTAGACATGTCATTTTACTGTTGAGACATGTGCATGTCTTGTCCATACAATCCTTTCACTATTAATACATATGCATCCACTAATCGTATATGTCATTTCGGTGTTAATACATGTGCATCAACTGTTCTTACATACCAGTTCTTTGTTACTATATGTGCATCCATTAATCTTACATGTCAGTTCATTATTAATACTTGTTCATATCTTAATCATACATGTTCATTGTTCATATACATCATCGATCTTTAACGAACATATGTAAAACTGCTTAGGTTTTAAGCAGTCAATTAGTGCTTTTACGGGAAAGCGTAAATGTCAATTTTTTTTAAAGTAAAATATTTAATACTCAATGAAAAGTCACATAAAGATCGTGACATATATTTGTTTAATGCATAATGATGCTAAATACGAATTGAAATTTAATAAATTAATTTCTATGTATAAATCACATGTTCTTTCATCATGACCCTAAATACTTACCAAACATGACTAGCGAAGAATATTTTTTTTCTTTTCTTCTACGAAACCCTCCCTCATGTATGTCCATCATTCTTGTCCGTCTCTTCCCCCGCCAACTTGTCACGTGACTTTACCACTACCCCAAACTTTATGATGATGATGATAATAATACATACACAAAAGTAAGTCGATATTAAGTGGAAGAAGAACATTTAAGAGGGGTATTTAAATCTTCATAATTGTGTGAATGCAAGCGCTGAGAATCAAGAAAGAGTTAAACTAGACCATCGACTGTCTACCTGTCTATCTACGTCCATATATTGTTTGTACCAACCCGCACTGAAAGGGAATCTTTATTTTTTTATCATAGGTTAGTTATTATCGATGGGCTCACGTTACCACCGAATGTCTGAGAGAATAATTTTTTTAATAAAAGGGAGGGAGGGGAGACGACTAAACCCTGCGAGACAAAGATGTAACACCATGAACAAGCTATCAAGAATAGCCTTAAATGTCCTCGGATTCGAATATGAGCCGCCATGACACTAAAATACTTATCAGGTTTTACTTTCGATAAATTTGATTTACGATACCGTAAGATTCAATATAGTCGTGGATTGACATATACGATCTCGAGGGGTAACATATATGTACAGTATTAAAAGCTCGTTGAGTAAGTTTTAGAATGAATTAATAAGTATAATTACGTGAAATGGGAAAGGGCCACGACACATCTACCTTCCCAAATTCTAAAGATAAAATCTCCCCATTCGGGGAAGAAAAGGGGAAGCTTTGGTGGGGAAGAAACAAAAGAAAAAAAAGGATTTTGAAAAGGGTGAAATGACATAAAATTGGGGTTTTCCCTCAAACTAAAATAATCTAAAATTGCTCCTTTAAGAATGAATATATGCACATATTTTTAACACTTATTCGGATACACCACTTGACTTTTTTCAGGTGATACTCACACATCGTTTTATTTTTTTCGTTATGATCTTGTATTTTGTTTTTGAGTATTCCACTACTATTTTCATATTAATCCTTTGTATTTCAACATTTCCGTTGAAATTTGATATAAAGCTCATCTTAACATCCCATACCTAAAAAATATATTAAATCTTCAGAATTTACCTCTTAATTATAAAAAAAAATAACCCTACAAAATTTTTAGTATTGTTAAATAGTCGAAGGTTTTCTAGAGATGACATAAAAATAACCCTACAAAATTTACCTGTTCTGATATATATCGTTTTATGTGTAGATGACACAAAAACTTATAGCGGTTAGGCAAACAATGCCTACGTCCACTCTCCCGACGCTCATTCCAATTATGGCGTATTCACTATAGGATAATCAAGGGAAGTACAGATGCACACTTCTAATCAGAAATGTGACTAACCACTTGCACGGACACACGTGACTAATTCAACCCGCATGTAACACAACGTGACGAACTCCAGCTCCTCATTGGTATTTCACCCCTAACCACAACTCATCCGCTGATTCTTCAACATTAGTCGGTTCGGACCTCCACTTAGTTTCACCCAAGCTTCACCCTAGTCATGGATAGATCATTGGGTCCATAAGGAGTGACAATTACCCTATGAAGACTCGCTTTTACTACGGCTCCGGTGGGTTCCCTTAACCAAGCCACTGCCTATGAGTCGCAGGCTTGAGCGCGTGGCTTGACGGCTACCACATGCCCTCGTGATTTAACGGCTACTACCTACCCTTGTGGCTTCACGGGTACCACCTACCCTTGTACATACTACCTGTGTGAGTAATAACCTGCACAAATAAAACTATTACAGCACAAACAGCTTGCAGCTACAGAAGACGCTCTCTCTCTCTAGGCTTTTGCAACAGTGAAGGGACACGAGTTTCTGGTAAGCTTTCAGGTGGAACGACAAGTTGGTAGTGTGGCTTCACTCTTGCTTTTAAGCTTGTCTGTAAAAAGAAGTTTCCCAATCAATCAGAAACGGCTAGTTGATCCCCTTGTTATTTTCTTCATGATTCGATCATGTGGGATAACTTCCAAAAACATAAAACATTATCCTTAGTAATGTTAGATAATAATAAATCAGATTAATAACTCAATAAGAGATAATGTATTCTGCTCATAAGCTGTTTTCTACAATAGCAGAATCAACATTTTTCCTTATATGAATTTGGCAACGGGATAGATTCGTTTCCTTAATATGAAAACATTCTCATTGTAAAATATTCTCACCATACAAGGGAGATTACAACCTGATTAGGTCGTGGCCAAATTCCATAATCATAGGATCACTTAAGTTTAGGAAATATATCCCCCGATATCTTTCCAAAAACAACTCATGGAATTAACTTAACAAATAAGTTATTCCCAAGGGTAAACCTAGACTTAATTTCTGAGTTAATTCAATAAGAACTAACATTAAGTCGTATGAGACAATTATCTCACGTGCTCACATATTGAACAATCTCCAATAAGGAAATCATCATTCATATAAGTGTCATTCTGTAACCCGTAGTAAGTGTCCAACAAGGAGAGTTATAGCCTTTGTGACACATAAGCTCATTTCTATAATAGATATAGTGGACTCGATAATAGATCTTGTCATCAGAATACCATTTCTGATGGCTAGATCGTTTCCTCCGTTGAAGTCCTCCACATAACTCTATTACGTGTTGCTCAAATAATAGAGACCAACTTCTACACTCGAAGACCTGTTCTTTATACATTTAAATAGTACATTAGCAATACATAACAATTCTCATCATCAAAACCAGATTATATCAACAATATATATTAACAGTGCAATGGCATGTACGAACATTGAATACACTTGTCTGAATAGTGGAATGACTGTACGGAAAAGACATGCAAATGTCTGAACAGCTTATTGATATATATGAACAATTGACAAATGTCCACGATAACATGTAGGAACTCAACTCACGGGAGTCCCGGACATGGGATTTAGCCTTTACCATGTTGCTATGGTTATATTACTCCAACTAAATTCCCTGCTCTCAACCCACCTATTAGACCTTGCTAGTTAATGAATAGTTGCTGGAAATCTGACTTTTTAAGGTGCAGAATATGCCTACACATTGAGGGTGGATGAGATAACTGATGTGTACAGCTTGGGAGAGATCATCCTGGAGCTAATGACGGGCCGTCTACTGGTAGGGGAATATGGTGAGGGAGTTGACCTAGTACAGTGGACAAGGATCACCACTGATGGTCTCCAAGAGAACATAGGCTGCATGCTAGATCTGAGGCTGATGCATGTGGCGAAGGATGATGCCATGCACCAGTATTTCGTTGCGACTATGTGTGTCCAGGATAACAGCATCGAGCGCCCATCCGTGAAGGATGTTGTACAGATGCTCTCAGGACAGAACCGCAGATCACCACAAAGCCATACCTCCTCCTTGACAACATTCAGGTAACGAAATGCACGACGTCAGCCACTTACCAAGAAAGCCTCCGAGGCTAGTACAGACAATGGAATTACGGCCTCTTCACGCAGTAATAATACAAGAGGATAAATCAATGTAATCCTTAGACGAGGCATCTTGCAATGTGTAAGACTTCTGGGATGGACTTGCGACTGACAAACAGCTTAGGATTACCACAAATTCAGAGTTTTAAAATTGCAAGAGAAATTCATGGCGGAAACATCACTCATCCCCCGTATCCAACACACCAAGATAAATACCAAATAACTTAGCCACTACACACATGTAATTCAAATCTGTGTTGGTCTCCATGATTGAGATTGAGGGGTGATGACGTGATTCCATCCCATGTCCTGCAACTGGTCTTTGTATCGATTGCATTTTCATTAAAAGGAAAGATCGAGCATGTCGATCAGGAACTTATCCATAATCATGGCTGAAACTTGTGTCGTGCATTGCAGGTCCGACCCTGCTCAATCATTCGGAAAGGGGTCTGCTCATTACGGGCTGGTCTGCTTCCCCTATGAGAGGTTAACTTAAGGAAGAGGAGAAGAGAGAACCTACCATAGTAAGCTGTCTGGGAGCTGGGTTTTGGGAGCTTGTGAGGACAGGACGAAATTGGGAGGACCGGGAGGTTGTCACAGCTGCAGATCTCTACCATGTAACCATCGGGGTCATGGAAGAAGATCTGTTCGACCTGGATCCCACCCTCGGTGACAGCTGCGGAAACATATTCAATCCCCATCCCCACAAGGCGCTTCTCAAGGAGCTTAAGGTCGGAACACTGGAAAGAGATGTGGTTATCCTTTGGGTTGGTCTCCCCTTTCTCGTTCTTGACCTTCTCTGACTCCAGCAAGTGAATCCTGATCCCGTAGTTGAACAACCTGACAGATAAGCAAACACGTGAGACATGAACCGATAATCAGAGGGGGTGAGGGAGGAGGTGAAATTGTACTACCAGGCACCCTCGAAGTTGGAGGAGGAGCGGCGCTTGATGAGGACGAACCCGAGGATGTCCTCGTAGAAGCGGACAGACTTGGCAACAGACTTGCACACGAAGGAGACGTGGAGGTTTGGCATCTTTGGCAGCAGGGGGACGGTCACTGCTGGCGAAGAAGAGGAAGAAGCAGCAGAGGACGACGAGGAGGAAAGCCACCTCTGGAGATGGTCGGTGTCAGCCGGAAACGGGGATGCAGCCTCGATCTCATTCTCGACCTCAATCTCGTTCCCCATCACTCTACATCTACCATTCTATCTAGAAAACCCAAGGCGGAGTCATGTGCGTGTGAGCGTTCTTTAGATTAGTTGTTAAGACTCTTTCACTTGGTAGTTGCAGCGAGGACGAGATAAGTTATCTCATCACATCGTAATAATTTTTTCCATAAGATAAGTATGAGCACGAGCGAGGAAATTGAAGTTAGACCTTGGACGTAAACTCCACGCCTTGACCAAATGACAATTCCTTCCAAATCATTGTGTTGTCGTATTTTAATTTATAAATAAAGCTTTAACGTTGCCCTTAATGGTAAAAATTACATGTGCATCTTTCCTAAACTTTCGACATTACTTGACCTCATCCCCCGATTTATCGAAGAGTAAAATAAATACTAACAAAACCATTAATCTATGAATAGTCTATTTGTAATAATTGGAGTTTGCTGACACGTCAAACTTGACGCCAAGTGGAGTGGAGGAAAGATTCGAGGAGGAAAGGGATTAATAGAAGCGCGTGCTTCACACGAATACGACATAACAATAAATAAAAATCAGGACTGCAATAATTTTGGAGAAGGGGACAGACAGTCTGTCATCATTTGTTACACGGAAATGCTGATAAAGCCGCCAAAGGAGACCGTCGTTGCCCGCACCGAATCATACCAGTCAAGCTCGAACCATCACATCCTTCTTGTCATGGATGTCTATTTACAACTCAAATGGTGAGTGGATTATTAAAACTTGCTTACCCTAATATTATACATGCGCGTTCATTTATTAATCTTTATTAATCAAGCTCAATCACTCGTTTTCAAACTCAACCTTAGAGTCGTGAGTAAGCAATAAAAAGCAACCACGAGACAATATTAAAGATACACATACATGTTTTTAGAACAAAAAAAGCAAAAAAATTAATGTGCTTTTAAAATAATAAGTGGAAATTTTTTATTTGCTAGTAAACTATTACATAAAATTTAAAGATATTTATGTGCGTAACTTTGACGGTCAATCTCTTATTTGTTCATCTAATACCAAATCGGCAAATACTAAAAGCAACTATCTACAAGTTCTTCAACCATATCAAAGCTTAAGGGTCCCTATAATCTGTTTGCAGGTATTTTGTGATGAGAACGTTGGATACATGTCTGTAGAATCTCCCTACCTTTGTTGGGATTTAATTGCAATGGCGAAAATACAATAGACGGTCAAGTTATAAAAACAGGTATATAATTTATGTAAAAATATCGATAATTTAAAATATAATCGTGAAAGATGTATTAAAAATACTGATTTCTTTAGGTAGATAACTTGTGCTTCCAACAAAATCAGAGGAGTAATCGACAAGTATTATTACCGGGATTTTAAATAATTTATTTCACTCATACGAAGGCGTAATTCGTAAATGAGGTATTCTATTAATAGTTGGGCGGGTCGATTATTGGCACATATTATTTAATCCTCTATCTGATTAAATATGCTGTACTAATCACTTCGCTTCAATTTTACTAAAACAATTATTATATTTTCAAAAAAATATATATCCTATAAAAGACGACGGATCACATAGGTTGTTCGTATGGACAAGGCTTTCTTATTAACCGAAAACTTCAATCATCGCGGCACTCGATCCATTTCAACGGTGGAAAATCGAAACAGGTTAGAATTAGGGAGGGTTGTATTGAAATAATAATAATTGGTTGAATTTTTACCAATAAAAGTTGTGTAGATTTGTTTTATATATTTAAATATCCGATCACAATGGCTCTAACCATTCTTTGTTCCCGAGTCATTCGTTCTCACCCTATCATTGCTCAAAGTTATGTTCCGACTCATGCTATCAAAATTAAGATAAGCTAATGGCGTCATTCAGATTTTTTGATATCACATTCAGGATTATCAATTCCGGTCGGTTTTTGAAAATCATCAATGTATAATATACGTATAACGCACATAAACCAGAATTGCACAAAGGGACCATCGACCCGTTATTATATTAGACCCGTGGTCAGCTATCTTTCTTCATCCGCCTATGATAAGTAACTTGGGTTATCGTGTTTCCCATTCCATAATATGAAGAAAAGCCTGCCCGCCGTTGCACGAGAAATGCATAAACGAAGATTGAGATTTTGTAGTTTGACAAAGTTTTATGCTATCTATGTGATTCCATTAACGATGACTACTTTTTAACAATACATGTGTCGTGTGGACACGTTTGCAATAATTAACGCGCACGTGCTTATGCTTTTGATGAAATTTATTTGGTTTGTTCGGTGATTAATGTTCCTGCGTGTAATGTGAATAGATTATGATAGATATCCTTAGATATAGTTGGAACAATTCAAAAAATATAAGGGGGGGTAAAATATCTTCCAAATTACAGTTATTTTAATAAGAGATTATAATTAAAAAAAAAACCTGGAATTGGGTGTTTGGTTAGGTTTGGAATGGGGACGTTTACATCCCATTCAAATCCAAACAGGGCCGGTTGGTTTTTTTCTTTGTTTAGTTTTGGGTAGGAAACCAAACAACCTCGTGACCGGACCTTATCTTCTTCCTGTGATTATGGTCATCCACAGGAGTAGGTAAAGGGATATTGATTGACAATCATTTGAGGTTTTGTTCTTGATTCTTGCTTCCCTCAAACTTTCATGACAATGGCTATTCTCAAACCCCAAATCAACTGAGGTTTTGTTCTTGGTTCATGCTTTCCTCCAACTTTCATGACAATGACTATTCTCAAACCCCACCCGACCCTACACCAACAAAAAAAAAAAAAAGTCGTTGGAATTATTGTACGGACACCATACTGCAATAATGACCGAGTCATTGTAAATGGATATCTTCTCAATTTTGATTTGAAACTTTACGATCAAGCTGGTCCCCAAGCAAATAATGCATCACCGGATGAATGCCTGGACCAGATAATGCCCGAAGCTTGTTGCTCCCCTCGGGAAACACTCACTACATCCCTTGGTGTGGTCGAATCGTGACCAGTGAATACATATCCGGTTGTCTGGTCGAGAATGTTGGTGGTGAAACCCGCTGGGTACGCTTGTAAAGAGCTTCTTGATTGGATTATTGAAGTTCCTCCCCACGGCGGTGACAGAGGGGGTGAAACCCCAAAACATCGGGCTTTCTTACGTTATAACGTTGGCATGTAAAATATTGTATTCCTTTCCTAATTCTTGATATAAGGTCGAGAAATTATTACTGTAGGTAGCAAATTTTTTTCTCAAAAAAAATTTCAAATAAGATTTCGAATTTTAAAAATTTTAAAACTTTATATCATAAAAGATGTGGACGGGGAACAAAGATCCCCAAACACTCAAACTTTCATCATTAACATTATTCGGTAAGCTAAGACTCGGTAAAGGTGTGACCTTTCAGTTACAAGAACATCGAATGAAGAAGTATATGTTTTTCCATGTCCTTATTATTTCCCATAACAGAATAATGAAATCCTTTTAGAGTGAATGAACAAGTTGTATTTCTGAAATTCGGGGATTTCTACTCGAGCTTTTCCGCCCTCGAAGTTAGATTAATGTTTACGCATAGAATATTTCGGGATTGACTTAAAAGAAAATATTATTAATAAAGAGGAGACAAAAACTCTTGAGTTAGTAGATCTCGAGAAGGTCCAAAATATTTGGGATATCAGATCCAAGAAAATCCAAAGCTTTAGAGACAATTAATCTCGAGAAGATTCGGGATAGAGTGTCTCGAGAAATAAAAAGGGTTTACAAAGAAATTTTGGGACAAGACTTCGAATCAACCCGAGAACAAGGAAATGGGCACGAAACCCAGGAAAGACTGACCATTGAGCGATTAAAATAACAAACCACGATCTAGAAAGTCCCTAAAAATCATGAAATCATTCACATGTTACAACTGATGAACCTAATCCACGTCCCTGCAAATCTGACGGTTCCAAGCAAGATATAAAATGTCAGAAGTTATTCAGAATACAAATTATCAACTCCATAAGTCCAAATTCGGTATGGTTGATATACCACTCTTGCTCTCCCCACAACGTCCGGAACAAGCGTCCTGAAACCACTATTCACCCTCACCACTTCCGACCATCGATCCACCAAGGTAGATTTCATTAAAGGAATGGGCTATAGCCGTCATTCGTCCGCCGATCATCGTAAAGCGTCCCGTGACTGTTTTCAAGTTTTCCCTTTGTTTGCATTTCGATTCGCATCATGTCTGTAAGCGTTGTCTTGTAATTTAGCACTGCTTAATTTTTAATTCAAGTGTTGTTCCTTGTTCAACTTTGTCTATTTTACTTTACGGCGACCACATATCGCTGTAAAATTAGATATGTGTTGCGGGAAGCAAAATTCCGCACCAACAATTACTTGGCCCGTAGAGATTTTGGAACACTTACTACTTACGTTTTCTTTTAGGTGGACAATTCACGTCATCCATGACGTATTTCAACGAGATTGTGTTTTGTAACATCAAATACGATACTCAACCTATTTACTTAATCATGCCAAAATGTGGAATCGGAGACTTAACACATTTAATAAATATTTATACGAGTTAAATTTTTTTAAAAAATATATTATAGAATAATTTCATAATAATATAAATTAAAAAAACTTATATTATTAACTAAATAATAATTAAGTAGATTATATCAAAATCGAAAAGCATTAAAAACATATTGTGTTTTATCAAATTAAAAAAAAATCTTAAAATATTCCGCTTTGTGATTCTACCTTCACTTTGATCACATCATCATCATCTATATCCCATAATGTTTTTAAAAATAATACAATTTTTAAAAAAAAATTAAAATTAGTTCACTAACATCCAACTAGCAATTTGAATTCTTGGAGCAAAAAAGAAATAATGACAATTCTTTCATAAAAGAAGAACAATATTTTTTTTTCTTCTTTTCTAAAACCAATTCACATAAGAGAGATTATAAAGAAAAACAACTAATTTTTTTTTGTTTCAAAATTAAATAATATATAACATAACCTAAAATAAATAATATTTTTATATATTATTTAATTTTAAGTTAAACGGATTATATAGGTATATACTTGTGTCTAATTTTAAAATCCGCACCTCAACATGTATTATGTCGTGTTGTGTATCAACTCATTTATGTGACAACCAATCTAGATAAACTTTAACTTACATTAAACTATGTCATGTTATGTTTCTATTAACGTGTCTGTGTCTTAAATTGTCAATGCTACTTTTTCTCTACACAAGGAATTAAAAATTTGGAATAGGCTTTAAAACATTGTAAAAATTTAGTAACATATGTTTTTTTTTTAATTTTAAAAAAATATTTATTGCACATATATAAAACTTCTAGACGACTGAACATTCTTTATTGTTTTTGTAGATACTAAAATTTTACCAAACCCAAATCAAAGGATGGGTTAAATATTTTGTTTCAAGCCCAATTCCTAGCCCATTTCATAGCCCAGTCCACTTGAAAGTTACCAATGGGGAAACTAGCTGTCTATTATAGATTGACCCTAGAGCCCTATTAAATAGATGCATCCACAAGCCATTTGGACACGCACCTCCCCCACACAAATCTTCTCTTCTCTCATATTCTCTTAAACCCCATTGGGTTATAAAGAGATTCTAGTTCTTTTTTTTTTATGACCCCTCGGCGGGTGGTGCAGCGAATGCCCCACTAAAGGGTTCTACGAAGGCCCTCCACAGGTGGTGCGACAAAGGCCCCCACTAGCGGGTTCTCCGAAGGCCTCCTACGGGTGGTGCGGCAGAGGACCCACTAGCGGGTTCTCCAAAAGCCCTCTGCGGGTGGTGCGGCGCAGGCCCCTCTAGCGGGTTCTCCGAAGGCCCCTCTAGCGGGTTTTCCGAAGGCCCCTCGACGGGCGGTGCGGCGAAGGTCCCACTAGCGGGTTCTCCGAAGGCCCTCTGCGGTTTCTCCGAAGACCCTCTGCGGGGGGTGCGGCGAAGGCCCCATAGCGGGTATATCTCCGAAGGCTTCCCTCTTGGGGGTTTATCTCCGAAGGCCCCATAGCGGGTATATATCCGAAGAACCCTCTTGCGGGTTTATCTTGGAAGGCCCCTCATGCGGGTATATCTCTGAAAGCCACATAGCGGATTTATTTCAGAAGACCCCGTAGCGGGTATATCTCCGAAGGCCCCTTCTTGCGAGTTTATCTCTGAAGGCCCCCATATCGGGTATATCTCCGAAGGCCTCATAGGGGGGTATATCTTTGAGCCCTCACAGCGGTTTTATTTCTGAAGGCCCCTCTTGAGGGTTTATCTCCGAAGGCCCCTCTAGTGGGTTTATCTCTGAAGGCCTTATAGCGGGACGGCGATATTCTCGTGGTGGTATATTCACCTAGGAGTTATATTTTCCGTACGGTCATTTTCTACACACAACAATATTCTTCCCGAGTGTTATTCTTGGATATTATATTCTTCGACGACGGCTATACCCCTCTGTCGACAACAACACCATCCCGAAGTTCTGTTGAATCACGCCCAAAGGCCCCGATGACTTCATCAAGCTATCGAAGCTCTGTCGGATCACGCCCACAGGCCCTAACGACTTCACCAAGCTACTAAAGTGCTGCCGGATCACACCCATAAGCTCTGACGACTTCATCAATATTTCATCCTGAAGTTCGGCTGAAATTCTACCAGAGCTCAAGAACATCACCCATCAACGTTATTCTTCGTGAATCGAACTCACGTGCTTCATCCGTGACTAGAGATAGAACCCGCTACACATTTTTCATAAGATAATTTGTACGCTGATATTTTTCCGGGTTGATTTTAGTGTTCACAAATTTCTGGCACGTCCGGTGGGACCATTTCTACCTCTCATCTCTTTACTTTGAAGAATTCACATGGTGCCAAAGATGATTAACGTCCAAAATGTTGTCGCGTACAATCGACTTGCTGCTTTTCCTTCACTCTCGTTCGGGGGCTTTTCATCTGCCGAGTTTCTAAAGTTGGTTATGGCTAAGACCATTGCTAAATTATATAAGCAAATTGAAGAATTGCTCAAGTCCATCTCCCTCAAGGCATCCCCATCTTACAAGGATATCGTTGAAAAGAATATTCTCAATGACGGAGACTCTCCAAAGTGGACTTATGCCCAGTCTTTGGCCATAAAGCGCAAACAGGCAGAGGAGATAGATGAAATGCTCAAGTCCATATCTCCTAAGGTTTCCCCATCAAACAAGGACGTTCTTAATCAGGAAGGCTCTCCAAAGTGGACATATTCTCAATATGTGGCCAAGACTCGCAAACAGACTGAAGAAATAGAAGAAATACTTAGAGTAATTTCCCCTAAGTTGTCTCAACCAATTGATGGTGACACTCCTTTCGACAAGGTTTTAGTATCTCTTGTGCCGCAGATAAATTTTGAAAATATCTCGTCAAATAACTCTCCGTCGGATTCTTCCCCAAAAGCTGATTCAGTCGAAGAATCGAAGGCCTCAAGATGCCCGTGGGATATCAGCTTCCATACTTCAAACAGTTCGATGGAAAGGGGAAACAACGTCAACATACATTTTGTTGAAACTTGCAACAATGCAGGCACAGATGGTGATTGGATGGTTAAGCAATTTGTTCGCTCTCTAAGGGGAAACGCTTTTGACTGGTACGTTGACCTCAAGCCAGGCACCATTGATAGTTGGGAACAATTAGAAATGGAGTTTCTCAATCACTTTTACAGCACGCGGCTCGTGGTGTGCATGATCGAGCTAACCAATACTCGCCAATGGGAGGAAAAACCCGTCGTCGACTATATCTAACGACAGAGGAATCTAAGCTTGAACTGTAGGGATCGTCTATCAAAGGAAACATCTATCGACATGTGCATTCAAGGCATGCTCTGGACGATTCGATATATTCTACAAGGGCTCAAACCACTATCATTTGAGGAGTTGGCGGCAAGGCTCATGACATGGAATTAAGTATTGTTGGGACCAACATAAGTAACATCCCAATACCTGAGCCACCTAGAGGGACTGGAAGACCAGGAAACAGAACTGGTGGCAAGCCCGCTTTCAAGGATACTAAGAAGCAGGTAATGACTATGGATGTAGCTCCTGTCAAAGGGCCAATTGCAAAAGGAAAAGTCCCGGCAAATGGACAATCACCTGCAGAAATACCCAGGATAGAGAGGCAACGCCCAACTCTTGAAGAAAGACAAAACAAGAAATATGATTTTCCTGATGAAGATGTTGCAGAAATATTTGACTATCTGATGTTTTCTAAAATGATCGAGCTTCCGCAATCAAAGCGACCGCAAGAAGTGAATCTAGTTGACAATCCCAAGTTCTGCAAGTACCATCGTGTCTTAGGCCATCCAATTGAGAAGTGTTTCATTTTTAAGGAGAAGGTCATGGAGCTTGTACGTGACAACAAGATCGATCTAGGAGCCTATATTCCACCTTCAAATATGATCAGTGTCGCAAACAATGATACTTCCAACACCATATTCGGGGCTGTCTATCCTGCTAAGATAATTGGCCTACCAAGTCTGGGGGATAATGCAACAATATAGGACCAAGGTGTCAAGCTTTATGGATAGCTCCGAGGAAGCATCTACCGAAGAAGGCTGGACTTTGGTGACTCATATAAGGAACCAGAAGAAGTCTTCTACGCCCGTTAAGTAAACGCTTCTGTTTACGGGCGAAACACGTCGCGATATATCAGGGATTAAGTGTTGAATGCGGTCACCAATAAAAAAAAGTAACAAAGAACAATCAGAATTCACTAAGCACAAAGAGAAAGACTTACAGCCATCTTGCAACAACACTTAAAACGATCGCGAAAAGATAAGTTGACAACCAAGCAGCCCTTCGGGGTCATAGAATGATTGTCGTGTGTTTACAATTGACCAGGGTTGACTTATTTATAGACACTAACTAATAACTGCAGACCGACACACATTTAACACATGCTATTTGTCCTAAAACTAACTAAATAACTGCTAAGAAGAACCTATTATCGACACTTACGAGTAGCGACTTTGGGTCTTGATGTCTTCAGTCGATACTGGAGATGTTCGATGGAGTATTATCTTCGAACATCTTCACCATTGAACTACATTCCCTCGACCTGCTATGAGACCAATATCAATCATTTCTTGGCAGCTACGTTCGACACGACGATCGAACATCTTACAAGTTGCGTCAATGTTGTTTCCCGTCGATGCCCATCGCAGGAGGCCCAAAATGACGTTTACTGTGTCAATATTTGGCCCCCGTCCTTCGACGGGCCTGTTTATCTTCCAGATTCCTCTATATAACCCTTGACATCTCATTGTCTGCCTTCGTTCAGAACTCTTATCCTCATTGCGCCGCCTGTTCCTAATTTTCTTTCGTTTCAACAAAATCTCTCTACTCTTGGCTCCCCACTGCTGAAGGGGTCTGGCGTTTATTTCAAAGACTTCAGAAGTCTGGCAACGGATGTTGTGACCAAGAAGACTTACGACTTCGCTGACGAAGAAGTGAGGTCGAAAGGACAGATTACTCTGGGTCCCTTTTTCAGGGGCGGCTGCTTCAACCCTACGTTAGAGGACAAATGTGTGCCCTTCGATTACCTCCTTCTCGAACCTGAGGTCATACTAATCTGCAGAACCAGCTTCGTCAACCCAGGTAATTGATGTCGACCCTCTAACAAGAGTTGATCGTTGACAATGGTCGATCCTCTGACCCCGAGGATTCAATTAATGCCAGTCAAGTATTGCATGGATTTCCCACTACGGGCGTAGGTAGATTCCCGGAGTGGATAACCTTATGGACCAAGCTTCGTCGTGTGAAATGGGAGAAGATAGGGATGTATCATTTAATTAGAGTGTCGATAGAGCCGATGAGGTGCAACCATCGATCAGTCGCAACACTGATTTCTCTGTGGAATGTTTCTACTAACTGCTTCTATCTTTGGGAAGGCCCCATGACTGTGACCATTCCCGATGTAACCTTCTTAACAGGATGTTACTCTGTCGGGGTGCCTGTTAGGTTGGTCGAGAAGGAGGACGATTTTAAGTTCGAAAAAGGACAACGTCTTGGTTCAATCATTGAAGCACATCTACAGAAAAATCCAAAAGACTAGGGCGATGAAGTGGAGTTCCAATTTATGATCGAATGGCTTGCGAAGTATATCTATTGCAGTCGCAGCAAACAATCACTGAAATACATGGCGCCAGTGGCGAACTCTATAGTGAAAGCGACAAGGCCAATAACGATGGCTCCATTCATCCTTAGCTTGATTTATCGAGCTCATTTCGAAGCTGTTGCAGTCGATTAAAAAAATCCAAGAGCGTTCCCTACTAGACCAACATCGGGCCCTTTGTGGATTACTTGTGCATGGGCGCACCTATACTTTCCTAGCATGCACCACTTTAAACTGCCGACAAGTAATGACGCATCAGGTCTCGAAGGTCTAGAGATTATTTATTTCTTCCGCTATGAAAACTGGGGAAAAGACTCTACTATGGGATATCTCAATCGACTCATATATTCTAGCAAATCCCGTTGGCAACCTTACCTTGAAAGTATTGACTTTTGCAGGCTTCAACGATCCTTAGAGTGTCACCCATTCTAGGACCAAGTATTAACACCGAGAAACTTGGTCGGTAGCGATACCAAAGGATTTTTCGTCGAAGTCTACAATCCTCAGTTCGTGGTGTGACAACTACGATTTGCTCAGATATGTCCTTTCCCTTTCGTCGACTCCATTAATACCAGCCTAGAAGAACGCGTCAGCATCGATGTCTCATATGCTAGCAGGGCAAGATTAGTGACACATAACCAGTTACGCTATTGATCAACAATTAACTCGCCTTACTACTATAGCTGTTTACTACTCTGGATCGATCCATCTCCAAAGTCACATTTTCTAAGAATTTAGGAGATGTAGCGTAACCAAGGCGTTCGATTATTGTTGGAAGAGGATCTTCAAAAAGATAGTAGCGAAGGCTGACTTTCCTAGAAAAGGAGCGCAATCGCTACTAGAAAAGGAAGATTTCCTTAGCAATCTCATTGGAAAGCAAGAGAGATCGCTGATGCCAAGTATTATTCTGAAACCTTGATATTAATTTTTATCGATTATGACAAAGATCGATGTTCACAGGGGCACTGGACAATGTAATGCTCGCGGCAACTACTGAAAAAGGGAGACTGAAAAGAAAGCGGGCACCACAGTGGCTGCATCGAAGAAACCCAATACTCAGGCCTCTTCAACAAGCAGAGGCGAGTCGTCCGAAGAGGCCGCAGAAGAAGAAGACGTGGGTCTCCAACGGCGTCATAAAAAGGACAGTCCTGCTCCAATTTTGGAGGAAAATCTTCAAGAAGAGGAGGACGTAACCGAAATCGATCCTCCGATAGCCAATTCTTCAACTACCGGTCCTTTAATCTTTGTCGAAAAGGAAGTCCCTCCAGAATCAACGGAGAAAGATCAAGTGTTCGATATGGTAAAATGAACGTTTGGACAAAATAAGTTTAAATTTTAAATTTTAAATACGTTTTGTTCACGCAGGTTGACTACGAAGACTTGCTCATACCACCGCCACCTCCAGTAGAAGATCTTCCTACTAATGTCAAAGGTGGGATCGAGGAACCGCCGAAGAATGTTTCTGAAGAAGGTTCGACTGAGGGGGCTGCTGAGAATGTCGAAGAACTTGCCCCATAAGATGTGAATTTAGTGCAAGATGTTGAGGTATATCCTTTGATTTACATTAAGCAAATCTAGATTTTACTTGACTTCTCGCATACGCATGTCATTTCACTCTCTTCTGACCCGACCATCGAGGAATCCATTCCTGAGCGAACCAATCACGTCACATCGTTCAAATGTGACGATATTTCTTTTAACTCATATCCGGAAATACCTTTGCAGGTGGAGGTTCCTCCTCTGACAGACATAACGCCTCCTCCCCCAAATGTGGTACCTCCCGAGAACATCGAAGCAGAGTGTCGAACACCAGAAGCGACTTGAGGACTGGAAGATCCCGCTTTATTCGAATTCTTTGACCAGCTTCGGGTAATGATTTTCGCTATGTATTTCACATCAGAAAATGTAGACTAAAATATGTATTATTTCGAACAGCAAAACTTAGAATAGTCACCAATGAAGGTCCCAACGAGCGCCAGTCATGCTGCTTCATCAAGCAATGTGAACCAAGTGGTGTCGATCAAAGCGACCCTGCCTCGCTTGCTCAGAAATTGCTCAAAGTACTATGTCGCGAAGAACCATCAAAATCCAACTTCAATGAGACTATTGAAGCTATTGAAGCCATAGAGAGACATGTCAAGGCGCCCATCAACTTGCTAGGCATTTGTCAATGCTTCAAGGAAACATTTTGGAAGTCTGGGGAAGATTGGGATAAGGTTTTTGCAGATGACAGGTAGTGGAAGGATTTCTCCACGAAGTTGAATTATATCTACTCAGCATAAAGTGATAGCAATTGCTGCCGAGCATCGACGTTTGATCGAGGAGAATCAACGATTGAAGGCTGAGATCGCGGAATTGTCTTCGAAGCTGGAAAAGGGTGAAGCTTAGGTGATCGCTCGTGAGAGGGAATTGGCAGAGGCTCTCTCAGAAGTCGAAGCAAATCGCATTCCCACATACGAGATCAACAACCTGATCTCGTTCCAAAAGGCCTTGAATATGCTCAACGTGAAGAACAACACTCGAGCCTACTTTGCTGATTTACTAGCTGGACTTCTGTATGGCCCTGGCAGTGACCGTCATCGATGTTAGGACATCGATTTAGATGAACTCGTCATTTCTTTTGATTGCTCTTTTGTTGAATGGATTTCCTCTAATGAACGACAAGTTTGACCAATTTTTCTTCGATCCAACTCGTAACTCCAAACTCTTAATCGAAGAATATTTAGGATAATATGATCATTCGAAATACGAATTAATTTAATGATTCGGTTAAGATTCTCCGGGAACTGTTGAGATTTCCTAGAGACTGTTGAGATTCTCTATGATCGATGTAGCCTAATACTTTTGCCTATAAATAGCAAAAGCACACATATTCGCAAACAATCTCAACTACAATGTCCCGCCGAGACGTTTTCTTTCCAAACCCATCAGTTTCCCCTCAGACCACAGAGCCTAGGTTCTCAACCTTAGACCCCATGAAAGCCTAACTCCCCAACCTCAAGTAGAGGGTTCACTTCCATCGCCCGGCACCATGGCTCAAGTATAAGCTTGAGCCAAGCGACATAAAGGTTGCCTAGGTTGCAAACGTCGCTTCGTGGTAACAGGCCATGGGGCCTTCCTGGCCTCCTTGAATATCCTTTCCAAATATTGCTTGCTGTTAAAGCCGCAATACTGGTGGACTTACGAGGTAGGTTGAGAGCAAACGAAGCAGGGGACATTGATAGCAACCCTACGTGCAGATGCTCCACAAATGAAGCAAGACTGGAGCGACAACTCCGGTGACTGCAACAATCGATCTTAGTGTCGACAACAGTGCCTGCGACAATCGACGATCGATGTGCTTACTATCGAAAGAATGTATCGCTTTATTTTATTTCGTATGTATCGATCCACTTATATTTGTAATGTTTCATAGTGAATTGATTTTGTTTATCGATCAAGTATTTTCTGTAACGTCGATTATCCGTATTAATTGTGACCATAATTCGGGACATCGATACCGAATTTCTTTGGAATGTAAATTCCATAATGTCAGTCGATGGAGCTTCAAATGCTTACCATTAACTTTCAAGGCATGTAGTTCTCTATTTAAGTATGACAAATGATAAGCGTTTTTAGGATAAACTTCATCGACCCTAAAAGAACCATCCCAAGTAGGAGACCATTTGCCTAGGAAATAATCTCTCTTCCCAATCGGGAGGATCATTTTCCAAACTAAGTCTCCTTTCTTAAAGGATTTTAAGACGACCTTCTTATTTAAACTTCGAGCGACCCTTCCTTTTTGAACCTGAATTTGATAAAATGCTTGAAAGCGTATCGCTTCTAAGTTTTCTAATTCAATCAGGATCGACTCGTTATAATCGACGAGACAATATTCATGATGGGCCAAAAATCGCATTGATTTATAACGAACTTCAATGGGTAGGATGGCGTCATGTCCATAGACTAAACTCTACGGAGTTTGCCCGATGCTTTCTCGTTTAGTAATGCGCAAAGCCCAGAGCACATCCAACAACAAAGTGTGCCAAGATCGGGGTTATCGTCGATCATTTTCTAAATAGTGTTTTTGATAATCTTATTGGTAGATTTTGCCTGTCCATTCGACTGTGCATGGTAAGGAGAGGAATTTGTTAAAACAAATCCGAATTCACAAGCAAACTCTTTAATCAAGCTGCCATTGAAAACAATAGCATTATCGACCACTACGTTCTGAGGAATGCCAAATCTGTAAATATTGTCAGATCGAAGGAAATCGATCACTTTGTTTTGGGTAATATTCTTATAAGCCTTTGCTTTGACCCACTTTGTAAAGTAGTCGGTGGCTACAAGGATATAAGAATCTCCGTTACTCGGGCTTGGTCTTATTTCTCCGATCCATAGCCCAAGATCGAAATGGCCAAGGTTTAACCACAGGATGTAAATGAGCTGCAGGTGCATGTGATATGGGTCCTTGCTTTTGACATTTTTCACATCCTTTGGCCAATGTTGATGCAATCTTTCATCATCGAAGGCCAGAAGAAACCATGCCTCTTGATCAACCAGCACATATTCGGTCTGGAATGATGAAAACCAGAAAGACCTTGGTGTGCTTCTAACATAATAGGGATTACTTCATCTATATCGACACACCTTAAGAGAACACAATCTATTTGCTTTTGATAAAGCACATTATCGATTACGGTATAGAATCGTGCTGACAATTTTACTTGGCGTGTTGCCCCCTTCCCAGGATTGGAGAATACTGATGACATGTGCTTGTGGAGAATCGTTGCGTAAAACAGAATGTATGATCTGTATTTTCCCTCCAATTTCTTGCATTAGTCGATGACTTATTTTAAAACCAGAAGCATGTTGTGCCAATTCGTTTACCATGGCATTATCCTCCCTAGGAACGTGTTCAAATCGAACCTCCTTAAAGAAACAAGACAGTTTATGGGCTGTATCCAAATATCGTTGGATATGGTCGAAGGTACGCATACTCGAACCTTTGACATGATTGATGACGAGCTGCGAGTCCCCTCGAACTGCCGCATATGATACTTGAAAATCAATCAAGGTTTGCAGAGCAATGCTCAAAGCCTCGTATTCGACGAAATTGTTTGTCAACATATCATTAATTTGGTAAGCTATCTTGTGTTTTACTTTCAAAGGGGATAGAATACAAATTCCTATTCCTACCCCTTCGCTGGATACAAACCCATCAAACCAAATTTCCCAAAATTCCTTCGGATCTTGAGAACTGGTTAATCTGGAATCTGTATATTGGTCTAAAAAGTCGGCTAAAACCTGCCCCTTGATCGATATTGAAGATCAAACGGAGACAAAATAAAGCTCCATTTACTAAGTCTACCTAATAACATAGGACTCTTGAATAACATTTTTAATACAAGAGCATTTGATACTACATACACCGTGTTACTCCCAATGTAATGTCGAACTTTCATGATCGCATAATATAATGATGAAAAACATAGCTTCTCATTACTAGTATACCTATATTCGACATGAATAAGGACCCGGGATAATTAACAAATGACTCGTTCCTTATGTTGGTTATTTTCTTGCACGAGCATCGATCCGATGACCTTATCGCCCGTAGCGATATATATCGAAAAGGGTCGATCTTACTTTGGAGGCACTAAAACAGGTGGATTGATGAGGTATTTCTTAATAGCTTCGAAGGATTCCCGATGACTATCAGTTCATTCAAAACTATGTTGTCATCTCAACAAGCTGGAAAATGCCGTTGTTCGACCGGCAAGATTTCCTATAAATCGTCGCATGTAATTAACTCTTCCCAAGAAAACTTGAGGTTATTTCTTAGTCATGGAGGAGGCAGATCCTGTATAGCTTTAATTTTGCCTGGATGAATCTCTATCCCTCGATGATAAACTAGAAATCCCAAAAATTGTCCGGTGCGAACATCGAAGGCACATTTCATGGGATTTAACTTCAAGTTATGCTTTCTCATCTGAAGAAAAGCTTTTTTAAGATCTTCAGCATGGCAATGATCTGCCAATGATTTTACGATGATATCATCGATGTAGACCTCGATCGACGATCGAATCAATAAGTTAAAGATGAGGTTCATTGGCCTTTGATGGGTTGCCCCATCGTTCTTTAATTTAAAAGGCATGACAACCCATTCGAAAATTCCAAAGGGACAACGAAATGTTGTTTTATGTATATCATCTTCAGCGATGAAGATCTAGTTATATCCAGAATAGCCATCCATAAAAGGCATAATTTTATGTCCAGACGTCTTATTGATGAGTTCGTCTGCTATTGGCTTCGGATATTCATCCTTTGGAGTTGCTTTGTTGAGATCTCTAAAATCAATACAAACTCGAATTTTTCCGTTTTTCTTTTTTACATGAACAATGGAAGAAATCCATTCTGTGTTTCGAGATGTTCTTATATATTCAGCATCGAACAACTTCTTTTCTTCTTCAAAGACTTGTTGTCTATGTTCGCTTGGTAATCGACGTGAGGCCTGTTTCACAGGTTTGAAATCTTGCTTAATAGGGAAAGTATGTTTGACTAATTGCCGATCCATGCCAGGCATTTCAGTATAGTCCCATGCAAAACAATCTTTGAATTCCTTTAAAAGTGTTAGAATCGATTGGAAGAGATCTTTTTCAATCGAACCACTTACAAAGGGTAGGTCGCTGAGTCGCTGAGTCGCTTAAATTTACAGTTACGAGAGGATCACGAGGCATAAGTAATGTGCATCGATCCTCTGAGGATTCATCTATAGACTTATCACAAAACGTTGTTTTATTCATAGTAGGAATAAAACACCAGTCGAATCTACTCACATTTTCATACCAAGATTCGGCCCATCCTCTTTAGCACACTGGTCGGGACTATCTACATTTAGCGAACTGGTTTCAAGACACATTTCAAGACTAACTCTGGGCCAAGTTAGCCGATACACTCATAGTCGCTCTAAGACATCAGCGACTACGTCTTCCTGATCGATATCAAGCATCTACGTCCTCCCGGAGGAGTCTCTTGGGCTCAAAGTCTGAGTTGCCAGGGTCAACACCTTTCTTGCCATCGACGGTGTTAGTATTCATGTCTTCATGAATGGGTTCAGCATTTTCCTCTTTGATGATGGCTTCAGGGAGCAGCCCAACAGCTTCCTTAATAGAATGGAGGATACTATTGAGCTCCGCCTACTTTTTTGCCCGATCCTCGGCTTCGACAGCTGGAGGTACTAAGTTAGAATCCCATCCAGTTGGAGCATCGACTATAGGATGCGAAGGACCCCATATTTGACTAGGAAGTTGAATTTTCCAGTCGATTTCCCCAAAGGTCCAATATTCGGATCTCCAAGATAGTATATCTTCTTCAAGCTCATGTCATCGACAACACCAATAACATTTCCTGTATAGATTTCGACAAGGTTAAGACAAGTGTTAATGGATGAGTCAGCTTTAACAACATCAACTTCAGAATCAAGCCAAAGCATGAGTTCTCGATGAAGAGTAGAAGGAATCACTGCTGCCTTATGCAGCCAGTCTCAACCTAAAAGAGCAGTAAATGTCATATCGACATCGACTATAAAGAAAGAGTAGTTATCTACATCTCCCAACTTTCAATTTGAGCGGAAATATTCAACACACTTTGATATAAGGCCATTGAAGCCTGTTATGCCAACATTAGTGTTGGTAACATCAACCTTATTATACCCTAAGTATTTGAGGTTACGTAAAGGCATTACGTTAACCGTTGTACCGTTATCTACCAATACTTTCTTCAAAAGAATCCCATTGAATTATGCTTCGATATACAAGGAGTGCATCTGAAATTGCATCGAAGGACTAGGTTTAATAAACCAATTTACTGGAAGGCGTATAGGGCAACGAACGACCCGATGGGTCGAAGTTTTAAGAGTACCTAGAATAGGCTGAGCAATTGTAGGTCCCGCAAACTCTGTGGGTAACATAGTAACGTTACACTCTACAGTTTTTTCAGGAGCATCGAACTAGACTGGATTGTAGTCCGTATCATTGAAGACATCTTTGAAATCATCATCATCAGCAAGTTTTTCCATATCTTTAGGAGGGCCTTCATGGGGAAGAGAGCTATCGATCATAAACAAATCGATGTGATCAATTTTCTCCTCTCCGACCATCGCCGGGTCAACAGATTTTTGCCGTTTTTCCTCTACTCTCCTTCGACGTCTTTCTTTCCTTTTCTTACTACTCTTAAACGGAAATGGATACCACTGGTTATTCACCTGTCTCCACTCATCACCATCAGAACAGGAGAAGTCGAGTCGACGCCGACACGATCGATAATATTCGGGATATACCTGAACAAATTGTCCTTTCTGGGGGATCATATCAATGGACTTGTCCTACATCCTCCTTATGAACGAAAACAGGCATGCAATACAATGGATTTGTTTCGATCATACCTTGAATCGGATTGTCGACTAGGACAATATCAAACTTATTTGTCGAAGACATGACAATCAGCTTCTGGAGGTAATTGCACGAGCATAGGTGACACAGCTTGGAGATCAATATCTTGTTCCTCAGAATAGGACGGCACCGATTACAAGTGTCAGCTTTCTCAAGAAATTGTGCAATGGGAGGTCCATCTTTGATAGCCTCAGAATAAGACTGCACCGATTCATCGAGACGTGGGGAAGGATGGAGTCGATCTTTAACATTGCATCTCTTGATAGTCTCCTTGGACAGGTCACATGAGTTTGCAGAAGAGTCTACATCGCTATTGACAGTCGGCAGGGTCGGCTATGCTTCGGGACAGCGTGGTGTGGCCTTTTCTTTCTGGACAACATGCCCCTTATCAGGAAAAACCTTATGAGCATCGGGGGCAGATCCTCTTCCTCTAGGGTTTTGATTGAACGCTTTCGAAGGCTCTTTGCGAGAAATTCCGATAGCAACTCTCTCGACAGGAGCAAGATCAAACCAATCCTCTGTCTAGTGAGATTGGAGAAACTTTTTAAAAGTGAAACACTTGTCAAGTATGGGTTTCGTCCATGTGCCACCAACAGACTTCATTTAGCTTCGACACGGCTACGGGGCAAGAGACGACTCCATTGTCGAGAAGTCTCTTGAACAGCTTGTTGACCACATAGGTCTCTGCAGACACATTAGATTCATGAAAAGCACGTTGAACAACATCAATTATGTTAATATCGAACGTATGCACCTCACAATCAGTAAAAGGTTTTAGATCGACGGATGACGACTCCTCAGACTCTTTGAAACAAAGAATCTTTGATTCAATAAGATCATGAATAAGGTTTCTAAAAGTTAGACAATCGCGCACGGGGTGAGTAAAAGATCTATGCCATTTCCAATAACTCGTCTTCTTCTCCCTGTCGGTCTGGGGAAGTCGATGATCAGGTTTCAGCTTGATTCGATCTCGTTTATGGAGCCAGTCGAAGATTTCATCAGCTTTCTCAATATCGAAAGAGTACTTCAATCTTCATTCAACTTCTGAGATGCCTTAGCTTTGAAGTTTTTCTTCGACAATGTATCGGAGACAGTAGCTTCGCCTTTGATAAATTCAGCCATATTAACCTCAACAAGCGTAGGCTCGATCTGATATGCCGAGCATTCCCTTGACTCTTCTCTGAGTAGATTTTCATACTTAGTGGCCCTCAAAGAGAGTTCACAGTGGTTTGAACTTTTCTCTTTGAATTTTCTTTCAGATACGGATATCAAGAGCATCCTGGGCTATGTTAACCACCTCATCTTCGCTGACTAATGTCTCACATATGAGTTGAGCCTTTCGGAATCGCTGCAGGAAGGTCGCTGCAAGTTCTCCAGGATGTTGTCGCATCTTAGTCAGCTCAACCAAAGAGATGGTTGAATCAAGAGTAGCAAAGTCCTGCATGAACTGCGTTTGCATATCTTGCCAATTCTACAGTGAGTTAGGCGGGAGATGGATGTACCAAGTAAACGCTGGTCCAGTAAGTGAATAGGGGAAGAGTCGAAGCTTCCAATGGTCGTTGTTCGATGCTTCACCCGTTTGATGAGTGAATCGAGCTAAATGCTCCATCGGTATCATCTCATCTTCACGAGAGAAGCGTGTGAAATCGGGGATCTTATCATCCCTAGAATAAGGATAATCTCGATCGATGAACTCAAGATAAGGTGTCCCGTAAAGGCTAACCTCTTCTCGACGCACTGCTCTTGGGACCATTTGCTCAACTATTCGAGCGATCACATCTCTGTAGTCAATAGGATCGATAGGCCTCAGAGGGACTCTGGAGACTTCCCTTTCCAAAGGATTCCTATCAGCTTCCCTGTCGAAGGTAGGCACATCCCTAGGGACGTCACCGAAAAGGTTCCTCCTTAGGAGTTGACCTTTTACAGGTGGTCCGTGGACATGATTGTCTACAGTGGATCACGTATAATGGCTCTCCTTTCGACGATGAGGAGGTGCGTATGCCTGTGGTTGACAAGGATCCTGCACATCATCATCAAGATCGACGAACTCATTATAGCGATTCAATCGATCAGGTGTGACAAAATCGCATTGATCGTCGGGGACAAAACGCGACCTACATGGTTCAGTCCCTCGATAGTCCTGAGTTAAATGGACAGGATCATGGGTGGTCTCATGATCGAAACTTACCCTTCACTTCCCATCACGAATAGCAGCCATTCAGGCCACAGTATCGGGGGAATATTCAGCATGGATCCTGGCTGTTAATCCTTGGAGTTGTTTTTGTAACTCCAAGAAGTTCTCCTGATATTTGACCTGCATTTGCAGAAACATCTCCTAGGGAACTGTCCTCGATACACTTGGCAGGATGTTCGACATAGGGGATGTCCCTCGCTCTTGCGTCTAGATATTTTGTTGTCCAATGTCCTGGGCATTTTGTTGCCCATTCCGACGGCTCTGGCCATTGTTAACAGTTTGGCCTTAGCCAGAATTGGTCTCCGAATCGCCACGAGTATCAGCCATTCTGTTAGCCGCACTTCGGGTTGTTGGCATTCCGTGTAATTGCACAAAACTCACTTCCGTCTCCCACTGTGGTCGCCAAAAACGTGTTTGCGGGCGAAACACGTCGCGATATATCGGGGACCAAGTGTTGAATGTGGTCGCCAATAATGAAAGTAACAAAGAACAATCAGAATTCACTAAGCACAAAGAGAAAGACTTACAGCCATCTTGCTACAACACTTAAAACGATTGCGAAAAGATAAGTTGACAACTAAGCAGCCCTTCGGGTTCATAAAATGATTGTTGTGTGTTTGCAATTGACCGTGGTTGACTTATTTACAGACACTAACTAATAACTACCGATCGACACTCATTTAACGCATGCTATTTATCCTAAAACTAACTAAACAACTGCTAAGAAGAACCTACTATCGACACTTATGAGTAGCGACTTCGGGTATTGTTGTCTTCAGTCCATACAGGAAACGTTCGAGGGAGTATTATCTTCGAACATCTTCACCATTGAACTGCATTCCCTCGACCTGCTTGTAAGACCAATATCGAATATTGTCTTGACAGCTCCCTTCGACACGACGATCAAACATCTTACAAGTTGCGTCGGTCTTGTTTCCCTTCGATGCCCATCGCATGAGGCCCGAAATGACGTTTACCGTGTAAATATGCAAGGAATGATTGCGATGAGGTCAACAATAAAAGAGGATTTTCGGAAGACAACGAAAGAAGAGAGTTCGGTAGATAGCCAGTCCTTGAAGAAACCAACCTCTGCTACGTTATGGGATTCATTTCCGGAACGCTTTCGAAAAATTGCAGATCTGTCTACGAGTTTTCACTACATTGATGCAGACAAAGAAGTGGCAGCTGCGAAGGTTGACACTCCAGAAGCGAATGTTGTGAAGTCACGAGAAGATGACACAACAATCACATTTTCTGATGAAGATATTCTTATAGGTCACAAATATCACAATCGACCGCTATTTGTATTAGGATATGCTTATGGTACGAAGGTCAATCGCATATTGGTCGACCCAGGTTCGGCAGTCAATATCTTGTCACTAAAATCCCTGAAAGAGAATGGGCTAGGGGTTGACGATTTATCAAGTAGCCGGCTAATAATCCAAGGATTCAACCAGGGGGGAGGACGAGCCATTGGGAAGATCTGCCTCACCCTCACTATAGGAGATATGGAAGCTGGAGCGACGTTCTACGTCATCAATTCCAACACCACCTATAATATGTTGTTAGGATGACCATGGCTGCATGAATACAGAGTTGTTGCATCCACGCTCCACCAATGCTTTAAATTTGTGAAGGATGGGGTAACCAACACAGTGTAGGCAGATGGAAAACCCCTTACAGAACCGGAGTCATACTTCGTCGATGCCAGGTTTTACATTAATAAGGGTAGCGATGCTGAAGAAAAATCTCGAAGCTTGCACCGATTGTGAGGGATATCACAAAGAAATCGGACGTAGAAGTTTCACCCATTTAACAGGAGGTACCTTCAGTTAATCCGACAGAAAAAATGAAAGGACGGATGATAAGTCAAAACAAGATGTGCCAATCCTGCGTTATATCCCAAGAGCCTTCCGAAAAGCCGGGGAACCACCTTTCGTGAGTAGCCATGCTGAAGAAACAGTGGTGCCAAAGGAACTCAACTGGTCGGTGACGAAAATGACGACAATAGCTCGAACAAGTATGCCTTTAAAAGGCTTTGTTCGACCTAAACAGGGGGCAATTATCGATCCAGATTCATTGCCTGACAGACGCACCAACGGATATGATCCAAATGCATTCAGATTAATATCTGCAGCCGGCTACACAGAGGACTTGAAGGCACTTGAGGCTGCCTCAAAAGAGGTTAATCTAGGAGGTGATAGTCAAAAGTTAAAATTTAGTCTTGAGTATGACATTCCTAAGCCCGTCAGTCCCGCAGTGGAGAATGCTTCAATTCAATACATCGAAGCTGGTGATAAAACTTCAACCAAATCAATGAGAACTTCGGTATTTGATCGACTTGGAGCCCTGTCTGAGCGAATATCAGTATCTGATAGGCTTGGCACTCAGAAAGAAGAGATTCAGGTTTGAAGATTGGCACGATTAAGATTGGGTCAAGCTCCAAGAAGTTGAATGGTGTGGAAGAGAGTTGATAAAAAAGAGGATATCCTAATTATCATAGAAGATACAAAGGATATTTGTAGCAAAGTTTCCTCTCGAATGAAGCGTCGAACGGTTGTTGAAGCAACTACCGGCAAAGAACTGAAAATGAGCACGAAGACATGGGTATCATCCAATAGCAATGAGGAATCATCTCATGGTGATAACATAAATGATGTTGTCGCTTCCCAGCATGTCACAATTACTGAAGTTGATGAAAACACTTCTCCTAAAGAGGATGATGCAGAAGAGGCACCGGAAGTATTCGAGGACCGAAAAAAGTCTACTGTTAACGAATTGAAAGAAGTCGATCTTGGGGAGGAAGGGGATCATCGCCCTACATTCCTTAGCGCAAGTTTAACCCCTGAAGAAGAGGAGTTGTATGTCCAACTGTTGAAGGAATACAAAGATTTCTTTGCATGCTGCTATAAAGAACTGCCCGGCCTTGATCTAAGGATAGCAATCCATAAGTTAGTTGTTAAGCATGGGGTTCGTCCCATAAAGCAACCTCAACGACGTTTTCACCCGGAGTTGATGTTATTGATAGAAGCCGAAGTCAACAAGCTTATCGAAGCTGGATTTATTTGGGAGGTAACGTATCCAACATGGATTGCAAATATTGTACCTGTTAAGAAGAAGAACGGTCAACTCCGAGTTTGTGTTGACTTTTGTTATCTCAATAATGCATGTCCCAAGGACGATTTTCCTGTTCCTATTACTGAGATAATGGTAGACGCGACCACTGGCTATGAAGCCCTCAGTTTTATGGATGGATCATCGAGATCAATCAAATCCGAATGGATCCGAAAGATGAGGAAAGGAGCTTTTCGTACTCCAAAAGGAATATATTGTTATAAGGTGATGCCTTTTGGGTTGAAGAATGTGGGAGCAACTTATCAGCGAGCCATGCGACGGATCTTTGATGATATTCTCCACAAGAATGTGGAGTGCTACGTGGATGATCTGGTCGTCAAATCTAGACAAAGGCGCGATCATATTGATGACTTGAGAAAAGTGTTTGACAGATTATGAAAGTATCAATTGAAGATGAACCCGTTGAAGTGTGCGTTTGGAGTCACTTCGGGAAAATTTCCTGGATTTATTGTTCGGCATCGTGGAATTGAGGTAGATCCGTCGAAGATAGATGCGATTATAAAGATGCAGCCGCCAAGAAATATACATGAGCTGAAGAGCCTTCAAGGGAAACTTGCTTATATTCAAAGGTTTATATCAAATTTGATGGGACGGTGCCATCCTTTCTATCGACTTATGAAGAAGGGTACATCTTTTGGGTGGGACGAAGCAAGTGAAAACGCATTCAACAACATAAAGGCTTACTTATCAAAGCCGCCAGCTCTAAATGCTCCAATCCAAGGAAGACCACTCATACTTTATATAGTGGCACAAGATGCTTCCTTAGGAGTCCTGCTAGCTCAGGAGAACAACAATGGAAAAAAAATGCCTTGTACTATTTGAGCAGGACTTTAACCGGAGCAGAATTGAATTACTTTCCATTTGAAAAGACATATCTTGTTTTAATGTTTGCCTTACAAAAGTTACCACATTATTTGCCGGCACACTCTGTTTGTCTCATATCACGAGCAGATCCTCTCAAGTACATCATGTCAAAGCCAGTTTTATCCGTTTGTCTCGCGAAATGGGCACTAATGCTCCAAGAGTTTGAGATTTTGTATGTTCCTCAAAAGGCGGTCAAGAGACAAGCCTTAGCTGACTTCTTGGCAGATCATCCTATACCAGATGACTGGAAAGTATTGGAAGAATTACCCGATGAGGAAGTTATATTGGTTGATGTTCCCTCTCCATGGAAAATGTTTTTTGATGGGTCGGCTGCACAAAGAGGCGCGGGAACTGGAGTTGTCTTCGTCACTTCCGATGGTGATATAATTCCTTATGCATATACCCTCACCCAGCTATGTTCAAACAATATGGCTGAGTATCAGGCTCTCATACTCGGGCTAGAAATGGCCATGGATAAAAAAGTACATAGTTTGACAGTATATTGAGACTCCAAACTTGTGATTAATCAACTTTTATCCACATACAAGGTTCGCAAGCCAGAGCTTTTGCCTTATCATGACTATGCGGTTAAACTCGCAGAATGGTTCCCGGACATTACAATAAGTCATATATCGAGAAAGGAAAATGCACAAGCAGATGCTGAGGCGAGTCTAACCTCTGCACTTTCTTTGGTAGATATGGAGGTCAACATCAGATTATGCCAAGCATGGGTGGTTTCACCAATCCCTGATGAGGAAGAAGCGGACGAAGTTAATCTCATATCCGTCTATAACATAGAGGACTAAGATTGGAGCACTCATCGACTTTCTCGAGCATGGAAAGCTGTCTAACGACCCACGACAAAAGGTAGATGGGACGAGGAGAGCGCCTCGATTCATATATTTTAAGAATACTCTATATCGGCGATCCTTTGAAGGAATGTTCTTGTAATGCCTTGGAGTGGAAGAAGCTACCAAAGCACTAGAAGATGCGTATTCTGGAGTTTGTGGGGTCATCAATCTGGTCTTAAACTTCACTTCCAATAGAAAAGAATGGGTTATTATTCGCCAACAATGGTAAAGGATTGTATGGAATATGCAAGGAAGTGTCAAGCTTGTCAATTTCACACTAACTTCATCCATTAATCGCTCGAGCCACTTCATCCAACTATAGCATCTTAGCCGTTTGAAGCTAGGGGGCCATAGGGCCCATCACACCCAAATCATCAGGGGGTCATTCATATATCCTGTCGGCAGCTGACAACTTCTCCAAATGGGCAGAAGCTGCATTCTTCCGGGAAGTGAAGAAGGAAACGATAATGGTCTGCCTCGCTATATCATTACAGATAATGGCCGAAATTTCTCTAATAAGGCCATGGATAAATTCAGTGAGCAATTTGGCTTCAAACAGTATAACTCTTACATGTATTATGCGGCTGCGAACGGGTTGGCAGAGGCGTTCAATAAAACGCTATGCAATCTCCTAAAGAAGGTGGTTGATAAAGCTAGAGGAGATTGGCATGAACGAGTCGGAGAAGCTCTATGGGCGTATCATACGACGTACAGAAATGCGGCTTAAATGACGCCATACTCATTGGTCTGTGGTGTTGAAGTGGTCCTTCCACTTGAACGACAAATACCGTCTCTGCGAATAGCCATACAAGTGGGATTTTGTCAAGATGATAATGCTCGATTACGCTTACAGGAACTAGAAGATTTGGGTGAGAAACGTCTTGAAGCCCAGCAGTGGATCGAATGCTACCAAGCAAGGATGTCAAAATCGTTTAACAAGAAAGTACGACATCGCTCCTTTCAAGTTGGTGACCTTGTTTTGGCAGTGCGAAGACCTATAATCGTCAAGACCGGGAGCAAATTTACATCCAAATGGGATGGTCCATACGTAGTCCAAGAAGCTTACACTGGGAGAGCCTACAACATAGTTGATCAAGATGGAGTACGCGTTGAACTATTCAACAGGAAATTCCTGAAGCGATACTACGTCTGAATAATAATGCTCCATGTCGCATGAGCCTAAACTGCACGATACAAAAAAAAACAAAAAATAAATAACAAGAAAAAAGCAATAAAAACATAAAAAAACATATATGCAGAAAAATAAATAAATGAAAAGAAAAAAAGAGATCTTCATGTAATACTCCTGGCCCTCATGAGTATAAATTGTGAACGACTAAATACAATGTAATACTCCTGGCCCGCACGAGTATAAACTGTGAACGACATAATAAAAAGATTATGAAATAATCCTAGTTCATACAAGCCCCGATCCATTTTATTAATGGGGAAGGATTATTATAGTCTGGCGTAACATGGGGAAATCGAATTCCAAAGTATAAATTAAATAGAAATGAAAAAGAAAGCACCTCGGTTCTCCAGAGTAAATTGTGCAATCTCCTCGCGCGAGGTCTCGATGAGCTCACGAAGCTCTTCCAAAGACTGAAGATCTTCGTCATTGTCCTCATTGACTCCCTCCACCATGAATAGGTACTCGAGCCGCACGAGCATCAAAGTAACGTGCCCCCCCTTCGCCAAAATAGCCAATCATCTGACGGCCAACAACAGCATTTGGAATAGGAAAGTGAGTCTAAAAATAGAACGATAACCATCCGTACACATAATTCACCGGAAAACAAGCTTTAGGATCCCCGACAGGAGTGGAGTTGCAAATTTCATTCAGCCCTCGGTATATGATAGCTAAAACAGGAACCGCAAGGCTAAAGCATTTTCCCACTGCCATCAAGCTCGCTACATTGAATGTTTCCGGACGTATATATGCTTCGTCGTGCGGGAATACAAATACACATAACCAACAGGCGATGATGGCAGAAAGATAAGTCTGCAAACGCATTTCTTCGCTAATGCACAAATCCTCAGGTACTCCTACTTCCTTGTGGCTCCAGGGAGATGCATCTACTATTGGCCCTAACTCAATCCAAGACGATATAGGAACGACCCCCCTTACTCATGATATCTTTATTTTTTCTGCCTACGTCAATCATCCTTGGTGTTTCGTTCCAGAAGACGAGAAAATGCCACAAATAGATATGTGCAGCTCTTCGGAGGAAATTTGCTTTGGGAGTTCGACCCAGTGAGTTCTTCGAAGTAAGGGATCGTCTTCTCATACATTCTGCCATGAATAGGAAGCCCACCAAGCTTATAAAGATACCAAAGAGAAATTGAAAAAGCTCCACGCGATGTTTCAAGGACAATAAACTATGAACGACACAATCTTCAAACATACCCCTTGTCCACACAAGTATAAACTGTGAACGACTCTATCTTCATATAATACTCCGTTTCGACACGAATATAAACTGTGAACGACTCTGTCTTCATATAATACTCCCTGTCCACATGAGTATAAACTGTGAACGACTCTGTCTTCATATAATACTCCTTGTCCACATGAGTATAAACTGTGAACGACTCTGTCTTCATATAATACTACATGTCCATACGAGTATAAAGTATAAACTGTGAATAACTCTGTCTTCATATAATACTACATGTCCATACGAGTATAAACTGTGAATGACTCTATCTTCATATAATACTCCTAGTCCACACGAGTATGAATTGTGAACGACTTTATTATATAATATTCCTTGTACACACGAGTACAAACTGTGATCGACTCAATCATCATGTAGTTGAATGAGATATATATGCATCTCTTCAATACTTTAATTCTAACCTCTCGGTGGGTGGTGCGGCGAATGCCCCACTAGCGGGTTCTCCGAAGGCCCTCTGCGGGTGGTGCGGCGAGGGCCCCACTAGTGGGTTCTCAGAAGGCCCTCTGCGGCTGATGCGGTGAAGGCCCCTCGGTGGGTAGTGCGACGAAGGCACCACTAGTGGGTTTTCCAAAGGCCCTCTGTGGGAGGTGCGGCGAAGGCCCCTCTAAGGGTGGTGCGGCGAAGGCCCCATAGCGGGTATATCTCCGAAGGCCCCCTCTTGCGGGTTTATCTCCGAATGCCCCATAGCGGGTATATCTTCGAAGGCCCCTCTTGAGGGTTTATCTCCGAAGGCCTCATTGCAGGTTTATTTCCGAAGGCCCCATAGCGGGTATATCTCTGAAGGCCCCCTCTTGCGGGTTTATCTCTGAAGGCCCCCACTTACGGGTTTATCTCCGAAGGTCCCCATAGCGGGTATATCTCCGAAGGCCTCATAGGGGTTTTATCTTCGAAGGCCTCATAGCAGGTTTATTTCCGAAGGCCCCTCTTGTGGGTTTATCTCCGAAGGCCCCTCTAGTTGGTTTATCTCTGAAGGCCCCATAGAGGGACGGCGATATTCTCGCGGTGGTATATTCTTCTAGGAGTTATATTTTTTCAGCGGTCATATTCTACACACAACAATATTCATCCCAATTGATATTATTTGATATTATATTCTTCGAAGACGGCTATATCCCTCTGTCGACAACGACACCTCCCCGAAGTTCTGTTAGATCACGCCCCGACGACTTCATCAAACTATCGAAGCTCTGCCGGATCACGCACATAGGCCTCGACGACTTCACCAAGCTATTGAAGTGCTGTCGGATGACGCCCATAAGCCCAACGACTTCATCAATATTTCATCCTGAAGTTCTGCTAAAATTCTGCAACAACGTTGTTCTTCGAGAATCGAATCAGATGACTCACATGCTTTATCCGTGACTAGAGACAGAACCCGCTACACATTTTACGATAATTTGTACGTTGATATTTCCCCACGAGATTAGTTTTGGCTAGCAGTTTGAGTTACAAAAACAATAATAGGCATACAACATTACACGACATAAATCGAGTTTGTGTTTAAGTTAAACGTGTCTCATGTCTAAACTGGTTGAACTTGTCTATATTCGATGATATTTCGGCTCGAATTTGTTTCTTTATATTAACCCAATTATAGATTTGGACTCACAATTAATTTTCAACCAATATTTTATAAGTGAAAAATTTTACGTAATATCTTCATATATCTATATAATTTTTTTATAATTTATCCTCCTTTTCCAAAAAAATTTCTTTCATTTAAAAATTAAAGTGTTTGATTTTTATAACAATTTAATTTCTTATTTATAAATTATACACAAAACCATACTTTCAAGTTCTTATTAATTAATTATTTCATAATTAATATCTTTTGGGCGGATAAAGATTATTATTAGTATTATTAACACCATAATATTTAATATAACATTAAATATAATATTTTATACCAAAAACTAATTAATAATTAGTTTTAATAAACGAGTTAAGCTCTTTAGCATGTTTAATAATTATGTTAATTTTTAATTTTTAATATTTGACAAGGTTATATAAATGGATTGGTGTATATATGTTGAGAAATTTAAGAAAAATTCAACTAAGACGCGACACTATACAACATGCAGTACACGAATTACCGGCCATAATATTGATGGTATTTGTAACGAATGGGGGTGTGTTTGTGTTTGCGTCGGAAACGGATCATGTTGGGAATATTTGGCACAAACACTAACAGCGATTCGGATGTGGTTGCTAGTAAATGAAATAGATGAATTGAATTAATAGACGATGTCAAACAATGTCTTACAATAAAATTGAAAAGCTTACAGCCATGAAAATAAAAAATGGTTAGTGATGCGGATGGTGGTGACGTCGTAGACTCGCTGATGGCGCCGTAGACTGGCAGACTGGAGTGGTGGAATCTGATCTCAGGAAGTGTGGACGGAATGTTGACGAAGGTGATGGCAGATGTGGATACTAAGGGCCATACGAGCTCACCCTAGTGACGGATTGAAGGCGTAATTTGGTTGTCAGGGCTACGGTTGCTCACCAAGACGATGGAGTGAAGGCAGAGATCTGGTGTCAAGGCTACGGTTGCTCACCAAGATGATGGAGTGAAGGTGGAGATTGGTTATCAGAGCTACGGTTGCTCACCCTGATAGTGGAAGTGAAGACCAAGAACCCTTGTGAGTTCACCCAGGTCGGGGTCTGGACACCTGTTTAACTAAAACTAAAGGGTTGATGATCAATGCATTGTTCCTTGTTGAGAAAGATTTTCTCCCTTTTATACTGAATCTTTACGTGCTTAGGATGTGTGCCACGTTCCAGATTTTCCTCAATGAGAATATCTTTTCTGGTCGTGGACCTCTTAACTAACTCTTCAGAATCTCGGTAACAACCCGATCTTAGTAAACATGGCTTTTATCCATATCGCTTATCAGTTTTGACTGGCGTAGACTTAACAACTTCCCTCGTAGACTTAGTTCGGGCCCATGCCCCCCTTCTGATCTAATGAGCTTCAGCGCAACTCTGTATGAGGCATGATTAATTTAGGCCCAAGATATTTTGTCATGTCAACCGTTTGAAAAGGTGGAAAAAATCACCATGTGCCGACCACCGGGTGTCTTCTTAGTACATGTCTAGTTTACTTAATTAGATGCTGAACGAGCAGGGCCGGTGACACCTCACCGCCCCACCACCACCTCCCGCCCTTCAACGCGCTTTCTTAAAGTTGCTATACATCCAAAATCAGTGTTTCGATACATGAATTTCATTGGAATTATAATTAGATTTCAAATTTTTAAAAAGTAAATTTTGTGTTTTGTTGCCATTTAAAATTGGATTAAGATTTCCTATTCGAATTCCAAAAATCCATGATTTCTTTTTTCTATCGGCACTGAAAGAAAAATATTCATTTGCTTATTTTAATTTTTGGAATAATCTTGTCTTTTTAATTATTATTATTATTTTATTTAAAACATATTTTTTATATTGCAATAAAAATAATTGTTTTTTTTTTTACAATTTCGATTCAAATTTTAGAATTGTATTCTCATTCTTTCCATTCCCACGTATGAATGGCTCTTTCTGGTTAGCGGTAGTGGCTCTGAAATCAACTTCCATTTAATTATTTGGTTCTTGGTTAAAAATAAAATTTATTATTTATTAATTTATGCAGATTATTCTTTAGCCAACTTATTTGAACAGTAAAATGTTTATGATTTATGTTAAAAATCTCACGGACAACATATTTTTTTCCCCTTAAATATTAACCTTTAGTAAAAATAATTTTAAATTATATGTCATGAAATTTATTTTAAACGTATACAAATTTAAAGGATAAAATGCATTTGGCATTCTCACAAGTCAGAGGTGCTCGGTACCACCACCTCGACATTTCTGCTAATATTAAAAACTATTATTCTGAAAATACGTTATTTTATATGGCATTGTCTACAGAAGAATACCGAGTTCACTAACAATACCACCACCGCTTCGATATTTATATGATACATCACATAAGTTTTTCTCCAAACTTTCACGAGCACATCAACCCATCATTTTTTTGCTTAGTTTTATACTTCGATGAAGAGATCCTCAATAAAGTTATACTCTTATTTTCAAATAACTAAGTTCACTACGAACAAAATAAAGGAAGCAGCTACCATCCCACCCACCGATGATGCGGCTTCCCTTACTAATTTTTTATATTTTTTTAGTAATATAGTACTAAACAATACTATTAATTAATAAAAACTTAGTAACGGGCTCGTGGGCTTAGTAAAAGATTACTTAGAATGTATGGACTTTTACTAAATTATACTAGTGGACCAGTAAAATGTACAAAAGTATGTCTAGTAATTTACTAAACAACCATATTTACTAAATTTAACATGTAGAGTCTTTATACATTTTACTAAGCATATTCCGAGAAGTTTAGTAACTATTTAATAAATTTTTAGTAAGTCATTAGTAAATTACTAAATAGTAACGTGACATAGTAAAAGACCTATAAGCTTACTAAATTGTTTCATGTATAAATAGTAACGAGCTTTGTACATTTTACTAAGCACATTCCGAGATATTTAGTAACTATTTTCTAATTTTCTAGTAAATTGTTATTAAATTACTAAATAGTAATATGGCTTAGTAAAAGACTAATGAGGTTAGTAAATTGTCTTACATATGAACAATAATTGGCTTTGTATAGTTTACTAAGCACGTTCCGAGAAGTTTAGTAACTATTTACTAAATTTTTTGTAAATCGTTAGTAAATTACTAAATAATAACGTGACTTAGTAAAAGGCCCATGGGCTTAGTAAAAGCCGGTACATTGGTACATAGCTTTTACTAAGCCCTAGAGCCCGTTACAAAATTTTCGAAGTCATTTACTGAAAGATGGCACTGTTTACACAAGGATTGTACGGTTTTACCTTTGGTTTGGAAAAGAATGCTTGAAATATGGTCGTAATTTGGAAAATTCCTTATTTACCACCCCCTAAGTCACTACCGGGAACCGTGACTTGAATTTTAGGGAAAAGTCGCGGTTGAAAACCGCAACATTTAATCAATCATCACAGAATATTTCCTAAGTAATCTAAAATCGCGGTTTGAAATTGCGACTTACCTTAATTGTCGTGGTTCCAAACCGGGATTTTTTAAAAATTAGAAAAAAATATATTTTTTTTCTTAAAATCGGTTAGGAAACATGATAATTAAGGTAGGTCGCGGTTCCAAACCGCGATTTTAGATCACTTAGGAAATATTACGTGATAATTGATTAAATGTCGCAGTTCTTGGCGACTTTCCCCTAAAACTAAAATTGCTTTTTCCAATAGCGATTTAAGGACGGTAAATAAGGAATTTTCTAAACTGAAGACTTACTTAGTCAATTTACTAAAAAGGGGCAAATTCTAGTGAAAGGCCGCGAATCGCCCCAGAGAGGGAGATAGCTTAGTAGTTATAATGCCAGTAATATTTTTTATAAGCTTTTATATAAAATTAAAATGGTTAAAAATAATACAAAAATTAGAGGTAATATAAATGGACAATGTTCATCCACAAAAAGTTTCGGGATTTAAGAAATATTATCAGAATTACGAGTAGGTATGAATTGACGCTGTTTATCGTATTGTATTTAGACCAATCATTACAATACATCCATAAGTACGATTTTACTAATTATATACGATTAATTTATATCCTTAAACTCAATTAGTAAATTACTAAACATCGAACTTCTAAAAACTAATGGAACGCCCGCGAAATAAACACATAATTAATGTTAAAGTATTTTTTGATAAAATATTTTGCAAAAAAGAAAATTTTAAAAATGGTAATTGAAGGTTGAATTTAGTTTAGCTATTATCCGACCAGGGCAGTCTCATTTTCTAACCTCAACTTCTCCGAACGCCTCACCACACTGCTCTTCTCTTCTCCTCCATCCCCGAACATGTCCGCCCCACTCTCGACTGCGGGCGCCGTCTCTCATCCGCCGCCGCCGCCCTTGGCCCAATCGTGGAAGAAACAATTACCCTTTCCCTCTTCCTTTTCCCCTAAACCCCTAAAAGCCCAATCTTTTTGGCCGAGCCCTCTCATCTCCTCCCCTCCTCCTCCCTCTGGCGACGCGTTCGTGACGTGGTGTGCGAAGAGGAGGGAGATGTCGCAGGGGATGAAGGAACAGAAGTGGACGCACGAGGGGGTGATAGTGGAGTCCCTCCCCAACGGCATGTTCAGGGTGAAGCTGGACAACGAGGACGTCGTCCTCGGCTACATCTCCGGAAAGATTCGGAAGAACTTCATCCGTATGTTGCCCGGGGATAAGGTCAAGATTGAGGTCAGTCGGTACGACAGCACCCGCGGCAGGATCGTCTATAGGATGAGGAACAGGGATTCCGGTTCTGCTGATTAGGGCTCTTTTGTTACTGTGATTGAATGTCCCTCATGTATGGAATCCTTAGGAAAGCTTACTGCGCATGGCTCGTGTTGCGTAGTGAAAGGAAATTGGTGGTTTCATTTTCGGCTCCCATTCGGAGGTACTGATGCTTGCGAAGAATTGACGGCACAATGCTCTCCCACTAGCAAATTATGGTAGAATGTGCGTAATCGGAGAATGAATTATATGATCTGACATTGTTAAAGAGTTAAACAATCACAGTTGCAGAAACTAATCTTCATCGAGAGTTGATCTTCCTCTCAGTATGTTTCTGTTCCGCGCCTATCAGATAAATTACAGGGATGGCACACGTATCTCTAAGACAGGTTCTTGTTTACATGGAATGATTGTTAGGAACAGTAATCTCCCTTGATAGATCTGAGGATCCCGAACCCCACTATCTCTTGGATCCTTTCCCGGTCTTCAATGTACAAGGATTTCAGGTTCTTGAAGCTAGAGAGGTCGGGCAGTTTTGTCTATTGACTTGCAACCAATCACCCTCAGGTGTTCCAAGAATTCCAGCTCATCTGGACCTTCTATGTTGCTGACCTTCTTGCAGCTCTCAATCTTGAGAAGCTTGAGTTTCTTCAGGTTGGATAGATCGGGTAGCTTCTTGACTGACTTGCATTCCGAGATTCATAGTTCCTCTAGACACTCCAACCCGTCGAGCCCCAGAATTTGGATGATCTTGTCGCAATTCCTTATCTCCGAGACCCTCAGCTTCTTCTAGTTAGTCATGTCGGGCAGTCTTTCAATGGATCGGCACTCGAAGACCTGCAATTCTTCCAATGATCCCAGTTTCTGAAGTCCCGGTATTTCCAGCAGCTTTTCACAATTGCCCCTCTGTCATTCCTCAAGCCTTTTCATGTTGGACAGATTTGGTAACCTCTCCAATGACTCAGTTGCGGACAACTAACCCTCTTATGGATTCCAGTCCTTCAAGGCCATCGAACTTCCTCAGTTGTCTACAGTAAATGACATCGAAGACATGGAGAGAGTTCAGTCCTTCCAAACTTGAATTTGGGAAAGGGTTGAATGAAGGAGCTCTAGTTCCACCAAATTCCTCATGTTAGAAATGTCGGGGACGACGGTCATGGACTTGCAGTTCCCGATGTATGAGTTGACAAACTCATGGGAAGCTCCTCAAAGACTTGCAGATCCACACATGACAATACGAGTTTCTTTAGCCAGGGTAGCAAACACATTCCCTGGTAATGTGGTAAATTTTGCCAGTAAAAACTGCAACTTCTTGAGTTTCGAAAGCATTCAATCCACTCTGGGGCTGGATTTTGCGTCCGACTTGCCAGATGCTCTGTGGGGAAGCCCTTCTGGTGAGATCTATCGTATAGATACAAATTTTTCAGTGGGATTGCTTCCATGGATTAGGAGCGGACTCGGAGGCTAAGGACCTCATTGGAAGTTATTGGAGCATAGAGGTTTCACTGCTTCAGCATCTTCTCCATCTTTCGGACAACAGTCCAGTCTGAGTTGTTCTGTTGTGGATTGACAGCTAATCCATTAGTGAACTTTCGCGATCCGTTTGGGAATTGTATTCTCCTTGACTTTTTTAGGAGAAAACACTTTTGCTTTTGCGACCGTTTATGTTAGGCTTGATGCTTTATTTTGCTATTTTGAGTTCGCTCTTTGCTTTTTGAATATTTTGATTTTTGCGATGTTTCGGTTTTTCTTCGCAAGTAAGTAGGAATTTTCCCCTTCTTCTTCTGGTCGACATGTTGGAAATGTTTTGCGAATTCCTTGGTGATTCGTATGTCTTGTCAAGTTGTCAAAAGCATTGTCCCTGGGAATAAGTCAACTGGCTCACCATGCTCGTCGATGGTGCCTCTTCACTCGAGCCTTGAGGAAGTGTCGCCTCCATGGTCTACTGCTTCCGGTTTTTAACTCCATAATCTTTTTCCCAAATATGTGGCTCTCCTTGGACTCAAGGGAATACTGGATATGGAAACTTCGACTTTGGCTCGTAGGGGCTACCAACGGTTGATGTTCCGTAATTGGAATAGAGAATAAATGCTCAATCTCATTCATGGCTAAGCATCTTTCGTCAAAAGATTATTTGTTCATCTTGACACTTGCTTGGAAAATCTCTTATGTGTTTACGCTCATCTTTCTAGATAAGTGTTAGGGAAATGTGTTTGCATTCTCCAGTTCTCATTCAGAAGTATTTTCTTAATGTGAAATTCCTTGGGGAGTATCTGTAGATGGGCACGAATGCTTAAGAAACGAATACATTTGGGTATTCAAAACTCCTTGGGAATATTGTAAGAAGCAGTGCTCGAGCATGTCTGAGCTCTTTGGGAAAGGTGCTCGTGTTTTCATGCCCCATATCATGTTCTTTGAGGTTAAAATCGAAATGGCTTCCGTTTGACCGCCCTTATATTTGTCTATGAGTTTGTGCCATATTGAGTGGATGCTCATGTACCTATAGAATTGACAATGGACAAAGATAAAGTTTGCTAATGTATTTTGCCTCTCGCATGGGGAAGTAATGATAAAGTCGGGCTACTAGAGAGATGAGGTTGAGATATCCATTTCGATTGCCATTGGGGAAGGATATGTTTGTATATCCTACTCCTGCTGGGGAATACGGAGTGCTCATGTAAGCGACTTCGACTTGGAGAAATGGGAAGCTTGGTTCCATCTGGGAATGATGAGAATGTTTGTTAGGGAATAGTGAAAATAATACTCCCTATATTGTCATTCTTGATGATGATAAAGGCAACTCTGAAGCCTTGGTTCAGACATTCAACTGCCACTCCCTTGTTCGTGATGCAGTATGTTTGTGTACCTACATTCGCTAAAGATCAAAAAACAAATAAGCTAATGAAACTTGTTTCATAGAAAAATATTAAAATTTGGATTAATACCCCTTTTCAAGTCGCTTCATCATTGCATCTTCTTTCGATGAAATCGAAGGATTGACAACATGTTCCTTTTGTCGAGTGTCCATTGTGTAAGCTTGCTCATGTACTTCTTAGAAAGGTGGTGAGAAAACAAGTGAGCTCACGTGACTTGTTTCTTTTAGAGTAGAAGTTTATGTAACTTCGTTTATAAGAAAGGTGAAGTAGAATTTTGATACTTTCCTTTCATGTTTGTTTCCTTATTGTATCTTTGTTCAAAGGAATCAAATGATTGATGAAACTACCACAAGACTTTCGCTTGAAGCTTTGCCACCATGTCACCCTCGCCTTTGTCATAGCAGTTGTGTAACATTCCTGTGAGGAGCTCTTGTACCTGCCCATGAGACAAATGGCATAAACGAAATCGACACATGTAACTTCATTTAAATTTATGAAGAGAAGTACCGAATTGTGTGATTATCCCTTTTCATGTATGTTGTCGACATCATTCGTCCTAGTTGACTCCTTCGGCATTGAAGGAATTTTGCTCCCAAAGTTTGTTTCAAAGCCCTTGATTGAAACATTGACACTGTTTGAGAGCATATGCGTTAATTTCTTGGGTAGGATTCCACCATCCATCTTTGTTAGGATGATTGCTCCTCCCGAGAAGGCGTTATTGACGATGAATGGTCGGTCCTTCATAATTTGAAGAGAATTTTTCTCAAGGATTTTTTACATTTAGCAAGATCCAGTTGAGAACGAGGTCGCCTAATTTGTATGTAATCGGCTTGACCTTCTTGTTTAACGCGTTGGACATTGTATATGATGGGCTACGACGAGTCTTTTCTTGTCGATGAAGTTGAGCTGGGCGAGATGGTGGTAGGTCCTCCCTTCTTCCGTGTTGCCTTGAGATGAGATCCTAAGAGTCAATAGCTTGAATTCTACCAAAATGATTGCTCGGGGGTCTTGGACAAGCACAAAAGGAGTTGGGTGCAGCCGAAGTGCAGATCGTCGTCTGATAGCTGAGCAGCGCGAAAGGGAGCTTTTCGTGCCAGTTGCGATATGTGATTGTCATCTTCTGAAAAATTTTCTTCATGTTTTCGTTGGCGACTTCAACTACACAATTCATTTACAAACGATAGGGAGAAGAGTTGAGTTACCTGATCCGAAACTCCTTGTATAGGTAGTCCATTCGTTTCCAGTAGAAGTTTGAACCGTCGTCGGTGACCATCAATTTTAGAATTCCGTATTTGGCGAAGATGTTTGCCCGCATAAATTGTATGACATTATTTGCGATGATGTTTGCCCACATAAATTGTATGACATTATTTGTAGTGACTTCTTTGAAGGACTGTGATTTGTTCAGTTGGTATAGTCTATTACGACTGGCAGGAATCAATGTCCATTGGATGCCTTATGATTGATTAATCTGATTACTTCCATGCCCCAAATTGAGGACGACATGGTTCGAAGAGTCGACAAGGCTGAATTTACATGCACGAATACTTATGTCCAATATGAAATTTCGGCACTGTTTTGTACTATTGTACGAAATAATAGCGTTAGTTCATACTTTAGTACGAACAGGTTCGTACAATACGAAATTAATTCGTACTTTACTAAGAAATGTGTCGTACAGTACAAACTATACGAATTGTTCCATACATTATGAGACTGTTTCGTACTTTAATACGAACCTAGTTTGTAATTTAGTACGAAAGTAATTTCATACTTTAGTATAGGTCTAAGTTTGATTTTGTACGAAACTTTTCCTACTATAATACGAAGCCCATCAGACATGTACGAAATAGTTTCGTATTATTTTACGAAGCCGTTTCGTACTATACGAAACTTTTACCGATCACTCCCAAACCTACATCCTAACCTAAAATGTTGGGGACCAAATTGAAACTTTAGCGTTTTCGCTACTTGGTCCCTTCCTATTGATTAGCGACCTAACAAGTAACTTCAAATTTGCATTGTAAACGCTACAGAGGAGTCAATTCCTCTCTTTGTACAATAGTAGGTGGGTTCAAAGGAGTGGAAGTTCGTGGGCGATGTTAGGACTGAACGGGGGATCTCACGCGAATAGCTCAACAAATACAGGTTGGTAATGTGCCGATCTTGAGTTGCTTTTCATAGTTTGATCCGTGTTCGTGTTAGAGGATGTTTGGTTGATTTTCGTTTTGGAGTTTGAAGTAATTAGGGTTTGTTGTTAATCAGGTGACAGTCGAACTGGAATATACATAGCATAGGATCATTAAAACAACAATATGAATGTGCATTATACGCCCAATGTGATATGTCAAAAAAGCCGGCACCATTTTATAGAGAGACGACGCACAATGTCCGATTACGTCGTCCATAGTAACAGATTTGAAGAAAGTACCACCGATCTCATCTACATGTCTGAAAAGAGGATTCTTGGTTAGTCCTGCTTCATAATCAATTTGAAATAATATATGGATTTTAGTACCTTCCGAAAAATACAGATTTGTGGTTCATTGTGTCATATTTGTCTTACCAACAAGATCCCACTTGTCACGATCTAATCTTCCTCGAAAATATAAAAAGTTACCACCCATCGAGCCATACAAGCCAAGCATTTCCAAGCTAAGGCCGGATAATGTGGTAGTTGCTGAAGCCACAGAGGTAATCCTCAATGCATTAGCTGAGGGAGCCGGGTCGAAAATAATAGCAAGGCTTGCCTTCTAGTTCGAGAACAAGTCCGCACAATTAACCTCGAAGGCTCCAGGACTATGACATCCAGTTACGTTCCACAACACCTTCGGCGAGGCCACTCTCAACAGCCCCAACATCCTTTAAAATTACTACCCAGCATGGGACGGAGTCGACGAGGTCAAACATTAGCCGCAGTTGAAAAATTCTTTTCAAGAGTGGGCTTATTCACTGCCAGGTATACTGGTTGGTCCTTAATTGAATCACATGAAGCAGTGGGACTTACATTCCATGTAGGATTTCCTCCATGATGTGATCAATGTTAGCTTCATTGACCATTGCAAATGATTGCAGGTTTTCCAACATGGTGGAGCGAATCTCATGACCCACCAGCCATGTGGATACTCCGGCTGAAGGTGTTGCGGGATGCGAACGTCGTAGCTTACACAACATAAGGCGCCATGACCCCGACATCTCGTGTGCTCAACCAGATCTCTATGGACAAGCAAACAACATTGGCAAATGTTTGAGGGCGTACCACAGAGATCTGTAGGTGGTATTTGGGCGACTAGCGGGGTGGTGATATGTAGGAAGGAGCTGGTGAAGTTCCACTCTGCATTTGATCTGACCGAGGACAGCCGGGTAAGTAGGAATGTGTCGCGAAGTTCAATCTTCGAAACACACATTGCGAACATTGTTTATATAGTGGAAAATGTATAATGATGGGTATGTTGTATGTTGGAAGAAATTCAAACAATGTGATCTGAATGCTGTGCGGGAAAGAATGATTGTTAACATCATGGAAAAGAGGAAATGTAGTTGCCGTGTTCAGATGTTGGCGGCGGTGAGGAATTTTTGTGACTCTTGAGAGAATGTAGATGTAGTTGGGGTTGAATGTCGGTTGTAACTTTCTGGGTGACGCCATGTTATAAGAACTATGTAATTGAAATTTAATGAGCAAAGGGGTTTCTTCTCCAGGATTGCAGCCACTTTGTTCAGAAAACATGGTGAATCCTCATTAAATAATATATTTTGACAGGAAGCCACGCAGAATGATTATTAAATAAGGCTAAACCACTGCACATCCCATAACAACTCATGTCCTTAGTAAATAACCCTCTACCACCTCATCTCGTAGAATAAGCAACCTTAATTTTGGTTATATTTGTCAAGTTGGAAATTTTTTGCAAACATGATGCTCGTTATATGATGAAGATTTCCAAACGAAGAACAGGCAGTTCGTGGGTTGTAGAAGAGAGTACCATAATTTGCAAACATGGAGGACAACATTAAACTGAACGTGTTAGATTCATCAAGTTTGACCATGTGCATCCAAACAATATCATCTTTATCGGCGAAGACTTCATGGGAATGTGATTTGATGATACCGAGGAGGACGGTAAGTATTTCTGTTTAGCAACAAAAATTCTAGGCAACAGATCTCTACACCATCTGTGGATCAATCCATAATATAGGCCCAAGGCACATGAGACCCAGTAAGGAGGTAGCTGTAGAAACACATCAGGCGAAGGCTTGCGAGCGAAATAGTTACTAAGCGACAGGGCCACCAGGCGACGAGGGTCAGCATGGTTATCAAGCGGCAGTCAACGGGACAAGCAAGGAAACTCTGCAGCGAAGGCTAAAGGGCGATATGGTCGATCAGTGGTTGTCATGGAAAGATTTCGGAAGATCTCGAGACATGGAAGGAGATAGTTGCCAAAGTTGCTCAATTAGAATGGAGATAATTGCCAAAGTTGCTCAATAGCCGAAGGGAAGAAAAAGACCTTCTTGGAGGACATCCCTAATATCTCCACAGGCTTTGAAGGGTCTGCCCATAGCAATTCCCCACTCGTAATTAATGAGGGCAGAATAGATAGGCGACAAGACTATCAGGCTGCATATCAACCTCCGTTCCGAAGGAGGGAAAACTTTTATAGACCGAAGGAGAACGATCAGATTCGTCCTCCTGAAGAACATCAACACCCTGAATATGTCCTTCAACCCATACGTGGAAGGGGAATCATGGTGTAGGAGGCGATGGCCCCACTTGGTCTCATGCACGAAACAAGGAATTATGTAGCCAGGCTGGTTGAGCAGGTGATCCCTAGGGCGAACGATATGAACGAGGCCGAACTCTATCGTGCTCCTTACCTTGACAACATCGACCAGGGTTCCCCTTTCACAAGGGGATACCGTGTGCCTGAATTTGCTCGTTCTCGGACAAAGGAGGTATATCTCCCGCGAAACATATCTTCTGTTTCACCCACCAAGCTGGAGAAGCTGCCACTAATGGGTTCTAAAAACTTCGCTTGTTTCCTATCACTCTCATAAGAGCAGCCTTTACGTGGTATGTAAACTTACCCCCAAATTCGGTGAAGAACTCGGAAGAAATGTATATGCAATTTACACTAGCGTTCGCTCCAACTAGCCCTGTCGTGACACTGCAGGACCTCAACCATATGAAGCAATAACCTGGAGGACCTGTAACGGTCTTCCTGAACAGGATCAAAATGGTAAGGCGGAGATGCAAAACCTATACTTTTGAGGCTGAGCTCATAGCCATAGCTCTGGATTCTCTCTTTCTCCGGCTCAGGAAAAAGCCGGAAGGGGAATTTTTTAGAGACTGGAACGAGTTGGCCAGAAGGGCCATCCATTATGAAAATCTGTTCAGGGAGAAAATCCACGCGAAAGGGAGCCTAATCACAGGACCTTTAGTAACTTATCAGGCTGAGCCAATAGTAGACGTCGATATCGTAGAGTATGTAAAGGGGCAACCCCTGATTTACGAAGAGTTTACTAAGAAAAATTTCGGAGCCAAAGCCTCTCCAAAGACACAAAAGGAGAGGAAATACTCCTTTGATGAGGAAAAGGCCGATAAAATTTTCGAGTTCATGCTTCAAAATGGGGGAATTCGATTGAAAACGGGCCATCGACTCCCTCTCACTGACAGGGAGAAGTCTAGAAGCTTCTGCAAGTGGCATGGGTCGTTTATCCACACCACTAGAGACTGCATCATGTTTGGAAACTTGGTGTAGGACCTAATTGATTCCAAGGAGTTGTGTTTCCCCGACTTAGGGGATTAGGCGTTGACTGAGTCACAACCTTTTGGTGAATTAATTGAAATAAACTCCTTCGATGTCAACTGCCTAACTCTCTCCCCTTCATTGATGTAGGGAGATCGAGATCAATCAACCGAGAATGGCGAGACAATCATCGACAACATGCTATTCAAGAAGCTCGTGAACAAGGGAGCACTCCAAAGCCCTGTTAATCTCAAGAGCATACCACAAGATTGTTGTTGCTGGCACATGGATGCATCGCATACCACTGATCGGTGCCACACTTTTAGGAAGTACCTGCAAAACGAAAGAAAAGCAGAGTGGTATGACCTTAACCGCCTTGAGGAGATGACTATGAGGATCCACAATGGCCCAAGGGTGCATCAACGCCCGAAGAGACATTAAGAGCGGAAAGGCACCTCACCCACTGGAGTAAAGGGGATCCATACTCTCGGAGAACTCCTAACACGGGGAACTGCGGGCGAAAGCAAAAATACCCAAAAGGAGCCTCGCACCTAGAAACTCCCCAGGCGACGCGCTATTGACTGCCTCGAACCTCAACAGGCGAAAAGTGAACATGGAGCAACGGGCTAGCGTACCGGACCGCCCTCGAAGCGACAAGGATGTCATGAGAGAAGGAACCTCACTAGCCAAATTCCTGACAACTGATATGCTTTGTTACATGTGCAAGCCTATAGCAGCACATAAGATACTCATCACCCTGATGTGTCAACCCTGTTGTAACCAATACTTCCTACTGCTTTCTAGTATGGCATTTGAAGAAAAGATCAAGATAGAGACGGTCGACCCTCCTTCAGGTAATACACTAGACTTCAAGTCAACATATCTCTCGGACTCTCCGCTTATGGAGAGATTCTGGAAGGGTTATGACCCACATAAAAGGGAGTTTCCCTCACGCTATATCCGCGTTCCTGATATCCCTGCAGCGGATACATGGCGGAAGGTACGCATAGGGGTACAACCCTAGGCTCCCACCGAGAGAAGCGGAGATAGATAAGAGCGCGACGCGGCACGGAGAAACGCACCAGATTGGCAACCTAGAGCGATCAAAAGACTAAGGCGTCGAGCGAAAGCAACCTTGCGTCCAACATGTTGAGTGACTACAACCCAGTCCAGTCCGGGACTCCACCCGGGGCAAATGGGACTAGTTGCAACGTCCTCATGCTACCGGCCAAATTCGCTAAAAAAGAGGAAAGCCATACAAAAGGTAGTATGCTATTTCCTTTTGGTCACAATAACATTACTGAAGTGCTACGAAACTTCCCGAGCGGATGGCTAAAAGAGCCTCCACCATCACTCCGGAAACACATGTTCTCGCTACACATTCAGGTGACGTTCAATAATGTTGCGATGTGCGATGTCCTTATTGATAACGGAGCAACCAGTAACGTGTTTCCTCTCGAAGCGTATAAATGCTTGGGGAATGACATAGCCGAGCTAGAGAACACTGACGTAAGACTCATATATTTTAGTAGGGAAATTAACCCCTCAGATGGAAAAAGAATCATCCTATGCCCCATAAGATAGATTCTTCTGAGTCGGCACCCATGAAAAGAAGACGGCTTTCTTTGTCATTGATATAAGGCCATATTTTAGTGCTTATCGACAATTTGCTTGGGATTGGTTCCACAAGACAAGCGCCATACCTTCCAATCTTCACCAAGAACTTCTATTGTGGGACAAACATGGTTTAGAGGTTATCACGGGGGATGTAAGCAAAAATGGTACATGTCCCATGTATGTGCAGGGGCGGCAAAGCAAGTCAAAGAAATGACACATAACAAAGGCACGCACCAGGAGACCCGAAGTAGGCTACAAATTCCTGGTGTCATATGATGGACCAGCTTTGGCAGAACCACACAGCCAATTGTTGCAACCGGATGGGGCAACGAATTACAAACAGAAGCCGAAGAAGACCTGACCCCGCTAGAGAACGATATGCGTAAAACAGGGTTACAAGGAAATGGCGACAATCATCAGACGGAGACGGATTTGGCGCCCAACAGGCTCCTCAACCTGCCTTCGTCTAATGGAGAGTGAAACACTCGACCTAGTATAAGATGTCCTAGAATGACTAGGTAGCTATAGGGTGTCCAGTTTAAACGAAGAACTGTGTAATGCGTTCCCCTAGGCATGCCAAGACATGCCATTCATTCATTCAATCAATAAAGAAGTCCCTAATACTTTTGTTATCCCTTGCGATCCGCTAAGTGAAATCAACTTGAGAACCACGTGTTACATATCTTAGCTCACTGCTAGGCAAAATAGACTCAGGGAATATTAAGAAGGTCTTGAGTTCTTACAAGGATTGTTTCGCCTGGGAATATACGAAGATGCCTGGCCTTGACCGAAACCTGGTAGAGCATCGCCTCCAAGAAGTATGTCATGGGAGATAGCCTAGATGATCTACGATGAAGTTAAGAATCTGTTCAAAGCCGATTATATAAGGACAACTATCTACGTAGATTGGATATCCAGCATAGTTCCTGTCGTGACGAAGAACTGCAAGATCAGGGTATGCATAGACTTCCGCGAGTTAAACAAAGCAACGCCTAAAGACGAATATCCAATGCCCGTTGCCGACGATCTCATAGATTAATCGGCAGGAAATGAATTATTGTCCTTCATGGATGGATACTTCGGCTACAACCAAATCTTCATCGCCAAGGAAGACGTGCACAAGACCACATTCAGGTGTCCCATCGGGATATTTGATTGCGTCATCATGCCCTTTAGACTAAAGAATGTCGGAGCCACCTCTTAGAGGGTGATGACTCATCTTTGATCCCTTATTAGGGACGATAGTGGAAGTGTACATTGATGACGTAATGGTAAAGTCCAAGCAGAGTCAGGATCATCATGTTCATCTAAGCGAAGCATTCGAAAAGGTGCGGACACACAACTTAAAGCTCAACCCATTAAAATGTGCTTTTGGAGTCCAAAAAGGGCAATTTTTTGGGTTCCTAGTGCACCAACGAGGAATTGAGGTCAACCCCCTTAAGACTCGCGCTATCCCAAACCTACCTACTCCTCGAAGCAAGAAAGAGCTCCAAACCTTCCTCGGAATGGTCAACTAAATACGTCGCTTCATAGGCAACGTGGCATCTAAAACAACCGTCTTCTCGATGATCGTGAAAGAAAAAGGAAAGGGCCAGGCAACCTAGACACCGCAACATGAGCGAGCTTTCTGGGAGATAAAGAACTACATGACGAATCCTCCCGTGCTAGCACCACCAGATACGAAGGCGCCATACATCCTTTATGTGGCTGCGTCACAATCCAATATCGGGTCTATGCTGGCACAAGAGTAAGGCGGGGTCGAAAGAGCCGTTTATTATCCGTCTCGGCTCCTTACAGAGATAGAGAAGCGATACACCCCAGCTGAGAAGATATGCCTGGCTATTTAGTACTCGGTGATTAAACTCAGACATTACATTGGATTCATCGATGTGTATGTCGTCTCTAAGACACCAGTGACCGGGGTGTTCTTTGACAATCTTTTACTTACGGGAATGATTGGCAAATGGAGTTTAGTGCTCGCTGCCTATAATCTGTACCACAAGTCCCTTGCTTTAGTCAAAAGTTATGCCTTGGCTGAATTCATCACCCACTATGGTGAAGGCAACATCGACTCACCGTGTGAAGAAAACAACCTACATGGACACTGGTCCATTTGGTTCGATGAATCCTCTAATAGATTCGGAGCTGGCGTAAGGGTCTTCATCAAGACACCCTGGGATGCAGAAACCAAGTTGGCCTGTCGCCTTAACGGCAAAGTCACCAACAATGAAGCAGAGTATGAGGCCTTGATTTTGGCTCTCCATTAGACTAAAAACTGGAAAGTGTAAAGATATACGGTGATTCACAGTTGATAATCCAATAGCTCTTAGGCCAAAGCAAATGTCACGCCTCCCACCTAGGCCGATATCTTAGCAGGGCGAGAGAATTTTTCTCTAAGATAGTTTCAGCCGAGGTCATACACGTAAAAAGGGAAGACAGTCAAGAGGCCAACCATTTATCACAAATGGCCTCTGGATTGATGAATGACTCAAATTCATGCAAGGATAACACAACCTTGTTCATAGGCAAACATCTGGAATTCTACGATGACGATGGAATGAAGGACAAAGAGGCCTACACGATGGATCTATTCAAACAAAAAGAGGATTGGCGGGAACCAATACGACAATTCCTCGAGAATCCCAACACAAAAGTCGAAAGGAAGATTCGGGTAATTGCTAGGCACTATGTGTGCCTCGACAAAGTCCTCTATAGAAAAACCAATGAAGATGTCCTCTTAAGGTGCATCAACTTGGATGAAGCCATCCCGGTCAGGATGGAAACGCATTACGGGCTATCCAGAGCTCATCAAGCAGGAATCAAGATAAGTGAGTTGGTCAATGAGACGACACGGATTCTGCTGGCCATCAATGGTCAAGAGTTGCATCGAAATGGCTCAAAATTGCCAAGCTTGCCGGCAATGCGAGCCTGGGAAACGCACCCATGCTACGGACATGAACGTCGTAGTAAAACCATGGACTTTGAGGACATGGACACAAGACATAATGGGAGAAATCCATCCGCACTCAAGCTGGGGAGCTCCACACATACTCGTCGCCATAGACTACTTCACTAAATTGGTAGAGGCGGCAACCTATAAGTCCATCAATAAGAAGGACATAATCAAATTCATCAAGAACATCGTTATCTACTGATACGGGGTTCCCCAAAGTAACGTAGTAGACAATGCAAAGGTGTTCAATAGTGAGATCATGGACGAGTTTGCGGAAGACTTCGGGTTTAAGATACTTAACTCATCCCCGTACTACACTCAGTCAAACGGGCAAGCAGAGGCTTCCAACAAACTCATAAAATGAGTCATACAGAGGATGATCGGAAGCAACCTGCGCATGTGGCATACTCCGCTTCAGGAAACGCTATGGGCATTTAAAGTCACAAAAAGAGAAAGCATAGGTATCTCTCTATTCAGCTTGGTGAACTGCCACGATGTTATGCTCTCAATTGAAGTACGATATCGATAACTCGATTCCTTAAACACCTCAGAGAACACGAGGTGAAGGGGATATGCACATTTAATTAGAAATCTAGAAACCACCAGAATCAATGTGGTGAACCACCTAAAGGCTCATAAGAGGAACGTCGCCCGTTACCACAGCAAGAGAGTAGTACCTGGTGATTCTATGAGGGAGACCTGGTTGGGAAGCTGAAGCTTCCGGAAGGTGCACACGACTATTTCCACGAAAAGTGGACATCAAATTGGGAAGGTCCTTTCCAGGTAATTAAGACTCATCTTGGGAACTCATACCTCCTAGGGAGGCTAGATGGGTCAGTAAACGACCTCAAGATCAATGGAAAGTATTTCAAAAGATACCAGCCGACGATATGGGAAGCACACAAACACACCATCACAAAATGGTTCCTCGAAATTTGGGGACAAATACAAACATAGCTGTTTAATCAGTAGGAAGAGAGGACAACCTCCGGCCGATACAACCTCTTTTACCTCTACTTTGACAACCCTGTCCTAATTGCTCTCAAATGTCTCTCGCTCCTGACTGATAGTCGCACGCTTAGGCGCCTCTGCTGCTCTGGTGGCGTCAAGGGACGCGTCATTCTCAGCCATGCACGCAACTATGGCATCTAATTCTTCCTGAAGACGACGAATGGTGGTAGACAACTCCTCGTGCTTTCGATAGAGTTGGGCACTCTCGAGAGACAACTCTTCTACACGAGTAGCGGATGGAGGCGATAGGGACCACACAAACTCCTTCTTTTCCAACCTTGCCTTAGCCGCGAAGTCTTCCTGTCTCTCAGCCCACGAGTGCCAGCAGGGCTTCCGAAGGAGCGACGGCATGACACGCAGCTCGCACAGGTCACAACCTACTCACCCCAGCTCGTCCATCACTGATGTCAGAGCGGAAAAGTTGTCCTTGGTGCTTATTCCACGCTCGAGGACAGCGACAAAGGAGGCGATGATAGAACACAAAGGCTACCATTAACACACTTGGGTCAGACATTGACTAGAGTGTGAAACACAATCAAAGCTCAATTCCTTATCGAAGTCCCCTGTACTCAGGAACCTTGGGGGCTTCCCTCGCTTTACCCAAGGAGCTCTAGGCGACTGGAGTTGTCTCGATCGATGAAGTGTCCACTTCATCACTCCGAGGTGGTAAAACCGGATCACCAGCCACAGCTCCGCTGGGGGACTCGTCAACCACAGCAGTGCACTCGTTAGTGACAGGTGGGGCGACACGATCACGACCACCCAGCCACGCAGCGATAGGAATGTTATTGGGAGACCCCTCACTATCGACGATCTCAATTGTCGAAGGGGGAGCAATAGTGCCTGCATCAAGATGACATTAAATCTTGCTCTTTACTGTAAGGCAAGACAAGCAAGTAAATCAAGTACCTGGAACAGCAACAGAAGCGACAGCTTCACCAAAATCCCGTGTTTGCAGCGGATAAGGAGCAGACACAACATACGATCCAAGGGGCACTTTTCTCTCCAAACGCCCCTCCTATGAGGACGAACTAGTAAAGGCAACCTCGCCCTCGGCAGACTTCACCTTCATCTTCTCGGTGCCTGCCACGGGGAGAAGATAATTTGTTAAAGGTATAAAGTAGATTGACAGGTCACCACCTAATGACCAGCATACAAACTGGAAGAAGATGTGTCATCTGCTGACCGCTTCTTTGACAGAGGAGATTCCCCTGACGGATCGGGTTGTCCCTGTTAATAAGTTCATCCAAGTGGGACGAAGCTTTCATCATTCTCCAGACCTCAAATCAGGCCTTGGAAAAGGTAGGACACCAACCACCGAATACCTTCGCCTGAAGGTTGGCCATGGGAAGATATGAAAACTGGAGACGCTCGGCTAACCTAGGGTCAACAGGGGATACAACGACTCGCGTGTCAAGCGGTTGGTTCCTCGACACAGAAGAAGGGACCGCCAGAGATTGAGCAAAGCCCAACTGACGAGCACGGAGTTGAGGATTGTAGACCTCGAAAATCAGGTCGGTAGAGTCTATCTCGATCAAATCTTGGGCGAAGAACGCCGGCCGGAGGGTATCCACGCCTCCCAAATGAAATTCCTCTCTCCTGGGAGCGAAAGAACGTCAGAAGAGACTGTACCTGCGTAGCCCTACGTCTGCCCATCCATCCGAGCCAGATAAAGTCGCCAATGTTGATGGAAGACGAGTACTTAGATGCACAGGCTGAGATGATATCGCTCCGTTTGCGCATCGAACGAGGGAAGCTGGGGAAACCTGAGAAATACGAAGCAATCCAAAGGTAGACAATCCATTAGGGGCCATCCGTCGGGCATCTAGGGAAGCTGGCTGGGTTGATCGTCACCTGGTAAAGCCCACGGTAGACCAAACTCAATAGAAAGGCGGCAAAAGCTAGGGGTTCTGGGTTGTTCGCATTGGCGACATCGACGAGGCTAGCAGCCACCCCAACCATAAACCACGGGGCACTTCCCCCGGTTACAAAAGATATACTTGGACAACCACTCCAAGTAGAACTCGAATTCTTCCTTGGGTCCCCATTGGGCACCAGAGAGAGATAGATCCCTTGGGTTCCAAGGGATCAAACTTCAAGACAAAATGTCAGTGGTCAAAATGAAGAGGGGCTCCGGAAAGAGGATAGCCAACCAATAAGTAGATGTCCTCCAAGTTGATCGACATTGGCCCCCTGGGGAGGTAGAAGTAGTTGACAACGGGATTCCATTTGGGATTCCATGTAGAACCTACACACACCCCTTCAAATTAGGGTCCATGTGGGAACACGAGACGTTGGTCAAAGCCTTGATCCCAATCTATTCCCATGCAGCCCGTTTCTTGGTCATCCATTTGGATATCCAAGGGTTAAGATCCACCTTGCTTTTCGGAGACGGGAAGCAACGGAGGTTCTCTCGCACAGACGGACTCCATTCCGTTGGTTTGAAGTCACTAGGAGCGAAGATGGCGGGTAACTTACTAGTGAAAAGGAACGATTTTTCGACCTCAGAGAGGAATGGGAACTTAGACGCATGGACGAACAGACCCGAGGTATGCTGGTTCGACATCGGAAGACCAAAGTTTGATTCCGCGTCATGACTAGGGAAGACATGAAACGTCGGGTTTCGGCATACACTCGTCGGAAAACGGCTCCTTCACCCTCTTCGTGGGCTGAAGGGGGGACGTTTGCTGGAGTTGAAGAGTCGGAAGCCATGAAAGTTGAAAGGACACTAGGGATTTTAGAGAAAGAGAACAGGGAAGAATGACGGTTTCTAAATGCATGAGTGGGAAATCTCACTACCCCTTCAGGCTTTATAGCCCAGAGACTGACAAGACATTTACGGCCTAGAGAGGCTTCGCTTTGCCTGTGAACTGAGGGAGTTATCGTTCCCCGAACGAAGTTAACATGAAAATAATATATAAAATAAGACATTGGTTTCCATTCGAATTCATAGCGTATTGCATGGATTTAATTGGAAGACTAATGCATTACATGGGGAAGTACAAATGACTCAGTCGCCAACACTTCCTCTAGACAAATGTTCATACTGGAGAACAATTCGTTCATGGAAAATGAATATGGTTACACATAGTACTCAATTTGTTCTCTCATACGGAAAATTTCATTGGCTGCAACCGAAAACTTCATCGCAAGATGAGGACTTTGTTGCAGTATGAATCTTTTGGGTGGGAGGACCTTGGTCCTCGCATCTGAATCAACATCAGGCCCACTAGTAGCCGTGAGGTTAGGAAATTAAGCCTTGGACAAGGGTTGTGCCCACAGGTGTTCTCGGGCACAAAGAGGTGTGAAGCAACCTTTGAACCTGAAAGGTCAGTCCAATCATAGCACAACTCAGGGCTAAGGACTGACCCACCGTGACTTCGCTCAGGCCCTCTACCCTTCTAGACGAGCTCATTGTGAGGGAGTGTAGATACTTTGGAGGGCGAGAAACCACTTGCATAAGGTGGCGGACATAGGCTCTTGAGCAGAGTAAGGTGATGGACCTAGGCCCTGGGTAGAAGGCAAGCTGTTAAACTATATAATATAAACCAAGCCTCAACTAATAGCTTAAGCTTTTAGGTCAAACGGTAAGGTTTCTACATGGTATCAAAGCGCTCAAAGGTTAAAACCCCTGCACACGCAAAAACCCCAAAAATATGGCAAGAGGCCAAAAGATCTTGCCTAGCCTTGAACCAAAAGGCCCATAACAACAGATGCCAGCCCGGTTCGGCTTGAGGGTCGTGTTAAACTATATAATACACATCAAGCCTCACATAATAGCTTAAACTTTTAAGTCAAATGGAAGGGTTTGTACACGAGCATCCAAGGAGCGTCGTCAATGATGCCGATAAATCAATGATAGTTGGGAAGTGAGAAGTTTGGCCGAAGGCCAAGAATCGGCTATGCATATGACACATCAGTCACAACATGGCTAGACATGTGCATTCCCCATCACAGAGGAAGCAAGTTTATGCATTTGTTGTACAATACCGGTAATCTCGACGAATTCGAACACGTGGGATGAATTGTGGAAAAACTGAGGCGACCTTTCCAGCAGACGGCTAGAGTAGATGTGTTCTTATCGGCACATGTGATGGAAGTGTTACTTGTAGGGCAATTTCTTGGGCGGTTACGGAGCACTCAAAGGTGCGAGCGAATGCAATTGTACATGACCGGGTACTTGAAATCGAAGCTTACACTATATGAGTTCCTCCACCATTTCGAATAGGCAATTGCAGATTTACGGCATAAAGAAATGCGAGAGGAATTCATGACAGGAAGTACAATTACGACGGGAAGCCATTTTCTACGTTGCAGTTAAGAGTGAAGGAAATGTTGAACGTACATACCACCTAGCCGAAATTAACACAGATAGAGTAGTTGTTCCAGTTTTCTCCGTCATTGGCAGGAGAGAGAGTAATTGCTCATGTTAGCATTTTGAGACTTTTGGTTTTCCCTGCGCCCATACATTTCACATCACTAAGATAGAGGGGATTACATCAATACCGCCTAATCCGGTACTTCGTCGTTGGATAAAGATAACAAAAGAAGGTGAGATATGTGTTCCCGTGAGTGACACATATGGTATATTGGTTCAAGATGTAAAACAAGGTGTTCTAATGGTGGCATGCCACAAATTGCATAACTTGGCAGCAATATCGGATAATGGATATCATATAGTTCGACAACAAATATCGTCACAACTGCTCTGTTGGAGGCGATGTTCATTAGGGAAAGTCACAATAGTTACGAAGATCATAAACATAATTAGGAAGATAAATATGTGTACGCATGCCTTCCGGCCTAGCACGCGCGAGGCGGTTCTGGCAACCCGAGGATCTGGCAACCCAAAATGCATGACTCGATAACAGAAGGTGCCCCAAGGTGTCGTGAAGGTTGTCTTCTCTTTGTCCTCTTCGGCCATGCGAATTTGATTGTAACCGGAGAATCCATCCATGAAAGAGAATCTGTTGAATCCAGCGGTATTGTCCACCAATAGATCGATGTGTGGGAGTGGAAAGTCATCCTTGGGACTTGCCTTGTTGAGGTCGCGATAATCGACGCAGACTCGGACCTTCCCGTTCTTCTTGATGTCAGGGACTATGTTGGCAACCCATTGTGGGTAGGTAGATACTTCAATAAAGTTGACCATCAGCAGCTTATCCACTTCCTCCTTGATGGCAAGGGCTAGTTCGGGCTTGTACCGGCGTTGCTTCTGCTTTATAAGATGAATTGACGGATCTGTAGGGATCTTGTGTTCCACAATCTATGAATCTAGTCCCGGCATATCTGTGTAAGACCAAGCAAAGACGTCAGAGAATTCCTTGAGCAGGTTGACGATGTCTTCACTTTCATCCTTTGATAAATCTGTGCCAATGAACAACTCCTTGGGGTCATCGTGAGTTCCGATGCAACTGAAATTGGCTTTTGCAGTGTGATGTCCTTCGGTTCTTCATGTCGTTGAAGACCTTGTTCCAAGCCGTAATATCCTTCTACGGATTTAGGGTCATCTACTGCTTCTCCATCTTGTTCAGGGGTGTTCTCGGGTGTTCCCGAAGCGCCGTTCCTGAAAAGGAAAAGAAATTAGAATGATGTATCCAAATGAATTATTTGAAATATTGTTTCATGCTACAATTTATAATAAGGAATGCGCTTTTGACCAAAAGAAAATGTTGTGGGATCAGGACTCAGCGGGACCATCGTCGTTTCCTCAGATTCGCCCTGATCATCAGCGGCCCAATCCCACAAACGCCCTTGGTACTACCAAGGGGTCGCGTTACATATAGACAACCTTGCTAGTCCGCGACCAAAATGTAGCAAGGTAACCTACTCTAGACTCTACCTATCTAAGTGTAGAAAAGTAAAGATGGAAAGTTTCACCCGTCGAGAGGCATGTCTGGCTCGGCCAGGATCGACACTTCCATCATAAAAACTTCTTCTTCGGACTCTTGTGTCCCTGTCTTCTCGTCTTCTTTCTCCTCCACTTCTTCGCTCGTAGCAGGAGAATCCACACACCTGTTGGAGGGGGTGCTTCGATCCTTGGAGGCGTCCTGGGCGGCATTGGCACCACTGGAGCTCGAAAGTACGGTGCCCACATGCGAGGTCGACGCCTATGACCGAGCCCGATATTCACTTGAATGACATTGACATGTTCAACAGTCGTCCGCTTGCCATCGACTTCTTCATCACTCCGAATCTTCACATTCTCCAACTTTTCCGACAGGATTTTGCCTTCCATTGTTGCCGCAGATGAACGGATGAAACGGATGGCCGATTTGCTGCCGGTGTGATTGCCCTGCTTGCGCCATATTTTGCCTGTGAATCCGAGTCCACTAGTCCCTGCAGGAGCTGGAATAGTGATCCGATAGACGATCCCCTGTCCTCTAATTCCGAGTCCTTGGCCCGATTGATACCCATGTCGAAGGAATTCCTTTGCAGCACTGATGTTGCCCCATGTCATCAAGGGATCTGATTTGTAGTCGCACCTCACCATATTGACCATCTCCAAGGTCTGCGTTGTTGACGGCTCTTCGGTTGGCTCTCCCACGTATGGCATGTCAATCTCGTGGCAAAGCTCCATTGAATGTTCTCCCCAGACTGTGATGAGCTAGCCATCTAAGGAAAATCGAACCATCTGGTGTAGCGTTGAGGGAACTGCACCGGCTTGATTAATCCATGGATGCCCCAGCAACATGTTGAAGGACCCTACAGTCTCTAGAATCTGGAACTGGGTAGAGAAGAGGGTTGGCCCAACTTTGATCTCGAGCGTGACTTCCCCATGAGCCTGCCGTTTCGCGCCGTCGAAAGCACGGATAGTCAAGCTGGATTGTGGAAGCTTTTCAAGATCTATGCTAAGCTTTTGAGCAACCGCCAACAGAATGATATTGACCCCCGACCCGCCATCGATGAGAACCTTGGAGATGGTGGTATCACGACACTTGAGCGTGATGAAGAGAGCGTTGTTGTGATCTGGCCCCTGTTCCGGTAAACCATCTTCCGAGAAGGTAATTACATTATTCGCCAGCATACTGCTCATGTACACATCCAATGTGGCGACTTCGACTTGTTCTGGCACATGTACTTTGGCTAGAAACTTCTCCAACATCTCCCTGTGCTTGTCGGAGGAATGGATGAGGTCGAATAGGGAGATTTGAGCTGGCTGTTTTCGGAGCTGGTCGACTATATCGTAGTCACTTCCCTTCACCGTATAAATCACCTTGCGGATTTGCTCGTTCGAATGCGCCTTGGGCTTCGAAGATGCAGCTGGGGATGAGGCTTCAGGGGCTGGCACTACCCTTCCGGAGCGGGTAATTAATACAACTTCTGGGCTGAGAGACGTGCAGGTGGGTCCCATCATGACCGAAATCCTTGGTTCTGTCACAGGCGATGACTCTGCTTGAAATATCTCTGGTTGTGCTGATCCCAAAGAAACATAAACATACGACGTCATTGGCTGCCGACGGGGAACCAATGTAAATCCATCCGACAAGATCGTGGGCTGAACACTTTCAGCTGGACTGGGGCGCACGACCTCTTCCTCCACCTCGACTGTGGCCTCGACCTCGACCACGACCGACGCTTATGACGTTCACACTCCTTGACGGTGCGTACTCGTATTCATACACATACACCTCCTCTTCCTGTTCGGCCAAAACTGAGAAAAAATTAGCCCCGATATAATTCACATGTTCCGGAAGAGGATTGCTCTTAACATTTGGGGCAGCTGCAGGCGCAGAAAATATGATGGCTCCTTCATCCAACAGATTCTGAATCTTAAACTTTAGAGCAATACAATCCTTGGTGTCATGCCTCGTTGCTCCTGAGTGGTACTGATAAACCGCTTTGGGGTTGTATCCGAACGATGACGGGTTGGTTGCTTTGGCTTCAACGGGCTTGATAAAACCCATGTCCCTCAATCGAACAAACATAACATCCAGGGGATCGGGCGTTGGGGTCAAGTCCTCCAGCCTACGCCGTAGACGCACCATTTGTGTAGGCCTTGGCTGCTGTTGTCCCACCATGTTGACGGGGGGTCTGAAACGAGTTGCTGTCGGGGCTGGGGGCATAAGCACGGCTGCAACATATGTCATTGGCGCGTACGAGGTTAGGGGTGGAGTTGCCCTCATCGACTGCCTATTCTGCTCAGTAGTTGCAATAAGCTCCTTGGGTCTGGGCTTCACTACCGGTTTTGCTGAAGGGGAAGGGGAAGGGATTAGCCCTTCTCGATTTACTCCGTCAAGCTTGTCCGCATTGATGACTGCCTGGGCGAAGGTGGAGAATGTCTGCCCGATCATGTAAGGCATGTACTCACGTGGAAGCAGCTGGAGGAATTTGTCGATGAGCTCCCTCTCAATAAGTGCCGGCTTTACCTGAGACGCGATATGCCTGAACCGATAGGCAAACTACTTGACGTCTTCAGTGCGGACCTCTTTAGTTTCCGCAAATCCGAGATTGTAGGCGCCATCTCTACATTAAAGCTGCAGTAGTTGAGGAAGTCGAGGGCCAAATCCTTGAATGTTGTGTACTGGCTAACATCCTTGGTGTAGTACCAGTGCAGCGCTGATTCCGCCAAACTTTCTTGGAACATGGCGATGCAGAATTTATCGTCTACCGGATATGCCACCATCTTGTGGCAGAAATGCTTGAGATGTAGTTCCGGGCAGCCGTTCCCACGGAATTTCTCAAATTCGGGCATCTTGAACTTTGGCGGGACTTGTATCTACGGGATTTGGTAGTTGGCGTACTCCTAGTTGTGTGCCCGATACCCCTGGATGGTGTTCAGGCGCTCTTCCAACTTTGCCATGCGGTGAGCCTCCTCCTGCTGCATTAGTTCATCAACGATTGCCGCGTTGCAGGTTCGTGGGCTTGGCAAGGCAGGTTCCACGTGCGGAACTGAAGGGATAGTAATCGGCGGGGGATGGCCCACTCATGTATGGGTTATGTAAAGGTGTTACGCTTGTGGAGGTAGCGGATCTGGGCATGACCGGGTTATAGGAAGGCAAAGTGTTTGATGGGTTATAAGAAGGCAAAGTGTTTGGTGAAGTGTTTAGGTTAGGATGGAATGGGTAGGGTGGTGTTATGGACGTTTAGAGCCCTGGCATGACTGGGGGAAGGTGTGGGTTTTAGGAGGTGGTAGGAGCAGGTGTGGCTGCTAGCTGTCGCTGGAGGAGCTCAGCCATCATCGTCTTCAGGGAAGAGAGTTCGGCTGTGAGAGAGTCCACCTTGTCCCCCAATGAAGGACTGCCGGCGCCTTGGGCCAGTATGTTTGAAGTTGAATTGAAGGGAGCTACCGCCAGTAGAGCAGCTGACGACATCACCGACGGTGCTGTTGACGCAACCAGCGGTGTGATGTACATCAGTGAGGTTCTCCCGTCTGAGGGTTGCCCGGCAGTGAGTATAGTCTTGGGCAATGGCGGGAAGGCGGACATTGGGAATGGTGAGGCTGCTTCCATCGAGGCCGAAAATTCAATGGCAGCGGGAGATGGAACTGCAATAGTGACTCCGGCAGCCGGGGCTTTTTCTTCTTCTGCTGCCAGGGACAGGCTATGGGAGGAGTCAGTGCTTGTCCTGCCGAAGCTTCAGCCATCACTGCTCTGATGGCACGGTATCTGGGGCGCTTTCGGTATGGAGCTATTGCTCAGTACCTTGATTCAAAACAAAGGAAAATCGATCAGCATCAAGCAGTAATACTATGGATGCATGACATCTAGTGATGCATGATATGTTTAATGTAGGGATTGGATTGTTGTCATTCGAATTTAACCCTAAAAGAAACGAATTAGATAGAACCAAGAAGTTCAACATCTTCATAAAAGTTAAAGTACAATCAACTAAAAGGAAAGATAAAATGGGCTCGTAGGCCCGATAGCAGCATGAAGACGTCGTCGGTCAGGTGCGATCCCACTGAGTGTGACGCTTCTTCCAAAAACGCTGAGACTGTGCTGCGCGATCCTCCTCCTCGGGTTCTGGTGGAAGTTCGCAGATTTCTTCCGTGAGGGTCATCCATATGTGGGAGATGTGCGCGATCACCCTCTGGAGTGATGTCTTCACTACCCTGTCGTCAAGGCTGATCGGTCGGAAGAGCTGCTATGGGGGTACTCTGGTCCTCGGAGTCAATCCCAGCTGGTGTCGGACTTGAAATGTGGCGTAGTAGGAAGTGCCTCCGAACCCCATGATTGGAATGAAATGCCCGTCTGTCGAGGAAGTGATGGCATCGTCCGTGTCGAAGTAGGGGGCTCTCTAATAGAAGTCGGCCGGCTCCAATGAACGGAATAGCGCGTCGACTCCAACGAATGTGCGTATAGGTAGGCGGGCACGCTCCACGATGCGGGCTAGTAATCCCGGTGTGTGCTCTCCTGTGAAGGCTTCTCCTGTGATCCCGAGATGCATGTAGATCCACACTTGCAGTAGGGCTGAACGGAAGGTCACTCGGTGGTTGTGGACTCCTCGCTTGGCTTCACGGACGATATTGGTGAGGCTGAAGTTGGTTTCTCCGATTAGGTTGGGCAGGAAAGAAGCGCCTTCAAGTATGTTTGGTGATGCAGACGGCTCGCCTGTTGATCGTCTTCTCATTTTGCGGGTAGAGTATTGTCCCGACAAATAACAGGATGAATGTTCGTGCTGATCCTTGGCCTTCACCCATGCGCGGGTTGTACGGCACCATCTGCAGATCGATGACGCCATTGACGATGATGTCTCCTTGGGAGTTGAACAGTCCGGGTACGCTTGCCGACGAAATTTGGAGAAGCCTCGCTATGTATTCCTTCGGCTTGTTAATTCGAGGCAGGGGCAGTATTCATGTGCGGTGGGGCAATTCAGCAAGGTTGATGTACTCTTCATAGAGTGGCGCCAACTTCAAATCCCCGAAGCGAAAGACGAAAGAATCTGAATCCCAGCGCGCCACCAGGTTCTGCAGGAGACCCCAAACCAACTCCAGGCGAATGAGGTGGAAGAGCCCCTTGAGTTTAGATTGCACGAACTCGAGCTCGGAGGGCCTCAGCAACGGCAACCACAGGTGGAGGTGATGGGCGTTAGGCATGTTCTTCTGTCGCAATGCAATGGGCTCCATGAAGTCTTTCTGCATAATAGGGTGTCATTCGGGGATGATAACATTCAAATCCCTAACCCTAGTATAGTATGATTCGGGACGCGATTTGGGAATCGTGTTCAAGTAAAAATAGAATGTATGCTATTACAAGAACAATTGTGAATTGAAATGCATTCATGCGATTATGAATGTATGTGGATGCATTAAAGCGGTAAAAGGAGTTAGGGAAAGGAGAAAAGGAAATTGGGAACCCCCCGTGACCAACCCAAACCGCTGCAAAATGAACAGAGTTAGTGTCACAGTTTATCACATACAAAGCGTACCTGAACCTGTCCTTGCACGAGTAACAGTCACTTAGTAACAAGCAAATGCACGTGCGGCGTCTGGTACCTATAGTGGGCAACCAATTCTAGACTCGGATGAAGGTTTCTAAGACCTCCCTCGAACTAAGGGAGGGTTTCAGGGTCCATAGCCTACAAGCCACAGGAAGCAGCGAGGCCGTGCCTTTTGGTGACCCCCTAAAGATCCTAGTCCCGGGTATAGGGACTTACCTATGTATGCCTAATAAAGCGGTAAACAAACACAGGTAGGAGATCATACAAAGGGCACCGAGCCAATCAATTACATGCGAAAACAAATAACTCCCCTCCGCATGTGGTTTGTAAAAAGTTTTCGGTAAGAATCCACATGCGAAGTATCCCCAGCGGAGTTGCCATCCGGGATGTACGCGCTCCTTCCGGCCTAGCACGCGCGAGGCGGTTCTGGCAACCCGAGGATCCGGGCTCGCTCCCCCTAGGCCCAGTCCGGTCGACGTTACTGCCCGAACGCCGGACGCTGCGGAAAGGGACCCGGGTTGGGCCTTCCCTTGATTCGCGAACGGGTTTGCGGGACGTTTCGCCAACCATCTTCAGTTCCCTGAAGGTGGCGAGCGAAAAGCTACGTAAGACCTCGCTCGTGACTTTTGGGGAAGGGTCAAGGAACGGCTCGGTCTACTGTCACCTCATACTAAATGGCTCCGAAAAAAGGGTGTAGTTTAGCTTTAGAAAACATGTTCGGAGTCGCCACCGACTTAGTTTAAAAATGTGATTTTAAGTCGGAAAAATCAGAGTTTGGGTTCGGGGATTCCTATTTACTAACCTTTGTATTCTAAAACATGCGAAAAGGGTGGCGATTTGTCCAAAAAATTTAACTTTTCATTGACGGGTGTTCGGCCCGATCCGGGAGTAGGCCGGACTTTTATCGACGTTTTAACGGGCGTTGGACCTGAATTTAGGTTTGTTTGATTAAAACCAATCATGCGACGTAAAACCTAAAGCCTAAGCATATGCGCAATCACAAACAATTATTTAGATCAAAAGGGCGGGGAAGGGCGGTGATTGCGGGCCTATACACTTGGGCCCACAATCCGTTACAAGTGGATTTGAATAAAATTCGGGGAGGCCCGCACCTCCCCTTTGTACCTTTGATTGAGGTTGGGGCCGCTTTAATTCTTCGAGCCCACGGTTTTTAGGCCGAGGTGGATCCACACGGTTTGATACACGCGCCTTCGAGTTAATCTTCGAAATTTTGAAGTTGATCTTCGAGATTAAATGCTCAATGTACATGCAAAGAAAAATAAAGAAGTAGTTAGTATTATTAAATTCAGATGAAATTTGATTAAATTGAGAAAAGTAAGACTTGTCTTACCGTTTCGATCGGAAATGTTCACTTGATGTAAATTGGCGATGATATCCGAGAAGTTTCCCCGTGTTTCACATGTGAAGCAAAGAGAAAAGAATGTTAGTAATGTATCATAAGATTAATTTACGAAAACATAATAAAACCAAGTGAAAACATTAAAGTCCAAAAATGATAAAATAAATTTAAAACAACAAAATTAATACGTTCAAATTGAAATCGAAAGGAGGGTAATTAATTGTTGATATTTTTTAGCAAAATGAAATCGCCGAAATTATAAGCTGAAAACTCATAGTAATCAAAATTATTTAAAGAAAATGGAGGATGATTTGTTACCTGGGGGGTCCAACATCGATAGCCCACAAGCCCATCTGCCGATGCCCATTCATCTTTGTGTTTGGACGTCATGGATGAAGAATGGGCTGGAGAAAAGCCTTGGTGAAGCCTGGTTCATTCTTGACATCTGAGGGGGGTGGGGTTTGATTTCACCCCAAGAAGAGATCGAGGAATAGAACTACTCGAATAAGCTGCTACACCACCCTCCTTCCGATTGTTGGACCTGCTGTACAGATGGGCGAAAATCCAGCCGCTGCCATGCTGGTGGAGAAGCCAGACCGGGGTTGCGACTTTGGGGGGTGGCCGGATCTGAGGTCGACGGGCTGATTCTCCTGGAGGTCGGGATGAGAACGAGGAGTCGTCGGAGAGCCAGATCTGAGGGTGGAGGCTGCCGGAGTCGGGTCTGAGGTGGCGGGAGGTGGATTGGCCGTCACCGGTTGCTGCCGATTCTGGAGGGAGGAGCTGGTGGGGTTTGTCTAAGCATGGATGTCGGGAAGGAGGTCGGGATGGAGGCGGGTCGCCATTGAAGTGGGTGTCGCTGGAGCTGGGTCGCCGCTGGGGGAGGATAGAGGGTTGCGGCGCCGGAACTGGAGGTCTGCCGCCTCGGTTGTCAAAGGGACGCCGGGGCTGCTGTAGTTGGGGAGTATGAGCGCCGGGAAGACGTCAACTAACCTCCGCCGCAAGGTTGTCGCTGCCCTGGTCGTCGTCATTCAGGGGGGGACTCATCTGAGGGCGCCGCTGCTGGTTTTGGAAGGGACTTCATCGGGAAGCCTCACTACTGGAAGAGGGACCCAATTCGCCTTTTGCTGGGCTTGCTGATGCAGCCAAACTGATGGGAGCCACTGTCGGTTGCATCGAGAGCCGAGATAGGAAGCCACCCTGGGGCTGGACTCGGCGCTGCTGGGTTCGATGAAACTTGGTGCAGTGGAGATGGATTTTGGCCGTGGTCAGTCCTGGGGTGCTGAGAGGTTGGGAGACGAGGCAGTCGCTGCAATGGGGAGTCGTCTTGGAGTCGTCAAAACTGAAGGGAGTGGTCTGTGCTGGTGAAGATTTGCGGGGGCCTGCGTGGGATTACTGCTCAGATCCCGAGAACGCCCGGGGAAGATGGGCTCTCCCCACTGCCAGCTTCGGAAGGATTGGGAAGGTGGGTCTGATTGCTGCGGTTTGCCGGAATGGGGACAGCTTCAGGGCATGTGCCCAGTTTTGGTTGCGATGGTGGCAACTTGGGCGGGTATGGCGGAGGTAGGTTGCCGGGGAACTCGGTGAGGTTGGAGGTGACTGCAACGTGGGCAGACTCGGTGAGGAAGGTTGCCGGGGCGAGGGTTTGCTTCTATGGACTCCGAGGAGTGTGTTTGGAGCCGAAAACGTGGGTCGCTGAGCTGGTTTGCGGCTGCAGAAGGTTGGTTCGCTGCTGCAGGTATGCTGATGCACCCCGGGGAACAGAGCGTCACCGTCTTCAAGCTGTAAACCTGCACATGAAGAAAAAATAGATCAAAGCAACAGGAGGGCTCCTCATGAGGAGCTTAGAAACTATTAGACGGTTGAGCCATCTAGAGGGGAGATTTGTCTCCGATTGTTGCTGAGGATATCGCCATGTCTAGGAAGCCAGAGTCCTCGCCATGTCTGGGAAGCCAGAGTCCTCGCCGTCTGGAAGTATGTTGTGCTCCTCCTTCGTTTGGGTTAGCCACTAAGGGAGTCCCTGTTGAGTGGATGATTCTTACCTTGGTTAGGATCTGTTGAAGACGGCTGAGATCCTTGGTGGTGAAGGCAGTTGGAGGTCGGCTGATTCAAGAAGGGGAGGGATTATGCGAAGGGAAGGATGATTTCGAGAGGAAAAAATTTCAAGGAGCTTTTTAGTTGATGAAGGCTCTCTCTTGCTTTGGTATGTCGGATTTCTTTTTAAAGCCTCTCTACCCTCTTGACTATCTCGTTAGCCCCCCCTTTTCCTTCGAAGTTTTTGGTTGGTTTTCTCCTCTCTGAAGCTCTTTGTTCTTTCTAATTTCTTTTCAATTGTCCTCCCTGATCCAGTTAGCCCCTGATCCTTTTCAGCTGGGGAGCTGAAGTCGTTAAGAGACCGGATCATGCCAGGGCATCGTCCAAATCGTCTTTTGCAGGAGGCAGAGAGCGGCTGAGGATTCAGGGGGAGCTTCATGCTGTCAAGTGCGTTGGGATCGTCCTTCAGCAGGATCCTGTCAGGGATTGCAGGGTTGCAGGCAGGCTTTAATTTCGATTTGGGCTTGGGTTTGAATTGCAACATGGGCCTGTGAGTTGTATTTGCTGGATTTGGAACTGGGGGCCTCTTAGTCGTTGCTGATGCGGGAAGGCTTGGCCTGGCCATTTTTTGTTTAGCCCATTTTTGTTCTTCTTTTTCTTTTGGGTCAGGCTGCCGTTTAACAAGGCTTGGGTTCGCTTCAGCCTTTTCCTTTGGATCGGGCTGTGGTTTTCTTGTGAGTTGGGCTGTCTTTGTTCAGCCTTGGGTTGTTGTTTGCTTGGGGGGAGAAAGAATGGCAGGTCTTGTGGAACCTCTCCACAAGAGACTAATTCGGAAACAAAGCAGCAGATGGTCCTGGGGGGAGTGTCACGTCCGCTGCTGCAGGAACGAGCTTCACTCGATATGTGATCGCTTTCATAGTTCTCTGGCTGAATTTGCTACCTTGGGGAAGGATTCATGAAATGTTTTTTTGGTGGAGCTTTGCTTCGAGCGGCGGTTGCCGTAACCGCAGCAGATTACTGCTGCTTCTGGAGTTGGAAGCTGCTGACGAGTTGTTGCTGCTGCTGCATCTGCTGAAGCTGTCGGCGCTGCAATGGCGATTGACTTGCTGATGCAGCAATCCCATTTGGTGCGCCTGCAGTTGAGGAGGATGCTGCTGCAGGTATTGTTGCTACATGTGTTGTCTAAACTTCCGCGGCTGTATTCTCTGTTGATTTCGCTGAAAGTCTTTCATGTAGTTGCATCCGTGCAATTTGTGGCTGTGTTTGTTATTGATCATGGAGGCAAAACAGCTGGGAAAGAAGGTATTGTCCGAACTCCTATCATGTCTTTTGTTGTTAGTGTTTGTTGGTCTGATTACTAAAATTGTTATAATCAGTTGTGTCGTCTAGAGTATTCAATTGCCGGCTTCATGGTACTTCTATCCGCTGCGGCCTTGGGGGGGGGGGGGGGTGGGGGGGGGGGGGGAATAGACGACATGGGTTCTGACCGGCGGTACGTTTACCAGCAGCTCTGCGCAGGTTTGTCATAGCTCCAGGCTTATAGCATCTTTCTTCACCGCAATCGCAGCAGATCCTTCTAAAAGAGGTGTGGCTGCAGTAGCGGCGACGGATGAGGAGATTCGGGGGTGTCGGAATCATCCTTGGTGGAATCCTTATCACGAGCTGTATACTTCAAGGGATTCAGATAATTCGTGGTGTTGTCAAGATGACAAGGATGCTCTTCAATCCATCTATTCGCTTCTGGTGTGGCTGTGAGAGAGACTTAGTTTATCTCTTCAGTGTGTAAAACGACATTGTTGGGCTTGCCCGGAATCATTTGGCATTGGGCTATTTATAATATTGCTCTGTCGTAGCTCAATAAGCATTCGTGGTCTTTAGTGGTTTCTTCTTCCTGGGAGATACCTTGTGTACGTTTTGCAGAGGAGATTGGAAAAACTTGTGCAAAGGCTTCTTGGGCTCAAGTCAAGAGCCTCAAGAAGAGTTGGGCCTTTGTATCAGCCGAGGTTGGTGGCCTTTGAATTACGTTATCACCCTCATTTCACAATTTCATCATGTCGAACCTTGGAGTGCTTAGGGGTGATGATATCCGTCTTGTCACAGCATCAAACCGTCCCCCCCCCCTATTTTATGGTTTATTTGAGGTATTACAATATCCGAGGACGAAAGGCAAGCGAGTGCTCGTGGAGCACTCGCAATTCTTCGATATAGGGCAATTTGCAAATGCCAAATAATATTTACAAATAGAAAAGAAATCATTACAACTACTCAGTTGGAGGCGATGTGCATTGGGGGAAGTCACAACAGTTACGAAGATCATAAACATAATTAGGGAGATAAATAGCAAGAAGATATGAATATCACAACATAGGTGTAGGTGCACCTATCAACACTCGAAATGTTAGGCATGTTCTCCATGTTATATTATTTTGACGCCAACGCCTGTAGTATGAAGGTTGCAATTTATGGCTTTGTACGCCCTTCGTTTAACATAACTCAAGGACATTTGTATTAGGGTTAGACATGTAACGTTCTCATTTTTTTTATTTATAACTCGAAAACAACTTATATTCATTAATTGAATCTATACAAAATTCATTATACTCATATGTCCTAGAATTTTGTTACAAATTCAAATTTATGAATCTACTTACTAATCAAACTCAATATGCACATATTCCAAAAGATTCTCATAGACTTCACATGAATGCACATTCAAACAGGAAAACACAAAAAAAAAACGTTAGCAAAACGCTAAGTACGAACACACATCCACATCAAGTCTACGATGTTAAGTCTAGAGACTTCGGTTTACTAGACATTAGTCTACGAGACATTAGTCTATAAGACTTGAGTCTACGAGGTACAGCTTACATTGAACTCTACAAGAAAGGAAACCCACCCTTCATCTTCTGAGCAAGTCTATGAGGAATAAGATCACTGTAAGTCTACAAGGAACTCGTACCAATAGTCAAAGAATGAACTCTTCCTTGGGACTACGAGGAATATGAACCCAAGTCAGATCAACAAAGACCAGTCGATACAACCGATCATTCATCTTCCTTTCGATTCACTCATTTTCTATGTCAAACACAATGATATCGATCAGAATCACATTATACACTTTCAAATTAGTAGAAATCTGCATGTAAATCGCACCAATTAGCCTCAAATGACCAAATGCCACAGGTTTAAAAGGAAAGCTAACCACTGCTGACATTGAAGACCATATAAATTCAATTCACCGTGGTCCTCGAAGGAACCACCTCAATTATACGGTCCTTGAAGAACCTCACACGCATGACTACATATCCCCGCCATTCTCATAAGCTCCCTCGTGGCCAATGTTGCTCCGCGGTACATCATCATATAATCACCACCTCTTTCCTCATCATTCTTAGGGTCTCGCTCATCCCCAGACACCTCAAACTAATCACTCGACGACAATTTGTAGCCCTTGTAGGACTACACAAATGCATACGACATCAAACGACCTTACCGTGCCTCATACTTGCGGTTATGTTCTACCACTTCTCAAATCATCACATCCTTTTTTATCTCTTGATATTACAGTCACTTCATATACTACATGAAGATCCCAGCCATTCAACTAGTCCAATACAATCACGCTACAAGAATATCGTCACTTAAACTATGTAATCATAAACATGAGTGTGGAAGGAAAAGGGTAGGAGTGTTTGTACATCAACTCCAGCCCCTATTCCTTTCGTCCCCCTTCTACCACAATCTCTTCCGCTTCTCCTTTCTCATCTCCAAGGGTGCCCTTTCGTCCTTGGAGCACTCAAATCCTCGTCCGTAAAATCAAGAGATCACGAGTGGAGTATTTTCCTCGGTCGAGCTCTCTTCTTCCTCCCCTATCTCTCCTCTCCTTTTCTCCCTCTTTTCTTTTCTCTCTTTCCTCCGAATGCCTCATTCCATACTCAAGGAAAAGGGTAAAGTGAGATGGAGGGACCCTTCAATTCTTATTTTATATCACAAAATTTTTCCTTTTCACAAGTTTTAGTTTCTCTTCTTTCCAAGCACCTTACTAAGCACTAATGCGGCATAAAAACCTACCTAAAGAGGTTTTCTTAAGGTTGCCTCTCAGCTTAATAAAAAATATATATATATTTTTAACACAAGTTGTAAATTGATGACATCATGAATGACGTCATACTTTACTAACATCATTACCTAGCCACATCATGCTTGATTTATGTTGACATTAAGTACCTCAGTCCTTTCAAACTCTTAAAGATAATTCGTATATTATTCAGCTTGTAAGTCTACGAGAGACAACTAACCATGCGTCTACTAAGGTAAACTCCCAACGAGTTTATGAGCAATAAGTCTAGGAGACCAAGTCTAGAGACACAAGTCTACGAGGATGATCTATTCAAATCCAGTCTGCTATTTAGATTAGATAAAACAGAATAAAACAAGCCCGTCTCCAATATTCATTTCACATTATTTTTATAATCCCTAATACATACATAATAAAACATGGGTCATTACAAGATGCATCACTAATTCCCAACCAACTAGTTAGGTGACACGTCCTTCTAGGCATATTCTCCTCGTAACTATTTAAGATACGTGCATGGAAGTCAATAATATGCAAATGAAACCAGTTAATGTCACTTTGAATCCATTGAGTAGGTTGGAGCGACATCATTGCCTCCCTTGATATGGTAACAACATCGTAAAACATAGGATTTCACTGCCAATGAGTTATCCATTTCAAACCCACAATATAAGGGGTAACACATGAAAATGTTACCATTCAAAGAGAATTACTCAAGCCTAGGAAGGAGTCCTTCATCCAGCATAACTAAAATATCCCAATTTGTCTTGAAAAAACATTCTGCTCCGACACATGGAAATCTCTTGGCAACCCTTTGTCCACTACCTAATTATAAACAATAGCATTGTTCGTACCCCTTGACAAAGCTCGCATTCCTACGCCAACTAATACTCGAAATTTTATACCTATAGAATGACTACAACCTTTCGTTTACCCTGACGAAGATTAGAGCACTCGGCTTCGTCTTTGCAGTGCGGCTCGTTTGGATATTCTTACCATTTTCTCTTGACGCTCTCCTGCACCATCTCCTTACAAGGAAAAAGAATTACAACCTCCCTCGCTAGCTTGAAAACCACACAATTAACATTATGGGCTATATAGTATGGAAATCTAGCTTTCGGAAATGCACGGTACTCGCCAATGGCTTGTGCTTCGTTATGTTTCAAAGCAGGGCTTTTTGGTGCTAGAATGCCAGATGGTTTGTCCGCTTCGGTGTCATGGTCGGCGTGCTGATCCATCAGTGTGGGTAAACATTGTCGGCGGATTGGCCGAATGTGCCATGCCACATTGAGGGTGACATTCCGAATACGTGTCCGAGGTCATCATCTCAAGACAAGCTCGTCCCTGAGTACACTCGCATTGATTGCTTTCACCGAATCCTCAGGACCGGGTGAGTACATCAAAGAGCCGATTTCAACACCCACTTTATCCGGGTGGTGTGATGCGGGTCGATCAGTTGCTTCCTCCTTTTGTTCGCACATTAATATGCCTACCCTTGGTAATATCGACGACCTTGTTGCATCTTTATCGACAGCAAATGATGAGCCCTCCTCTCCACTTGGGTTATTACGTTGGTCCGCATGTTCCCAATTGTTTGTGGCACTAATAAGGGGGCATTTCACATCTCTTACCTGATTAAGGACAAGCTGGATTTCGGTGACCACATTCGACATAATGTATTCAACGTTCTACATTTGAGCCTCTAAATGCTACATGTAACAGAGCAATTGCTAACCGTAGATAGCTGTAACATTTGAAAACATACATACAGATATATTTATCAAGATTAAAACATACATGCAAATGTTGTTTGACCCAATCATCATGGCCCTCTTTATTATGTGCACGTACGTAGGCGCATTTTTATCCGGATTCAGATTATTATGCGCCTACAAAACATCGGTTTAATTGCATACGAGTCCAACAAACAACGCATTCCTCGTTTTTTACTATTTTATTTAATTTGTGGCATATTGAATACTTTTTCTGAAGTTCCCCATTCTAAACCAATAAGGATAGTGTGCAGCCGGGCATCGTCTCAATCAAGACAGAGCGGTTTGTCTCTTCGCAGACATGATAATCTCAATTTAGTGCTTCTATAGTTGCACACGACAAATAGCTACACAACAGCAGTGGACAATGTCAGTTGAAACACCTATATCCGTAACATATAACATCCATAAACATATTCTAATCCTTCACGATAAGGTTATAACCAGTAGTAGTGGCACGCATTGTTCGCGTCGAATCGGATCACGTTGGAAATATTTGGCAACAGTACTCACAGGGTTTCATATGTGGTCGCCAGTAAGTAAAAAGATGATTTGAATTGATCAAATGATGACTTACAATAGAAAATAGAAGCTTACAGCCATATCAATAAAGTAAAGATGATGGTGCGGATGGTGGTGACGTCGTAGACTTGCTGCTGGGCGCTGTACACTTGCGAACTTGGATGATGGAAACTGGTTGCTGGGGCCTGGTGGACGGAGTGTGGTCGAAGGTAGTGGCGGATGTGGATACCAAGGCTACGGTTGCTCACCCTGGTGGCGGAACGAAGGCGGAATTGGTTGTTGGGACTACGGTTGCTCGTCCCGACGGTGGAGTGCTGACGGAGTTTGGTTACCAGAGCTACGGCTGCTCGCTCTAGTGGTGAAAGTGAGGACCAAAGAACTTTCGCGAGTTCACCTAGGCCGGGGTACGTAACAACTACGGGGTGACGAGCAAAGCAAAGCTTCTGTGTGTTTGATTGATCGCAATTTTTTCAAGGAAGATCTTCTCCCGTAGCGCTTAGCGCTTTCTTTGGCGAGCTCTCATAACAGTGGGCTTGTAAACACCCTTACAGCCCCTGGACTTATGGGCTTCGTAAAATGGGCCCGAAATTTATGTCATGGCTTTGTGGGTTTCTCAAACAATGGGCCTGGATTTATGAATTCTTATAATTAAGCCCAAAATTTTTTCCATGCCAACATAAGCTCCCCTCTTAGGGTGAGACGATCTTAGTTAAGAGTCTTACTCAGCATTGTGAAGTCGTTTGGATTACGGATAAAGAAACTTAAAAATAAAAGAATACATTAGGGATTCGAGACCTAACACCAAATGGCATGATCCCATGGTATGTGCCAAACTCTATATGCTCGTGCGGGTTGGAACTTTATGTCAGTGTACGCGATTATGTTAAGACTGTGAGCCCATGTTATTCGCCAGTTTTGCGGGAATTGAAAGTACTTGTTTTGTTGGGCGAGACGTTGTCGTATGTCGTGTTGCAAACCGCCCGGATCAAAGGGCAAATGACATTATAATAACGGGTTGGCCACTATTGTTTCTCCAGGCGCCCACGGTTTATGCTCGAGAAGTTCAAGGTCATTCTCTACGATGTTAACCTTTGTTTGGAAAGTATGAAAAGTATGAATTGTAATTTCATTCTTTAATGGTTGGACGTCGATTATGGGCACAAAATTTGGCATAACTTGTTCTACCACTTATATCCCAACATCACTAAGGGTTGGCGGACTAAACTGCTCAACTCTATCAACCTCTAGCAACGGGTTTGTTATGACATCTACATCAATAGGTGATTTTGTTATGCGCACATACTCCTTCACGGGGGTTTTTGGTACGAACAAATAATCTGTTACGGGAGGTTCGGGAGTGGGGACATACTCCTCGATGGAAGGTTTCGTATAAAAACTCTCTCTTCATCGATACGAATGAGCATTGTTAGAGTAATTATTCGCATACTCATTTATTTTGTAGCCCTCATCTACGAAGTTTTCGACTTGTGCCGGGACGAAAGAGCTGGGTTGCCTGACTCTATTGGCTCTAGGAGTATACTCGTCCCAGTCTACTTCGCAGTTTTCATAGACATGATTAGGACTGATCATTCTCGTAGACTCGTCACGAGTCCTTTCCCAGTCTATGTATTCAGAATATGAATTTTCATAGGGATACATGTCTTTTCTATGGGCATCTGGTACAAATTGTTTCACTAATGATTTTGCTCTATAGACAGAGTCGTCTACATGGGTTCTCGCATATAAACTTTCTCTATGGGGCTGCTCCAATCTATTATGACTAGGCGGCTGGGAGGAAGGTCCAACGGGAGACACTTTCTCACCATAGGCATCCGCATCGCCCTGAGTGGTATTTCCCCATACATCATCCTCTTGGAATGACACAACACGTTTCTCTATGCGTTGAGCATCTCCCATAAAAGAATTTTCTCTGTCTATAAGGTTATTTGGCTTTGCGACGGCGCTTGGCCTGTTTAAGGCACTTATTTGCTCCAGTATCTGAGCTATATTGTCTTGTAGCCCGGTGATACGCCTGTCCACCAAATTCTTCATATCATTGAATTCTTTATGGAACTCAAGCCAAGATATGAACTCAGAAGGAGTATGTACCCCAAAAGAGGGTTGAGTAGCAGCCACTTGGCTTCCTAAAGCCGTGGTCTCCTCATTTGCGTCTCCTGCTATGTTCTGACCGTCTCCATCTAATGGAGGTAGAGGGTCGCGATTAACCCCCCTCCTGGTATTCTTTGCCATCTGTGAGAATTAACTTTCTCGTCTCCCACTGTGGTCGCAAAAAAGGTGTTCGCGTCGAAACAGATCACGTTGGAAATATTTGGCAACAGTACTCACAGGGTTTCATATGTGGGCGCCAGTAAGTACAAAGATTATTTGAATTGATCAAATGATGTCTTACAATAGAAAATAGAAGCTTACAACCATAGAAATAAAATAAAGATGATGATGCGGATGATGGTGACGTCGTTGACTTGCTGCTGGGCGCTGTAGACTTGTGAACTTGGATGGTAGAAACTGGTCGCTGGGGCTTGGTGGACGGAGTGTGGTCGAAGGTAGTGGCAGATGTGGATACCAAGGCTACGGTTGTTTACCCTGGTGGCGGAACGAAGGCGGAATTGGTTGTTGGGACTACGGTTGCTCATCCCGACGGTGGAGTGCTGACGGAGTATGGTTACCAGAGCTACGGCTGCTCGCTCTGGTGGTGAAAGTGAGGACCAAAGAACTCTCGCGAGTTCACCCAGGCCGACGTACCTAACAACTACGGGGTAGCGTGCAAAGCATAGCTTCTGTGTGTTTGATTAATCGTAATTTTTTCAAGGAAGATCTTCTCCCTTTTTATACTAAATCTTGTAGCGTCTGGAGTGTTTGACACGTTCTCAAAGAATCTCTCCAGGTCGTGGCTCTCTCAAATGACCTCCAGAAATCTCGGAATCGGTTTGATCCCACTAGTCACGACATTATCGTCGTCTTCTCCAGATTTGGGTCGTAGACATGGACCGTAGACATAGGCTATAACACAACTCTTCGTGGGCTAAGATTTATTTAGGCCCAAAATTGGCTATTTTGTCAACATATGCTTAGGATGTATGCCACGTTCTTAGGATATATTGCCAGGTCGTGGCCGTCTCAATCAACTTCCTAGAATCTTGGTAACATCCTGATCCTGGTAGACGTGGCTCTTATCCACGTCGTAGACTTAACAGTTTCTTTTTCTTATATTAAATCAGATAAATTAGAGACGTGTCTTGGATTTTCTCCACCTGAAGATATTTTCAAATCATGGAAAAGTGGCCCCGTAATCTTTTTCCAGAAAATCTTGGAGCCAGGATCTTTTCTGATCTTCATAGACTTACCCGACGATCCTTCGTAAACTTAGCGCTTTCCGAGCTCTCATAGCAGTGGGCTTGTAAACACCCTTACAGCCCCTGGACTTATGGGCTTCGTAAAATGGGCCCGAAATTTATGCCATGGCTTTGTGGGTTTTTCAAACAATGGGCCTGGATTTATGAATTCTTATAATTAAGCCCAAGATTTTTGCCATGCCGGCACGCATTCGCCGATATATCTATGTCCCATTCTCTTAAATATTTGCACGAATTCACACAAATGTTCCAGCACATGCGAGGCCCAATCGTAAATGGAAATTCTTGTACATCAAAAGTCGTTAGAGGAATTCATTTCCAATATTAGAAGTGGAACCTTGACATAGGAAAATTCCCACAAGGAATAACCCATATCCCGCATTCAATTCCTTTCAAATATTAGAAAGGCACCACCGCACCGCCGTTTCGCAAGCTCGACACACCTTACGACATTGAAACATAAGTCATATCCCACATTCAAGCCCTAAGCCCACATATCTCGGCTTGGCCAGCATTGAAACGCCTTCAATCGACTTCCTCCCCTTCATTGACTGACCCACAACCCACATCCCCCAAAACCGCCATAAACCCTTATTTCATCCTCCCCTACTCCCAAGATCAATCAAATAAATCGGACTGAAGGCGCATCAAACAACGACAATCCAACTCTGGGAACTCACCAACCCGGATTCACGTGCGACCTCCAACCTGCTAGAAGAAGCCCCAAAGTGACGCGGGGGAGTAATCCAAGAAAAAGAAAGAGGAGTTTTGGTGTGTTATTATAATTTTCGAAAATTTCACATTAGGTCCCTCGAAGGGACTAATTTCATAGATTCATAACAGAAGGAATTACCAAAAATCGTAAGATTTAGGTTCAGATCTAGTTTTGTTAATGACCGGTAAAATTTTTGTATCGTACGAAATGTTTTTGTAAAATGAAACTATTTCTTACAAGTACTATGGGCTTCGTACGAGCTTTGTATGAATGGGAAGATAGCAAAATTCCCTAGATTCTTTGCCCTTGAGAACAGAATTAGTACGTGGCCCACTTAAAGGTTCGTATGTTAATAGGAAACTCTTCATAATGTACCAAACGTTTAATACATAATGAAACTTAGATTCATACTAAAGTATTAAATTACATCCTTACTATTATATGAAACAATTCGTACTACAGGACGAACTAGGTTCGTACTAAAGTACAAGATATTTCGTACTGTATAAAAACGATTCGTATTATAGTATGAGCTCGGTTTGTACTGAAGGAAATAGTTCATACAAAAATACGAAGCACTTTCATACCGTAGGAAATGGTTCGTACTAAAGTACTGTTGAATGATGGACTATCTTGGGCCTACTCTCTAACAAAACCCACAATAGGACGCGGCGCCCGCGTGAGACAGGACGCAGCGCTCACACCAGGCCTAAAGCCCTAATCTGTACATGACTGATTAGTGATCCCGAGAGCAGTGGGAGTCTACGGCCCACGTCTGCACAGGCCACACGTCTCAAAGAATGGATTATCTCCAAAGTCAGTGGAGTCCACAACCCACGTCCACTCGGGTTGCACGACAGTTTGTTAACTCCGAAATCAGTGGAGTCTACAACCCACGTCCGCATGAGTGGCACGTCTTAGAGGACAGTTTGTTGACTCCGAGATCCACTGGGGTGGTTTAGATTAGAGGATCTTTAGAGGTCGTAATAGACCGAGTATAAAAGGGAGGAGATCTTCCCTTGGAAAAAACACGATCAAATCAGCCAACAGAAGCTTTATTTGCTCGTCACCCCTTAGTTGTTAGGATTCCCCGACCGGGGCGAAACTCTTAAAGTTTCATCGGTCTTCACTTCCACCGTCAGAGTGAGTAACCATAGCTCCGACGGCCAAACTCCGCCTTCACTTCCACCATCAGAGTGAGCAACCGTAGCTCTGGTAATAACTCCCGGCCAGCATTCCACCGCCAGGACGAGCCACCGTAGTCCCAGCACGCGATTCCGCCTTCGACTCCGCCACCCGGGTGAGCAACCGTAGCCTTGGTATCCACATCCGTCTCTACATACGACCACACACCGTCCACCAAGCCCAGCAACCAAGCTTCGCCATCCAGAGTCGCAAGCCTACAACACTATGTTATCAAGTCTACGACGTCATCGCCTAGACTCCCAAGTCCGCAGCGTCCAGTGCCAAGTCTACGACGACCCTATCGTTCAGGTTCGCGAGACTGCAGCGTTCAGCGGCAAGTCTACGACCTCGCCTCTTAGTCTGCAGCGCCTAGAAGCAAGTCTACGACGTTGCACCACCGTCCTTGCTTTATTTTTATGGCTGTAAGCACCTTATTTTTATTGTAAAACTTCTCATATTTAATTCAATCTATTACATTTACTTACTAGCGACCACATCTACAAACCCTGTGAGTATCATTGCCAACTATTTCCAATGTGATCCGTTTTCGACACGAACACGTTTTTGGCGACCACAGTGGGAGAACGAAAGGCTTAAAGTTTACAAATGGCAAAGAGTACCAGGAGCGGAGCTAATCGCGACCCTCCACCTCCATTAGATGGAGACGGTCAGTTTATAGCGGGAGACGTAAATGTCGATACCGCGGCTCTAGGAAGCCAAGAGACTGCGAATCAACCTGATTTCGGGGCACATACTCCTTCTGAGTTCATATCTAGGCTAGAGTTCCACAAAGAATTCAATGATATGAGGAACCTGATGGACAGACATGTCACTGGATTATAAGATAATATAGCCCAGATTTTGGAGCAACTCAGTGCTTTGAATAGGCCAAATGCAACTGCAAGGCCAAGCGCCCCCATAGACATGGGAGATGAGGCGCGCAGAGAGGCGCAACGTGTCATTCCAAGAGGAAGAGTCTTGGAACGGCGCTAACCAACGCACTACAGAGGCCTGCAATAGGGACAGGATGTCCCCCTCCAGGCCTACTACCTCTCGATCTCCTACGTCTTGGAGGGCAAATGTTGTGTATGCAGTAAACCCCGTAGATGATGATGTTGAGGCGCAGGGTGAAACAACCAGATATGCAAGTGGCATACCCCCTCGTCGACCTGGTAAAGCACCTGTAGAGGAGATACCGTAAAAGGAAGCTCCAGTTATAGGAAGTCCACCGCGGGCAGAAAGCTTCTTCGCAAATGTCTCGATAAACCCGCAGCCATCCCGAGCTACCGTGAGGATGCCTTATCCCCCGGAGAAAGTGAGCCAGGACTATGCACGTGAGCAGTTCGATCATGCACCTCCACAAAATTTGAGGGAGACGATCGCTCAAGTCTTGGAGCAGATGGTACCTAGGGCTATTAGGCAGGACGATCCTGGTCTATACAGGAGTCCATACCCTGCCTATATCGATAGAGACTTTCCCTGCCTAAGGGATACAGAGTACCTGATTTCACCCGTTTTTCAGGGGAAGATGAGATGACGCCTATAAAGCATATAGCCCGGTTCACCCATCAAGCGAGGGATGCTACAGCCAATGATTTTTGGAAGCTGAAATTATTTCCGAACTCACTTACGGGATATGCTTTCACATGGTATGTAAGTTTGCCTCCCGGGTCAGCAACATCATGGGCAGAAATGCAGTCTTTCTTTATGAAAGCATTTGCTCGACTAGACACACCCATGTCGATTTTCGAGGTAATGCGGCTTAGACAGACTGCCGGGGAACACCCTGGACAATTCCTCATGCATTTGCGAAAAGCGCTGCTTCGCTGTAGACCTGCAATTCCTAAAAGGGACCAGTTGATGATCGGGTTAAACGCGTTGTTTATGCCTTTCAAGAAGAAACTACAAGGGGAGAGGTTCAATGATCTTTGTGACTTGGCCAGGAGAGCGACTGAGTACCATCAGTTGCTGATGGAAAAGGCCCAGTCTAAACACGCTTACCAATTAGAAACCCTTGAAGTAGACATAGCTGAATTCGTGAAAGACGAAGCAACGGCTTGTGAGCCACTAGCAAGGAAGAATTCAAAAGCGAAAGCATCTCAGAAGTCTGGCGAAGAAAGAAAATATTCTTTCGACGTAGACAAGGCGGATGTAATTTTCGACTGGCATGTCCAACGGAAGCGGATTAAGCTCAAGCCCGGCTACAGAGCCTCCCAGACGGAAAGGGAGAAAACTAGGAATTATTGCAAGTGGCATGGGTCGTTCACACATACGACCAGGGATTGTCTATCATTTAGGAACATGATTCAAGACCTTATAGAGTCAAAAGAATTATGCTTCCCCGAAGTAGACGAAGTTACTATGGTCGACGATAGGCCCTTTGACGATGAAATTGCCATTTATATGTTCGATGTTTCTGATGTAGACATCAACTTCATCGAGACTAATACTGATTTTTCCCTACAGGACATAAAGATCCCTGGGGAGACCATGATAGCAAATGCCCTCTTCCGTCGCTTGGCTGATAAAGGTGTAGCCACCTGCCCGGTCAAGGAAGTGGCGTCCAACCTCTGCTGTTGGCATATGGATGACACGCACACCACTGATAGGTGCAATACTTTCAGGAAGTATATGCAGAACAATCAAGGGGATGTCTGGTACGATTTGACCCCGCTCGAAGAAGTGGCAATGGGAATATTTTCCCATAGCTCGTGAAGTGCCTCTAAGAACTCTCAGAGGGGGTTCAAAAGCCCTCCAAGTGTCGAGCGCAGACCAGCTACCCGAGGAGGAAGAGGTGGTTCCCATGGTCGAGGCAGAGCACCTGAACAACAGCTCTGTTCTTTTGAGCACCCCAAATGACATCTGGAGTTTAATGACTCGTCCGTCCAACAAGGGGCAAAGCTAGGGCAGGAAAGAAATGGTCACACCGGCGAATCCCACTCTGGAACTGTAGAAGGGGACGTCCTTATCAGGACTCAGCGGGTCGAAAGGCCACAGGAGAAAGGGGGCAAACCAAGACACGGGACGTCTAAAGTAGACATCCAGGCAATCCGGACAGGACCACCGATAGCTCAGTTCCTTGACGAAAGGATGCTCTGTCAGAAATGCAAGCTAATAGCTCAGAATAGGATCCTGATCACTCAACTATGCACCCCATGTTGTGTCAACTACTTCCTCAAGCTTGTAGACTTATCTTCGAACGGAGAGATCGTGGTCAAACCCGCACACTCTGCAGCCACAGGTACTTGTGAAACTAACAGTTATTCAGAAACGCAACAGGTACCTACGCGGACAGTAGTGGGATACGATCCATTCGTTGGAGACATTGTCGAGGTATATCAGTCTTTCCTTGGTTCTAAGAAATCAAGGGTAATTATAGCAGTTAACCCCTCGAAACATTGGTAGAAAGCAGTTGGCAAGACCGCTTTGCCACCAAGGGCTCGAAAGAGAAGGGACAGACGTCTAAGTCACGTCACTAAAAGGCCTAGGCCTACCCTCTCAGGGGCCGCTTTACCTGCGAAAGTGTCTACAAAGGGATTGAACACTGAAGCAAAGCATATTGAGTCTACAGACCATTCAAAAGGGCCTGGCTCAAGTTTTGATTACACCCCTCTTCGGAGTGAAATCCCAAACGATGCTGATGGCGAAAAGAGGCCAATTGTGAGCTATAACGCTCTCACCTTGCATGTAGACTTCGCCAATAATCGAAAAGTGGAAACCGCAAGAGGTAAGGTGTCTCTTCCTTGTTCACCAGCTTGTCCGCCAGGTTTTCCACTTCATTGGCTGGAGAAACCATCTGATAGCATGAAACAACACATGCACTCTTTGTACATCACTGCTACCTTTGACGGTACTATGGTGAGTCGGGTCCTTATAAACAATGGAGAAACGATAAATGTGCTTCCTCTGTCTAGGTTTAAAATGTTTGGATATAAGCCTCATGACTTGGTTAAAACCAATGTCGCAGTGAGCGGTTTTAACGGTAGGAAATCTAAATGTTTAGGGGTCTTCTCTGTGCACCTAGAAGTGGGTCACCAGGGAAAGGAAACTGCTTTCTTTGTGATAGACATAGTTCCTACTTTTAATGTTCTGTTGGGCCGCGACTGGCTCCATAAAGTCGCAGCTATCCCATCTACATTGCATAGAGAGTTGATGTTATGGATTGACTCTGAAGTTGAGATTATTAGGGCTGATGAATACTCTTGTTGTGACAAAGGTATCTTGCATGCAGAAACGAGCAACACGTCAAGGACCTTACCTGGAGCAACGATATAAGCTGGGCGACCCTACTGTAGGTCCTCTTGGCCAACCATCTGGAAAGTTTGATTACATTGTGGATTATGGGACACTACACCCTAAGCCGCAGACAGACCCAATCGCTCCATCTGGATGGGGAGACGAGCTTACCGCGAAGGACATAGAGGAAGTCCTGCAAGAAGTCAATTCGGGTGAAAACCCCGTAAGGAGATAGACGAACGGCCAAAATGAAAATGAAGTTGGAAAAAACCAGCAAAATGCTGTCTCGGAGTTGCAGCCCGATAGACTCCTAAAAAAAGGGACCTATGGACCAGAATAAAGAAAGAACCGAAGCAGTCGCCGATGTCCTTCGACGACTTCAAGTCTACCAGGGATACCATTACTGTAGATAACCCATCTCTTGGTTTTCAATAAACTCAGAAGCTCTTAAAGCGCCTAGTGCTTGTAATAAGCCCGTGTCTACCTATTTAGGTGGAACCGAGGGCCGCGAGTCTTTGATGACACCGTGTGACCCATTAATTAGTGTTAATTTGGGAAGTGAGACTTCTCCTAGGATTCTTTTAATCAGTTCTTCGCTTAATAAAGAATTCTTTGATGCAATTAAAGGAGCACTTGAAGAATTTAAGGACTGCTTTGCCTGGGATTATACTGAGATGCCAGGGTTAGACCGTAGACTAGTGGAACACACCCTTTCCATCAAGAAAGATTATAAGCCGGTGCAGCAAGCACCAAGGCGCATGACTAGGGAAGTGACACAACTAGTCTTTGAAGAAGTTAAAAAGCTTTTTTTAGCAGGGTACATAAGGACGTCACGTTATACAGAGTGGATTTCTAGTATCGTACCCATATTAAAAAGAACGGCAAAATCAGAGTCTGTATAGACTTTAGAGATTTGAACCGTGCTACTCCAAATGATGAGTACCCTATGCCTGCCACAGATGACCTTATAGACAAGACAGTAGGGCACCAGATTATGTCCTTTATGGATGGGTTCTCCGGTTATAACCAGATCTTCATCGCGGAAGAAGATGTATATAAAACAGCATTCAGATGTCCGTTAGGAATATTCGAATGGGTAGTAATGCCATTTGGACTAAAGAACGACGGTGCCACCTATCAGCGAGCAATGAATGCTATATTCAATGCTTCGCTTGGCAAGACAGTAGAAGTATACATCGACGACATAGTCGTCAAGTCGACAAAAGAAGAACTTCATGTCGACCATCTCAGAAATGCTTTCATGAAAATGAGAAAACATCAACTTAAACTAAACCCACTTAAATGCGCCTTTGGGGTTAAAGCGGTGTAATTTTTGGGTTTCCTAACATGGCATTGAAGTCGATCAAAACAAGGTAAAAGCCATCCAGAATCTAGTAGCACCAAGAAGTAAAAGGGAATTGCAGGCTTTCCTTGGAAGGGTGAATTACCGCGTAGATTCATTGGAAATGTCGCAGAAAAGACTGAGGCGTTTGCCAACCTATTAAGTGGAAAAAATAATTTCAAGTGGACAGAGAAACACGAAGAAGCATTTAAAGTTTTAAAAAAAGAATCTAACACACCCACCAGTCCCGGTACCCCCTCAATACGGAAGACCCTTCATTCTCTATGTAGCTGCCACTGAAACGACCATAGGGGCTATGTCGGCGCAGATGGATGAGAGTGGACGTGAAAGGGCCGTTTATTACTTGTCAAGGCAATTGACACCAATTAAGGTCAGGTATGCTCCAAATGAAAAGTTGTGTCTATCTGTATTTTATGCCGTCATGAAGCTTTAGGCAGTACATTGGGAACGGCGAAGTCTACGTCGTATCCAAGTCACCGATTTTCAAGTACTTCTTTGAGAGTCCATTGTTAAGTGGACAGATTAGCAAATGGAGCTTAATTCTGTCTCCATATGATCTGAGATATAAGTCTCAACAGTCAGTCAAGGGACAAGCACAGGCTGATTTTCTAGTCAACCATGACCCGGCCTTATCTATAGAACAAGAAGAAGAACCGAAGAGGTCTGGCAGGCGTGGTTTGACGACTCGTCCACTAAGAATGGAGCTGGGATAGGAGTTCATATAATATCCCCGATGGGCAAAGACATCAGATTAGCTTTTCGTCTACAAATAATATCCACCAACAATGCCAATGAGTATGAAGCATCGATAACAGTACTGAAGGAACTCGTAGCACTAAAGGCAAAGCAAGCCCGTGTCAGGGGAGATTCTCAGTTAGTTATTAACCAAGTTAACAAAGAATGCACTTGTCATGGCAAGCTACTGCCCTATTTCGAGACAGTGCAGCGGCTAGTCGCACGAATTGAAGATATTACTTTTCAATTTGTGGGACGTGATGAAAATGCAGTAGCTAATAGCCTAGCACAGTTAGCTTCAGGATACAAAAACAGGACAGAACAGGGTAACATACCCGAAATAGGATCGCATCTGTAGTCAGAAGACAATGTCATGGCCGTAAACATAATGAGCCAAGATAAAGACTGGAGGAAACCAATAGTAGACTTCTTATCAGACCCCAGTCAGGAGGCCAAACAGCGAATCAAAGTTCAGGCGCTGTCATACGTCCTCTTGGACGGTGTACTCAATAGGAAGGATACAAGCGGAGTCCTTTTAAGATGCGTAGACTTAGATGAGGCTACTCCAATAATGATGGAGACCCAAGAGGGACTCTGTGGGTCACACCAGGTAGGGATAAAAATGTGTTGGATTATTCATAGACATGGTTTTTACTGGCCATCAATGATGAAAAATTGCATTGAAATGGCCAAAGGATGTCAAGAATGCCAACGACATGGCCCGATAACTCGTGCCCCAGCAGCTGACCTTACCCCCGTGATCAAACTTTGGCCTTTCAGGACCTGAGCTCTAGATGTGACAAGGGAAATTCACCCCCACTCTAGTCGAGGGGATGCATTCATCTTAGTAGCAACAGATTACTTCATCAAGTGGGTAGAAGCTCAAGTCTAGAAGAAAATTAACCGCAATGAAGTCATTAGTTTTCTGCGGACTTGTATCATTTATCGATTCGGCATCCCCCAGGACGTTGTTGTAGACAACGGGACGGTTTTTAACAATGCAAGAGTGAGGGAGTTTGCCGAAGAGTTCGGCTTCTCAATCCTGAATTCCACTCCATATTATCCTCAAGCGAATGGACAGGCTGAAGCCTTCAATAAATTAATTAAAAATAACATCCAAAAGATGGTCGGGCTTAATCCAAAGAAATGGCATGAAGTAATGAATGATACACTATGGGCTCTAAGAGTCACTAAGCGCGAAAGCACTGGAAAAACTCCATTTGCGCTAGTCTACGGCCATGACGCAGTGTTGCCCATTGAAATGAGGTACAAGTCGCTTCGTGTCAGCAAACCTTGTCTATAAGACGAAGCCATGCATATAGCCTTAGAAGAGTTGGAAAGAAAGAGGCTAGAGTTTGTAGACAAGATAGAGGTACACAAGCAGAGAATAGTCCGTTACTACAACAAGAAAGTTGTTCATAAGCACTTTCAAATTGGCAACTTGGTTTGGAAAATGATTTTACCCCTAAAGTCTAAAGACCAGATTCTAGGAAAGTGGTCTCCGAATTGGGAAGGGCCGTATCAGGTTAACGAGACCTTCTCGGCAAATAGCTATAGATTGTCGACCCTTGAAGGAGTCAGACAACCTCTAAAAATTAATGGCAAGTACCTAAAACACTATAGGCAGACCATTTGGGAATCTCACAAGAAGATTCTGAGTAAACGCTTCCCATTTATATGGGAATAAATTGCTAAGAATTGAATTTACAAGTATACTATAGCTGTAGACTAAAGAGTTTGTTTAAAGGGTGTCATCCCTTGGCTAGTCTACAGCTGGTAAAAATATAGAATGAGTTTGTTTTAAAAGGGTGTCATCCCTCGAAAAAAAATTAAAACAATCACCGCCTGCTTGAACTCGCCGCGCTAGGCTTAGGCACTCTGTGTGCTGCTTCCACGAACAGGAAAGTCGGAATCTTGGCCCGGGTCCTCTTGATGGTGACTTCATTCTTCTGTCAAAACCAAGACATCAATTCATCTTGGTCCTACTGTTCAGAGGCGTGAGCAGATCTTTCTGCGAGCAGGGAGTCTACCACAGAGACCCGTTCCTTGAGATCTTTCTCAAGGGCCAAAAGTCATCAATCATGGCCTGAACCTGCGCAAGCTGGCGAGTCAAATCTTCCCTCTGCCCCCTGAGAAGCTTCACATCAGCCTCTCCTTCCACGCGCTTCCTCAGGAAGTCGGCAATCCTAGACTGGGCACCGCGAACCGCCTGAAGGTCTTGTTTGTACACCGGCCACTCGGTCCAAAATTGCCTCCTGAATTCCTCGCAAGCTGCCTGCATCTCGATGGTGGTGGCTGGGGAGCCCTCGATCTCCTTGATGCAGCTCTGAAGGTCCTTAAACTGGTCCTCAGAGAAGGTCTCAATGCCTGGAGAAGGAAATCCAAGCTGCCTGAGGTGGTTGTTGCACTTACCACCTCTGGAACGGCAGTCTCTGTTGTAACAGCAGGGGCCTTCGGCTCCTCAGCAGCTGGGACTTCAGGGCTTGGGGAAGGAATAGTCTCCAAAACGAAATTAAACATCAGTATAGAAACCGGACAAGCAAATTCTACACCAGCCTGCCATGCATACCTCGGAAGGAGGAGGCAGATTGGCTTCATCAGAAGCTTCTTCCTCAGGGTCGGATTCCCCGGACTGATTTGGACCCTGGAGAAAGAATAAAGTGTTTTAGGCTTTAAAACAGGAAATTGCGTAGACACGAGATTACGTACCGCTTCTTGAGGAGACTCAGCCGCTTGAGGAATTAAAGGGGCGGGCTCAGAGTCATGGTCGTTTTCCTGAAAACAATGTCATACGGTAAATTGAAGAAAAGTCACAGTACTCAATAGTAGAAAGCGTCCCGTACCTTGAAAAACAGGTCCCTGAGGGTTCCGGGGCAACAACAGAGTTGAGAACCGGATCCTGAACAGCGAAATTGCAATTAATTGTTGATTAGTTAGTGAGAAGTGCAAATCCATTTGGATTTGAAATCCAATTTAGGTCAGCGACGCTTGAAGGAGACAGAAATTAGTATGTTCTCGGAGTCAGAGGACTCAGGTGTAGAAGCTCTGCGCTTGCTGGCCGCTCCCTGCTCAACCCGCTTGCCCTTGGAGGCAAGGGCCTGCCGGCGAAGACGGGTCAAACGTCTAGCCAGGGGAGGAGGGCCGCTCTCTAGTGAAGAGTCCCCTGAGTCTACACTCAAGACTGCAATTTATATCATATCAGAATTCTCAATTCAAAGGGCAAAGAAGATGAGTATAGGTCTATACCAGGAAGCGACTTCTGTCTTGTCTTCAGCATCATCTCAGAGGACAAATAAAGATCCGGCTCCTTGGAGGTCCGGAGGAAAGACATCCTCTTTAGCAGGGTATCAAACGTTATTGCCCACTAAACGGTAAAAAATTCCGTAGCCAAGACTGGTATAGACTCAAAAGGAAACTCCATATGTTGGAGCTCTGTCTTCCTGGCCAAAAGACTCATCGAGGCCTGGAGGGTTTCCTCGGAAAAAATAGTGGAAACCCTCGTGCTGATTGAGATGTTGGAGGTGTCGGGGAAGGGCACCAAAGAGCTCTGTACAAAGCCGACCTCCCTTGCACAGAGCTGGGGGTTGTAGACTTTGAAGGAAAAACCCCCCTACGACATGCAGACCTGGTCCCTGCTGGTCAAAACTGAATCCTAGTATAAGCCCGATGTGAGCTTCCGTCGGCACCTCAAAATGGAGTGGCCGGCAGGAAAGGGGACCAGTTGCGGCGCTCGCCCCGCCCGGTATCTACAATGTGACGGAGGTGTCCCGTCACGGAGGCATACAGCCACTGGTCCTTGGACCGGCAGTAGGGCTCCAGCATGTGCGTCCCGTAGCACGCAACTGGAGTAGCGCCGGAGGGCATCTGGTACCCTGTGAGCCCTGGCATCCATAGACAGGACAACAGATGCAAAAGCCACAAGGGGCCGCCGGCTGGATATCTTGGGAAGGGGCTGCTGTACGTCGTCGCCTTATGCAGCCCCTGGTAGCCCAACCCCAACAAAAACGGAGACCAGGCGATCTGGCTGGAGGCTGAGCTTAGGAAGTTGGCGACCCCATAAACCAACTTCGGTACGCGCTTGCCGGTGAAGCAAAACACGTACTTGCTCAGCCAGACGCTGAAGAACTCAACCTCTTCAGCCTTTCCCCGGACGGCAGGAGACTCACCTTCAATCATATCCAGGTGCCTCCTCGCCGTGCTCAGAATCTTGAGCATGTCGGAGGGGTGGTCATCGTCGTCTACAGGATGGAGGCGGACGGGGACGCCGGCCACATAGCTCCCCGTCAAGAAGTGGATGTCCTCCAGGGTTATGGTCATAGGACCCTCGGGGAAGTAAAAACAGTTCATCGAGTCGTTCCAGAAAGGGAGCAGGCTGGCACATACCTGAGGGTCACAGCGCTTCGTGACCAGGGACAGCTTGACGAATGACCAAAGGCCTCAAATTTTCAACATGTGCTCCAGCTTCCCGAGTCAAGTGGAAAACCACTTCTGCACCACCGGCTTCTCGATGGAGGGGAAGCAGAGGAAGCCGCTCTTCTTCTCCCAGTTCAGGGGGTCCTCAAAATCCTCCCGGCAGATGGGGATGGGGAACTCCGTGAGCAGGTACTCATGGGGTACCACGCCGAGGAAGAGGGCAGGGTCAAGGACAGGACCCAATGTCAGCCCATTGTCGCCAGTCTGGACCACACCGGAGGGTCCAGCGCGCTGAGAGTGCCATTGGAAAGCAGCAAGAGTAGACATGATCAAGGCAAGAAACGAGGGTTTCAGAAAGTCTACAAGGGCTTTCAAGAAAGCTTGAAGGACGAAGATGAAGGGTTTTCTTTCGACAAAAGCAAATGTCAAAAGTGCTGAGGCGACAGAAGTCCCCTCAGCATAATATGGGGGCTTATGTTGATATGATGGACTATCTTGGGCGTATTCTCTAACAAATCCCACAATAGGACGCGGCGCCCGTGTGAGACAGGACGCAGCGCTCACACCAGGCCTAAAGCCCTAATCTGCACACGACTGATTAGTGACCCCGAAAGGAGTGGGAGTCTACGGCCCACGTCTACACAGGTCACACGTCTCAAAGGATGGATTATCTCCAAAGTCAGTGGAGTCTACAACCCACGTCCGCTCGGGTTACACGACAGTTTGTTAACTCCGAAATCAGTAGAGTCTACAACCCACGTCCGCACGAGTGGCACGTCTTAGAGGACAGTTTGTTGACTCCGAGATCCACGGGGTGGTTTAGATTAGAGGATCTTCAGAGGTCGTAACAGACCGAGTATAAAAGGGAGGAGATCTTCCCTTGGTAAAAACACGATCAAATCAGCCAACAGAAGCTTTTTTTGCTCATCACCCCTTAGCTGTTAGGATTCCCCGACTTGGGCGAAACTTTTAAAGTTTCATTGGTCTTCACTTCCACCGTCAGAGTGAGTAACCGTAGCTCCGACAGCCAAACTCCGCCTTCACTTCCACCCTCAGAGTGAGCAACCGAAGCTCTGATAACAACTCCCCGCCAGCATTCCACGGCCAGGACGAGCCACCGTAGTCCCGGCACGCGATTCTGCCTTCGACTCCGCCACCAGGTGAGCAACCGTAGCCTTGGTATCCACATCCGCCTCTACATTCGACCACACACCGTCCACCAAGCCCAGCAACCAAGCTTTGCCATCCAGAGTCGTAAGTCTACAACACTCTATTATCAAGTCTACGACGTCATTGCCCAGACTCCCAAGTCCGCACCGTCCAGCGCCAAGTCTACGCCGACCCTATCGTTCAGGTTCGCGAGACTGCGGCGTTCAGCGACAAGTTTATGACCTCGCCTCTTAGTCTGCAGCGCCCAGAAAGAAGTCTACGACGTTGCACCACCGTCCTCACGACGTTTTCGGTTCCATTTAAAATGGATATCCTCCCTTGACGATAAGGCTTCGATTTTGAAAATATCGGAGTCGCCACTAACTTATTTTAAGTTCAAGTTAGAAGAACTATAGAGATTCGTCAAGGTTCGGGAATTAGGGATTACTAAATCGCATGCATGACAAAGAAAATGGAAGCCTTTATCGTGTGTTTTTTATGTCCGATTTTATTTAAACTCTGTTTTAAAAAAAAAAAGAAATTGTTTGACATTAAAAAAATTCTCGAGCTTAATAATACTTAAAATGTCTACGTGAATCATTTTTTCGAAGAATATTTCCTGAAAGTTGATTTTGGGGCAAAAATGCAAACAATCATAGATTTATTAATGGCCTTAACAGTTTCTAAGCCAAAAAATAATTCTATGGAGAACCGGGTGTTGTACCATTGCTCACTTTTCATAAAACGCTCCCGTTAGCGTTTATACCTCACGGTGCCGTTTTTAGAATAGGTTTGCGGTAAACCTGGCGAGCCGTTGATGCCGTAACGTTGGTGAGTGCCAAGCCATCTTCAGAGGGTCTTGATCTTCGAGAATCCAAATAATCCCTCGAATACTTCGTTATCTTGAATGCGTTGAATGGGGTGCGTGCCTTGGTTGTCCGCAAGGCACGCCCCCCAAGCTACCTGCATAAATATCGAATAAACGAAGTAAACCGTTCGAAGAAATAATTGAAACATGATGAGCCTGCAAATTATCGAAGCTAACTTCAAGAGATATTTTGTTTTTTGCAACATAATAATGAAAATAGAATGATACGGAAACTATCTACTTGAATGGATAAGAGTTGACTCCTAAAAGAAATAAAAATATGCAATTTAAATTATTTAAATGGATCATTATGAAACAATTAAACCTGAAAATAAAAATGGTAAGACGAGAAATTCTACGTAAATCCACCTAGACAAGTGAAACAATAGATAAATTGGCGATCATCGGAGAGAGGTGAAACAATTGAAAATAAAAGAAATGATATTGAAGCTGCAAAAACCAAATAATGTAATTGAAATTAAAAAGACAAATTGCAAATGAAACAAACAAGCATATGAGGTCTGGTCGGAGGGAAGACCTGAGTCTCTGGATCTTTGACTTCCAAACTCATCAGGGAGGCGTGGCGCTGGGAACTAGAATCAGGGAGCTCGTGGCTCGAGGTTGAAACGTCCATGGGCGAAGGGAAGAAAGCGTCGAGGTTGGAACTTCGTCGCCGCCGCTAGGGCGTTGTGGGTTGCCACTGGAGAAGCGCCGGAGGGAACACGGATGGCCTCTTTGGATCGAGCTTCGTTGTGAAGTTGTTCGTCGCTGTTTGCAGATCCTGGTAGCTGAATCAGATTGGCATCCCACCCAAGAGGTATCCTCCTCTGACGTCTCCGGACGACTCATCGGCGGCTGCACTCTCCTGCATCTGTACCATCTGAACCCCCCATAAACCATGCCCAAGATAACAATAACTGTAACGACCACTACGATCACGAAGACAATGATATGGTTCCTACTGCTGCTCCCACCAGTTGCTCCTTTGCTCATTTTTATGAATGAACTAAAACCCGAGGTATTGTCGCCAACTTGGAAGGCCCCGACGTCATTCAGCAAGTAACAGTTCCTAGTACTGTCCCCAAGGGCTCTCCTGCATTGACGAGATCATATGAATCCTGCCGGCAAGAATTGTCAGGAAGGAGGGAAGCAATCCTGGGAGTGCATCCACCTTGGTACGAAATGAGAGCGGAGAGGCAGCGACACCTGTTGTTGTTGTAACAGATGGAATAAGGATTATATGGCAGAGGGGTGCTGCATGAGTTGGCTGGAATCTTTGTTTCAGCAACACTCTTCGTACCATCAGAATGCAAAAGGGTAAAGGAGATGCCCCCATCGTTTCCAAGCAAGGCGATCCAAGTCAAATTGGGATCCGGGTTAGTCGAGAAGATGAATTGCCACAACAAGCTGCCACTTTGATCGTAGAATCTCCATGAGTTGGCAACGAGTACCGACTTGGTAACACTTCCGCCAGCCTGATTTTTGACCATCCTGCCGTCGCTCCCCATCGACCAATACGGCTGTGGGGTCTCATATGCGGCATAGAGAACCGTATTCCCGGACTTCATTTCAAGAACAGCTCAGGTTGTTCGATCCCATGCTCGCAAGCTTCATCCCCGCGACGAACCGAATCCATCAACCCCATCGAGGAAACACCCTTCCCAGCCGGGTCGGTCGACCACACCGCACTCGACCCTCTCTGCAAGAACACGTTGCCATCCAGCCCGAAAACAAACTCATCCGAATTCGAGATGGGCAAGTCCCGGTTCACAGACCAGACAACGACCTGGGTGCTGACGTGAACGACGGCGAGGTAGTAGAGGGTAGCATCCTGCGTGGCAACCAACCCAAGGGCTAAAGTTGACTCATTGGACTTGAGGAATAGCTTTCCTTCTTGGCGGTGGCCATGACCATGTCGCCGACGCAGGCCGAGGGCAGCCTGTTGAGCCTACCCTTGATCCCCTTTACGGAAATTATGTAGAGTTTTTCGCCCCCGTGTTGTCGGCGCAGTTGATGGTCGCGGCCACGGGAAGACCCAGCGACATCCTGAACTTGTTCCCCGCAGTACCTCTGCGCCCCCTCTTCGACATCTTGGGGGAGTTGAAATTGCCCCGTGCCACTGTAGAGGGCGATCTTGATGCTGGGACGCCGGGAGGGAAGTTCGTTGTCGAAAGGAGAAACGGACGGGAAAAGCCTTCCGTTGACGTGTTTCAGACCAGATAGCATCCTTGTAAAAAAAATGAATGGAGGAGCGTTCTTTTTCCTAGTCCTAAGCACGCCGAAATCGCTTTCTTGAATATCCATCCTCGGTTTGATTGTCTGTAGGAATTGATAACCCCCTGCCACTTTCGTTGCTATTGCCGGTGTTTGTATATGCTACTGTGGCGGTAACGAGTTCCCGTAGACATTGAAGCCGTGGATCTTTTGGCGAAAAGGGATGTCGGAGAAAGGGATGGGGCCAAACTGTGATCCCACGTTCACTGCCCGGAATTGACCGCCTTAGACTTGGGAAGCGAATCGAAACCATCGTGAGGAGCAAACTGAGACTGTTGCGGCGTCGATGTACGAAGAGGAAGGCTCGGTCGGCTGGAATATAACCTGATGCAATTTCTACGGAGAATACTGAGAAGAGAACGCTACCTTGGTGATGATGAAGTCTTTTGTTGCTGTTTTTTTTGTCTCCTCTCTCGGTGCTTGTATCCCCGTCCGTCCTCCCGGTCTAGCTTTTTATTATTTTTATCAAATCCTTTTTTATGATTTTTCTCGATTTTGTGGATTTTTGTTGATCTTTGACGATTTTCTATGGTTTTTATTGATTTTCGGAAGATTTGCAAATTTTTTAGTGTTTTCTAAAGATATTCAATTTTTTAATGTTTTTTTGTGATTTTTGTAGAAAAAATTGGGTTATGACAATTGCCCCTCTTTGTGATAATGTTTAATAAAATGTTCGAACAAAGAATTATTATGAACCCAATTTTTTGGAAAGGATCGCTAGGGCATCGCGTTTGTTAATAAATGCTTGACCAGGAATGGCGTCGCACTTGTTAGAAAATGCATAAACAAAAGCTGGTGAAAAGAGGTGTAGCGTTTGTAGAACGCTTAACCAGGAACATTGAAATGATGTCGCGTTTGTACAAACGCTCAACCAGGAAAATTTAAAATGGTGTCGCTTTTGTACGAACGCTCAACTAGGAAAATTGAAAATGGTGTCGCATTTGTATGAATGCTTAACCAGATTGCAGGCGGTATAGCGTTTGTACGAACGCTTAACCGAATTGAGGGTGGTATCGCGTTTGTACGAACGCTTTACCGAATCGAAGGTAGTATCGCGTTTGTACGAATGCTTTACCGAATCGAAGGTGGTGTCGCGTTTGTACGAACGCTTAAAAGAAAAGAATATGACGTCGCGTTTGTACGAACGCTTAACCGAATTGAAGGTGGTATCGCATTTGTACGATCGCTTAACCGAAAGAATGTGGTGTCGCGTTTGTACGAATGCTTAACCGAAGTGAAGGTGGTGTCGCGTTTTACCGAATGGTGTCGCATTTGTCAGTAAATGCTTAACCAACTTGAAATGACGTTGCGTTTGTTAGTAAACGCTCGGTCGAGTGGCGTCGCATTTGTTCATAAACGCTTAGCCAAATGGTATTGCGTTTGTTCGCGCTCTACCAAATGGTGTCGCATTTGTCAGTAAATGCTTAACCAACTTGAAATGACGTTGCGTTTGTTAGTAAATGCTCGGTCGAGTGGCGTCGCGTTTGTTCGTAAACGCTGAGCCAGATGGTATTGCATTTGTTCACGCTCTACCGAATTGGAAATAACATCGTGTTTGTTTGTAAACGCTCAGTCGAGTGGCATCACGTTTGTTCGCGCTTAGCCAGATGGTATTGCACTTGTTCGCGCTTTACCGAGCAAAATTGAGATATGTATAACTTGACTTTGAAGTACTATCACACCACAAAAGTGCTTAACTGTAGTGAAGAGTATCATACCTTAGCATAAAGGCTTGTGTTTTGAAATCATGAAGTATGATTGAGATTGTTTGCATTTCTCATGTGACTTGCCGAATTTCTGACTGTGGATGATATGAAGGCAAGATGCTCTATATGCATGCACAAAAATTTCTTTTTTTTTTCTTTTTTCAAGAATAGAAACACTCATGCGATAGAGAATAAAGAAAGGTCTTTCTTACATCTCTCGAGGCTCACTCAAAACATGTTTCTATGTCATCAGAGTGGGAAGTTCGATGCCTTTGAAATGAATGCTCAGAGGCTGGTCGAAAGAGACTTTGATTTTGGTTGTAATGTAGGTTTGGTGTAAGACCATATTTATAGAAAGCTTAATCTTTAAGAAAGAAAGCAAGTCAAAGAATCTCATCGATGAAAACTCAAAATACAAGAACGTCACCTTTAAGAGTGGTTTTCCTAATGTGGGCTCGCTCATCGACACAATACTCAAGGGTATGATGGCATATGAAAGAGTGAATTTGTGGAGAAATGTCGTAGAAGAATAATTTTCTCTATCTTTTCTCAAGGGAAATGAGGCTTTTGAATTTAAAGCGGTTTGCCCAGATTGGCAAATCGGGATCAGGATTCTAAAACTTTTGTCCTTTTTTCTTGACACTTTGCTTTTGCGACTGTCTTTTGGCCCGTGTGTCAAAATTTGCTTTTTCTTTGAATGATATTGAAGGGCTCTCTTTTTCTTTTTTTCGCTTGCTTGCCCCTGTCTCATTTCAAATTCTTTTTTTTTTTGGAATATTTAATAGACTCGGTTCTCTGGGATTGTTCATGGATGCATTCGAATGATTGAAAGATGGTAGAGTATTGTGTCGACTTGCGAGATCCATAGGGATGCACTTCACACTCAAACTTGAGGAAGTAACGCATCTCCATCTAAGTCCTATTCGGAAATCTAGACTATAGAACTCCTTTTACTTCGATGTGAAGCGATTCCTTGACTTGAAAGGATCATTATGTTTTTGAAAAATCTCCTCTTTGACTAGGAATGGCTAGCAATGGTGAAGTGTTTGGGGATAAGAAAGAATGCTCGATGTCATCCTAGCTAGAGCATTTTCCGTCAAAGGGATTTCCTTCCCACTCCGATGCTATCATGTATGAATTTCTCACAAGTGTTTGCACTCAACTCTCGAAAAGGGTATGTGATTGGGGATAGGCTTGCCTTTCTATCTCTAGCACACAAGTGTTCCACTAGGGAATGTGTTTTAAATTTTTGAATAAAATTGTTTAGTGAGAATGCATGACAAATGAACAAAACACATGTTTTATGAAATGATAATTTTACCTATGATGTTCGCCTCGACTTGATGCCACATAGGGAAAGAGAGGATATACAATCAAGTTCAATGTAAGAAAAATTTTAAACTTGGAACGATACTTTTCTTTACCGATTCCCTGATGACGCGTGCTCGTTGCCCCAGTAAAAGCCTCTGCAAAAGAAATAAAACGTTGATTAGTTTTTATTTTGTAATATATGAGCTAGAACGATACTTCCTTTACTAGTTACCGAGGCGATTGGTTCTTGCCCCAGTTAAAGCATCTGCAAAGAAAGATAACATTGATTAGTTTCTAATTTATTGTGATTTAAATTAGAACGATACTTTCTTTCACCGTTTATTCGACATGGGTTACGAGCCCCATAGATTGAGTCTTCTAGGTTGATTTTTATAGTTCATCGATCCTGAAACAAATCGACCGACTGGGATGGAACAACTCCATCCATCTTTATTAGGGTGAGAGCGCTCTTGTGGATATTGCTTGACCACATAAGGACTATCGTAGTTGCGGAAGAACATTCCTCGGGAATCCTTAACATTCGAAAGAATCTTCTTTAGAATCGTGTCACTAGGCTTGCATGCATTGACGTGAATTTTGTGGAAAGCTCTTGACATGCATTTGATGTGCAGTGACTTTTGTGGAAAGCTCTTGACATTCATCTGATGTTCAGTGGATTGTTGCTCGATTGATAAAACTGTTTGTGCTTCATAGACCCGTTCGGAAAGAGTTGCCTCAGTTGAAGTGTGTTGTCTTTTGGTAGATGAGAGGATTTCGTGATTGACTTGACATGGATGCGCTGCCCCAGCTTAGTAAGTTGATGAGCTTGAATTTTTAGTAGTTCCAAAGCTTGATGCGCTTGTTCTGATTTAAGAATCCGGAGATTCTGCAAAGAAACATCAAAGAATAGCATGAATGTTTGACAATGAGGTTATCTGAAAGAAAATTGGAATGTCACCCCCTTATGATGAGTTTATCATAGTCTGAGCTCCCAATCAATGTTATAGTGAAATTGAACCTGTGTAAAAAATTTGAAATATGCATTATTCTTTGATTTTAAAGTGATTGAAAAGAGAAATGGAAGTCCTTGTAGGTATGGCCACAAGCGTGAGTAACTGTGATCCATTGGCGAACTGTCATTGAATTGCCCCGATTCTAATACCTGTAAGAAGAGAAAACGTAATCAATGTTCAATTTTGAATGTTAAGGATTAGAATGATACTTCCTTTGAACTTGCACTCTTGAAGGAATGTTGATTCCCATGGGATGAAGCTTGCCCCAGTATATGCTTTGAGATTAATGTTGCCCTAGTTTTGGATTGACGGGGTCATGCTCTCCTTTTCTGAGTTCGATGGTTGGGAGAATATGCTTTGTTGTATTTCTTCGACATTGGTGTTGAACAAACTCTACGATATAATTTTCGTTGCTTGGTGACGATCTTTCCCAGTTTATTCTTCGGATGCTGATGGTGATTGTAGACCTAGCAATGGTGTTGTGGATGGTGATAATATGAAACTAGTTGAATGAGTTTTGCTTCTTGGACTTTAACATTCGGTTTAATTGAATGTTCATCGTATGCCTCGTTGGAAGAGGGGATGTTCGTCTGCCTTAACCAATAAATTGGAAATGAAATATGTGTGACAAAGTCGAGCTGGAATGATGTTGTTGCACATTTGAACTCTTCGGGGAGAGAGGATATCCAAGACTGATGAGTAGTCCAACTTTGATAGATACGGGGCACCTCAAACAAAAACAAAAATCATGTATTGGACTGGATAAAGAAAGTTATGTTTGTGGATGCACGATATGTGTCAACGCTCAATGAACACTTATATGCCCTTTTACTTTAAAAAAATAAGGCGAAGTTTTTTCTTTTAAGAAAAATTGTCGAAGCCAGGTGATGGTAAAATGACGAAAAATATGAATTCAAAGTCTGTTGAAAATCTATGTGTATCGTCGTAAAGGTCTGGAAAGCTTTTTTTTTTATACATGCATCAATGTTATGCATATGAGTAGGCATTTTTCTAAAACATCATGACTTGAAAGCTTTGAATGTATGTAAAATGATCAAGTTCGAAAATATGCAAGCATAAGTGACAAAATGCGAGCATGAAAAGGAAACTCGGTGTAGAAATCACTTCCCTTATATTCGCTCGTTGAACAAAGGGCATGTTAGCGAAATTGAAAGTAAGAGAAAAATGGTGGTTAATATAACAAGAAGCATCAATTCAGACCATATGGACAAAAAAATATAGATAAGTATGAGATTTTCTATCTACCGTCTTGGATGTGGCTTGGACGCGTTCATTAACCGTAAACGGAGAAATCCGAGTTTTGGTTCATTTTAAATGAAAGAACTCGGATATTCGTCCGGTGGTAAACAGGTGGGTACCCACCTAAAGGTAGAGGCAAACGGCCAATACCCGTCGGCATATGGTATACCCGAACTAATCGTATGGCGCCCGGGATGAAGCCTCATGTAACAGGAAAAATCAAGCATTGAAAAATATCGATAATGTGACATCAAAAAATGCATGCACAGAAATATATTGTTAGAGTCAACAGTTTGTATGGCATTCAAACACATGCCTATCTAGACTGGCTTTTGACTCACCTTCGGACAAAAGGGTGAGTTGGTATATGCCGCAGATAAAGAGGTAGACAACCTCTCTTATATGGCAGGTATACCCCTAAACTTAGGTGTCCCTTGGTTTTAGGACGACTCACTATATGCCTAGCAGAGAGAATCGGAAAAGTAAAGCGCAAACACACTCCACACAAAGCTCGGCTGCCCCCCAATTTTGAAATCGATTTTTCGACCCGAATTCTCTAGAAAATTACCCAAGTTCCCCAGCGGAGTCACCAAATCTGTCGTGGGTGGATCCCGTTTCCGGTTCCATTTAAAATGGATATCCTCCCTTGACGATTTTGAAAATATCGGAGTCGCCACTAACTTATTTTAAGTTCAAGTTAGAAAAACTATAGAGATTCGTTAAGGTTCGGGAATTAGGGATTACTAAATCGCATGCATGATAAAGAAAAGGGAGGCCTTTATCGTGTGTTTTTTATGTTCGATTTTATTTAAGCTCGGTTTTAAAAAAAAAAGAAATTGTTTGACATTAAAAAAATTCTCGAGCTTAATAATATTTAAAATGTCTACGTGAATCATTTTTTAGAAGAATATTTCCTGAAAGTTGATTTTGGGGCAAAAATGCAAACAATCATAGATTTATTAATGCCCTTAACAGTTTCTAAGCCAAAAAATAAATTCAATGGAGAACCGGGTGTTGTACCATTGCTCACTTTTCATAGAACGCTTCCGTTAGCGTTTATACCTCACGGTGCCGTTTTTAGAATAGGTTTGGGGTGAACCTGGCGAGCCGTTGATGCCGTAACGTTGGTAAGTGCGAAGCCATCTTCAAAGGGACTTGATCTTCGAGAATCCAAATAATCCCTCGAATACTTTGTTATCTTGAATGCGTTGAATGGGGTGCGTGCCTTGGTTGTCCGCAAGGCACGCCCCCCAAGCTACCTGCATAAATATCGAATAAACGAAGTAAACTTTTCGAAGAAAGAATTGAAACATGATGAGCTTGCAAATTATCGAAGCTAACTTCAAGAGATATATTTTTTTTTGCAACATAATAATGAAAATAGAATGATACGGAAACTATCTACTTGAATGGATAAGAATTGACTCCTAAAAGAAATAAAAATATGCAATTTAAATTATTTAAAGGGATCATTATGAAACAATTAAACCTGAAAATAAAAATGGTAAGACGAGAAATTCTACGTGTACGTAATCCACCTAGACAAGTGAAACAATAGATAAATTGGCGATCATCGGAGAGAGGTGAAACAATTGAAAATAAAAGAAATGATATTGAAGCCGCAAAAACCAAATAATGTAATCGAAATTAAAAGGACAAATTGCAAATGAAACAAACAAGCATATGAGGTCTGGTCGGAGGGAAGACCTGAGCCTCTGGATCTTTGACTTCCAAACTCATCCGGGAGGCGTGGCGCTGGGAACCAAAATCAGGGAGCTCGTGGCTCGAAGTCGAAACAAACGTCCATGGGCGACGGGAAGAAAGCGTCGAGGTTGGAAATTCGTCGCCGCCGCTAGGGCGTTGTGGGTTGCCGGTGGAGAAGCGCTGGAGGGAACACAGCTTCGTTGTGAAGTTGTTCGTCACTGTTTGCAGATCCTGGTAGCTGAATCGGATCGGCATCCCGCCCAAGCTACCCATGAAGGTATCCTCCTCCGACGTCTCCGAAGGACTCATCGGCGCCTGCATTCTCCTTGATCTGCACCATCTGAACCCCCCATAAACCATGCCCAAGATAACAATAACTGTAACGACCACTACGATCACGACGACAGTGATATGGTTCCTACTGCTGCTCCCACCAGTTGCTCCTTTGCTCACTTTTAGGAATGAACTAAAACCCGAGGTATTGTCGGCAACTTGGAAGGCCCCGACGTCATTCAGCAAGTAACAGTTCCTGGTACTGTCCCCAAGGGCTCTCCTACATTGGCGAGATCATATGAATCCTGCCGGCATAGCCAGGAGGGAGGGAAGCAATCCTGGGAGTGCAGCCACCTTGGTACGAACTGAGAGCGGAGAAGCAGCGACAAATGTTGTTGTTGTAACAGACGGAATAAGGATTATATGGCAGAGGGGTGCTGCATGAGTTGGCTGGAATCTTTGTTTCAGCAACACTCTTCGTACCATCAGAATGCAAAAGGGTAAAGGAGATGCCCCCATCGTTTCCAAGCACGGCGATCCAAGTCGAATTGGGATCCGTGTTAGTCGAGAAGATGAATTAAGGTGGTGCAACTGCACGAGTCATCCTATGACTGATTGTCCTAACCCAGATCTTCTGCATTTAGATCACGGAGTGGGCAAGGATTCTACTACTGGTCTTCTCAATACCATAGTAGATCGTCTTGAAAATCTATCGGCACAGATATCACAAATATCACAGCAGATAGAAAGCTATTCTAAAAAATTAGAAGAGCTGACTCTAGTTCAGAGTGAATTCGAGGAATACTTCCTTGAAGGCAAGTCTAACTTGGGATTTGCGGCAAGTTCAAAATATTCAAACGAATATTTGAGGTTGGTGGAACGCCGACGAGAAAGACACTTGGGAAAAACCTCTTAAGTTCGATTCCTGGCTAGGCTGAAGAATATCTAGCTTGCTGATATCTAACTCTTATTTGAGTTAGTTTGCTTTGCGTAATCTTCAGTATCATTATTGGTATCAGAGTCGCTTAAGAGAATTATTCTTAATTGTCTGAGAGAATCTTAAGATTAAAACAGGATAAAATTTGAAACTGGGCAAAACTTGAGGATAGAAGAGGATAATAGTTAAACGATAGGATAAATCGGATAAAATGAGTAAAGTTAAGGATATATTGGATAAATAAGCCTTTTTTTTATATGTAAGGTCGCCCATTTTTTACGAATAACTTGAGATTAGTGTTGTAAATTTGAAGTATTAATACGTTAAAATATATAAAATTTAAAATGAATTTAACGTGTCTTCCACTTAAACGAGTCAAGATAATATGCAAATGAAAATAATATAATTTAATAACTTACCTAAACTATTTTTTATTTTATATTGAATCTTTTATGTGTAGGAAACTGAATTAGTAAATATGTTAATTCTAAATTATTATTAAATATGTACTTTGCTGATATTTTAGTAAACTTGTTAATTTTTGGTAGTATTTTTAATGACATGATTTAATGATTTAACTAAATATAGATGGAGAGATTTAATTTAGTTATTTGATTTTCTAGTTGGAGAATTATGGTTTTTGATTATTTTCTTTGTGATTATTAAATGTATTTCAATTATAAATTACGGTAGAATTATTTTATAATATATTTAGTTTTTTATATTATATTCTTATAATTTGGACCTAGGTTTCACATTTCACAATTTCATAAACCGACTTTATATCGTTTTTGTTAACCTTGATTTTGATGAAGAGATTGAGAAGCTATGTTATATAATCATAGCACTGTGTTGCTGTAATACTTCGCTTGTCTTTGATGATGAGCATGAGGAATGTGATGTTGCGTTAAAGTAAGGTGTCATTGTAATATTGCATCTGTCCTTTTGTAAACGTGGAAATAATTAATTTTTCAGAATAAACTATTGAAATTAATTGATATTTCGAATTGTTCAGATTCATTCGATGTTCAATCATTATCTGGATATTCCAAATATCCTAATTTAATTTAGAATATATCTTACCATAATTATGGTTCTAAAGTCTCTAATTATGGAAGTTAATCAAATTCCTTTTGATTAATTTCATTCATAAGAAGCAAGCTTATCTTTAGTGATGAGCTTGAGCAAAGTGTTGTTGAGCCACAGCTAGCGTGAACAGTATGTTGCTACTGTCTTATTATGCTTGTTCATTAAATATATGGAAATAAATATTTCCTATTTATTATGCTTGTTCATAATATATGGCTAGATGTCTAAATACATTGACTTTGAATTGCGCATTCCAAATCATACGTTTAGGCAACTCAGTATTATAATATTAGCTTTTCAAGTTAATATTTGGAAACAAAATATCTTATTCTGATCAACTGCCGCAACGTTACACTGCAAAGAGACAAATTGTCAAATCAAATAATCTTGATTATTATTTGATTTTAATAACTGATATGATAAGATTATTATTAGGTCGGTTAATTTATAAAACATGGAAATAAATCTCATTCGGATGAGATAGATTAATCAAGGGAAATGTGGTTGTCCAAAGGCTGTGTGATCTGTGTGAACTTTTGAGGATCTATGTGAGCCGTGTGATCGACGGAGAACGGAAGGTACTAACTGATCGTATGTTTCTTACCTTTCGCAACTATGTGCGGGAGTGCCAAGGGTTGTGTGCTACCTTAGTCGTCGTGAGATGGACAGTGTGTCATCGGTGCGTTCAACAAGCGGCTAGCGAATCGTCTAAGGGAAGCTAACTGAATACCTATTCTGATTATAGTAACCAGTTGCTGACCCATCGGTAAGAATCGTTTCTTGTCGTGTCTTTTCGCAGGGAAGTTTCGAACCTACGGATTTTGAGTAGTTAGACGCACTCGCGAGTGTGCACCAGACGTCTCGTGCCTGCAGGGTAGAGCAGGAGTTGGGAACGCTGCCGGAGTGGAAAGAGGTCCTCCCGAGCACAGGGGTGCTGTGTAGAAGTCTCGACCTCCTGTTAGAGAAACAGTAGAGCAGATTGGGTGGGAGCCGCCGGAGTTGAAAATTCAATCCGAAGCACAAGGTGTGCAGTGCAGTGAGTCACGGTTGTGGGAACCGTGCACGTACGAACTGTGTGTAGGACGGATACCTCGACTTCGTTGCGTGAGAAGTCAGGTTCCACTGTGTGATGAACTAACCCTTTCTTTTGTTTTCATTTCTATTCTAAGAGACTCTCTTTGTGGTTCTCTCTTGTGTTTATAGACATGTTCTCATCAAAAGGAGATAAGAGCTTTGTGAAAATCATCTGCTGTGTAATTAAGTACTGAGACATTTCTCTGCTGTGAATCAGAAACGGACTGCTCCCTGAGAAGTCATTCTATCATTATAAGGAATAATTTTGTGAGGATTTATATTAGAACGTTGTCTTTGTGCTTTGATAGACATGTTTATAATAAAGCGAGAACGTGTTGCGTGAGAATCCATTAAGCTATCAACTGCTGAACATGAGCATCCATCTACTGGAAATGAGAAGGTGCCCACTGAGTGAGGAGCTAATCGTTGTCCCTGAGAGATCTCTAAATTATTCAAGGATTCTTGTGGGAAACTAAAAGCCTAGTGTAAGGGCATTTTGCACCAATTATATTATATAATAGAATCACCTCGTTGGTGGAAAATAAACGTAGGTCAATTAAGGTCGAACCACTATAAACTATTATGTCCATTACGATCGCACAAACACTCATAAGAAAACCTACTCAACCAAATCATAACGCTTACAGCGAAGCATAGCTCATAATCTGATAAACGCTCTGTTGTAATACAGTACGCTTCCGCTTACACGGAAAAAGGGTGAAAAAGTTACAATCACTAATTCCCCCCCCCCCTCTTAGTGTACCTAAACAATCCAACAACTTTTAAGATTCAAAACATGACTTGTTAAGACATAACATGTTTACAACACAAAAGACACGACGAATCTACGACTTTATTACTTGAGATATCTTGGCTATTGAGCCTTTGATTGTTGCTTCCGTGTTAATGTGCAATATTAGCGGATGGGTTCTTGATTCTTGTAGGAGTTCATTTACTCTTAAACAAATGGAAAATTTGAGATAGATATGTAACATTTGTTGTTTTTGTTAGCTATATTTTACTATTTTATCTTCAATATTGTTGGTCTAATTCATATATATATATATTTGCACAATTTTCATTTTTCGCAACTAATTTAGCTGGAATTAGCAAAAACAAGCTACAAATATTCCGAGATGTATTCATAACTATTGTGAAACATATTAAATTTACATCAAATGTTAGAAGATTATTCTATTTGGCATATTTTGTTTCTTCGTGGTATTTCAAATATTACAAAAATAATTGTTTCAATTTAATATATTTTTTTCTTATTTTTGTCAATATGTTCATATTTAATAATCAGTAAATTAATAGTGACAACCAATTATCCTTTTTAGGCAAAATATACGTTCATGGCCTCAACTCTGAGCCAACTTTCTATTTGTCATTATTTTAGTTTGTTATATAATTTTGTCACCAACTTTTATTTTCATATTAATTTTGGCAAATCTTGAATTTTTTCTAGTGAAAGCCAAAAAAGGCCTTAATATTGTCTCACTTGTGTCTTATAATAGTAGAAATCCAACCTCTTATTCATTCACCTCATAATACACTTTACCCATAACAATGACCTCCCAATACAGCAATCATTTGACCTTCATCAATTTTACATATTTTTGACAGCATCAGCGACTATCGTCCAACTTTGGCTTCCAACTCATTTGATCTGACCATCGAAATTTTAAAATAAAATAACATATGAGATGTTTCGATATTATTTACCATTTTTTATTTATTTAGTCAATAAATGAAAACTGTGTATTAAGGTATGTTTGGCTTTCGCACTACAGAATTCAAGATTGGCCAAAATCAAAATAGAAACAAAAGTTGGTAACAAAATTATATAACAAATTAAATTAATGACAAAACATAAAGTTGGCTCAAAGTTAGGCCATAAATCAATATTTTGCATTTTTTTAAAATTCGGTCGATTAACCCAAATTATCAGTTCGATAAATAATTAAAAAATTTCTTCGATTCCATTTTGAATATACCAAGTTTCGATTCAGTGAATATACCTAATCAAATGATATCATCCCTGAATATAGTTAAGAAAAAGCTCGCGGGTCACTGGAGCTCGATTCGAACTGGACCCATTTGCCTCGACTTCAACCGGAGTTGGAAGAAACTAGACTGAGAAAGAAAGTAGTGCTCAAACTCAAATGTATTCGATTCAAGTCGACTCGACTCTTTTAGCCGTTGTTGGGGCTAGTACATATTTATATACTTCCTAAAACCTTTGTCCTTAGCTCAGTTATGCCAATTAACAATGGGCCGAAGCCCAGACTGTGCATGCATGAAAGCAAGCCCTATAGCATGACAGAGATAGTCTGTCTCTGGGCCGAAAAGAAATGTGATCCTCCGACGGACTCCTATTCTTGAGCCGTGTCTCTTAAGATTACGAACGAGATGAAGAAGAAAATCTCGCCACTCCCCCATTTCCCCTAAATTTTCTTCCATAGGTTAATCCGAGAGGACCATTGGTGGGTGTGTGGGAGGGGAAAAGCGGTGGACACTTTGCTCAGCTCCAGCTCCAGCTTCAGCTCTCCTCCTTCACTCGGCCGGTTCTTCCTTTTGCGAGCAGAGCTTCTTATTTGGATTGAGAATAGTTGGCATTTTTTCTCGGGGTGTCGTCGTTTGGATGAAGCCACAAAGAAAAAGGGAAAAGTAAAAGGTTTTTTTTTTTTTTTAATAAAACCTTGGCATTGTCGTCGCCCCCGCCGCGTGTTCGATTGATGGTTGGGTGGTGATTAATCTGGGGTGGGGTATGGGATTGCAATCGGCAGGGCTCTCCTGTTGAAATCCGAAGCAAAGCAACAGTCGATTGATCAAGAGGGATGGGCGGAGACGTGATCGGACGACGGTCCTAGGCATGATGCCATGGATGAAGTTTCACCTAGCCATGACGCCTCAGCCTCAGCACGTCAACCCTTCTCCCCAGGTGCGTCTGCATCGCCGATGGGGTGGCAGCCCAGGCAGCTCGCCTTCAAACCTTACAATTCTGGATCCATATCACAACTCGGATTCTCTACTCCCCTGCCCAGCTCACGTTCCGTCAATAGAAGAGCTGTAAGGGTTTTCTATTGAGTTTTTGTCAACCTGCAGTTTCTCTGCCTGTATATCTGGTCTCCCTCTCCCTATTGCGATTGATGTGGTTAGGCCTTTGGCGTTTTAGTTTCATACCCGCCTTCCATTTTCAAGCCCTCTTAGGTGGAAAATTTGCATGGCAACTGACCCCAATTAAACTACAAATTTATGATAGTGCTATAACAGTAGTCATGGTGATGCCGGAGTCGCCCACTGTGTGATAAAATTTCCTCTAATGATTCTATTGGTAGTTTTGATTGTCGTGGAAATGTAGTCAATGACGCTCGCCTTATGCGCTATAGCGCTCAGGCTATGCGAGTCGAGGACCCAATGTGATTTTTTACCCACAAAGGCCTTGCTTGCACTTTTCAACTTGACTGCAAGGCAATGCAAGCACCTATCACCTAATCAACCTCAAGTCACAGCTCTGTGTCAGGTGTGCGCCTTCTACACGGGCACACAATGCAGCAGTAGCACAAGGTGATAGCCTAGGTGTAAAGCTGCATGTAATTATTTGAAAAGGTGTGATTTTCAAAAAGAGAAGTGTTTTAATCATGATAAAATGACGTTAAAAAGCTTATTTTGGTACGGAATCAGAAAATATGTTTTTGTAAAATTCTCTAGCCTTGCAGGTCTTGTGTTTAGAAATAGTAAATGACTGGCCCATGCTTCTCGTTTTTACTACCTTTGGGTCCTTGTCTTCTTAACTGAAACGTTTCTAGTGAAGAGAAGACCTGTCATCTTACCTAAAATGGAATATGAATATGTATGACTCATTTTCTTTGATGTTTAAATTAATTAAGAATTTTACTTGACCTTGGGGCACATTTAAACCCTTTTCTTTCTTGCAGTCAGTGACGAAACTGAGCACTGATATCGTGGAGACATACCATGCTTGCAATCCACAATTCAACTATTCAGAAGAGTTAAATCCCAAGAGATATTTGACTAGTCCATCTGTTGGAGTTCTCAATGATGGTCTTGACAATGCCAACTCAGATCTTATTTTGGCTGTGAACTATGCATTGATAAATCCAAGGACACACCAAAGGTTTGTTGCGAGTCTAGAAGCTTACAAATTGTTGATGAATACATTAGTTATGTTTTGGAAATATTTCTTATCACAGTGTACTATCTTTGGTGGGATTTATCTTTAACGCTTCCAATATATGACGTTGCATTTCCATGTTTTGTTAAATTGTCCTCTTATTTTACTTCCAAACTTGTCTCCTGCTACCTTTTGGTGAGACAAAAATATTGGCAGGTCATTCCCAATGCCATCAGTTATATTGCTAACACGTTTCAACTAGTGAATTGTGTTTGTTTTCTGAGTAGTACATACAAAACTACAATAAGCGTGATGATGCTGAAACTTGCAATTATGGAGGTACGATTTAAGTTGGCTGATTAGCTAAGTTTGTAATTCTCTGTGCGTTCCTGTTAGTTCCAAATGTCACATGCCTTGTTCGTAATTTGGACTTCTCAAAACTGGAGAGAAGAAAAGGTTTTCTTTTGAGTGGGGTATAGAAGTCTAAAACTTGCTGCTAGGCCACACCTGTGTGAATTTGGGTTTTGGATTTAGTTGTCCGATATCTCTGTTTGGTGTCTCGTAGGTATGTTGTAAAAGACATCCTAGGTCATGGAACATTTGGTCAAGTTGCTAAATGCTGGGTATCAGAAGGAAGCAGTTTTTGTGCAGTGAAAATTATTAAGAACCAGCCAGCATACTATCAACAAGCACTGGTGGAGGTTTCCATTTTAAAAATGGTAGGACTGTGTTACTTGCTTTAATAAATTGCTCCACTTACGCTACATCTGATGTCTATATTTCCATGCATCCTTTCTTTTTGCAGTTGAATAAGAAGTATGATCCTGAAGACAAGAGTCACATTGTCCGTATATATGATTATTTTGTATATCGTCAACATTTGTGTATTTGTTTCGAGCTGCTTGACACTAATCTGTAAGTTATAGTCACGACTTTTCAGTACTGCATGCTAAATGAATATGGGGATGTGGAATCACATTTCCTTTGTTTATTAGATTTACTTTTACTATTGCCATGTGTTTTTTTTTTTGGGGGGGGGAGGGGGGGGGGTGTGGGGGAAGTGATTGCCATTTCCTGCTTCCATTTGATTTTGAAATTGGAACTGTATCTCACACGTCAATTTTTTTTTTATGTAACTATAGAAATTATACCTGTGAGTCTTTGTTAATTTGCTACTGTGTGCAGGTATGAGCTTATTAAGTTGAACCACTTCCAAGGTTTGTCCTTGAGCATTGTTCAGCTGTTCTCTAAACAGGTAGTACAAACAGTTTATTATAGTTTAACTGTCTTTGGAGTCTGAATAGCTTAACTTATGCATCCTTTTAAAGATTTTGCGGGGGTTGGCTTTGTTGAAAGATGCCGGAGTTATCCATTGTGATCTGAAACCTGAGAACATACTTCTATGTACGAGGTGAGTTTGTTGCTTTCCATCCATATTGGACCATGAATTATGAGCAAAGTAGTGTCTTGCAAAATATTTGCTGACTAGTGGGACAGGGAACGATTGGTGTGTATGTACGCAACATTACCTTTCTAATATAAAGAGGTTATTCTGTGCCTCAAATATTGCGCTACTTGCCAATATGCCAAGGACCATCCTCGAGCCAGTAGCAATTGTGAATTGTGTGTGCCAAAATATTTTGCTGCTTAATCCGAAATTCCAACATTGTCAGCATGAAGCCGGCAGAGATAAAAATCATTGACTTTGGATCCGCATGTATGGAAGATCGGACGGTTTACTCCTACATTCAGGTTCACTCCTAGTATGCTGGTTATTTAGGTCCTGCTACTACCGATCATATAAGCTGGGCTTAACTCAGCCATTTCTGTGCAGAGCCGGTATTACAGATCTCCAGAAGTTCTTCTTGGGTATCGGTATCCTTGTTTATCCATTTTTGTTTTTGTTTTGCTTTGCATGGTCTTGATTATCAGGCATCCTGAGTCATTTCAATGGATCTGTCTTGGTGTGCCTTCAATATGTATTTCATTGTCCTTGATACATGAAATGTCCTGCTTATTTTTAATTTCCAAGTGTCGAATGCCAAATAAGTCTGTATGTAGCTCTAATTGTGGATGTCGAAGTGCTCTTTATGCTCTAACCAGGGGTAATCATAGTAAGGAAAAGTACCACGAGCACCTCCCTGATAAGGAAGGTCTTATCGGATGAGCCAAAGTTTGTGGAACGCAGATTGCAAACTTTGGGGTCATGGGTTTCAGTGAAAAAAGAAACAAGGGATAGATAGTTGGGATATTGCAGTTTAAGAAAGGTGGTTTTGTGTTCTTACCATGTCCCGGCTTTTAACACTTGCATTTGTCACTTCAATGTTTAGAGCCTTGAGCCCAAAAAAGTAAGAGTGGAAGATGGAAGGTACTACTGGTGCATGTCATCTGACCACGTAGACTCCTACAAGATTTGTGCCATAACAGTCTTCCTGAAAACGTGGTCTTAGAGTCAATTTTATGTATACTAGGATGCCTGAAGAACTGCTATCTGCACAACTTATATTGTGGAAGCACAGATTTTTGTTTGGACTACTCCTTTTGAATATTTTAATTAGTTATGAAGTATATGTAATCCATGTTTTCCTCCTTACTTCTCACTTGATGTTGTTACATTGATGAATAGAGATTTATCCTAACAACTATATAGATACACAACAGCTATTGATATGTGGTCTTTTGGCTGCATTGTTGCCGAGTTGTTTCTGGGATTACCATTGTTTCCTGGAGCATCAGAGTTTGACCTTCTTCAGCGAATGATTAAAATATTGGGGTACATTTCATCTGGCTTAAATCATATTGTCAATTACATAATTTTTAAGATGATTGTATCCAGACAATTGCACAGTTTTCTATGAGGAATGCGATTTTATCCAAAAGAATGAAACCATGAAAAAGACTATATCTGCAAAAACTATGTAAGAATTGATTTATAGTTGGTAGGATGAGTAGTTTGGAGAGACTCTGAAGATCTGAGGCTTGAACAATAGTACTTGAACTTGTGTTTGTGGAAATTCAATCAATGTGCTTGTGAAGGGACTTGTTGAGTGATTTTCTTAGGAATCAGCAGACGATTAAATATACTTAGAAATGAGCTACATGTTGAGATATTGCACCAACAAGAGAATATATATGCCGGAATGTAAGCATCCTACTGGATATCCTCTTCATTGTGGCCTCATGAAATGAAGTATGCTCTGACAAGCTTCTAGTAGAGTTTAGTGAGAGAATAAGATCTCTAATGCTGGATGTGATGGAGTGACACTTTCTTTAAATATTGGTTCAAACTCTTTGTTTGTGCCTCTGTTATCTATTAGCCTGTTTGACATATTCCAGAGGACAACCGCCTGATTATCTTCTGAAAGAGGCAAAAAATGCAAGCAAGTTCTTTAAGTGTGTTGGTAATGTGCACGACCTTGAAAACATGGGGGCATCCGTGGGTTGCAAAAGCATCTATCATCCACTATCAGAAGATGAACATGAAGCTGTAAGTTTGTCTGACATTAATCTCTTGTTTGTTTTATAACCCATTTCTTTGTTATTTACCTGTTCTATATGCAGAGGGAATCGAGAAAACCATCCATTGGAAAAGAGTACTTCAATCATATGAATCTGGAGGCAATTGTTTTGAATTATCCTTATAGGAAAACCTTGCCGAGGGAGGATATGATGAAAGGTTTGCCTTCATGATACAATGAAAAGCTAGTTCCAACGAACTTGTATTATCGTTTCCTTTCTATTAATATGCTCTAACTTTGTCTGGAATTTTGGCAGAGGGTCAAATTCGATTGGCTTTGATAGACTTTTTGAGAGGACTTGTTGAATTTGATCCCGAAAAACGTTGGTCACCTTTTCAGGTGGGTGTTTGATCTGCTGTAGTGAATATGCAAGCATTCACTCATCCTAAGAAAAGCATATCTAGTTAGAAACGTTTCTCGTGTTTCAGGCTTCATGTCACCCATTTGTAACCGGAGAACCATTTACATGTCCTTATCGACCTCCTCCAGAAACGCCTCGTGTGGTAAGTATGCATGCATTACTTAGCTCTGTCAATTAGGATGCCCTAATTTGACATATCAATTTTAGATGTGAACCTACATTAATTGTGCCTACTTGTGGGCCACATACTGGGGTGTAGACCTTACTAATGACTACGAGATGCTAAACAAATATAGCTTCTCTATTTGAAGATTTCACCACTATATACTTGCTATTTGTAAGGCTGTCCTTTCTTACCTCTCTATGTGATTTATGGGTTCACAATTACCTTGTATATCCTGCTAATGTAACTCTTGTAGATATTGGTATTAGCCATTTCCTTAAACATCTTCATGTCATTACTTCAGGAAGAAAGCTGTATATAAGTTGCTAAATATTTTATTTGCTCTTTCTTTTCGCTGATTTAGCTTATATGCATGATATGACATGACATTAGTAGGTTTTATTGGAAAAAACTTTGGCAATGTTCCCTTTAGTGAACTGAAATTCAGAACTTTCAGTTGAGAGTTGGGGCCTGTTGGCCTCTAGAATGTTTTTGAGAACGTGTACTTTCTGTGGGCCAATGACTTTATGAAGATGCAGTCTTTGGTGCATCATAGAGTGGATCATGGAGAATGATAGTTATAATAAGAGGGATAAGTTTATCGTGTATCTTTTACAAATTGTTTTAGAATTTGCAAATGGTATTTTCCTTTCTATATCAGACCAGTAAAATTTTAAAGAATATTTTCTCCAACTAAATTGCAATAGAGTTATCTGTTTTAGTTTTTTAGTTTTTTGTTTTTTTGTAGTGAAAGGATAGATAGCATTAGATAAGCGTTCGGGGTCTCAGGTTACAGATTCCGTAGTGCATGAAATGTCCACATGCATATTCTGTTTTAGTTTACCTTATTCATATTACAGGATGAACTATTCAAAATGGAGGCTTTAACTTTTTGGAGTTGAATGATGTTGGTGCGTGGTCCACCTAACTTTTTAGCCTGCACTTGCATGTGCATTGACCAGCCACATGATGAAAGAAATGTATTTGAGAATAACTTCCCAGAAGCCTTATTCACAAAGGGATAGATTCTGAAAAATTTTAGAGTTCTTTGAAATGTGATGACCTTAGCATGGGATTTGAAATGATGTTTTATTATCCTGGATGCATTGAGTTTTTGTCTGTGGTCGTTCCTTTTTTTTTCTCTGTATTTTGATGGTGGGACTCAAGGTCAAGCATATGCTTACAATGTTGACTTATCCTTCTTTCTTTAAAGTTGGTGAAGCTTTTATTTTTTGGATGAGGTTCACTACCTTTTGTTCTCTCCTTTCCTATTTCAGATCGTTTCTCAAAATGTCAAGGTGGAACATCACCCAGGAGGAGGGCATTGGTTTGCTGCTGGTCTCTCTCCAAATGTGATCGTCTCCCTTATGTTTTTACTTGTCTCTTAAATTTCTTTGATCAAAGATTTCCTGCCAGAAAATTGAACTGTTTATTTTATGAAATCTTTATTGTTATTTTCTGGGCAGGTAACAAATAAGAGCAGGATATCCCTGCATGGAAGCCCTAACTTTCAGGCTTTGCCTTATGGATATGGCTCTAGTTATGGCAGCTTAGGAAGCTATGGCAGCTACCATGATGGAATGGCCCTCAGTAGCAGCTATGGAAGCTATGGAGATAATTCAAACATTTTTGCATATTACTCGCCCTGCGGTCCATCTACAATGAATATCAATGGTCCAAATGGAAATGTGTTTGGGAATAGCCCTGATGCTAGAAGGAGGGTGCCTTCTTTTTCACAGGGTAATTCAGTAGGCCTGTCCACCCCGGGAAACTTTGCACCATTGCCCCTTGGTACTAGCCCTTCACAATTTACCCCACCAAGCTCATACAGTCAATTTCCCGTGGGTTCCCCTGGGCAATTTGGCCCGTCATCTCCAGCAAGAGGAAGTCTTCAGGGGTCACCTCTAGGAAAGACAGGCGCAATGATACCAACCAATAGAAGAATGGGCTGGGGTTATTCTGGGAGTGCTCAAGCACAGGAAAATGCCTCATCATTCCATTGGCGAGGAACTTCTTCTGATGATATGAATTGCAACCCAGCTGAGGGTAACTGTAGTAATTCCAGTGATCGGCTATTACACCTTCCTTCGGCTTGTGAGTCATTCAGCTCTAAACAACAAGGAAGTCGTGACAGAGTTGTTTCTGGTTTCTCCATGGTGGAGAATTTATCTGGTAATTTTATGCCTGTTAATAGACAATGTCCTGAAACTCTAGAAGGAGCCGGTCAATCGGAAGCAAGCTTATCCTTGCCTGATCCAGGAGATTGGGATCCTAGCTACAGGTTAGCGTTGGAAGTATTCTACTTCTACCAGTAATCAAGTTTTGAATGAGTTTGAGCATTTTTTTATTGGTATACTTCTTTTGAGTATTTAGATTGATTAGGTGGGGTATTAGAGCAACACACTCAATCTATTTTTGTTTGTTTGTCTGTTCGGCAATTCTGAAATTTTTGTCCTGTGATGAGATTTTTCAGAATAAGATCCTTTAATTGGAGGTAGGTAGTGTTTTGCTCCTTAAGTGTCCCAGGGAAGATTATTTTGCTATTGCGCAGTTAAAGGCTGCTTCCTTCACATCGAAGATTTTTTATGCTCTCTATGATGGTTGCACTCGTTAGAATAGTTTGCAAAATGTGGAATGACCTTTTCTCTGCCACTAGGTAAATCGTAGGAGGTACTATTTGTTGTTGTGGTAAAACTTAGTTTTCAGTGACACCCAATTATGACATAGTAATGTGTTTCCTGGTAAACCTGAAAACCTAGACAGGTCTTCTAGCATGTGTGCTGTCTACAAGGTTAACCTCAAGGACTATGACAAGATCCTTGAGACGAGTTAACGGGATGGAGTAGCGTAGCGAAAATAGGAGAAATCACAAAAAAAAAGAGAAAACGAATAAGATGAAGGGAAAGATAGAGAATTCTAAGGTTTATAAGAAAACCTAAAAAAATTCTTAAAATCAAATAATATGGTAAAAATAACAACTATCTTTTTTAGAAAACCTATGGCCTTATTTCTATAAAAAAGAAATCTAATGTGATATTCCTAAAATACCCCTAATATTATAAAATTTAAAAATAATAATATGCACCTGCATTAATCTCCCGGGGTTGGAAAAGTTTGCGACTCTGGTGCGGAAACTTCGACGATCTCGGCATAAATTTTATGATCAAACTTCTTTAACTCTTCCTCATCCTTAGCTGCCAAATCATTTGAAAATTCTGAACTTAAAGCACCTTCGTTGAATTGTGAATCCTGATTGGTGCATTCTTGAGCAATAGTTGCCTTCTCAAAGGTTGCCTTTGCTTCTCTGACAGTATTATCATACTTCATCTCGCATTCATCTGCCTTTTCTTCAGTAGAGTGAGCTTTTTCCTTGGCATGAAAGTTCACTTTTGAACTACAAAACGCTCCGATGAGCGAGTACACCTTGTTTGGATTTCGAACCAACTCCTTGTGCTGGAAGTCGCCAATCAGTTTGAGCATAAGTTTCCTAGAGAGGACCTGACCATCTTTTTCAAGAGACTCCAATGTCCCGTCGTGATATATTGAAGGTAATGGCAAGTCCTTGCTATTGGAGTCCAGAAGACCAATAACAACAAGGATAAAAATGTACTCTTTGACCGGTTGCCTTGGGTTCAGGGGTACCCCTGGGCTCAATTTCAAGGAGAAAGTATTGGCCTCGGCATTGTAATGAGAAGATACTCTTACAGGGGGAACCCCAACCGCTTGTCCATCATGTCTTTTAAAGTAAAGATCCATTCCCTTTCGGAAGCCTTGAGGTCCCAATAAGGTCTTGTACATCTTGACGACTTCAACTCCCTTTTCAGACACCATCACTGTATAAAATATGTCCATATTGATATAAGAATGGGGTATCACGGGATCAGCAATAGGCCCAACATCATCCTGAGGAAATTGAGAAATTTGAAGCCTTGAAACATTAACAATACGCTTCATAGTCCGACTACCCATGTCAGAAGAAAATTCCTGATCTCTGAAAACTGTGAGACCTTCCTTTAGACTGAGTTGAAACCAGTCACGATAGCTAACCCTGTTGCCAGTCCAGTTGTGGAAATACTCGTGGCCAATAATGCCTAAAATTGCAGCATAGTTCCCATAATAAGATGTTTCTTGGGAAGCCAGGACAAGTTTAGAATTGAAAATAGTGACTCATTTTTCATAGCGCCCATTTTAAAATCTGGAACAACAACGATGTAGAAAGGATCCAAGTCATACTCGAGATCAAAGACTTATTCGTTCCACTTCATCGCAACCTTAAGTGAATACAGAGCACGTGCAATCTTAGGTATGTTTTGTGCAAGAGTCCAGATTCGGAGTTTGACTTTACGACCAAAACGAGTAACAAATGAATCATCTCTGCTCTCTAGCTTTCGAGCCACCAACGCAAACAAATAGCAATGTTTCTTGAAGGGATCATCCCGGATAGTATAATGTCTCCCTACCTCAAGATCTCCTTGTTCAATGCATATCTTCCTTAAATATTCTCTATTGTCCAAAACGAAAGGCTCATCAACGCCACCTTCACGGGCCTTTCGTCCAGATGCTCTCACACGTATATGCTTAGTCATCTGAGTGACCAGTGATAGTCGATCTAATGCAGCTTCATCAATTCCACCCATATCACTCTCCCCACGTTGGAAAAGTAAACTCCGGCGGCTTAGAAATTCTTGTGTAGTTATCATATCCTTCTTTGCTCTCGTCCATGAATTCATTGTCACCAAATGATCCTACAATTCTTCCCCCAATTGTTGCCAACTCTTTGACGTTTTTCCTTGGAGGTTGGAATGTGTACATCTTGCTTTGTTCATAAGGGTTGAGATAAGTCTCCTCCGCATTTGTGACCCTTCGCTATGTGCTATAACATCATAAACTTCACTTTCACGAGTGTTGATCATCTTATGCATATGCCAGTCTTCAATTTCCACTTGAGCAATAGACATGACCCCTTCAATGACGACCGACTCTCTTTCAATGGAATACACATCGATATCTTCATACTCATCAGGATATTCATCAAAAATAGGTTTTATTTCTTCGCCAAACTTTTCTTCTGCCTTCCAGTCTTGATATTCATCAGCGAGCATCTTATCGCCAAAGTCTGCAACTCCAATTTGGATTCCACCACCGTTAAGATCTTGGGCATATCGCTCTTCTAATCCACCTCCTCCTGTATTGTTTACAGGTCCTGCTTTACAGAAAGGATTGATTTTGATTGCATCAAATTCATCCTTAGTTCTACCTTCCGGTATGTCTAAGGGATTGTGGTTGTCTTCCGGATCTCCATTCGGGCTCCCACGCGTTCCTGTCACAGTAGCAGCAACTCTTGGACTGTTTGCGATAGATCTTTAAGCATACTTCGCATCTCAACAAGTTTTGTTTGTTGGTGTTGAACCCCTCTCCCACGGCCTCTGCCACGATTAGCCATCGTAAAACCCTAAACTCGAACCCTCAAGTAGAACTCCGCTCTGATGTCAATTGATGGAGTAGCGTAGCGGAAATAGAAAAAAAAAACGAATAGGATGAAGGGAACGATAGAGAAAAGGTTTGTAAGAAAACCTAAATAAATTCTTAAAATCAAATAATAGGGTAAAAATAACAACTATTCTCCTTAGAAAATCTAATGCCTTATTTATACTAATAAAGAAATCTAATGTGATATTTCTGAAATACCCCTAATATTATAAAATTTAAAAATAATAATATGCTCCTGCAGCGTAATGCCTTGCACACACACTCCAACAAATAAAAGGCCAAGCTGATAAATATCTTCCTGATAAATATCACCTTGCCAAGCTGCCTAGGATAAAGTAGATCCTTTAGTGAGGAAAGCATCTCAGGCATTTTCTGTGCATGTTAAGTGATTTGGCTAATAGAGAGTTCTGAAGGATACATGTATGGAACCTGATCTATGCAAAATATTTGTGGATAGTTTATTTCCATACCTTAAAGAGACTAATAGTTGGTGAAGGAACGTGAACCATTGCGTCAAAATTTTCAGTCATATTTATTGACATGGGAGGCAACAAAGAAAACTCGGTAGTGAGCAGTTAGTTCCTGCTTATACGCCATGCATCCTTTGAACAGTTAATTTTTCCTTGATCAAGATTTACTGACAGAGCATTGAACCGGGTTCTATTATTTCCCGTATGATAGTATCCAGAGCTTTTAGTATTGTATTGTAAAATTAGTATTGTAAAATTTAGCTGGTCTGGCATTATCTCTGGTTCAGGGAGGGGGTTAATCAATAGGCTACAGTCTAGGGGCCTGACCTTTTTGAGCCAAACTATTAAGGTGATAAAAGCAGGGTGCAAATGTTGGATATTTTCTAGTAATGAACACCAGTCACGCTGATAGATGGATTTTGATGCCCTGATTTCACTTTTAACGACAAGACTGCTCTGCTCTGTTTGGGAGCATAGGTAAAGGAGATGAGGAAAGAAACATTGAGTTAAAAAGTGGAACTAGACCCGTGTAGTTTCTCACTCTCTCATAAGTAACACTTCTTTTCATCCTTGCTGCTTTCTTTTACTTAATCTCATAGCTGCTAACACATCGAGGTGCCCACCTTTTTTTTGTCTGTTTTGGTTCAGTGATGAACAGCTATTGCAAGATGATCCCGCAGATCCAAGCTCAGTAGCCATCGAGTTTGACAAAGCAATGCATTTTGGTACTTCACAAGTTTCAGTGGTTGGAACATCACAGAACTCGAAAGCAAGGTAACTGTTAACTGAAGTTTGTCTAAGAGAGCATTGTCTGTACTGGGATAAAAGGAGCAGTCTGATCCAAAAAGATAGTATTTTTATAGGGGAATTGTCTTGTGAGATTGAAGATGGTATTGTTGTGAACATTAGCATAGCGATGCAGAAGCAAAGGAGAACCAGGGTGATCTATGCTATTATGGAGATATGGTATACCTAATTTTATATTATTTTACCAACTTTGCTCTGTTTCTTAAATTGCAGACAGCGTGCCCCTGTTCAAGCTTTGTCCCAGTCTGAGTTGGGGAGAGGTCCATCCCAAGACCTACAGAGTGGACGTATACACAGCAAGTCAAAGCCTTCAATTTCCATGGCACAACACTACAATTCTTTGAGTCGGTTGGGACAACAACCTGCCCAGCGACTAAGTCATGGTAGAAATGTATATGGACGAGCTAGCGAATGGAATCAGCACAAGGTTCAGTCTCCTGCTTCTAGCTTTGGAGGTGGCGGTCAGCATTCAGCTGGAAGTAGCTCTTTTTTCAATACCATGGCATGGGGTAATCCATAATCCTTTTTCCACCCAATTGTTGCTGTCATTTCAAAGTCATGCAGCTGGAAGGGTCAATTTGATATAAATATATACATCTCTCTCTCTCTCTGTCTCTCTTGTGAACCTTAATTAGGACAAAGGGCCAGCGATGCTTTCACGAGCGTCCGACCAACATCCCGGGGAAGGAAAGAATCTGGGGGAATATCTTGACAGTGAAATAAGTTGTTTTGGAACCGGTCTGCAGGGCGACTCATGCTTGGTTTTCCTGTGGTGTCTCGGGGCTTCTGGATATAATCTTGTCAGGCCAATATCACACTACATGGGTAAGTTATGGTCCATCCTGGGCTCTTTCTCTTGGAGGTGTTTGCATCATTCATGTCATTCACTTTCGAGGAAGTGAGTCTTAATTGGGAGGGGTATGGATGTAATGTGGTTGCTTATCTTGTGAAAATATCTTTCTTTCCTTACCTTTTCCCTTTAATAACTTCCGATATAATCTTTGAGCCTGCCCTTTTCACAAATATTTTCTTTCATTATTTCACTTGAAGAAAATATAGGCTTCGTAATTTACTTTATTTTATTATTTTTCGTTTACGTCCGGCGGTACAGTTTTCCCTGAATATTGAATATCAAGACAACTTATGTGGGAACTAAACAGGTTGCCGATTAGCTTTGAGGTCATAATGTCGAAATTAGAGTCAATAATAACGTGAACCCTGCACATGCGTTGCCGTCGTTGTCCTTAGTGGGGAAGCTGCTACCGTTCCATCCGCAAGAGATGCCGCTCTCGTTGCTATATTTTGTCACTTTTTAGTAATATAATACTAACAGTACCATTCATTAGTAAACGGTTAGCAACGGGCCTGTGGGTTTAGTAAAATATTAGAACGAATATATGGACTTTTACTAAATTACGCTATTGAACCGATAAAATGTATAAAAGCATATCTACTGATTTACTAAAAAGTGTTATGTACTAAATTTAACATGTAAAGTCGTCGTACATTTTACTAATTAATTACTAATAGGTTTATTACTATTTTACCAAATGATTGTTAGTAAATTACTAAACAACAACGGAGCTTAGTAAATTACCACAATTTACTAACTCATTTAGTAAAATAGTACTAAATATATTAGTAATTGATTAATAAAATTTATAACACCTATTACTATTTACACAAGCGAAAATTTACCAAGCCAAATGTGCTTTTATTAAGCCATGGTACTGTTTAGTAATTTACTAAGGAATTACTAAAAATTTTAGTAAATAATTACTAAACTTTCTGTAAAGTGCTTAGTAATTTATTAACAATTTACTAACTCATTTAGTAAAATAGTATTAAACATATTAGCAATTGGTTAGTAAAATGTACGACGCCCATTACTGTTTGCACAAGAGACAATTTACTAAGCCTAATGGGCTTTTACTGAGCCACAGTACTATTTAGTAATTTACTAAGAAATTACTAAAAAATTTAGTAAATAATTACTAAACTTCCCTTAGTAATTTACTAAGCTTCGTTACTGTTTAGTAAGTTACTAAGAATTTACTAACACATTTAGTAAAATAGTACTAAACCTATTAGTAATTGATTAATAACATTTACAACAACCATTACTATTCACACAAGAGACTCCAATGGACTTTTACTAAGCCACGGTACTATTTAATATTTTACTAATAAATTACTAAAAAAATAATAAATAATTACTAAACTCCCCGTAAAGTGCTTAATAAAATGTACAATGACTTAACAGGTTAAATTTAGTACATAACATTGTTTAGAAAAATATTATACATACTTTTGTACATTTTATCAGTACATTAACGTAATTTAGTAAAAGTCCATACATTTGTACTAATGTTTTACTAAGCCCAAAGGCCCGTTGCTAAGCTTTTACTAATTAATGGTACTGTTTAGTATTACATTACTAAAAATTTGACAAAACTTAGTAATGGGAGCGGCATCTCCAGTGGGAGGGACAGTAGCCGCTTCCTCCTTTGTGAAATTAGCGTCGGAGCTACTTTACCCATCTCGTGGAGTTTTGCCGATTGTCCTTGAGGGAAAGGTGTCGACATATAATAATGTCAAAGTTGGCGCTAATAATAATGCTAAGGTTGTTCAGATGTCGCCGCAAGTGTAATCAGCGTTGGAGCCAAACTCGTCACAATCGTCACAAGGTCAATGGATTCGGTGTTGATCCCATGAGTTTAATGTAGAAACTGGTCCTCGATGTAGAAACGTTACTTAAGTGTACGGGGCTTAAACTTTTGGTTTATATTATGTAGTTTAATACGCCCCTCAAGCCGAATTGGCCTAGGTTCTGTTAGTGTGCGTAGTATGTGCCAATACATATGTGAATTTTTTTTAATAAAAGCAAGTATTTATTGTTCATTAATTACTTTTCTTCTCGTAATTAATTTACGATAAAGTCTCATAAATTGAGTATTTGTCATTCTAAAATTGTCCTTATTTGGATAAATGTTTTGAGAAGACGTGAACATCTAGATTAATAGTGAATATATCTCAGGTTGAGTTTAGACCGAGGGATGGATATTCAAGTTATACTTGGGAGTGCCCAAATTTAGAGGTACACTAGACACGACACGTTTATAGAGATTGATCACGCTTGTTGAAGGCGGCAAATTAAAATACTCTAACGAACCTAAGTAACTCATAGATAGGGCAAATAGATGTCGTTCCCACAAAGAATCAATAGAGAAAGTTTACTAGCGATCGCACGATTAACTAAACTGAGGTCAAGTCAACAAAGATAAAAGATGATGAAACTGAAATTAAACGCAAAGATAAAAAGATGAGTCAATCAAATGGGAAAAGCCTAGGACGATCAACTTCCCCTAACGAATTAATCAACTCGTTCCTTTGCTTCTCCAGTTATCGATTCTCAAGTTATTAACCCAAGGTTTGATTATCTTCTTACGCCTCTCTTGAGTGCTCTAAGGACGTATTCCCTTTATCGAGCTAATCATTCTATTCCTAGGTAATTAACTAGTGAGAACCCATTATGTGTCAACCCTAAATGGTTACCTAAGGTGATCCGGTATATTCCTATCATTCTCACGGATTTTATATTCCTATCCAATCTACGGCTTAACCTAAACAACTTTTTCAAGCCCGATTAAGTTTCCAGACCAAATTAATTAGTGGCCAGTCAATTAAGCGCTTTAAGATCAAGATATGGATAAATAACCGCACAAATTCAAATAACACGAAGAAAAGAAATCACTTGTTAAATAAAATCGTTAGGTTCTCTTGAAGTCCTAGAAAATAAAATTAGTTCATAATGGAAAAAACCATCCATCCAAGTTTAATAGAAAATGACAAATACATAGAAAGCACGAGACAAAGAGAAAAGAAACATCCTCTCGATCTTCCGATCTGGAAAGTAGTAGCCTCGTCTTGATCTCCCCTTGAATCCCTAGCCGTCACCTCCTTCTCTGTCTCCTGGTCGAATGTTTTCTCCCCAAAAAGAGTTGTCCGCCTCTAGGGTTTCACTTAGAAAAATAAATAATCTCCCTAAAAGATTTCTTAAAATTTTCTAATATTCTAAAAAACTAAAACAAATCTCCTAAGGAAATAAAGATAAAATTACCTAAAGGGATTGAATAAGGTAACTAATTGATGCTACTTTCCATTTATAATTCAACTCGGAGAAGACTTGAAGTGTTTCACGCGGTTTTGTACAGATTGCGGGAGGTCACGTCCTTTTAGCAGACGAACGCGTCCTTGCCTTTACAAATTTCCCAAGGTCACGGCCTTCAGATCATAAGGACGCGTCCTGCTGCTCTTTGCCCTTTGTCGCCCATCTTTCTCAATTTTAGTCCAAACTTCAAGTTTCCCCTCGTTCTCCTGCACCAAATTAAAACAAAACCAAGAGGCATCAACAAGAAAACTAATTATCCCTAAATATAATTACTATTGTAAAACTAAATTAAATAGAAAATGAAATAAAACCTACTAAAAAACTATCAATACTTGCATGACTAATCATATAAAGCATCTTTGAGACTGTGAAATAACTCTACTTTCGTAGAGTTATCAGAGATCACCACATGTTAAGCGTCATTAGTCACTTCTTTTGTTGAACGAGTGTAACTGATCCATTGAATTGAGACCTTCATTTATTTTATGTGCGTAGTTATGCACTTTGAAACCGTTAAAATCAGTTTTTTATCGGATTGTGAGTAATATGTTTATTGGGTTTATAGTAAAGCGTGTTTAGTCAATATAGGATTCATCGCCTTCTGGGATTAGAGAGTTGATAGCTTTGCCTCTTGATTGAGAAATTATTGCTTTTATGTACACGGTTGTGGAAGAATATATATCACTCGAGTTAAGATTTATTATATCTCGAAAATCAAGTAAAAGGATTAATTTCGTGATGACGCATGATGCACAGAATTAATTGAGATGTTTGTGAGATGAAAAGATTGAAAAATACAATAATCGGTTCAATGTGGTTTTGGTTCATGATCAATTTTCTATTATGTTGGGTTGTTGAAAATTATTGCCACGATTACCTCATTCTGCGTGGATGTATACTGCCTTCACGGTCGCACATAAAAGAACGTTGACAAAAACATTATTTATTTATTTTTTATGGATATTAAAATTAAAAATATATGAATTTCATAATTAAAATTTTTTGAATAATAAATGGATTCTAAAATATCATAAGCATTAAATGCTAGTTTTGAATTTAAGGTGGTTGAAAGAATAAGTATGATGCGTACGTGCACCATCAGATAATTATAATATATAATAATATTATATTTGTGTCGTAATTATCAGATGTGGGTCATTGAGGAAAAAAGGTCGATAGGGTCGTCAAAAGGGGATTAATTGGATGGGGTCGTCAGAAGAAAGAGCAAATGAAGATTGTCGGAGAAAATAAAATGTGGTCGTTTGAGTCAAAAAAGGAAGACATAAGGGGTTGTTGGAAAAATAAGACCCATAGAGGAAGACATGATGAGGTCGTCGAAGGAAGAAGACCCTTTGGGTCGTCGGATATATGGTGGCAGAGGAGGTGGAAGGTGTAACGACCCAACATTTTATAAATTTCCAATGTGAATGACGAGAAAGAATTTGTATTTTGTTGATACGTAATGAAATGAATATCCCTATAATGTATTGTCATCCTTCAACGAACAAAAATTCATCGAGACGACTTTAAGGAAAATAGTTCTAAACATGAAACTTATAGATCATTGAAATAAGAAGGTAATGCAACAAATTGAGGTCAATTAAAGCTTTATAGACAAAGTTATCCCTCGTCGACCGGACAATGTTTTTCCATTGACAATCATATTGTTGTAGTTATTAGTTCATCTTCGATCGGTCATAACTCGACCAAGATGTCATTAAATTAAAATGTTCAAAACATGAAAGTCATTAAAATTTAATAAAGGAAGCTAGCCGAACTTGTTTCTGGCTACATAGAGCCCTGTCAATGAAGTTATGCCTCGTCAACCGAAGCAGTATTTCCCATTGATGGCAGAATTGTTGTATTTTGTAAGTCGATCTTCGACCGACCAAAACTTGACCGAAACGATCTCGAATCGCGAAGTGTGCTCGAATTTGTATCGGATCAGAGGACCCGAAATCCCCTTACATTGCCAGATGGGAGGATTCGTCCACGGTTGATGAGAAAATGGAAGACCGGATGTGACGATATGAGCCCCTTGCGTCGCGAGCATGCAGTAATGCTAGGATCCGCTTGCCCCCTTATGATGGCTGTGAGGACCCAGGCATTTAATCCATAATAATGGGAAGGGTTCCACTTATGTGCGAGGGGTTGATGATAAGAATAATAAAAGGAGTCCTGTGGAGTTTTCATGAATATCAGTGATGCGAGTACCGGAAGGATGATTGTATGGTGATGTGGGACAAACAGTAAATGGAAGTGGCCGAGTTATACAAGTGTCAGAGTAGTTGGTCGTGTTTAGCTTTGATTAATGTCTTCTTGTGTGTTTGCAATGTTAAATTCTACGTGTTCCGGTCAATTAGGAGGCGTCCGGTAGGATATCGTGCTGATCTAGGCGTAGAATTCGAAAATAATCTAATATTACATTATTATTGTAATTGGAGCCAGTGTTTAAAGTGTAAGAAGGTTGTTTTCAACAATTAATAAATTTTAAATCAGTTTAGGTGGTATCAAATCCTAAGTTACTCATGGAATAAAGGAATGAATGTTTAGTCGCAATGAATCGGTTTTGTGTAAAAATGAATGAATCAGTTTTGTGTAATTGGAGCCAAGTGTTTAAAGCGTTAGATGGTTGTTTTCAATAATTAATAAATTTTAGATCCCTTTAGAGTGAGTCGTTGCAGGAGGAAGATTAGTTGAAGATATGGTGACCGGGGCAACGACGGACTCGACAAGGAGTTCATGAACAATGTTACCATGTACGTTTAATTTAATTTTTTTCCAACGAAAAAAGTTTATAAAATTCCTGAACCACTATCTCTAAGAATAAGCGACTTCGGTCCACAAAGGAATTCCCTTCGACTTTTATTTTTCCCTTTATTTTAGTCAGGAGAAAGTTCTTCAAAAAAATTTAAAGTATAACGCTTAGTGTTTTTTTGCTTTCATTTTATTTGCCTTTTTATTTTGCACGGAAAATGTTGTCACATGAAGTAGCGGCTTCCTTCTACTCACAAGACTTTGTAGGAACTCGCTACTCCAAGTAGTGACTTCCTTCGAGAAAAGTTTTCATTTAAAGTTGTTGTTGCTGTAACAATGGCACTGAGAGGGGGATGAATTATTTTAATGACATTTTTAGCCGTTTTACAACTAAAAGAACCCAGTAGTGGAAGGTTAGGTTTCTGTATGTTATATAACACTTATACACAGTAGATCTCAAAGTGAATTACTTGATGAGAGAATGACCAGCCAAAGTCTGATCTAGAATGTGATTATGCAGTCCTGAGAAGGTTTTTACAGTAGCAGAAAGTTGATGCTTCTGCTATTAAGGTTCTATAGATCCGACCACCTTAAGCGTGATCAGCAAGATATACTCCAAGATCTGAAAGATACTTGTAGTAGCAAAAGGTTGTCGCAGAACCTTATAGGTTTCTGCACTATCAAGAGATGATATGTGAAAACTAGATCGAAGGAAACAACTCCAGAACCTGATTGATTTCTGTAGCATAAGATGTTTGATGCAGGACCTTTTGAGTCTCTGCTCATATGTTTGCATTGTGTCTGTTAATTTGTTTCTCTATTTAGGTTTTTGTTGAATGCTCACTAACATAACCGTTTGCGCAGGAAGTAAATGAAATACAGAAGGTTTATAGTGATTCGGCAATTGCCTACTCCACTCTTCACCCTTATAGGATGGAATTCACTGTTGAACATTTATAGCGAATACAAGACTAACAGACGAAATAAAACACCCCTGTAGAAGATATTCTAGATAGCCTTTCGACTTTTCCACAAAGGATGTACTAGCAGAAGGTACTAAGACACTTCTATAGTGTAGAAGGTGATGTAGATAGCCCTTCGGCTTTTCTTCTCACAGAAACCCTATGTGTTGTCATCAATAACCCTTTGGGTCATGCCTAGAGATCTGTGACTAACTCCAGAAACTTTGTGGATGAGGTTCTTCATTGAAGACAGTGACTAACTCCACAATCCCTGTGGTTAGGGTTCTGTAGAACGTGACAGCTCCACGCAAGCACGTAGCGGCCCTACGTAGGCAGAGACAACCCCTTTATCCTAGGGCAAATTTTCCCTCTGGCGGTACCACGACGTGTTTGGTTCCTCACTAGGGCTTCCCCAATGCTTGGTTCCTCACCAAGACTTCCAGAAGCAGACAACAACCGTGGGGCTTCTCTAAATCCTACAGCAGGTACTTCCCTTTTGCAGAAACACAAATGACAGTGCCTCACCGTGAATCTCCCAAACGCGGCCCTTCTTCTACTCACTGCCCTGGCACGTACACACCTCGACTTCTTCCTATGCTTGATGCACATCCGCCACGCCACAGTGCAGCCAGATTCTTCACGACCTCACTCATGCCCGGCACAACTTACACACTGGACACCTTCTTTCTGCACACACGAGCAAACCGGTTACAAAACAACTCATACCTGTACCTCACCAAATTCCTCCAGACGCGACTCTTCTTTTGCTCACTGCCCTGGAACGTATACACCTTAACTTCTCCTTAAGCCTGATGCACATCCGTCAGGCCAAGTGTAACCAGATCCCCACTGCCTCACTCACGTCCGATGTAGCTTGTACCATTAGCACTAGCTTTCTGCAACCGAATGCTCAACCCCAAAGAGATTGAAAACTCACAAGTCTCTCGGGCTACAATACACTCACTGTACACGTAAGTCCTCCACTACTTTCTATCTGAAAAATGATCATATCTTATACAAAATATAAACACATATTTACAGAAGGTAAAGTAGCTGACGGAAGGCTCTACGAAACAAAGAAACAAAATGTCAGCCAAATAAAACATTTCCTTATTGTAAGATATGCTTTGTATCACTTAAGAATCAATCATGTCATCGAGTCATGATTGTGTTCACGATCCTAAGAGATAAGGCTTGCAGAAGATTCAGACATATAAGATCTATCATGCTTATGTAAATGGAAATCAAATAATCTTGGTTTCCATAATTGGTTGGCAGACCTTCTGCGTGTGGGGTGCGTCTAGAATTGTCCTCTGCCATGATTCATAAAGAATATGGACGTAATTAGATGCAAGAGGAAGGATTAATTGACCATTCAGATCAATCAGCAGAACCTTGCATCAATACTTTCCATATATAAAGTGATTTCTTCCCTTAAATAGAGTAGATCAATTCACATGAAAATAAATTGTAAACAAAATGATTTAAAAATATATTATTTAAATAATCCATATATTTAAATAACGATGGCGGGAGGGGAGAGAGAAGAAAAGGAGGGAGGGGAAGAGGGAAAGGGTCGAGCGGAGAAAGGGAAGGAAAGGAGAATGAGAGAGAAGAAATGGAGGAAGGGGAAGGGGAAGGGGGAGAAGAGGGAAAGTGTGCGGGAGGGGGGAAAGGAAAAAAACAGGAAGGCAGACCCGTCCTTGGCCTTATTATTTGAGGAGTGGGTTTTAAAAACTCGTGTTTTTTTTAAATTCGCCATCACGACGGTAAATTCGATATTTTGGAAACTTCGACAGTATTTTATATATTTTTTTAAAACTAACCATATTTTCGTACAAATCTCTTCGTTCATTGCCCTCGTACAGACTCTATTAGACCATATGAGTCTTTTGTCACGATAATGAAATCTGTATATGTTATGGTTGTTCTCTATATATCCTTCACCCTTTACCAGCTTTGTCAATCTCCTACAGCCATTCTTTCTGCTTCGTTCGGGACACCTCGTTCATATCCCATTACCCCTATTAGTATTGTCCCGTATCAATAAGTAGTTGGACAACTTGTACATGTAAATATTTCGTCCTATAACATTCGTTGTTTCTTTATTTTTAAGAAATTGATGATTAAATATTTCGTCCTATAACATTCATTTAAATGGAAATTAAATTATACCACAAACATCCGAATCGTTTTAATAGGGAAATGCATAAATTGTGTCATTTCGTGTTCCAATTAGCAATTCCTAATTTATGGCTTGCACGAGTAAATTCCTGTAAAACGGTAACTCTGAAAGAGGACAACACTCTCCCTCGATTAAGTCATTATTGTGATGGGTTCAAGCGTATGGCCATGTTTCGCCACATGGAGCCCCCAAATTATCCTCAGAACAACAGAGCCAGGGTTGGTAGAGAAAGCGGCCCATGAGATCCATTATTTCTTCCTCTTCCTCGGTTAAAAAACTTCTGGTAATAAAAAATTAATACGAAATGGGGGAAATTAAATAAATAAATAGCCGGCTATCCACTCGAATCCCTTGTCAATTTCTTTCTTCGTTTTGTTTCCATTCTTAAATTATGTGAATTTTCCCAGGGCGGAACAAAACGCTGAAACAGAAGGACTAGGATTACTAGTACCAGTAATACTACGGCCGGGCACGACATCTTCTTGACTTCCACCACCCCCCCCCCCCCCCCCCCCCCCAACCCCACCACCTCTCCATCCCTCCGGTAATCACGCGACGCACCAATCCCATCACTCCCCTCCCCCTTCAATTTAAATTATCTTATTTTATAACGTTATTTCCTTTTTATTGTTAGTTAATAAATAAATTGAAAAATAACGAAGGAAAAAGAAAAAGACACGACCGTCCAGCGAATGCTTCTCTTGTCTCCCTCTCTCTCCGTTGTCTCTCTCGGTGTGTGTCTGTGAAGGCGACCCCGACCGCATTCCTACTCACCCCGTCTCCCAAAATCCTCGTATCTTCCTTTTTAGGTTTTTGGGGTTTTGGTCAAAATGGGAAGAAGAAGAAGAAGAAGATCCACAACAACGTCGACTCCACAGCTGGTTGTGACCACTTCCGTTTGACGCCTTCCTTCTGAACCTCCTCCTCATACCCACAAGGGTCTTTTTGCTTGTTTATTGCAGTGTCTTGGGGCACACATCCCTGACCATCTCCTCCTTTTCTTCTCTTCTCCTGCTTTCCACTTCTGATTCCCTTTTGCCGGCGGGGGCCTCCATTTCTTGGGTCTTTTCTTGGTACCCCATAGGATCTGAATCTGGAGGACAAAAGGAGATGGCTTCCAAGTTTTTGAAGGCCACCAGATCCTCCCTTTCACCCTCCTCTGATCCCAACGATCCCATCATGCCGCCTCCATTACCTCCCACTGTCACCTTTGGTCGGAGAACTTCCTCCGGTCGCTACGTCAGCTACTCCCGGGATGACCTCGACAGCGAACTCGGGAGCTCCGACTTCGTCAACTACACCGTCCACATACCCCCTACCCCCGACAACCAGCCCATGGACGTCTCTATTTCCCAGAAGGTCGAGGAGCAGTACGTCTCTAATTCTCTCTTCACCGGTGGTTTTAACAGCGTCACCCGAGCTCACCTCATGGACAAGGTCATCGACTCCGGAGCCAGCCACCCCCAGATGGCTGGGGCCAAGGGTTCTTCTTGTGCCATCCCTGGCTGTGACGCCAAGGTCATGAGTGATGAGCGTGGCCTCGACATCCTGCCCTGCGAGTGTGACTTTAAGATTTGCCGCGATTGCTACATGGATGCCGTGAAGACTGGGGGCGGGATCTGCCCTGGATGTAAAGAGCCCTATAAGAACACCGACTTGGATGAGATTGCCGTGGATAATGCCCGTCCTCTTTCTCTCCCGCCCCCCGTTGGCATGTCTAAGAACGAGCGCCGGTTGTCCTTGATGAAGTCCACCAAATCAATGCTGACGAGGAGCCAAACTGGCGACTTTGATCACAACAGGTGGTTGTTTGAAACTAGGGGCACCTATGGATATGGTAACGCTATATGGCCCAAGGATGGAGGCTTCGGAAATGGGAAAGAAGATGATGTAGCAGAGCCGGCTGAATTGTTGCACAAGCCTTGGAGGCCGCTTACCAGGAAGCTCAAGATCCCTGCTGCAGTTCTCAGCCCATATAGGTATAATCATCCCTCAAAACCACATTATCAAAACTCGTGGATTATTATTGTCGCTCTTTTACTAAAGTTCTCAGTTCCAGATACCCATTGCTTTGTGGCTGATTGTTGAACCGATGTCTGGACATGTATGATCACTTCGTGTATGCCTTTCATCAACTTATGTAAATAAAAGTGAACAAAAATCAGATAAAGAAAATTGTACACCACAGTTGAGTACCAGCATATGGATGATGTACCACCCTGACAACAATAGAGATCAACCACAGCCAAATTCCTGTTTGTGAAACTTAATGAACAGACTTTGGGAGAATAGGAAAACTTGTATGCGCGTCTATTCAAGTTCATTGTCCTCAGATTTTGCATTTGCTGACTTGCAGGCTTCTGATTGTTGTTCGAATGGTTGCACTTGCGTTGTTCTTGCAATGGAGATTGACTAATCCTAATAAGGCTGCTCTCTGGCTGTGGGGAATGTCCGTGGTTTGTGAATTGTGGTTTGCTTTCTCTTGGCTGCTTGACCAACTGCCAAAGCTCTGCCCAGTGAATCGCGCTACGGACCTTAATGTCCTGAAAGAGAAATTTGAAACACCAACTTTGAACAATCCAACTGGGAAATCCGATCTCCCCGGCATAGATATTTTTGTCTCCACCGCCGACCCGGAAAAAGAGCCGCCTCTTGTAACAGCAAACACTATATTGTCCATTCTTGCTGCCGACTACCCAGTGGAAAAGCTGGCTTGCTATGTTTCTGATGACGGGGGTGCGCTTTTAACTTTTGAGGCCATGGCTGAAGCCGCAAGCTTTGCAAACGTATGGGTTCCTTTCTGCAGGAAGCATGGTGTTGAGCCGAGGAATCCAGAATCTTATTTCAACTTGAAGAGGGATCCTTACAAGAATAAGGTGAAACCTGACTTTGTGAAGGACCGTAGAAGAGTGAAGCGTGAATATGACGAGTTTAAGGTTCGTATAAATGGTCTGCCCGACTCCATCCGTCGACGTTCCGATGCCTATAATGCCAGGGATGAGCTCAAGGCGATGAAGCTTCAAAGACCAAATAGAGAAGATGATCCTGTGGAGCCCGTCAAGATCCCTAAGGCTACATGGATGGCCGACGGTACACATTGGCCTGGAACTTGGTTGAGTCCTGGGCCTGAGCACTCCAAGGGTGATCATGCTGGCATAATTCAGGTACTTCGACCATAGATGGAAAATCCTGAGCATTTGGGATTAGGACCTTTTGTTTAGTTGAAAAGTTCTTTTTTGCTGACAAGCTAAAGGCTACTATATTGTCTCAAATTTACTCAGGTTATGTTAAAGCCTCCAAGCGATGATCCTCTTCTCGGTACTGCTGAGGATGGAAAGTTGATTGAGCTTACAGATGTTGATATCCGTCTCCCACTTCTGGTTTATGTATCTCGTGAAAAACGTCCTGGCTATGATCACAACAAGAAGGCTGGTGCTATGAATGCTCTAGTTCGAGCCTCAGCCATCATGTCCAATGGTCCCTTCATCCTTAACCTCGACTGTGACCATTATATCTACAATTCACTGGCTCTCAGGGAAGGAATGTGCTTCATGATGGATAGAGGGGGCGACCGCTTATGCTACATCCAATTCCCTCAAAGATTTGAGGGTATTGACCCTTCTGATCGATATGCAAATCACAACACTGTTTTCTTTGATGTGAACATGCGTGCACTGGATGGCATCCAAGGTCCTGTATATGTGGGTACTGGATGCCTCTTCAGAAGAATTGCTCTTTATGGCTTCGATCCTCCTCGATCGAAGGAACACCACCCGGGCTGTTGCAGCTGTTGCTTTCCTCGTCGCAAGAAGGCTTCTGGTACTTCTGAAGAGAAAAGGGCATTAAGAATGGGCGACTCTGATGATGAGGAAATGAACCTTTCTCTTCTCCCTAAGAAGTTTGGGAACTCAACTTTCCTTATAGATTCAATCCCTGTGGCTGAGTTCCAAGGCCGCCCCCTTGCCGATCATCCTGCTGTGAAGAATGGGCGCCCGCCTGGTGCTCTGACTATTCCGAGGGATCTTCTTGACGCATCAACCGTTGCCGAAGCAATAAGTGTGATTTCCTGTTGGTATGAAGATAAGACAGAGTGGGGACAACGTGTTGGGTGGATATATGGCTCCGTGACGGAAGATGTGGTTACTGGGTACAGGATGCACAACAGGGGTTGGAAATCGGTTTATTGTGTGACCAAACGTGATGCCTTCAGGGGAACAGCCCCCATCAATCTTACTGACAGGCTCCATCAAGTCCTCCGTTGGGCCACTGGATCCGTTGAAATATTCTTCTCCAGGAACAATGCCCTCCTGGCTAGCCCCAGAATGAAAGTGCTCCAGAGGATAGCCTACTTGAATGTTGGCATTTACCCCTTTACATCTATTTTCTTAATCGTCTACTGCTTCCTACCTGCACTTTCCCTCTTCTCGGGCCAGTTCATCGTGCAGACTCTAAACGTCACGTTCTTGACCTACCTCCTCATAATCACTCTCACATTGTGCATGCTTGCCATACTGGAGATTAAGTGGTCTGGCATTGAGCTGGAAGAATGGTGGAGGAATGAGCAATTTTGGCTGATTGGAGGTACTAGTGCACACCTCGCGGCAGTGCTTCAGGGATTACTCAAGGTCGTCGCTGGAATAGAAATCTCATTCACGCTTACTTCAAAGTCAGGCGGTGATGACGTGGATGATGAGTTTGCCGACCTCTACATAGTGAAGTGGACATCCTTGATGATCCCGCCTGTAACAATCATAATGACAAACATGATTGCGATCGCGGTTGGCTTTAGCAGGACTATCTACAGCACAATTCCCCAGTGGAGCCGCTTGATTGGTGGTGTTTTCTTCAGCTTCTGGGTGTTGGCTCATCTTTACCCCTTTGCAAAGGGGCTCATGGGAAGACGGGGCAGAACTCCAACCATAGTCTTTGTCTGGTCAGGACTCATCGCGATCACCATATCCCTTCTTTGGGTGGCCATCAACCCCCCTGCCGGATCCACCCAAATTGGAGGCTCCTTCCAGTTCCCTTGACAGGGTAGTTTCTTTCATGAAAGCTTATATTCTGCAACAGACACCATCCCCCTGCCAACCAACATTCCTTTCTTTTTTTTTTTCTTTCTGAATCTTGTTGGATCGGACATAATGTTATAGTTCTCCTGATTCAAGGGCATTTTATTTTTTTATTTTTTTGGCATGTAGACATGAAAAGCCCCAATGGGTGATCAGGTGAAGTAGCATGAATTTGTTCTATCCTAAATTCGTTCAAAAGTATGTCCTGACCAGAATACAGATCCGAGAAGCTCTTTCTGCACTGTTACAGATAGGTGACAGATGCAGGGGAACATCCAGCCGCACCACAGCAGACGGCAGCATGAAATGAGTGTCGCTCGTACCATGTCGGGTGAATGAATTGAAGGCGGGGATCCCTCGCTCAGGCCCGCTGGCCGGGAATTAAGGGAAGAGGGTGTGTGTGTGTGTCCGGATGCATGTCTCAATTAACTTCCCATGGCTTAACACAGACCATTTTAATATTTCCATCTCCTGATAAAAAGAGCTAACCAAAGGAGGAAGGTTTTCTTGTCATCGAGATGGTCGAGTTTGTCACCATGTTAGTTGTCCTCGCCACACTTGCCTCCTCGTCATTTTTCCTTGCACCACGGGATGGCGATCAAGCCGTGGCCATCGATGAGATGACATCAGCTTGCTACTTTCCTTTGTGATGCTCCTCCTCGCCATATACCCGGCAAATCACAGCTGGGGCAACATCACTTTCTTGTTGCAAACCCTTTCCAACAACAGGCTTTCCGTCCATGGTCCGAGTTCCTGCCTCTCCATGCTATTCCACCGCCTTTACTCTTCGATTACCTGCAGCACCTCCCGACGGGTTTGGTGCTGCCTACGCTGGAGCCTGAGTACATGTTTGGCATCGACAAACAGGGAAGGACATACTCCTTCCTGAACAACTTAAGGTGCGTTTGTGTCACAGGGTCTTCGATAAGATGCCATGGCATCAACAGCATACTTCCGGCATCGATCGTTTCTCCATCGACTCGTTGCTATAACGTACCCTGTCGAACCCGAAGCTCAGGGATTGCTATGGCAGCCTTCCGAGGGAAGTAGTAGTAGATATTGAATAAATTCTCGTTGTAGGAGGAATACAACGAGGTGGACTCTGGATCCACTCCCCCTCCCTCCCTTAAAAAAAAATCATATTTCTTTAGTTTTGGTGGGTGTGGGGGGTAGGTGGCATTAGAGAAGAGAGAAAAGGGGTAACGAGTGGGGAGACGAAATGGAAGTTGTTTGGGGGGGGGGGGGAGGGCGTGGTGGAGAGCGTGCGCGCAGCTAACCTCTCGATCTCCCCCGCCTTTCATTTGCCCAAATCCACCCCACGCCTAACTCCTGGTCATCCCTTTGCCTCAACCTCCCCTCCACATTTTCCCACCTAAAGTCATGTTTTTAATGCACCCCCTTCTGCCTGTCCATCTTCTTCCTTCCTCCCCGAAACGACGATCACCCCTTTCATCACACAAGTGAATGCGTCTGAGGGAAAGAGAGTAGGCTCACCATGATTACCATCGCCCCATCCCAAAGCAGCTCCCAAGATGGTCCAGCTCCTGTCCCCGCCCCCAACCCCGGGTGCATCTTCCGATCGAAGCTCCCCGATATCCCCAATTCTAACCACTTGTCCTTTATCGGACTGGCCCAGCCAAGCCCAACGAGATTCCTGAGAGTAGCCCGCTAAGCTATGTATACTAGGCCGGACTCATTTCTTTATCCGATGTGGGATTGAGTTTGGGATTGGGCCCCTTCAAACCTAAGCCCACATACGGGCTCACAAGCCGACACCCTTTTTCGGTTAAACCGGACCACACAACCCACATACGGGTCCACAAGCCAGCACCGTTTTTGGGTTGCACCGTAAACGGGCGAGGGGGCCTATCATCGGTTTTACTAGACTTAACCAGGTTCTGATACCATGTTAGAATATCGGACCGGTCCATATGTCGAGCCCAGCATACAAGCTCAATGGAGTTTCTCTCTGAAACCAAGAGAGAGTAGCCTGTTAAGCTACATATACTAGGCCGGACTCATTTATCTATCCGATGTGGGATTGGATTTACTATATAGCAACCTTTTTCAACAGACTCCTTTTCCCACTCCTTTTCCTACTCCGACATCTACCTCATCTCCCGCAGGGTCTCTGCTGGCCTCCACAACCTCGGCATCCGCCAGGGTGATGTCATCTTGACTCTCCTCCCTAGTTTGTCTTCTCCTTCATGGGCGCCTCCATGATCGGTGCCATTATCACCACAGCCCGAGTTTGTCTTCTCCTTCATGAGCGCCTCCATGACCGGTGCCATTACCACCACAACTAACCCCTTCTACACTCCCATCGAGATCCTCAAGCAGCTCAAGGCATCCAATGCCAAGCTCATCATCACCCAATCCCAGCACGTTGACAAGCTCCTCAGTTTTTCGGACAATGATCTGTGGGGCGACCACCTCTCCTTCCCCATTGTTACCATGGACGATCCCCTTGAGAACTGCCTCCACTTCTCGGTGCTGAACGAGGCCAACGAGGAGGATGCCCCCAAGGTAGACGTCGACCCGGACCGCCCGGCAGCACTGCCGTTCTTGTCTGGCATGACAGGGCCGCCCAAGGTGTAGTACTGACGCACCGAAACCTGATAAGGAGCATAGCGCAGTAGGTGGACGGGGAGAACTCGAATCTGTACCTGACCAAGGAGGACGTGGTGATGTGTGTGTTGCCCCTGCTCCACATCTACTCCCTAAACAGCGTGCTGCTGTGCGCACTCAGGGCAGGGGCCAAGGGCAGCGTGCTGCTGTTGCCCCTGTTCCACATCGTCCTGTTGTCAGTTGTGAAGCACAGTCGTCCCGTTGTCATCATCTCTTTTGTTGTTTGTCATTTTCATTATGTCTGTAAGTGCGGTAAATACTCAACCTCTGTAATTTAACATCGTTTTGATATCAATTTAAGTATTTGTTTCCTTTTCAATACGTGTTGCGGGAACACAATTCAACGCCAACACCCTTTCCCTGGTCGACTTCAGGACTCCCCTCACCACTGATGCCATTTCTTCGATTCCCTTTCTTCTCTTCCTCCTCTGGTCCTTGTAGCTGGGGATGAGAAAAAGTTTGGAATTTAAATACCGAACCGAAATTTTGATAATTAAGTATTTGGAATTCGGCATTTGGTTTGGTGAAAAGTTTATAATATAATTCAATATTCGGTACAAATTCAGTATTTAAAAAATTAAATTCGAAATTCCAAATAAACATGTTTATTTGGATCGAATATCGTTTGGGCTTTCGGCCGAGGGTCGTCTGCTCCCACCTGATCCGTCCCAAATCGCCTAGGGTTTGAATTTGTCTCCTCAAGCCAAGCCCGCTTGACAGCCTCCTCCTACCCGCCTCCGCCTCCACGTCCACCGCCTCCTCCACCGCCTGAAGACTTGGATGTTTTACTTCCGTTGATGAAGTACTCGAGGGAGCCCGATAATTCCACAAGTGTAAGAGCAGGAGTTATCCTTCGGGGAGACTATTGTTAATCCAATTGGATTTTGGTTTCTCATGGGAAAGTTAGTTGCTTTATAGGGGGTTTTGATTTTGATGCATTTTTAGGCTCATTGTTTCATGGGTGGGGTATTAAGAAGGGGAATGGTGCTCGGCATAGGAGAGGGTCGTGGATTAGAGGTTGGAACCACAGTCGCCGATTGTTCCATCTTGAATTGTGGCTTTTTCTCCCTTTATTTTTTTCTCATGTTTGGGTGGATGAATTTGAGTTTTACTGGACTTTTATTGGATGAATGGTTAAGTGTCATCTCGTGCTAACTACATCCTCCTGACGTTGTCAAGCGGTATTCCATTTTTGTCCTGCTCTCGGTGGGGCCGCATGGTCTATGACCAATTCCTTGTCGAACAAACATAGGCAAAATTAATATTATTAGTTGAAAGCAGTTTTCATTTGGATGCGCCGTTCTGGTACATAATCTGCCTATTGTTGGGGGATATACATAGGCGGAGGATGCCAATCCTCGTTTCCCTCTTTCATCCCTCTATCTTTGAGTTTATTTTTTGTTGAATGATTTTTCTGGCAATACTTCCATTCATAGATTTTGCTTTGTGCCATGCTATGCCCCCATTCTCCTATTATTTATCTTTTGCTCAGTTTATGGGCTTACATTTTTTATTTATGCGGGCTTGGGCTCATAATTCGGCCCAATTAAAAACTTGGAACTTTCACCGTCGAACCGAAATATCGAAAGTATTTCGGTATTTGAAAGTTCCGAATTCGATTAGATATTTAGATGGCAAAATTTCGAAAATTCGGTAATCGGTATTTCAGTATTTCGTTCGGTTTGGATTCAGAATGTTCAACCATACTTGTAGCCGGGGATGTTTTGGGCTTCACAAATTTTTGATACTGGGCCGGGCCCAAAGTAAAAATAATATAGAGAAGAAAGGGAGGGGTTGATGACGTGGCAAGAAGGTATTGGATGGAGCACCGTGGCAAAATGACGCGCAACATCAACGATTGAGTTTTGATTTTAGATTAATCCGGGAGGAATTGGGTGCGGTGGAATCCAATCCCATCCGATCGAAGCGAAGGGAAGGTAAACCCATCCGATCGAAGTGTTCTGATTGTTCTTTGTTCCCCTGATGCAACAACCGACTTTTGTTTTTTGGCCCTCGATCCCTCCTCCTGCTCCTGCTCCTGCTGATCGTGTTAGTTTTCGGGGTGTGGTCGCTCCTAATCTGTTTGTTTCTTTCTTTTGGTGGCTGGATTGCAATTTTCTTTGTAGAAGGACGATACCAAAGATGATGAGACTGCAGACGTACGCGGGGTTAAGTCTGTTGGGGACTTTAGCAGTTATTTATCATGCTTTCGGCAGCAGAGGCCAGTTTTACCCGGCTATGGTCTACTTGTCCACCTCCAAGATCAACCTGGTCCTTCTCCTCAACATGGGTCTCGTTCTCATGTGCGTCTTGTGGCAACTCACCAAGCGACTCTTCCTCGGCTCCCTCCGCGAGGCCGAGGTCGAGAGGCTCAACGAGCAGTCCTGGCGTGAGGTCATGGAGATACTCTTTGCCATCACCATCTTCCGCCAGGACTTGTCCGTCTCTTTCCTTGCAATGGTTACCACTCTACTGCTTATCAAGTCTTTGCACTGGCTGGCCCAGAAGAGGGTCGAATACATCGAGACCACCCCCACTGTTCCCATGTTGTCCCACCTGAGGATCGTCTCTTTCATGGGCTTTCTTCTCATCCTCGATTCCCTCTTCCTCTACAGCTTCCTGAAGTTCCTCATTGAGACTCGTCAGGCTTCTGTCTCCCTTTTCTTTGCCTTCGAGTAAGTTGGCCTCGTCTCAATCCCCCTTCACTTCTCTGTCCGGCACGACATTTTCCCTTCTTTTTAGCAGTTGTTAATTACAGTAGTGGTACCTGTGGTAGTCTCTTTGCAGACAAATTATGCTGATTAGAGCAAGAGTCTGAGCTCTGTTTGATGGACCTTGGGCAACTTTTAAAATTCACACGAACAGCTTGAATGAAAGATCTGTTGGCTATTAACTTTGTTAGGACACAACTTGATAATGTTTGAAACAGTCCTTCAATCACTGTCAAGGACCATCATTAATGCTTGTATATCTACCTTATTGTTCTGTCTCAGGTACATGATACTAGCGACGACAACAGTTTCAACTTTTATAAAGTATGTTTTCTATGTAAGCGACATGCTAATGGAAGGACAATGGGAAAGAAAAGCTGTTTACACTTTCTATTTGGAACTAGTTCGCGATTTGCTTCACCTCTCACTGTATATGTGCTTCTTTCTCGTCATATTCATGTAAGCCCTTCTCCCTGGTTTCTGTTCTGTTCCAATTGCAGGCCTCTCTGTGCTTAAGTTGTTTTGCCCTCATCTTGTCTTAACATCTTCTGTGGACATGCTCTAGTATTTTTTCGACTGCTCGAATCGGGTATGTATAGTGTCAAAAAATCTACCACTCAGGTATGTAGAGTCAAAAAATATACCACAAGTAACATATGCTAAAGAAATCATAGGTTAGATTGCAATTAAGACAAGCTGTCCGATTATTTGCCGCATTATGTCAAATGGTCTATCGTTTGTGGATGTTATAATGATAAAAAAAAGCTTTTGTAGTTTAGTATTGGCAAGCCTAGCCACTATTGCCCCTCGGATGGCTGTAGACAATGCCCTAGGTTAGGTTCTGAAGCCCTGAGCCAAGTGGTCTTTTATAGATATTTTTTTTTGTCACTTTGTGTCTTCCTACCAGCAATTTTCCGGGACTTATTTATTTATTTATTTGTTTTTGGTGGGGGGGGGGGGTGGTTGCTTGTAACTTTTTATCCTTCTTAAACCTTGGCGCTTTTTGTTGGCTTATTTATTTTTGCTTCTTGTAGGAATTATGGTGTGCCTCTGCACTTGATAAGGGAGCTGTACGAGACATTTAGAAACTTCAAAATTCGTGTTGCGGACTATATCCGATATCGAAAGATCACTTCTAACATGAATGATAGATTTCCGGATGCAACACCTGAGGAGCTTAATGCGTCAGTATCTGAAATAGATTTGGCCTCTGGCAATCATACCTTTGCTCTTTGTATTGTCATAAATCTTAAAATGTTCTTGTTTTTATTCGTAATGGTGATGCAGAAGTGACGCAACATGCATTATCTGTCGTGAAGAGATGACAACTGCGAAGAAACTAGTTTGTGGACACCTGTTTCATGTGCATTGCCTTCGATCATGGCTAGAAAGACAACATACCTGTCCTACTTGTAGAGCCCTTGTTGTGCCTCCAGAAAGTGGAACATCTACAGCTGCAGGACATGCCCAACAATCGGATTTTCGTCCACAAGGTAACTGTTATCTGTCAAATGGGTGGTTATTACTGTTTGATTTATGGGTGTGTCATACATGCACTGGTACTCTTAAATGAATGACATAGTAATGGAAATAAGAATAACAATTGCTGACTGCTATAGTTATGCTCAGGCTCAAAGATGGACCTTTCTTCTGTTTAAGTTGCTTAATGCTATTGGAAGTTTAAATCCGCTCTTATTGCATACATTTTGGAACAGCAACTGCAGCCATGGGTTCTTCATCACAGGGTCAGGCAGATGGCGAGTTAAATGGAAACAACCTGAGTAGGCATCAAGCCAGAATTCAAGCTGCTGGTGCTGCTGCTGCTGTCTATGAAAAATCTTTTGTATATCCTTCTCGAAACACACTAACATGGTCCATCACTACTCTCAGCTAAAGTTATCTAGTGCAATCTGCTTTGCTTTTTGATGCTTTCATGGCATTTCCAATGAATTTATGTGGCATGCAAATAAAGTTCAAACACCAAGTCAAATATTACTGTTGACTTGGATTTCCTACAATTTGATACTAGAAAACAGATAAAAATATCTTTTGTTTATTAGTTGTGCAAACCGCTATTTAGTTCTTCTAAGCATGTTGTTGGGTGTGAGATGTGAATCTTCTCACATACTTTTGCCTCAGGCCTCTTCTTGAACGGACTCAGATCTCTGCTTGGATGTTATTTGCAGGTCTCCTGGATATGCCTATGTGCCTCAGGTTTCAAGGCCCCTTTCTGATTCTTCCACCGGAGAATCAAGCGTCCAGCAGGATTCTTTAGATCTCCGCCAATTGTTTGTTTATGTTCCATATCACAATCCCAATGCTTCCCCAACGTCTGTAGAGAGATCAGAACAGGTCCATAGCATGTCTCAGCTCCAATTGGAAGCTAATGAAAGGGTTATCCTTCGGCAGATTGAGGTTAATTTTATACACACTTGCGCCTTTGCTTTTAAAGTGACTACATTATGTCTGTCATTATGGACATTTTCTGGGAGATTCCTGAATGTGGTTGCTTGTGTGTGTTTTATTTTGGACAGACACTGCAGAAGCAACTGGAAAATTTGCGGAATGTCAATGCCGGCGGCAGGACGAGTGGTTCGACAATGCCAGAGGATCACAAGGGTAAATCGGTTTTAGGCTCACCGAGGACTGTTGCTGGGGCTACTTCTGATGGGGATGATTTGAATCCAGTTGGCAGGTAGATTTCCCTGATGAAGGTAAATGCACTCGTAACATAGATCAGGGAGGCTTTTTTTAAATCCTTGGGTTTTCTTGGGATTATTGGAGTGGCGTGGATTTGCCTGCTGTGAATTCATGCTTATAGTGAAACAATGCATGTTCCAACGGGGTTGGTGTTTCGGAGGTACCCCGAAGAAATGTATCGTTTTCTCGTTTGTCATGGAAAGTAAGGAAAAGGCCAGTACCTGGCTAACATTCGTTATGTTACATATTGTAGAATATGAAGGGTCGAAGGGGGCCGATATAGAGATAGAGTAATTTTTATGACCATTCGCTGCAGGCTATGGAACAATTTTGATTTAAATCCTACAATACAGGGGTCGTGAGTTAATGTAGAATATCCCTTGTATTAGGGAGGGTACGCGGCAAAAATGCCCCTCACGGAAGATTCCGTGAGTACGAAATAGGGCACTGTTTTGCGCTTCAAAACGAGCTTTTTTGTGAAGTAGCAATGAGCTATGTTCTTTTGTACGGGCTACTTTTATAAAATATGAAACACTATCGTTGGCTTCATATTTTTGTAAGTACAAAACTCAATTAGTGAGACCCAAACTTATCTTCAAGCATAAAATTCGAAAACTAATTGTAAATATTTTATTTTTATAGATTAGTCACTCCCCTAAATTACGGACTCATTCTTTAATTCTAAAGTTTCTTCCATTCTCAGCATGAGGGTCACGTGCAGCGCACCCAAGGGACCAGGCAACGACTTATGTCCGGTCTCCATCCTTGATCTCCCACTTTTTTTTGGGTGCCGTTGAGTATTGTGGCATATGCGCATGGGAGGATTGATGCTTTCCTGTCTGTAAGAGTAAGCGTTTGTGTTTGCGTTATGTTGTTGACTTGGGCTGAGTTAGGTGATAGAAAATCATTAAGAATATCGTCATGTTGTATCCTTAGATAGTCCCATCACGTCTCGGTGTACACAAATAAATGCAAATGGGGTTCGGAGAAGACTTCATTTCCTTCATGTCATGGTTCTTAATTCCCTTGTAACTGTCCTAAAATGTGGTGACATGCTATGATGATCTGATGTGCTGGTTTTATTTACTCTCAAATTTAGAAAACATGGATACAAGAGATATTGCAATTGGAGAGCAAATTGGGGGTAATTTAGAAATGGAAGCTAGTGGTAAAATAAAAGGGAAGTGAGTGAACGAAACTAGTTGATAAGGTATGTAGTGTGATTTTGGTAAATATTTATTTATTTTTTGAAAGAGTTATTCATGATGTGTGATAATCGGAACGATCATGGAATTACATACAAATATGATGTAGTCCAAAAAAGATGACCAATTTATTTAGATTTTTTGACGATGTAAGAAGAGTTGCATTGAAGAAGATTGACTTTGATGAGTTGCTGCATGTTGCAACGAAGAATGTTAATCATCGAGTTTTAAAGCATGTCATAAGCAACTTCAACCCTGCAATGCGACGATAATCAATAATATAGAGCATGAATTCATGCCAAGTGATGTGGATGCATTTATTGAAGTAAGATGTAGTCAGATTCCAGTTCCTTTTAGGGGTTCATGTTGTTTAGCAACAAAAATTCTGTGCCACAGATCTCAGCTCAATGTGTGGATCGACAGTCCAAAACACAAGCCCAAGGAAGGAAAATCCATGAAGGAGGTGACCATGGATACACACAAGGAGAAGGCTTGCTGGGCGAGGGGATCACCAAGCGATGGGATTACCAGGCGATGGGCGACAACAGGTCGGCGAAGTGACAAGCGACACTCAGACTGGACGAGCGATGAAACTCTACAGCAAAGGCTAATGAACGACATGGTCGATCAGTCAGCTGTTAATGAAGGCTCCAGAAGATCTCGGGATTCGGAAGGAGATTGTTGCCAAGTTTACTCATGTAAAGGAGATATTCCATGGAGACTGGCAGCAAAGGAAGCGTAATATATGTGCAATATTACATTACCGCATATACATAGGTCTAGCTTAGTATAAATAGTTGTTCTTAGGCATTGTATACACACACATTAACACCTCTTTACAGACGGACATATATTGTCAATTTATCTTTCCAGCGTTCAAGCTCTCATTGTGCTCCTGCATTCTTGCTCATTTTCGAAGGCATCCTCGATGGCAACCGTAAGTGCTTCCGCTTAGGGGTGTTCGTTCGCTGCCTTCTCCTCTTCTTTACTTTTATTTCATACGGCAACCACACATTCACGAATTCTCCGAGCACCAGTTGACCCGTAGTACCAGAGATTTCCGACGTGTTCGGATCCGGCTTGCCTGCGGTCACTTCCGGAGCGAACACGCCTTTGGCGACCATAGTGGGAGCAACTAGGCTAACACGATGCCAATGATCTTATCTCAAACAATCCTGGAGGCAACAACTCCGATGGAGAAAAGAGCAGCGATGGACGTAGCTCAAACCCAGCCTTGGCTGAAGAGTTATCGACCATCATGAGTACTCTCCATCTCTTAATGGAGAAGGTCGGCGCTATCGATCAGAAACATGATGCCTTCAAGGAGACAATCAACTCCAAGATGGAAGCTGTTTTTCAAAACCTCGGTACTGTGTCAGGGGCACCATCAGGCAGCCCCGCAGACAACAGGGGCGAATCAGCGACCAGGCATCAGCGTGATTACTATTCACACAGAGCGGTAATCGCTGAAGGAAAAAGGAAGGTTGACACTGAGGATGTCCCTACCTTCATTAATCCTGGGAGGACAATGTGCAACAAGTCCATCATACAGCATACCAACCTCCGTTCCGGAGAAGGGAAGAATTCGTCAGGCCCGCAGAGAGCGAGTTTGTTCGCCCTGTTGAGGATCAAAGACATTCTGAGTATATTCCCCAGCCGTCACGAAGGAGGGAAACAACAATGCCCAAAATCATCCCACCGCCAGAGCTTTCGCCTGAGATCAGAGATTTTGTTACGCAATTAATCGAATGGGCGATCCCTGGGACAGATGACACGAATGAGATTCAGCTCTATTGGGCCCCTTATCTTGAAAACATCGATCAGGATTACCCTTTTCCAAGGGGATACCGTGTTCCTGAATTCGCCCGCTTTCCGGGCAAAGAAGAAATTTCGTCAGCTGAACACAGTGCCCGTTTCACTCACCAAGGTAGGAGGCTGCCACGAATGCTTTCTGAAATCTACGTCTGTTTCCAAGCTCTCTTATATGAGCTGCTTTCACGTGGTACATAAACATTCCCCATAATTCAGTGAGAAACTAGGAGGATATGCAAGTCCAGTTCACGCTGGCATTCGCCCAAACTAATCCAGTGGTGACCCTACATGACCTTACTCATATGAAACAGTAGCCAAGCGAACCCGTGGCTGTATTTCTGAATAAATTAAGGAAGGCACGACTGAGGTGTAAAACTTCCGCGTCTGCGGCTGAGCTTATTGCTATCGCCCAGGATTTCCTCCTCCTTCGCTTGAGAAAGAAGCTGGAGGGAGAAGTGTTCAAAGACTGGAACGAATTAACCAGAAGGGCTATTCGGTACGAGAATCTCCTTAGGGGGAAAACTCAGTCGAAAGGGAATTTGATAGCGGGACCTTTGGTAACCTATCAGGCTAAACCAGTCGTAGACATAGACGTCGCGAAGTATGTGAAGGGGCAACTCTGACATGCGACGGATTAGCAAAAAAGAACTTTCGGGCCAAAGCATCTCGTAAAACTCAGGAAGCGAGAAAATACTCATTCGATGAGTCGAAAACTGATGAGATCTCTGAGTTTATGCTTCAAAACGGTCGAATTCGACTGAAATCAGGCCATAGAATTCCTCGTACTGAGAGAGAAAAGTCAAGGAACTTCTGTAAATGGCATGGGTCTTTCACCCATACTACCAAGGACTGCATCACGTTTAGAAACTTGGTGCAGAACCTTATTGAGTCTAAGGAGCTATGCTTCCCAGATTCACAGGATCAGACGTTAACAGAGACACATGCCTTTGATGATTTAATCGATGTGAATACCTTTGACGTTAATTGTCTAATCACTTCTCCCTCGCTAATGTAGGAAGGTAAAGATCAATCGCCTGAGACCGGTGAGACGCTCATAGCCAACATGCTGCTCAAGCGGCTTTTGAGCAAAGGAATTTTGTACTGCCCTGCTGATTTAAAGGGGATGAGACACGATCGTTGCTGCTGGCACATGGATTCCTCACACACCACCGATAAGTGCTAAACCTTCAGGAAATACTTGCTGAATGAAAGAAAAGCTGGCTGGTATGACCTCAATCGCCCTAAAGGGATGGCGGTAGGAATCCATAGTGGTCCGAGAGTATACCAACGTGGGGATAAACACTCGGAACAAACGAGTCATCCACAGAAGGAAAACAAAGGGCTTTGTACTCCTGAAGAACTCTTGCGACAGGGACTCGAAGGAGAAAGCGGATCAGGGCAAAAAGAAACCCACACAAAGAGGGTCCCTAGGTGGCGGGCCTCAGATCGCCTCGGACCTCAGCAGGTGAAAGAAAGTCCAGAACAACAAAACCACTCTCGAGGCGACGACGAAGTGATGAGAAAGGGCACCTTAATTGCTCAATTTCTAACAGCTGACATGCTTTGTTTCAGGTGCAAACCGATAGCAGCTCACAAAGTGCTCATCACCCATATGTGTCAGCTCTGCTGTAACCAATAGTTCTTGTTTCTAGCTAGATTAGCATCCGAAGGCAAGATCAAGCTGGAAAAGGTCGATCCTCCGTCAGGTAGCCTGTCCGACTCCTAATTCACTCATTACTCGGAGACTTCTCCTAAAAAAGATTTCAAAAGGGGTTATGACCCACATAGAATGGAGTTTGTTCAGGTTGATAATCGCCTGCAACCCCTCGAGAATTCATGCATTATCCGCTTACCTGTCCTTCCAAATATAGAGACATGGCAGAAAGTGGGCACGGGAACGCAACCTCAGGTACCCACCGAGAAAACCAGGAAACACAGAGAAAGAAGGGCACGACGTGCCGCAGAGAAACGTGCTAAGCCAGCAGTCCCTAACGCCCAAAAAAGCAAGGAGCCGAGCGAAAGTGACCTTGCATCCAATTCGCTGAGCGACTATAATCCACTTCAATTGGGGACTCCACCCAAGGAAAATGAAGCTCCTCGCAATGTCCTTATGCTACCAGCTGAATTTGCCAAGAGGGAAGACAGTTAACCGAAAGGTAGGCTAATTCCATCCTCTAAATTTAACATTCCCACTAAAATACCACGGAATCAATAATGTGGTGGTATGCGGAAACACATGTTTCCCCTCCATATTCGAGCGGCAATCAATAATGTGGTGGTATGCCTAGCTCTCATCGATAACAAGGCGACCATCAACCTACTACCCCTTGAAGTTTACAAAAGCTTAGGGGATGAAATAGCTGAGCTTGGAGAAACTGACGTAAGAGGCAGTGGGTTCAATGGAATTACCTCTTATTGCTTGAGAGTAGTTTCTGCTAAACTTCAAGTAGGAACACATGAAAAGAAGACAACTTTCTTTGTTATAAACATAAAGCCCTCCTTTAATGCTTTGCTTGGAAGGGATTGGCTCCATAAAGCAGGCGCCATACCCTCTACTCTTCACCAAGAACTTCTACTGTGGGGAAAATACGGTTTGGAAGTTGTTTCTGAGGAAGCGAACGAGAAATCTAACATACCTTATGTCTGCGCAGGAGCAGTTAAACGGGTGAAGGACATGACCTTAAAGCAGAGATATGCTATGGGAGACCCAAACGTTAGCCCTATAAGTGACACAGGCTGTGAGTTCCTAGTCTCATACGATGGACCACCCGTGGCGCCGCCTCAAAACCCAATTATTCCGACAGGATGGGGCGATGAGTTATAGCTCGAAGCCAAGCAAGATCTCACTCCACTAGAGAAAGATATGCATGATGCTGGGATACGGGATAACAACAGCACTCAGCAAACTGAGACGGACTTGGAGCCCGAAAGACTCCTCAACCCATCATCATCCAATGGAGAGTGAGCAGACTGATCCAGTAGCTGATGTCCTAGAAAGATTAGCTAAATATAGGACATCTAGAATAAATGAGATTCGATGTAACTCGTCTCCTCTAGCATGCCAGAACATGCTAAGTACTTTTTCAAATAATAAAGAAGTCCCTAATACTTCTGTTACCCCTTGTGATCCGTTGAAAGAAATAAACTTGGGAACGGCTGATTCCCCACGTATTACATATCTCAGTTCGCTCATGAACGGAATAGATGCGCGTAGTATAAGCGAAGTCCTTCACATTTATAAGGATTGCTTCGCTTGGGAGTATACCAAGATGCCAGGTCTCAACCGGGATTTAGTCGTGCATCGACTCCCAATATACAAAAACATTAAACCCGTGAAACAAACCCTGCGGAGGATGTCGCAGGAAGTAGCCCGGATGGTCTATGATGAGATTATGAAGTTGTTCAAAGCCGAATACATAAGAACGGCTAAGTACGTCAACTGGATCTCCAGCATTGTGCTGGTCGTCAAGAAAAATGGAAAGATCAGAGTCTGCATAGACTTCTGTGATCTGAACAAAGCAATACCTACAGATGAATACCCCATGCATGTCGCTGATGATCTCATAGACAAATCGGCAGGACACGAGCTAATGTCCTTTATGGACGGGTATTCTGGGTATAACCAAATTACTGCATTCCGATGCCTAATAGGAATATTCGAATGGGTAGTAATGCCTTTCGGGTTGAAGAATGTAGGAGCCACCTACCAGAGAGAGATGAACTTAGTCTTCGCCTTACTGATAGGAATGACAGTTGAGGTATATATAGATGATGTTGTGGTGAAATCTAAAAAGAGACAGGACCATCCTTCTCATTTAAGCGAAGCATTTGAAAAGATGCGAAAGCACAGCCTCAAACTCAATCCACTAAAATGTGCCTTTGGAGTGCAAAAGGGGCAGTTTCTTGGTTTCCCTATGCACCAACGAGGAATCGAAGTAGACCCTTTGAAGACCCGCACCATTCAAAATCTTCCAGCTCCAGAGAGCAAGAAGGAACTTCAAGCCTTCCTCGGCAGGGTAAATTATATCCACCGATTTATAGGCAATGTCGCATCAAAGACAAGTGCCTTCTCGACCATCCTCAGAGGAAAACAAAAGGGACAGATAAACTGGACATCACAACATGAGCGAGCGTTCCAGAATTTAAAAGACTACCTAGTCAATCCGCCTGTGCTGGCACCACCAAGTGCGGACCAACCGTACATTCTGTACGTAACAGCATCCCGGTCCACTATTGGATCAATGTTAGCACAAGAGCACGATGGAGTAGATATGGCGATTTACTATTTGTCGTGCCTGCTCACAGAAATAGAACAAAGATACACCTCAACAGAAAAGATCTGCCTGGCGGTTTATTACTCAATAACAAAACTAAGACATTATATCGGGTCTAACGATGTGTATGTCGTCTCCAAGACCGCGGAAGCCAAAGTGTTCTTTGACAATCTCTTACTTACGGGAAGGATAGGCAAGTGGAGCCTAGTGCTCTCAACCTATAATATCTATCATAAATCGCAAGCCTCAGTCAAAGGCTATGCTCTGGCCGAATTCATAACTCATTCTGGTGAAGGCAATCTCGATTCCACACTTGAGGAAGATAGCCCGAGCGAAGGATGGACCGTTTGGTTTGATGGGTCCTCTAATAAATTCGGAGCTGGCGTGGGCGTCTTTATTGAGACAGCAAGGAAAGCAAAAACCGGAGTGGCTTGTCACATCAACGAAAAAATAACCAACAATGAGGCAGAATACGAAGCCTTAATCTTAGCATTGCAGCTAGCACTGGACTGGAGGATGGAAACCGTAGAAATATGTGGTGTTTCTCAACTAGTAATTCCACATCTCCTGGAGCTGAGTGAGTGCCATGCACCCAATCTTGGTAAATACCTGCACAGGGCAAAGGAACTCTTCGCAAAGTTACACAAAGTCGAAGCAGTCCATGTAAAAAGAGACGACAACCAGGAGGTTAACCACTTAGCACAGTGTGCTTCCGGGTTGATTAGTGACTTGGAGACATCCAAGAGCAAAGCGACGTTGTTTGTAAGCAAACGACCAGAGTTCCACAATGATGGTGAGGAGAAAACTAAAGAGATCAACACCGCCGACTTGTTCGAACAGAAAGAGGACTGGCGAGAACCAATACGACAATTCCTCAAGGATACCGGTACAAAAGCTAAAAGGAGAATTCGAGTGATTGCTAGACACTATGTACTCCTCGACAACACTCTTTATAGAAAAACCAACGAAGGCGTGCTTCTGAGGTGCGTCGATCTAGACGAAGCCGTCCCAATCATGATGGAAACACATGAGGGATTGTGCGGAACACATCAAGCCGGAATTAAAATGAGCTGATCGATCAAAAGACACGGTTTCTACTGGCCGTCAATGGTCAAGAATTGGATTGAGATGGCTCGAGCCTGTCAGGCTTGGCAACAGTGTGGGCCAGTGAAGCGAACCCCCGCAACGGATTTAAACGTCATAATTAAACCATGGCCTTTCAGGACATGGGCGTTAGACATCTTAAGAGAAATCCATCCTCACTCATCTAGAGGAGACGCTTATATACTTGTTGCCACTGACTATTTAACCAAATGGGTCGAGGCGGCAGCTTATAAGTTAATTAACCAGAAGGACGTCATCCAATTCATTAAAGACTTCATTATCTATCGATATGGAGTACCTCAAAGCATTGTCGTAGACAACGCAAGAGTATTCAACGACGAACTTATGAATGAATTCGCCGAGGATTTTGGGTTCAAAGTACTAAAGTCAACTCCGTACTATTCTCAATCAAACGGGCAAGCAGAAGCCTATAACAAACTCATCAAACGAGTGATACAGAGGACAATTGGAAATAACCCACGAACATGGCATACCCAACTACAAGAGACATTATGGGCACTCCGGGTTACCAAAAAGGAAAGCATAGGCGTCGCACCGTTTAGCCTTGTTTACGGCCACAATGCTATGCTCCCAATAGAAGTGCGGTACAAGTCGCTCGGACAACTCAAGCATTTGGGAGAATACGAAGGGTATGATGAAGAGATGCATGTTGAACTAGAAAACCTGAAAACCACCAGGATCAACGTGTTGAACCATCTAGAAGCTCATAAAAGAAACAACGCCCGCTACTATAACAAGAAAGTAGTTCCTCGATCATTTAGCGTGGGCGACCTAGTATGGAAGTTACGATTATCCGAAGGAGTCCTTGACTACTTCACGCCATTTCAAAACGTTTCCCCACAATATGGGGGCAAATACAAATGTAGCAAACCAAGACTGAGGCAAGGAATACAACATGAGTTTCAACCGGTCCTTCACCCCGGCCACCATGATTTCTTTCGCATCAAAATGAAGGGCCTTGCCCCAGTCCCTCTCATACGCCGCTTTGTTGTAGTTCAGGGTGGCACACTCAGTTGCCTCGTTCGCATGGGTAGTAGCCAACCTTGGGTCGATCTCAGTAAGATTTGTAGACGTAACGTCCAACTCTCCCTGGAGGCGCTGGATAGCAACTTGTAGCTCCTCATTTCGCCTTAGAAGGGCAGCTTTCTTGCCAGAGAGCTCGGCTATCTGAGCAGAAGATGGAGGTGGTTGCGATAGAGCATTCTCCCTCTTCTTTTGCTCCGTTTTCAGCGTGCGAGCCTCGCGTCGCTCGTCCTACGAGCACTAGAAAGATCGCCGGAGGAGGGCAATCAGGGTCGTCAACTCTGATGAATCAGCACCCGCTCGTTCGGGCTCGCCCACCACGGACAGTAGCTTGGCAAAGTCCCCCTCTGTAGTAATTCTATGCTCGAGGAGGACAATGACAGAGGCAAGCAAGGAATGCAAAGGATGTCACAAAGACACCTGATTCAGATGCATAATCAAGGAGAATGATAAACGATAGGAGACTTAAGTCACTCATCAAGGGCGTCTGCGCCTGTGAACCTTGGGGGGACTTCCATCATCTCCCCTAGGGGGGCTCCTGTTCCCCCACCCTTATGTGTCTTCCTCGCATCGCCTGAGGATGACTCCACTATTTGGCCCGGGGAGGTCTCAGTCGCCTGACCCTGAAAGACTTCTGTCGCATCGCCTAGTAACCCCCGGGTAACGGCGACATTGTTGGAGGAGGCGTCAGCCTCGAGATTCAAAGGAGGTAAGGCCTCACGCACTGCGTCGCTAGGGGGCTTTTCTGACTCCAGCTTAGCAGGCTGGCGACAGCTGCCTTGCAACGAAGATAAAATAACATTATTCGGGATATCATCGATGTTGATGGGATCAGAAACGACGACACCTTGATAAAAGGAAAAGGCGTCAAATGCAAAGTTCCCACCAAAGAGCAGACAGTGCAACGAACAATACCTAGTGCGTTCTGGAACGGCGCATGCTCAACGGGATGATCAGAAGAAGCACTCAGCAAAACTAAGGGAGAAGGTCCATGCGATGCTTTCTTCTTCAACCGGGCTCCTAGTGATGATGAGCCCGCACGGGAGGATCTCGCTTTCTTAGCACCTCCTACAAATGAAAAGCCGGTTAACCACCTAGATACAAATTCAGTAGAGGTCAAGTTAACCAAACATACCCGAAGGGAGTGCGCTACCACTCGACGGCCGCTTCCTTGAAGAAGCTTTGCCCGAAACAACAAGCGCTGGAGGGGGGACACCTTCTCCTTCTCAATTAACCTTTTTAACTGAAAGGTGGTCTCCAATTGCTTCCAGGCTTCGTGCCAGGTCATGGAGAAAGATGCAGTTCGACCGCCCCAAAATGTAGGCTCAATCTCGGCCGAGCCAAGACGTGGCTTCCAGGTTTGTTCAGCTTATCCAGGGATTGGATGTTAGACTCGAAGAACGGGACGGCTAAAGATTAGGCAAAGCCCAACTGACGGGACCAAATTTGAGGGTTGTACACCGCGAAAATCAGCCCTTCAGAATCTACACCCACCAATTTCCTGTTGCAGAAAGCCGGGAAGAAGCGCTTGATTGTCTCCAAGCGCGACTTTTCCCATTCCTGGATGGGATGACCTCGTCCAGTGCTGGAGGAGCCCTGGTACAGAGACGAGCCCGCTGCGATGACCTCGTCACGAGTGACCATGGGATCTGGGTAACTGGTGAACTCAGGGAAGTAAAGAAGAATCCATAAGTAAAAGAACCACAGACGGCCATATGTCATACAACTGGGGAAATTTGCTGGGCCCTTGGTCGCTTGATAGATGCTACGATAGATCAGGCATTACAAGAAGGGAGCAAAGGCCACAGGCTCAGTCTTGTCCGCATAGTCAGCCTCAACAGGTCTGGGTGCCACTCCATCCATGAACTGACCAGAGCGTTTTCCTCCGTTATAAAAGATGAACTTGGACAGCCATTTCAAGTAGAACTTGAATTCCTCCTGGAGTCCCCATCTATCGTCCTTGAGATGACCCACAACGACCTTGCTAACCCGCTCTGAAGCACAGACGGACATATATTGTTAATTTATCTTTCTAGCGTTCAAGCTCTCTTTGTGCTCCTGCGTTCTTGCTCGTTCTCGAAGGCATCGTCGATGGCATCCGTAAGTGCTTTCGCTTAGGGGTGTTCGTCCATTGTCTTCTCCTCTTCTTTACTTTTATTTCATAAGACGACCACACATTCACGAATCCTCCGGACGCCAGTTGACCCGTAATGCCAAAGATTTCCGACGTGTTCGAATCCAACTTGCCCGCGGTCACTTCTGAAGCGAACACCTGAACCATGTAGACGCCTCTTTCTTGCGACACATAAGCGGGGAAAAAATAATTATGTTGTCCATGGATAAAGAGTTGCTCATGAGGACAAAAATTGATGATGCGTTCAAGGCTGAGCTTGCCCTATTCCTGGTGGGGACTTTCCTCTGCCGAGTACCGCTTTAAGATAATAGGACATAAATATATTGGCGAATACGTTCCCCTGTTAATGGTTAGAATCCTGTGGACATTTGGCTGATTTATTTATGATTGTGGTTAATTACCTATGTTGAATCAACTGAAAATTTATTGACTTGGTGTACAACTATTTTATGCATGCAAATGCACAACCAATGCTTCAAACTTATCCCGTTTGAGAGGCGACGCATTGTCGTGTGCCGATTGGGACCATGCTGAGTTGCATTCCACTCTTAGCGATGCAAAATGGGAAACTTAGGTATTCGATAAATATACCTAATAGCAATGTGGACTAAAATGAGAAATAAATTGTCATGTTATAAATGTCTAAGCATTTTATGTTGATGTTTAGAGGTCACCAAATGTTGTGGATACAGATAACAATGCTCATAGATACGTGCCCATTGTTGAGGGACAAAGTGATTGGGTGGATCGGCCGTTGAAGATATGTTTGAATTGAAAATAATCGATGAACACTTATGTTTTTGTATGTTCATATCTATAACGATTGCTAATTGTTTTCATACATGCAACATTTGAATGAGTAGTTGATTGCTCCTTGTTGTTCGGATCTTGACCGGGTCCGAGCTTCCGAGATACACAAAGTTGAAAATATTATGTCGAATGTGGTCACAGAGGTCATACTCATCCTTAAGGAGGTAAGAGAGGTAAAATCTCTCGTTGTTAGTACTGCCAAGAACCAGGAAACTGAGGAGCTGAAGCAGCGACGAGGCTTTCAACATTATGAAGGCCTGACAACACCAACCAACACCACGTGGACCAGAGAACTTATGCGTAGAAATTGGGTCTTTGATGCACTCACCGGGTCGTGAGGATTCTCATTAGGCAATTAATGAAGGTGTGTACAGGATACAATCTTGTCCGGAGATGACAACCTTCGACCATTTCATGCAACGTCGCCATCCCTGTGGAACATCACGATGCTGCAGGTGGACAACAATGTTGTATCTACCTGTGGATCAGCATGTTAATCATGACGATGAACCAGACAAACTACCTGACAGTCCTACACCAGAAACACAGAGTTTACATGATTACGATGACCCGCGCGTTGGTCAGGATCAATCACTTCCCAAAATAAAGTTATATACTAAATATGTTAGATTATGGCATTTGTAGGAAATTACATTCACCCTTTTCGAGGATGATTAGGTCACAACAAATGGAATACTAATGATAAATTATCACTGTCAACATTAATCCCCTTTCTCACCGCTACTTTTTGGACAATTGTTCCGTTCCAGGACAACCCAATCATGTAGAAAAGATCAGTGGCCGTTTTTGGATATCAGACAAGATAATTAGCGACGATGTTCACGACTTGATATATCGACATTTCTGGACTTTATGTACAATCCCAATGTTAATTGTAGCCGGTTCTTTTTTTTTTTAATATTGCCAACCAATCCGTACAATCATATTCTAAATGTTTGATTTAATGGAAGTTCTTCTGCAAATACTTAGCACTTACATTGCCAACCCTTATGTACATCTTTTGTTGCCGGAAGAAGCCCTAATAATTAAAGAATGGGTCTCAATTTAGGGAATAAATTAATGTATTAAATTAAGATATTTAAAATTAGGCCCCCAAAGTTTAGGTTTGGAAATATGTTTGGATTCTTTTGTTGAAGTTTCGTACTTTACCAAACTTTTTTCTTAAAAGGTTGACGCGAGACCGCTTACAGAAATCCAAAAACTACTACGATGGTGAAACAAAACATAATCAATATAAAACGAAACAATTCAAATGAATATGACTTGACAATCTCGGATATAGGAGAATCACCACCGTAAGCTGAAACAAGTCTAACTCGGATGGCCACAAGTACATTAAATGCACCATTGAGATTGTCAAAAGTGTTGAATGCCACATAATTAGATACAAATAGCCACTAATTATGGAAATGCTTTGATAATTCTTGCCACCCTTAAAAGTCCGTCAGAAGATAACTTAAATAGCGAAAAGTTCAAAGAAAACTTGACGGTTGTCTATTTAGAAAATGCTTCGAAAATTTTCCTAAACCTTAAACCTAAACATCCTATTTATAGTGAATTGTAAAAATTCCTAAATGAACCTAAATAAAAGGCCACATAATTAAAATAAAAACACAAAAAGTAATTAAAGGATGTAAGCCTTCCTTCGACAACACCCCTCTCGAATTGAGTAGCTCTTAAGTAGGATACTCGATCTCAAATAGGATGAACTTGACTTCGACTTATTCGCATAGGAAACGGATCACGTCGGAAATATTTGGCAATTGGACTCACAGGGAATTGTATGTGGTCCCAGAAAGATGAATTTCAATGATAAAAGACAAGGGTGATTACAAATTCAAAGATTTACAGAAGTAAACGAACGCTTACAGCCATAAAAATGAATGAAAAAGCGGCGGTATGGATGGCGGGGGCGATGTAGACTCGCTGCTGGAGGTGCGACTGGAGCTGACGTCACTGCTGACATTGTAGACTCGTTGTCGTGAGACGCAAGCCTGATGCTGACGTCACTGCTGATGCTGTAGACTTGGTACAGTGCGCTGTAGACTCTCGCCCCGTGAAGCAGAGTCTGGCAGATGTCGGATGCGGATGCCAAGGCTTCAGATGAACACCTTGGTGGCGGAGATGCAGGCGGAGGATGAACGCCGGAACTATGGTTGCTCGTCCGGACGGTGGAGGCGATGGCGGAAGCTGGGTGTCGAGACTACGGTTGCTCGTCTCGACGATGGGAGTGCTGGCGGAAGGTTGATCAACGGAGCTACGGTTGCTCACTCCGCTGTTGGAGGGATGACCCAATAAACCCAGGCCGAGGTATCTACTAAACTAAGGGTGACGAGCAATGCAAGGCTTGTGTTTGGCTGATTGATCGTGATCTTCTCTAAGAAGAGTCTGTTCCCCTTTTATACTGAATCTCATAGATCTTTGTACACTGCACACGTCCCCGAAAAATCCCTTAAATCGTGTCTCGATCTTAACTCCTCTCCAAGGATCTCGGAGTTTGTTTTTCTTAGAGATTCTTCTAACCTCCACTTAATGAAATCGTGTGTGGGACGTGTCTAGATGAGTTGTAGACCTAGCTCTCACTCGTATTTCAAAAAAAAGGGGTCGTAGACTTAGGCTGTTACGGACTGAGAGTTTGGCTCAGTCGACGGGCTGTAGACTTAGCTAAGGCCCGTGTTCCAATATGGGCTGTAGACTTACCACAGGCCCAGAATATCCTATCGTGTCAACATAAGCCTCCCTCTTTTGCTAAGGCGATTTTCGTCGCCTGAGCACAGTCGCTGATTTTTTGGGTTTAAAAGACACGTTTCGTTTTCCCTCCTTTCACTTACGTCCTACGCCTCAACTTCTTTCTCTCCAAGAAACCTCCAATTTCCTTGAAACCCTAACTTCTTTCCAAAGAAAACTCCGATGTCGACTCTTGGCTCCTTTCAGTGGCACCAACAACGTGCCGGTGTCGTCACTACTGTGGACGGCGAGGGTTTAACCCTTGGTCCTGTTCTTGGCGCTCAACTTTTCCCGGACCCTGTTCCTTATGAGTACCTGATGACGGCGTTCCAGATTCCTATCTGCCGGGCAGACTTCGTCGACCCCCTCAACTGGGAAGACAAGAGTGGCTTCCTCTGCTTTCCTTCCGTAGAGAAAGCCCTATTCCGCCAGTGGTTCACTTGTTGGCTGGAGAAACTACAGGGCAAACTCAGGACATGCGGACTTTGGTCTTTCACGAAGATCACTATGCTGGGGAAGCATTGCGACCCAAGGGTATGTGCCAGTCTACTTCCTCTTTGGAATAGCGAGGTGAACTGCTTCTATCTGCCGGAGGGTCCCATGACTATTACTCTAGAAGATATTTACTTCTTGACTGAGAGTAGTGTGTCTGGAGCCCCCGTTCGCTTATATTTCTTGGATGGTGATTATCATCCTAAAGAGATGCTACAAATTCATAACATAGCAGAGAAGCACCTTAAGATGATTGAGGGCCGGTCTACCGCTGTCTGGGGCAAGGCTGAGGAGGTTGAATTCCTCAGCATCTGGTTGAGCAAGTATGTTTACTGCTTTGCTGGCAAGAGGGTGCCGAAGCTTGTATACGGGATCGCCAATTTCCTGAGCACGGCGAAGAGCAGAGTGGCTTGGGCACCATTCTTGCTGGGTATTATTTACCAGAGCCTTTACAAGAACAGCGCGTCTGCCAAGCCCTTCCTGAAATATCCAGCTGGTGGCCTTCTTTGGATGGTGCATCTTTGGGCGTGCATATGGCTTCCAGGACTCTCTGGGTATCGGATGCCCTCCAGCGTCGCCAAGGATAGCTGTTATGGGATCCACATGCTCAAGTCTTGCTGCCAATCAAAGGATCAATGGCTGTGGGCCTCTGTTACAGGGCACATGAAACACCTGGTCGACATCGACCGGAGTGAACGCCGCGACTGGCACCCATTCCCAGCTGATCATGCCATCAACAAGCGCCGGAAGAGGCTGGAGCCGAGTGTTTACTAGGACACTGTTCTTACTAGCAAAGTCTTACCCTGCGCAACAGAATCAGGCTTCAACTTCGAGGTCTACAATCCTCAGCTATGCGCAAGGCAGTTAGGTTTCATCCAGAGCTCTGCAGCCCCATACTTCGACGATTCCAACATGATTTCTAGGAGTAGCTATGTCCTTTCTAAGGACTCCCTCCAGGCAGCGGTGGATCTCCTATCAAGGAAGACGGAGCTTCGGTTTATGGAGTTCCCTCTTGAGAACACCATAGTCTACGTCACTGAAGCTTTTTCTTATCAGTGGTCGTTGACCTTTAAAGCTCTTCGCAGTAAGATTAGGTTCCTGAACGCCTCTACAGAGCCGGACCTACATCTCTCCACCGATATGAAGCTAAAGGCTGGGTGGAAAGTACCAGCTGGTAAGATCTAGCAGCTTTCCTTTTTGCTGGTCGCTTTTGAAAACAAATGTTTGTTTTTTGTGTTTCAGCAGCAGTGGGTGAAGAATCTGGATCTGGAGGAGGTACTCCTTCAGAGACGAGCCTTACTCCTCCAGCCAGTCGTCCGACTCGCACACACCGGCGAGTTCCTGTGAAGAAGGCTGGGAAGTCTAAGGCCGAGGACTCGCCTCCTGCTCCATCAAAGAAGCGCGGGAAACGGAAGATGCCTTCTCCTCCAAACTCAGATTCTGATGAAATCCCCATTTCCCAGATGCAGAAGCAGGCGAGACTTACCTCATCTGTGCCCCAGATTCCAAGTCCGGTGGCTGCCCAATCTATCACTCCACCTCCAGAGTATGTATCATTCCTTTGTTGTTAATGGCCAATTCTCTATCAACTCTTATAATACTTGCTTTTTCTTCAGGCAATCATTGGCTTTAGTGCCCTTAATCTACCTATCGCCGGAAGCATCATAAGAGCATGAGATGGATGTAAGTTCTTCTCTACCGCTTCCTTCCTTTTTAATGTCTTGATATCTAATCTCTTTTCCGTTCACAGGTTGCCTCCCTCCCTATTCCTCAGTTGTTGGCGCTTACAGAGGGGGATGATGTTACCATCGGAGGGGAAGTCGCAGCGCAGGAAAAGATAGATGCTCCTGAAGCCGCTCCTCTTAGCACCATAGACCCTGCTGTGTCTATAGCGGACGTTGCGACTCAGGAGGGGGCACTCGCTTCAGAGGCTGATCCTGGTATTGATACCCAACCAGCTGCGACGCCTGCTGCTTCTCCTCCTACCCATCCTTTAAATGCACCTTCCGGCGAAGGCACGTCAAGCGGCGTCAGCGACACTCGTATCATGGAGAACGTGGACCGTATCGCAAAGCTGCTCTGCCATGAAAACCTTCTCTGAAGCTCTCTTTAAGGAGCTACAGGACTGTGTTGCAGAGATACGGAGTTCTCCAAAAACTAGTGTGCAGATGCTGGCCGCTTGCGAGGAGTTTAAGTCGCAATTTTGGACTGAGTGGTCAGTCTATCAGGATGATCTCAAGGCTCACCAGGAAGTTAAATACCAGATCCTTGAGAAGCTGGCTGCTCAGTCACAGGAGGTGGATGATATCCAACTCCTCCGGGACCAGAAAGAAGACATGTCCCGAAAACTCCTCAAAGTCCAAAAACGACTACAGGAGCTCTTGGCTCTTGAGAAAGATCTCAAGGAACGGGTCGCTGTGGTGGACTCTCTGCTCGCCGAACGGACTGCACATGCTTCTGCGCAGCAGGACCAAGACGATTTAATGTCTTGGTATCGCCGGAAGTACGAGTTCATCCTCAAGCGCAACCAGGCCAAGGTTTTGACTCTCCTGTTCGTGGAGGCGACCGGCTCAATTTCCAGGTCTGGTACAAGATCAAGCCTGCGACTCCCTCCACGCTGAAGTTTTTTCCTTACTTTTCATATTTTCCCTACCGGTTGTAGACAGCAAGTCGCAGGGATGACACCCTATAAACAAACTTAGTCTACGACCGTGTATTCCATTTCTTCTACACTATTCTTTTATAATGTAGACAGCATTCAGAGCACAAACTCGTAGGTTTATAATTACACCAACATTTTTCTTTGTGCAATTTCTTTAAGGACAGCTGGGAAATGCTTCTCTAAAACCTTCCTATGGGATTCCCAAATGGTCTTTTTGTATTGCTTCAAATACTTACCATTAATTTTCAACGGTTGTTTAACCCCTTCGAGCGTTGACAACCTATAACTATTCGTTGAATAGGCTTCAATTACCCGATATGGTCCTTCCCAATTTGGGGACCGTTTCCCTAATACTTGATCCTTGGATTTTAGTGGCAACACCATTTTCCAGACCAAGTCGCCAACATTGAAGTGTTTATGGACTACCTTCTTATTGTAGTGTCGGGCTATTCTTTGCTTGTGTGCTTCTAACTTGTCTACAACTTCTAATCTTTTCTTCTCTAATTCTTCTAGAGCTATATACATAGCTTCATCTTGTAGACTTGACTGTGCAACGCGAAGCGACTTATACCTCATTTCTATGGGTAAAATCGCATCATGCCCGTAGACTTGTGCGAACGGCGTTTCTCCAGTGCCTTCTCGCTTAGTGACTCTTAGAGCCCATAGGGTATCATTTAACACTTCATGCCATTTTCTCGGATTACACCCAATCATCTTTTGAATGTTGTTTTTTATCAGTTTGTTAGATGCTTCAGCCTGCCCATTCGCTTGGGGGTAATATGGGGTAGAGTTCGAAATTGTGAAGCCAAACTCTTCAGCGAATTCCCTCACCTTGGTATTGTTAAAAGCTGTCCCATTGTCTACAACGATGTTTTGAGGAATGCCAAACCGATAGATGATGTAAGTTCACAGGAAATCGATCACTTCGCTGTGGTCAATTTTCTTGTAGACTTGAGCTTCTATCCACTTAGTGAAGTAGTCCGTCGCTACCAAGATGAACGCGTCCCCTCGACTAGAGTGGGGGTGAATCTCTCCTATTATATCTAAAGCCCAAGTTCTAAAAGGCCAAGGTTTGATTATGGGAATCAGGTCAGTCACTGGCGCACGAGTAGATGGGCCGTGTCGTTGGCAATCTTGACATCCCCTAGCCATTTCAATGCAATTTTTCATCATCGATGGCCAATAAAACCCGTGTCTCCGAATAATCCAGCACATTTTAATTCCCGACTGATGCGATCCACAGAGTCCTTCATGGGTTTCTAACATTATTGGGGTAGCTTCTTCTAAGTCTACACACCTCAAGAGTACCCCGTTAGTATCTTTCTTATAGATGACACCATCTAAAAGAACATACGCTAGTGCCTGGACTTTAATTCGCTGTTTAACCTTTCGACTCGGATTAGAGAGAAATTCTATGATTGGTTTTCTCCAATCTTCGTCTTGCTTCATTATGTCTATAGCCATGACACTATTTCTTGACTGCAAATGCGACTCTATTTCTATCGAATCCCTTGAGCTAACTTTTCCTTTATAACCTGAGGCAAGTTGTGCCAAGTTATTAGCTACTCTGTTTTCATCACGGCTTATGAAATGAAAAGTTATATTTTCAAAGCGTGCGACCAACTGCCGAACTATATCCAGGTAAGGTTGCAACTTCTCTTGACACAAACACTCCTCATTCACCTGGTTGATAACCAACTGGGAATCAGCCTTGATTCGAACTCGCTTTGCTTTTAATGAAAGGAGTTCTTTTAGCACTGTTATCAATGCTTTATACTCAGTAGCATTGTTGGTTGACAATTTATGTAAACGAAAGGCCAACCTAATGTCTCTGCCCATAGGAGACATTATATGGACTCCTATCCTTGCTCCGTTTCTTGTGGATGAACCATCAAACCACGCCTGCCAGATATCATCGATTTTTTCCTCTGGATCTATCCGGCTCATGATCCACTAGAAAATCAGCTAATACCTGTCCTTTAACCGACTGCTGGGATTTGTATCTCAAATCGTATGGGGAAAGAATTAGGCTCCACTTGCTGATACGTCCGGCTAATAATGGACTTTCAAAGAAATACTTAATTATGGGCGACTTAGACACCACGTAGACTTCCTTGTTCCCAATGTAGTGTCTAAGTTTCATTACGGCATAGAATACCGACAAGCATAATTTCTCTTTTGGAGTGTATTTAACCTCAGTCGGGGTTAGCTGTCTTGATAGATAGTAGACTGCCCTTTCGCGTCCGTCCTGATCTGTTTGCGCCAACATTGCGCCTATTGTTACTCCAGTAGCTGCTACGTAAAGGATGAAAGGCTTTTCTTGTTGAGGGGGAATCAGAACCGGTGGATGCGTTAAGTATCCTTTTAGGGCATTAAAAGCCTCTTCGTGTTTTTCCGTCCATTTATATTCATCCCTTTCTCTTAATAGATTAGAGAAGGCTTTTGTCTTTCCTGCAACATTTCCTATGAACCTAAGCAGGTAATTAACCCTTCCTAGAAAAGCTTGCAATTCTTTCTTATTCCTTGGCTTTGAATGGCTTTTACTTTATTTTGATCAACTTCAATGCCACGTTGATGCACTAGGAAACCTAGGAAATGCCCTGCCCTGACTCCAAAGGCACACTTAAGAGGATTTAACTTCAGCTGGTGCATCCTCATTTTCAAGAAGGCACTTCTCAGATGTTCAACATGTAATTCTTCCTTCGTCGACTTGACCACTATGTCGTCGATGTAGACTTCTATTGTTTTTCCTAGATAGGAATCGAATATGGTGTTCATTGCTCGCTGATAGGTAGCCCCAGCATTTTTCAAACCGAAAGGCATTACTACCCATTCAAAAATGCCTAGCGGACACCTAAACGCAGTTTTGTGAACATCTTCTTCTGCGATGAAAATCTGGTTGTAACCCGAAAAGCCGTCCATAAAGGACATGACTTGATGGCCCGCAGTTTTGTCTATAAGGTCATCTACGACGGGCATAGGATATTCATCCTTAGGGGTAGCACGATTTAAATCTCTGAAATCTACGCAAACTCTGATCTTTCCATTTCTCTTTAATACAGGAACAATGCTAGAGATCCATTCCGTATACCGCGAGGTCCTTATATATCCTGCCAAAGAAAGAGCTTTTTTACTTCTTCAAACACCAATTGCGTCACTTCTCTAGACATTCGTCTTGGAGCCTGTTGCACTGGCTTAAAATCTTTCTTGATAGGCAAAGTGTGTTCTACCAGTCTACGATCTAGCCCTGGCATTTCGGTGTAATCCCAAGCGAAGCAATCTTTAAATTCCTCAAGTACATCCTTGATCGCATCAAAGAATCCTTTATTTATTGATGAACTAATGAAAAGATTCCTAGGAGAAGCCTCGCTTCCCAGATTAACACTGACTAAGGGATCACATGGGATCATCAAAGACTCATGACCGTTGTCACCACCAAGACTAGTGGACACGGGGTTATTACAAGGATCGGGCGCTCTAAGCCCTATTAAATTTATTGCTAAAGACGATGTAGACTGGTCCCAGAAACGTCCTTCTTTATAGACTCGGAGTAGCTAGAGGACATCAGCGACCGTCGCATTCCTCTCTTCATTTTGGTCCACAAGTTCCTTCCTTCAGGAGTCTATCGGGCTCCAACTCCTCGCCATGGTTCTGCTGGCTTTCCAAGGCTCCTTCTCCTGCATGGCCGTTTGTGCTCCCTTCAGCAGGTTTCTCCCCCGAATTGACTTCTTGCAGGACTTCTTCTATGTCCTTGTCAGTAAACTCATCTCCCCATCCTGTTGGAACAATCGGGCCGGACTCTGGCTTGGGGTGCGACGTCCCGTAGTCTACAATATAGTCGAATTTTCCGGAAGGCTGGCCTAGGGGTCCAACTGTAGGATCACCCAGCTCGTATCGCTGATGCAGAGTAAGGTCTTTTACGGTCTTGCTCGTCTCTACATGCAAAATACCTCCATCACAACAGGAATAACCATCAGCCTTAACAATTTCAACCTCGGAATCAAGCCATAACATTAGTTCCCTATGTAAAGTAGATGGTATAGCGGCGGCTTTATGAAGCCAATCGCGACCAAGCAAGGCGTTGAAAGTGGGAATTATGTCTATGACGAAAAAGGCAGTTTCTTTTTCCTGTCGACCCACACCTAAGTGTACTGAAAAGATTCCTAAGCATTCCGATTTCCTGCCATTGAATCCGCTTACGGCTACATCCGTTTTTATCAGGTCGCACGGCTTATATCCAAGCATTTTAAACCTGGACAACGGCAGTACGTTTAGAGTGGCCCCATTGTCTACTAAGACGCGGTTCACCACAGTACCATCAAAGGTAGTAGTGATGTACAAGGAATGCATGTGTTGTTTCATACTATCCGATGGCTTCTTAAGCCAATGGAGTGGGAAACCCGACGGGTAAATTAAAGGATGAGGGAGAGGTAACTTACCTCTAGAGGCCTCTGTATCTTTCACCTTGGCGAAGTCTACAGGCAAGGTGATGGCGTAACAACTCACGATCACCTCTTTGCTAGCATTAGCATCACTCGGGATCTCACTCCGAAGAGGAGTATAGTCGAAACTTGAGCCAGGCTCTTCCGAATGGTCCGTAGACTCGTTGCATTCGGCTTCCACATTTGGTTTCTTTATATGGAGTCGGGCATGTGGAGCAACCAACGTCGGGGCAGGTCTAGGCCTTTTGGCGACGTGACTTAGACGTCTGTCTCTCCTTTTCCGGGTCTGTGGTGGTAAAGTTGTTTTACCCACAACTTTCTGCCAATATTTCGAAGGATTAGTCACCTTCACCATCATTCTTAGAATCAATGGTAGTCTGACAGACCTCAATGAAGTCCTCAACGAACGGATCATATCTCACGACTGTACATGACGGTTCCTGTTTCACTTCCGAAATATGTGAGGGGTTTCGAGTACCTGTAGTCGCAGGGTGAGCTGGCTGGACCACGATCTCTCCATTCGCTGATAGGTCTACGAGCTTGAGAAAATAGCTCACACAGCATGCCGTACAGAGTTGTGTGATCAGAATCATGTTTCGTCCGATCAGCTTGCACTTCTGGCACAGCGATCTCTCATCCAAGAACTGAGCGATCGGTGGTCCCATTTGGATCGCTTGGGCGTCCACTTTATGCGAGCCATGCCTTGGCTTGGCTCCTTTCCTCTGTGCCTCATCGCCTCGCTGTGCTCTGTCAGTCGCACCTGCTAGAGGGTGCGATTCATGGGTGCGACCATCATTTTCCTGCTTAGCTTTGTGCTGGGTCAGCGGATTGTCGAATTCCAAATGTCGCCTGGAGCGTTCTTCAGCATGAGAGTGGTGTTTGGGCGCCCTTCCTCTACCATGGGGACCACCTCTGCCTCCTCGAATCGCTGCCCTACGTTCCTGACCCGTAGGGCTTTTGAATCCTCTTTGCAATTATTTGGCGCAACCCGTGGTCCCGGGGAACCTATTCCCATCGCCACCTCCTCAAGCGGGGTCAGATCATACCGGGTGTCGCCCTGATTGGCTTGCAGGTACTTCCGAAAGGTGTTACACCTATCAGTAGTGTGTGTGTCATCCATGTGCCAACAGCAGAGGTTACTGGCAATTGCCATGGCTGGGCAGGTAATTACCCCTTTATCAGCCAGTCTACGGAACAGGGCGTTCGCCACCATGGTCTCTCCAGATGCTTTTGTGTCCTGCAGAGAGAAACCGTTGTCAGCTTCTATGAGATTTATGTCTACATCAGAAATGTCAAACATATGAATGGCGACTTCATTATCAAATGGTTTCTCGTCAACCATAGTGACTTCGTCGACTTCAGGAAAACATAACTCTTTTGCCTCTATGAGGTCTTGAATAATGTTCCTAAAGGACAAGCAATCCTTGGTCGTGTGTGTAAACAATCCATGCCACTTGCAAAAATTCCTAGACTTTTCTCTATCTGTCTGGGGGGTCATGTGGCCCGGTTTCAACTTAATTCGTTTTTGCTGGAAAAGCCAGTCGAAAATCGCATCCGCTTTGTCCACGTCAAAAGAGTATTTCCTTTCCTCCCCTGTTTTCTGGGATGCTTTCGCTTTGGAATTCCTCCGTGCTAATGGCTCGCAAACGGTGGCCTCCCCTTTTATGAACTCAGCCATGTCTACCTCAACAGTCTCTAGCTGATAGGTGCGCGTAGACTGGGCTTCTTCCAACAATAATTGATAGTACTCAGTCGCTCTCCTGGCAAGATCATAAAGGTCAGTGAACCTCTCTCCCTGTAATTTCTTTTTGAAAGGGATAGATAAGGCATTTAATGCCACCATGAGTTGATCTCTTTCCGGGATCGCTGGTCTACAGCGAAGCAGTGCTTTCCGCAAGCGCATCAGAAACTGCCCTGGATGCTCACCGGCAACTTGCTTCAAGCGCATTACCTCAAAAATCGACAGGGGTGAGTCCAAGCGGGCAAATGCCTTCATAAAACTACTTTGCATTTCTGCCCAAGATGCCACCGATCCAGGGGGTAGACTAGCATACCATGTAAATGCGTCTCCCATGAGAGAATTCGGGAACAACTTTAGTTTCCAAAAATCATTAGCTGCAGCTTCCCTGAGTTGATGGGTGAATCGCGTGATATGCTCCAGAGGGGTCATCTCATCCTCGCCTGAGAAGCGGGTGAAATCAGGCACTCTATACCCCCTGGGCAAAGGGAAATCCCTATCAACATATGCCGGATAAGGACTTCTGTAGAAGTTGGGATCGTCCTGTCTCACGACTCCAAGTACCATCTGTTCTAGCACTTGGGCTATCGTTTCCCTCAAATTTAATGGGGGTGGACGGTCAACCGGCTCTCGTACAGGGTCTTGACCCCATCTTTCTCCTGCGTAAGGCGCTCTTTCAACGCCCTTTGCTGGCAGCGAGTCTACAGGGGCTTTAGCATAAAAACTTTCCACCCGGGATGGACCCCTTGCGCTTGGCAAGTCCCCTGGCGGAATTTCATCTATGGGGGCTTTTCCAGGTCGACGAGCGGGGACAGAAGGTACATATCTGTTTGTCTCACCTTGAGCTTCGCCGTACTCGTCTTCTGGATTTACCGCATAGACGGCATTTTGCCTCCATTCTGTGGGCGATCGAGAAGAGGCTGGCCTAGAAGGGGAGGTCCTGTCCCTCACCTCTGTAGGGTATCAGTTATCACCATTCCAAGGATCATTATTTTGGAACGAGACACTCCTTCTCTCGCTGCGCCGCGCATCTCCCATGAAGGAGAATTCCCTGTCTGCGGGATTACTCGTTCCTGCGACAGCTCTGGGCCTATTTAAGGCACTGATTTGCTCTAGAATCCGAGTCATGTTGTTTTCCAGTCCAGATATCCGTCTGTCGACCAAATTTCTCATATCGCTGAACTCTTTGTGAAATTCGAGTCTGGATATGAATTCGGAGGGTGTATGCGCTCCGAGATCAGTTTGACTGGCATTCGCTTGACTGCTTAGAGTCACATCGTCCACATTTGTGTTTCCTTATGCGGGAACACCGTCTCCATCTAATGGAGGTGGGGGGTCTCGGTTAGTTCCGCTTCTGGTATTTTTTGCCATCACCAAATGTGAAGTATTTTCTTCTGCTCCCACTGTGGTCGCCAAAGACGTGTTCACGTAGGAAACGGACTACGTCGGAAATATTTGGCAATTGAACTCACAGGGAATTGTATGTGGTCGCCAGAAAGATGAATTTCAATGATAAAAGACAAGGGTGATTACAAATTCAAAGATTTACAGAAGTAAACGAACGCTTACAGCCATAAAAATGAATGAAAAGCGGCGGTATGGATGGCGGGGGCGATGTAGACTCGCTGCTGGAGGTGCGACTGGAGCTGACGTCACTGCTGACGTTGTAGACTCGTTGTCGTGAGACGCAAGCCTGATGCTGACGTCACTGCTGACGCTGTAGACTTGGTACAGTGCGCTGTAGACTCGCGCCCCGTGAAGCAGAGTCTGGCGGATGTCGGATGCGGATGCCAAGGCTTCAGATGAACACCTTGGTGGCGGAGATGCAGGCGGAGGATGAACGCCGGAACTACGGTTGCTCGTCCGGACGGTGGAGGCGATGGCGGAAGCTGGGTGTCGAGACTACGGTTGCTCGTCTCGACGATGGGAGTGCTGGCGGAAGGTTGATCAACGGAGCTACGGTTGCTCACTCCGCTGTTGGAGGGATGACCCAATAAACCCAGGCCGAGGTATCTACTAAACTAAGGGTGACGAGCAATGCAAGGCTTGTGCTTGGCTGATTGATCGTGATCTTTTCTAAGAAGAGTCTGTTCCCCTTTTATACTGAATCTCATAGATCTTTGTACGCTGCACACGTCCCCGAAAAATCCCTTATATCGTGTCTCGATCTTAACTCCTCTCCAGGGATCTCGGAGTTTGTTTTTCTTAGAGATTCTTCTAACCTCCACTTAATGAGATCGTGTGTGGGACATGTCTAGATGAGTTGTAGACCTAGCTCTCACTCGTATTTTAAAAAAAAGGGGTCGTAGACTTAGGCTGTTACGGACTGAGAGTTTGGCTCAGTCGACGGGCTGTAGACTTAGCTAAGGTCCGTGTTCTAATATGGGCTGTAGACTTACCACAGGCCCAGAATATCCTATCGTGTCAACACGACTCTTCTCGAAGTGGGCGTTCTTTATCTTTTCGAGTTGATGACTCAACTCCTGGCACATACGTAATAGTCGAGGAATAGCTGGTAAGTTTGCCGGTTGCGGTCAACACCCAGGTCATGCATCAAATGGAGGAGTTTGGTTGCCATGGACAGCGAGCCGTTCATTAGGAACCCTCACAGCAAGACGTTGAAAAGGCCGACCTCGGGAGGCAGAGTCTAGGAGAAAGCTGCTTCCCGGATAAGGCTTTGGCCTCCAAAGTCCTGCCGAGCCTCGCAAGGGAATCAACGAGGAAGGCTTGGAACTGATGTGTCCATCTCGAGAGGATGGCCATGGCTGAGTTGACATCCCTGGCGCTACACAAACAGCGCATGGAGAGGCCTCGTGCGAGATGGGGCGGCAACAACGAAGAGGGAGGAGGAACGACGGAATTATAGGTGGACATGGGAGGAGGGACTGAAATTTTTACAGGGTTGATTGACGAACTCGGATGGGCTCACCGAGATTCGAAGAATGACAGATGGCCCTGGCCCAGCTCCAGCCCAAGCCCAATATATGACCTCACCCCCAGGCGCCAGGACGCGATGGAAAGGGGATAAGGAGGGGGGGGGGGGGAAAGAAAACTTGCTTTGCCGCCTGGCCGCGCTTACACACCGCCTTTCTGATTTTATTCTGCTCTTTGGGGAAGGAAAATGGGGTCGCAGCTCATCCGGGAATGGACAGGAATTCAACGCTTCCCCCTCGCCACTCAGTCCAAACTCCTCGACTCCCTCGGCATCCTCAAGAACCAGGTTGCCACCGTTTCCTCTGTATTTGAAGTATTACTTGAATCCCTGCAAATGCCCGGCCTCATCCGTTTTCCTTCTACTTCCGTTTTGGTTGGTGGTTGCCTGCAGAGTGTGAGCTCCTTGACAATACTTGTCGTGGGGAAGGGGGGCGTCGGGAAATCCTCCACCGTCAATTCCATCCTCGGCGAGAGAGCTCTCCCTGTCGGTGCTTTCCAGGTTCTTCTCCCATTTCCCACCCCTAACATCACCCCCACGTCTTCTGTTTCCCACTTTCGAACATTTCCTTCCTCGGCTTATTAACGAGCCGTGTTTAACTGGTTTAAGTCGGAGACTCAGAGGCCGGTGATGGTGTCGCGCTCCACGGCTGGATTTACCCTTAATGTGGTCGACACTCCCGGCCTTGTTGAAGGCGGTTATGTCAATGGTCGGATGGTCGAGACTATCAAGAGGTTCAACATCCCACCCCACCCCGCCTCTTACTTTCCTGTAGTCCTCTGCGTAGACTGCTTTCTGTTTTCGACGGTTGGATGTATATTGATCGCACCCATTGCTCAATGCTTCCCCCGGGGTGCCCGAGCAGATTTCTGTTGAACAAGACTGTGGACATCCTGTTATATGTCGATCGTCTGGACACCTACCGGGTAGATAGCCTGGACAAGCAGGTTGTTCAGGCCATCACCGAAAGTTTTGGGAAGGATATATGGAAAAGAGCCTTGGTCGTCCTCACCCATGCCCAGCTGTTGCCTCCAGACGGGCTGGAATATGACGTGTTCTCCAGTAAAAGATCCGAGGCCCTTCTTAAAGTCGTTCGATCCGGGGCAAGGATCAAGAAGCAGGACGCTTGGGTGATGCTTTTGATCTCCCCCGTTCCTTTCCTTATGCCATTTACGCTGGGATAAGTCGGCTACCTTCTTGAACTAACTTCCCGTTGGTATTTATATATGGGCAGGCTTCTGGGATCCCTGTCGCCTTGGTAGAAAACGGAGGAATATGCAACAAGAATGACAATGATGAGCAGGTTTTTGTTGTCCCCCTCGCTTCACCTTGGGCGTTAACTCAAGAGTGATGATGACCAGCTCAAAAAATCACAGGTCCTTCCATCTGGTATAGCATGGATATCGAATGTGGTGAGGAACATAGTGGACGTGGCATTGAACGGGAACAAAGGGATACTGGTTGACAAGAAGCTCGTGGAGGGCGCCAACCCAGATAGAAGGTGGAAAGAATTCATCCCCTTCATCTTTGCATTCCAAGTAAGTGGATCGAGCATTCTTGGGAAATCGCCCATTAAGCGTGCGTTTCCACTGATGGAAAGACCGGTTCTATTTGTGGATGGGGCAGTACTTTTTGGTGGTGAAGCCGATAGAGAGGGCAATCAAGAAGGATATGGAGATGGAGGTAAGGCCATCTTGGGATGCGACAAGGCGCGGGTTTTAGCCAGGAAATTTATTTCCTCTTTTTTTTTTTTTTTTTGAGAATGAACATGCTGTTGAGGTTTTGCCAGCCGTTGTTACTAGTGTTAGCAGTAGCTGTTTGTTTTGATGGCACTTCTCATTTTGCATTTATTATTGAACGGTTTGATTCTTCCCGACGACGACTTTGTCTGTCTGTCGTCCCCAGGCCCTATAATAAACACATACATTTATCAATATCTATATTAAGAGTGCAAACTTACCTTATTAGTTATTTGCTCACAAGTCAACTTTGCAAAATCAGTGTGTTCGAATAAGAATGGTTAGAAAAGAGATGAGTTTATAATAAGATTTAAAAAAATTAACAAATGAGAATAAATAAATCCATGATTAAATATTTTTTATATTTCATTTAGAAGACATATAAGTTTTATATATTAAAAAGATTGAAATTTCTTTTTCACAAAAATAGTATGGTTTAAATTGAAATTTTATTTTGTGATGGTGTGGAAACAAAAGTAAATTTGAATATAATTGTAGGTAGATTAGAACCGCAATTCTTAGAATAGAAATGAAATTTTAATCTTATCGTTAGAAACATATTTCTAGTTTAGGGTAAGATTCAAATAATTTTAAAAAATCATAAGTAAAACGGCAAAAGTATCCCTTAAAATAAAATAAAATAAAAATAAAACTTTTTAGAATCGGAGATTTTGAAAGTTAAGGAAAAGGAATTTCAAAGTTATAACCAAGCAAAGCTAAGATCTTAATCAAATTTCATATACCAAAACATATAACATAAAAGGGTTTTTAGTGGTAATAATGGGGTGTGTGACACCACATAAGCCGCCAACAGAGGCAACAATCTCTTGCATAAAGATAAAGGGGAGGTTCCGAATTAATGACATTTCTTCGTAATACCTATAAAACACGGGCACATCGTGATGCTAGTCCAAGCAATGGATGGAATTTCGTTCTTAAATTGCTAACGTTCGGTTCACGAGACGTTGGGTTAAAAAAACATTGTTTAAAATTTAGGTCTAAATTAGTCGTAATGTATAAAAAAAGAAGTATAATTAGTAATGTATAGACAATTTCACGGTACGAAGTTGTACTTTTTACAAACATGTACAAAGTTTGTTTGGTAAAAAGTACAAACTTTATGCAGTGATTTTTTTATATATTTTGTACATTTCTTACGTTTAATAATGTACAAACAATTTCATTATATAAAGTTATAATTTTTATAAAATTAATTTTGTACATGTTTTGTAAAAAGTACAATTTTGTTTTGTTCATTACTAAGCTGATGTCGTTTAGTAATGTCTAATCAATTTCACTGGACAAAATCGTATTTTTTACAAGACTAATTTTGTACATGTTTAGTAAAAAGTACAACTCTATAAAGTGAAATTGTTTGTGTATTACTAAATATTAAGAAATGTAAAAAATGTACAAATAAATTATTGTACAAAGTTGTAGTTTTCACAAAACAAACTTTATACATGTTTGTAAAAAGTAAGTATAGTGAAAAAGTCATAATAAAAATGCTTGTGTATTATAACTAATATATGCTTAAATGTTTGTACAATGTGCATAACACCGGACGACGTTAGCAGCTGCCTTTCCCAGTAACTTGTTAATAATTTCGTTCATTCATTAATTCCTACCTCTCTATCTATTTACGAGATATTTGAAATTTTCAAAACTCCACGTACATGCATAAGAGAAATAACTTTTTCCGTTAGGTAGAAAAATCAACGAAATTGAGACTTCGGTCAAAACCTTAAGTCCACATCAGAACAGAAACAGTGGGGGGCAATTGGGGGTGTTCAAAAAGTCAAAAGTCGCCCCCTCGTGGCACCACTTGCTTCTTTAAAGAAAAATAAATAAATAAATCTCATCCTCATCAAGAGTGGGGAGGGGGAAGAAGACAAATGTCGACATGGTTTATGTTCGGAAGTAACCTGGAAACTGGACTTTTCGAGTTAGAGAATGGGAGGGAGTGAACTTAAAAAGTCCAACACGAGGAAAGTGAAATGGGATTAAAAGGAAAAGGAGAGGAAAGGATGGTTCATTCGTCCACGGCATCCTTCCGCGAAGCATCCCTCCCACCACTCACACCTCCTTCCTATATATATTATCTCCCCACACTTGTTCTTCTTACCCCCGCTTCTTTCTCGGTTCAAGTCAATAAAAGCAAGTTTCAGTTCGATGGAATCTCACCTCTCCACTCCCAACTCCACCACTCTGGTGCTCATTAGGCAACATCTCCTCACCGACTGCCCTAATTCCATCAAGCAGGAGCCTTCCCCCTCTTCCTCTCTCTCCTCCCGCAAGCCTGCCGTTCAGGTGACCCTCCCTCCCCCTTCTCCCTTCCCTTCCCTAGAAGGAGGTAACAAGCACTACCGGGGAGTCAGAGTAAGGCCCTGGGGAAAGTTTGCTGCTGAGATCCGGGATCCCAACCGCAAGGGCACCCGTGTCTGGCTTGGGACGTTCGACACCTCCCTTGAGGCTGCTAGGGCCTACGACAGAGCCGCCTTCAGGCTCCGCGGAAGCAAGGCCATCCTCAACTTCCCCCTTGAGGCCGGGGAGGAACCCGAAACCGAAACATCAGCAGGAGCTGTAGTTCCTCCTTCAAAGAAGAGGGAAAGGGAGGACAAAGAAGATGAAGGGATGAGGGGTGGTAAGAAGACGATGAAGAGGGAGGAGGAGGATAAGGAGAAAGAGTGCCCGTTGACACCGTCGAGCTGGACGTCGTTCTGGGATGTAGGGGAGGTGGAGGGAAGCACAAGCATATTTAGCGTGCCCCTGCTGTCTCCACACGCTTGCGTTGGTTACTCTCAGCTCTTGGTCATCTGAACCCCCAACATCAACTTGTAATTGACATTTCATTATATTTTTATTCCCAGCTCCGGAGTGATTCTTTTATTCAATCAAATAGGGCAAGTCCGTTTGGTTGTTTGTTCTTACTAGAAAGAGTGCTGCCTTTGTGAACGTAATCTGGAAAGAAATCCTCTGCAACTACAGCTCGGGTTATTCATAGGAGATATTTGGCAACCAACGTACCTCTTCAAAGGAATACAGGCATGAATACGGCATTGTACCCATTGCTGTAGGAACGAAAAAGTGAACGTGCGATTACAAGGGCTAAAGCAGAGACCACCAAACTCTTATCAAACTTTCGGGTTCGATTTGAGTGAAAATGATTGTCGAACAACATATTACAAGGCCTTTTATACTAATCCTGACTTCACGACATGGCTAAAGACGTGTGTCTACTGTGCTAATTGCCAACTATCGTGGCCCATAATGTGTGCCCTCATAAGCTAACTGTCTTTAGAAGGCGCTAGACCACTTGCTTCAAGTCCTCAACCATCCACCTTATGCAACTCGATCTTCGTCAAACCATAATCTTTCTACCTTAGCGAATATTCGTCGACACCTTCTTGGCTAAATCGACTCCCTTCTTAATACACTCAGACCTCGACCCGGAAACTCCAAGTTTCCGGAAGCGGCTAACGATACGTGCACGTAAGGCTTACGTAGTTTATTAATTACTACTAACTTTTTTAGTAAATTTTACTAAAAGTTGACCATTACAACTAAATTTAACGCAAAATTAGTAAAAAAGTATGAAAATTTTACTACTTTTGTACTGTTCAAAGCATTGCAAGTTTACTAATTTTGCGCTGACTTTACTAAGAAAATCACAATTTTAATAAAGTCAACGCAAATTTAGTAAAAAAAGTAGTAAAATTTACTAATTTTTTTACTAATTTTGCGTTGACTTTACTAAGCTTCTCTGTTTTAGTAACGTCAACACAAATTTAGTAAAAAAAGTTGTAAATTTTACTACTTTTTTACTGTACGAATTTAGGCAATAATTAGTAATTGTTTACTAATTTTGGTGTGATTTTTAGTAAAAAACTCTTTGAGTTAGTGAAACTGTTAGTAAAGTCTTACGGTTTTCGTAAATGTTTACTAATTTTGACATGTTTTTATGAAAAAAGTTAGTAAACTGTTACTAAAAATGAAGTAGTTTACTAATTAATTTACTAATTAGAACAGTGATTCCGAACCTATTTTTGATGTGAAATTACTGTTTTACCCTGTTACTAAACTTATTACTAATTTACTAAACATATTACTAATTTTGTTAGTAATTATTACAACTTCGTAAATATTTTACTAACTTAATTACTAATATTGCGGCGTAGTTTCGTAATTTTTACTAAGTTTGACCCCCAAGATCCGCATTTAATTAGCTGCTGGTTTGCGTCTGTAGTTGGAGTTGGAGTCGTTGCACCCGTCTGCAGGACGATGTGCTGCACCAGTCTACTGGACGATGTGTTCCTCCCGTAGGCAGAGGTCTACGTGCCAGCTGCAGACGGTCATTCAAGGTTCCTCCGATTAGTCAGCTGGTCTTCGTCCCTGATTCCTCCCAGCCGGCATTCTGTCATCGTCCCAGATCTTCGGCTTTCTATCATCGTCCTAGATCTTCGGCTGCAGGTCATCCTCCCAGATCTTCGGTTGCAGGGCATCGTCCCAGATCTTCGGCTGCAGGGCATCGTCCCAGATCTTCGGCATCGTCCCCCCTCTTCGGCTGCAGGTGGAGTGTCAGGTTGATCTTATTCGGCTGCAGCTGGTCCGACAACTTCATGTTGTTTGGCTGCAGGCGGAGTGACAGCTTGATATTCGTCTGCTGTAGGTGGTCCGACAGGTTCATCTTGTTCGACGGCAGGTGGAGTCCGGGCTTTCCTCCTCGGTGGCCTGAAGAAATGGAAAGTGTATTGAACGCGGATCAGCCAAGATTCGGTGAAGACATGCTGCCTCCCTTATTGTAGATAATTTGGGTCAGATTTTTAAGATTTATAATCATATTTGTGAAGTTGATAAGCTGGCCAGAAGTTGGAAATGGACCAAACAAATAGTAGCGTTTATGTTATAGTTCGATGAGAACTCAAAATAAGTGATTACCAATACTATTTTCGAATCTAGTGATAACCTATTATTTTCATTAATGTGAATGTAGGTGAGCAGGATGTTCACCACTTCTTCAATATTGTCATTGATATGAATGAAGAACAGATGTTGAATATGTCATTTGGTACTGCAGAAGAAGTTGAAGAGTTCATTAAAATGTATGCAATGGTTCATGGGTTTTCAGTTAGGAAAAGAGATCGGCAAAAACTAAGAAACGGTGAATGCGTCATGAGAAAGTGGATTTGTTTAAGGGAAGGCGAGTGTTCTGATATCCCTGTGTGGACGGCCACAAGTCGAGTTAGAGCATCTGTGAAGAGAGGTTGCAACTGTTTCTTCAAAGCGAGAGTGGAGGTTAATGGACAATGGAATTTGGTTGTAGTTCAGTTGGAACACAATCATGAAATGGTGAGCGAAGGTTTGTCATATTTCATGCGAGAAAGCCGCCAAATTTCCGACGAAGATATGACTTTTGTCCGTCGAATGCTTGACGTTGGATTTAGACAGTGTGATATTATGCGACTAGTTGTACACGACACTCACGTGCCGGTTTCCTAATGAAGGACCTCAATAACCAGAAGTTAAAGGAAGAGTCTGCTGGGATGGTTGGTCGTTGTGATTGCGTCCTTGCATATCTCCTGTCCAGGAGGAATAGTGAGACTGGTATGGCCTTTGAAACATTTGTGGAAAATAATGAAGTGACACGCATATATTGGGCCGAGAGTACCTCAATCACTTATTACCAATCATTCAGCGATGTCGTAGCACTAGACTCAACGTTCAAGACGAATAAATATGGAATGCAAATGGTGATCATCGTCAGTGTAAATCATCATCATCAAACTATTGTATTTGGGTCTGCCTTGATGACTTATGAAACCATTGCTGACTACACTTGGCTCCTATGTACTCATACACAGATCATGGGAGGCAAACATCCGCTTAGCGTGGTCACAGACGCCAACAAAGCGATGATTGCATATGTGAGAAAAGTATGGCTATTGTCAAGGCACAGGTTATGCTTTGGCATTTTAGTCGGAACATAAACTGTCGTGTATAGGATCCAGGTATGCGAGCTCGTATTTCGTCATTCATGTCCAACAGTAGACCAAGTGAAGAAGTTGAAGAGGAGTGGTCTTCTTTAATGACCCATACAGGATCCATAAACATTAGATGGCTACAACAGATTTATGCATGCCGACATATGTGGTGGCAAACGTATCTTCATGTTCATTTTTGGGCAGAGCTTAGAAGCACTCAACGTTGCGAACGAATGCATGCATATATAAAGGGATATGTGAACAACAAACATAAACTGCATGATTTCGTACACAATTTCGAGCGTGCTGTAGCTGATCTTCGTCACAAGGAATACGAAGAGGATTTTAAGTCCTTGCATAAGGCAATCATGCCAATTACGATGTTGCGCCGACTTGAGGAGGATGCAAGTCGACTGTACACCATGAGTTCTTTTGGTAAAGTACAGTCCGAAATTAAAAAGGAATCATGATTTTATGTGGAAGATATAGTTGACGAGAATATAGCGAGGGTATACACTCTTTCGTGTTATGACGGTGAGCATAGGTGCGTGCAAGTGTCATCTGCCAAGTCTATTGTCCAACTCAGTTGCAGCTGCTTACATTTTGAGACATTTGGTTTTCCGTGTGCCCACCTCTTCAACGTTACGAAAATTGAAGGCTTCTTTTCCATACCGAAGCATCTGGTCAACAATAGGTGGACAAAGTTAGCTAAAAGTATAACTTATGAAGGTCTATCGGGCCGTGAATACGGTGTCGACCTTGCTGATCTACGCCAGGGTATTCTCATGACCGCATGCAGACGTGTGTGTTTTCTGGCAGGGTGATCAGACAACGCATTTCGGAAGCTCCAGAAAAGAATTCATTCATTGACGTTGGAGTTGGAGAGTAGTAGTGTGGAAGATGAAGGTAGAACAAGGGTCGATGAACGCGTCGCTTATAATATTGGTGACGAGATTCGTCGAGAGTATGTCATTCATGGAAGTAAGGAAGACTGTGGTATCAGCCCGTCTCAACGGCTGGAAAATTGTGGCATCAATATCCAAAAAGCAGGTAACGTATGTAGTGAACGTTGTTCTGAAATCGAAGATAATGTGTGCTGTGAAGATAACTCAGTTTATGGACAGCTAAATATGTATCCTTAATTAAAAATTTCGACAGTATTTCGGCAGTAACTTCCCTTTACATCAGCCTGTTCATTCAGTTTCCAAAAGTCAACTATGTATAAGCAGCCTATTCTCAAAAATAAACATCTGCCATATTCACCACAAAACACTATTGCCAGCTCTTACAAAAAATGACCATTCACAGACTGCATAAAGTAAACTGCAATAGAGTTGCAGGTCGGGCACAAGGTCCACCAACAGGTCTGGCAACATGTCGGGCAGCAGGTCTAGCTGCAGGTCATGCAAAAAGTCTGGCAACAGGTCAGGAAGTTGCATTCTGGACAGTGCAATGGCTATCGACCTGCGGGATCCCATGTTGATGCATCACTGCTCTCCGGCTTTTCATCTTCTTGTTGGCATCATCCTTCACTTTCTGTTGTATTCTTTTCCTAACGTCATTCCCAGGCCACTTGATCATGCTTACAACTAGCCTCAACGTATCAACAATTCCTACAATCTAATCCACAATGCCTCAGGATGTCAGGACAACTATCAGTGAAACGAAACCAGAATGGCTACTAATCCAGAAATCCAGCAATGGCTAATCCAGCAATTCAGTAAGTCTATGACAGTAATGCTAGGAATGCAAAATGACCATACCACTTCGTCAGCAACTTCCGGGGGTTCAGCCAATGACATGAATTTCATCACATATATTCCACATTCGTTTATACACAACACCAATGCATAGGATGTTTACCCATTGCCATCGTTCAATAAGTTAAAAAAAAATCTGAAAAGTTGACGGACGTACTCATTCCCGATAGCCATCTGGTCGGGCACGTTCGTCTCTTACATCGTTATCTATCCATCTTTTTGGCAAAAGAGAGAGCATGGCATGCCTATTAATGTGGACTGATTCCGTCATACAAAGACATTCACTGCATAATAAAATCCATCCTTCTTGTTGAACAAACTAAAACAATATCCCAATACATAAAGACCGAGGACAGTGACACTAACCTATGATCCCGGTCCTCATTCCAAGCATACTTTATGATATTCCATTGAGCCTGTGTAAAGGTTTTCAGCTCACTTACGGGCACATCCTCTGGGAAGAATTTTTGAAGTGCTTAAGCATGACAAATTACAACCATGGATGAACACAGTAATCCTCATGATCTTCACAGTCGGTTGACGATTTCAGCCAATGTTGCCAACTTGTTATACCTTAGGGATAGTGGACCGTCCACGCTTCCTTGTCCTTGTAACCGGCTTTGGGGGTACAAATGGGGAGCTCTTGAATGAGGACGGCTTCCTCTCAGCCGTACGACGTGTGGTCTTTTTGTTGAAGACAGCGGTGGTCGATGATCCACTTTCCTGTCACCAATAATCATATTACATCAATTGTCAATCACTTTCAACATAGTTAACAATGGAATCTAATCATACTTCACCTTCAAATGAACTTCAGCCTCTTCTCCAATCTTCGTCACCCCTTTAGTACCTTTAACAACTTCCGGATCAGCATCCATGGGATCCCCTGTCTTCTCATCGACTTTAGGTGTGGGAACATCTTCCTCTTCTGCCTGAGATTCTTCTCCTTCTCCATCCTTCTCCTTACCTGCATCTGTGGGCGTGCCAGGGTCCTCCTCTTCCACTGCGACTTCATCCACCATATTCTCCTTTCCTTTATTCCCACGCACCACAGACTTCACACCCTCCTCAGATTTAGTCATACTAATCTCAGATTCACTCTCAATGTTATACTTAACAGCATCCGAAGTACCAACCAATGCGGATAGTTTATTCAGAGCTCAAGCAAGTTGTACCTCACGAGGGTCCGAATAATCGTCGGAGCCTTCTGGCAAATTCTGTTGTATCTGAGGAGGATTCTGTTGTATCTGAGGAGGATGGTACGGCACCAAGCTTCTCTCCAAAATCATAGTGGACCCTACCTCAACTACAGGTATACTGAAGCCCATGTCCGGTTGACCGGGGTCAGTAGGTGGAGAAACACGCTGCTCCACATTATCATCAGCATTTGTTGGTGCCACTCCTTCATTCACTCCTTCCTGAACTCCATCTGGTCCATGGTCTTGCTTTTCGTCTCCTATCACCTTCTGCTGGTTATTAGCACGCTCTTGTTGCTTCACGGGACGGCCTTGTCGCACTCTTTCTCTTCTGACTTCGTTGAGAATCATTCCCAATTTTCGAATTATGTGCTCATTACTAGCATGGAGTCTCATAACAGAAAGTTCAACGGTCTGGTAATGAAGTAATGCATACAATAAGTAATTTCAAATCAAAGTAATAAACCAAATTATAAACACATACAGACCAGCACACGAAATCAAGCATACCTTCAGACGACGCATCACCATTTCCATCTGCCCAGATTCGTTCGCAGGATCCACTTCTTCCTTTGGGTTAGTTTTGACATTGCCGGATTCCTGTTAATGGAATTACTAAGATCTTCTGTCGTGTTGTAAAAAATACACAAGTAGGTGCATTACAACAAGGACAAAACTTACAAGTTCGGCAACTTCAACATTTGCAACTTTGAAAATGGCTTTCAGCCGGTCATCATCCCAATCTCGGCACAAAGGCGTAGTCCTACTCGTTGTTCTTGAATGGTCTCCTCCACAGACTTTTTGCAAGCATAAACCAACTGGATTGATTCACAACACCAACACATTAACAATGAATACCACACAATAATAAAATCACTCTAAACTCAATCAATAAACATAAGAAACACTATACTCTAAATTCTCACCAGCAGTAGATGGACGCAACCTCCTATATACTTTGCGTGATAACCTTTGAATGCCCTCACTTGACTACAAAGAGTATTGACCACGTGAGTGGCCCAGTCAAACTTACAAATTGTGGCGACATCCCGTGTGGCCAGCAGGTACTCCTTGTCGATATCGAAGGCAATCGTCGGGCACAAATAGCATCCTAGTATGAAAAGTACGACCTCCACTTTCCAAAGGTGGTCCGGAATATCTCTTGACATCATTCTACTTTCAACGGACTTGAGAGAAATCTTTCCTCTCTTCAGATGAAGTTTCAGCTCATCCCGGGCTGTGTCCATATGTCCGCTAAATGGGACACCGACTTTCGTAGCTGGTAGGCCAATCAGGGCCTCAACATCAGAAGACTGCATTCGGTGTTCCATACCGTCAATTACCATAACCCTCTTCACGGGGTCGAACAACTTGAGACAACACTTCAAAGCCTTGTGATGAACTTGATGACTTGCTAGATGCAGGAGCCCATCAAATCCTAGGTCAGAAAGGACTGCCCGCTTCGCATCATTAAATGTATTTAGGATAGAAAACAACTTTTGCGGACTACACCTTGTATAAAGGTAATCCTGTAACAATACAACCGCGACTACCTCAATACTACAATCATGATTACTCACAACACTCGGTAAAGATGGTTATGGATTTACCTTGGATACACGAAGAGACTTCGCCTTTTCCGTTTTAGAAGTACCAGGTGTGTTGCCTTCATTTGGAGCTTCTGGAGGGTCATAACCTTCTGCCTCAGGTGAATATTCTCCTGCCAAGTCTGCAAAATCTCCTTCCATATCTGCACTTTCCAACATATAAATAAACAGGAAATCAACTTAACATCACAGTCACAGTCAACGCAAACCATGTTAAACCGAACCTAATTAAACACATAACCGAACCATAACTAAAACAAACCGAACTTCATTAACATCACAGTCCCAGTGAAACAAAACAAAATTAAACAAAACCAAGTTAAACCCAAAGCCAAACCATCACAAATCTAAACCAAATTAACATCAAACTAAATTAAGATCACAGCCCCACTCAAACAAAAAAAATTAAAACAAACCTAATTAAACCCAAAGCCAAACCATAACAAAGCCAAACCAAATCCAACCGAACCAACTTAACATCACAGTCCCAGTCAAACCAAACCAAATTAAACCAAACCAATAAAATCAAACCCAACCAGTCCCAGTCCCGGTTAGACACTTAACAACACAGTCCGAGTCCTAGTAAAACCCAACCAAGTTAAGCGAAATCAGGACGACTACCAACAACTCAGGACGACTACCAACGACTACCCACACCCAGACCCAGACCTCGACCAAGACCCATCCCAGACTCAGGTCTCCTCCACGACTACCCAATCCCAGTCCCACGTCTGCATACATATAAGGACGACTACCAACAAATCAAACCAAGGACAACGGATCATGACTGGTAAGGAAGGCGGATTCCAGAAAAACAAAACCCAAATCACACACGAAACCCTAAACACCTAAACCCTAGCTATAAAACTCGAGCGACTCACCTAAACCAAGGACGAGGAGACAATGCACGACACTAGAACCAACGTTACTGCATCGGAGGAGACAGGTTACGCTGGTAGGTTTCGGAACTTCGACATTCGACGATTAGGGTTTCAGGCCCCAATCGCAGAAAAAAGAAAGGGGAAAAAGGAAGAGGATGAACACTTGATGTCGTGGTCGTCACAAGCAGAAGAGCCGCCCCGACTTTGACAGCAACACGAAACGCTGCGGCCGGAATGGGTACGAAGAGGAGGAAGCAGACGATCGACGGGGAGGTCGAAGACTTCGAACGAAATGAGGAGGAATGACCTCCAAAATTACTAATAAGTTTAGTAACCAAGGTAAAACGGTAATTTCATATCCAAAATAGGTTCGGAGTTAGGTTCGGAAGCACTATTCTAATTAGTAAATTAATTAGTAAACTACTTCATTTTTAGTAACAGTTTACTACATTTTTTCATAAAAACATGTAAAAATTAGTAAACATTTACGAAAACTGTAATTAATTTAGTAAACTACTTCATTTTTAGTAATAGTTTACTATATTTTTTCGTAAAAACATGTCAAAATTAGTAAACATTTACGAAAACCGTAAGACTTTACTAACAATTTTATTAACTCGAAGAGTTTTTTACTACAAATCACACCAAAATTAGTAAACAATTACTAATTATCGCATAAATTCGTACAGTAAAAAAGTAGTAAAATTTACTACTTTTTTTACTAAATTTGCATTGACGTTACGAAAACAGAGAAGCTTAGTAAAGTCAACGCAAAATAAGTAAAGAAAGTAGTAAATTTTACTACTTTTTTTAATAATTTTGCGATGACTTTACTAAAAGAAAAGTTTTAGTAAACTTGCATTGCTTTGAACAGTACAAAAGTAGTAAAATTTCCATACTTTTTTACTAATTTTGCGTTGAATTTACTAAAAAAAGACCAGTTTTTAGTAAATTTTACTACTTTTTTTACTGAATTTGCGTTGACTTTAGTTGTAATGGTCAACTTTTAGTAAAATTTACTAAAAAAGTTATTAGTAATTAGTAAACTACGTAAGCCTTACGTGCACGTACCGTAAGCCTCTCTAGTATCCTTTTTTGGAGAGGATAGTTCCTCTTTACTGCAGGAAAGGATAGTTTACATATTCCCCCTTTACGACACTTCCCTCTATTTCGTCTTTTTCTATTTTTTAGTTAAGACCGAAATTTTGAAATGAACTTCAATTAGATCCCTGAAATGGCTGGACAAGGAAAATCTTCGGGAAATCCTTCTGGAACTCCTTCGAGATTGGAGTTCGTCAAAGAGTCTAGAATGACTCCCTATGGAATTAGTAAAATTATAAATGTTATTTTAACACAGTTAACTATTCAAGGGAGTACAGAAAATCTTAAGAGCCGAAACTATCTTGCTTAGGAAGTAGATTCTATAGTAAACATGATTCTAGATTCTATTAAGCATGAAAGAAGTTTGAAAAGGCATGAAACAGAGGCGACTTCTGGACTAGAGAGTACTTCGAGAAAACCAGTTGAAAAATTAAAACTGGGAGGAAGAAATTCCAAACAGGATCAAGGCAAAAGTGTGGATGAGATGTACAAGAAATCAGTTGCTCCTTACATCTTAGACCCACAAAAGCGAAATGCAAATTTGAACTCCCAGAGTGGGGAGTTGGCGAAAGACTTGAGGAAAGCTTTAGGTCTGGCAGAAGAAACTCCAGTTCACTTAGACAATTGAACGTTTAATGAGCTAGTTACTGCGAAAAGGGAGATTTACAAGTCGGATTATCCCACAGAACCAAATCGGAATTTATTCCAAGGGATAATGTCCTAAAGCCAATAATCACCCATGGTGCTTTTCTGGACATAAATTGTGAGAAAAGCGTATCCGAGAGGATAGATGAGTGGTTATCACTAATTCGAATGACTGCATCTGCTGAGATATTATCACACGGATCAGTTTATGAATTATGTGTAGCAGCCCTCATGAGTACGGTGCAAAAATATTGGAAATCTTTGGTGGCTCACACAGACATCAAAGAAAAGATAGATCAAGGGCTGACCGTTGATGGTGTATTTAGCAATCATTGCTGATACACTAAAACGGGAGTTCTGTGGTTTTTCACTGTCCACGGAAACTGTGGAAAAAGAACAATATTTGATTGCTCTAGTAAAGCTACAGATCTCCAATGTGTCTGTTTGACAACTACGTCTGTGAATTTCAGAAGTATTATTACAATCTGGACGTAGTTTCACAACAGTTCATATTGGGAACCTTTTTTGCAAAACTTCCAGAGCCCTGGCCAGAAGTTACGCAAAAGGCTTATGAATTACTTCTGAGTGAGGAAAAGATTGTTCCGAGCCTTGGAGGAAAAATTCAGGCGGTCGGTCAAGTACGCGATGAGAAAGGCGTGTACTAAGCCCCAAGTTAAGGATGCAGCTAAAAAGCTTCCATACCTTAACAAGAGCTGTTGTTCTCATATTGAGTATGTACCTGGGAAGTATGGATGTGATACTCCAGGAGTAATCCATGAGAACAAGAAATTTTCTTAAGAAGAAGAAATTTGTTGGATATAATAAGAGGAAAGTTTGGCCAAGAAAGGATCTCCAAAACAAGCAAATGAGAGGTCCTTCTTACAAACCCAAAAGGTTTGTATGGAAACGGGATAACCTTAAGGATAAAGATAGGATTGATGCCTTTAAGCGAATGCGTGGCAGAGAACCTAAGTGTCCCAAAGGGAAACCGTTGAACAACTACAATTGCAGCTGGTTTTCTGAGTCAAAAGCCCACAAGGCGGATACTTGTCCTTAGAAGAACCAAAGGAGAGAAAGACTCCGGATGCTATTCCTAGATGACAGGAGTTATGAGGAGGAAGTCCTGGCTTATGAACCAATAGATGATCAAGAAATTTCTGACTTAGACTCAGAAGTAGAATCAATCTATGAAGTTATGTCGAATTACGACACAGACTCAGAAGAAGATTCTGATCTCTGGACTGCGCATCTATTCATGATGAGAGCAGAGCAGAATGGAGATGGTGATGAGTTAGTTCCTCTGAAAATAAGGAATCAGGTACTGGAAGAAACTCACCAGTATGAAGATCCATCCCAGTATATTCTGGAATGGAGGTTGCCAAACATTAATGTAAGAGAAGTATATAATGTTTCGAGGTTTAGTTTTAGATCCATAATAGACTTCTCACAATCAGAGGCAACGGCTCAAGTTACAAGCACGGAACTTGAGACTCTGGATATCCCATTATTAAATGTACAACTCATTAGGGAAAGCATGCAACGTACGAGAGGTGTATATAATTATATGCACATTGGGTTGATCCAGGTAGGATTAGTTCCGCTATTCCATCTTCCAGCTGATAGTCCTGTGGTAGCAGCTGTGATTGATAAAAGATGGCGAGAATTCAAAGATAAGCTAATATCAGGGATACATGCCAACCTTGCACACGGTCCTTTACGGTTCCAAGTCCATCCAAATTTCATGATGGCCCTGAACGATCGTTGTTTGGGGAATTCATTGACTTTAAGGATTGAATCAATGAATATGGATAGAATGAATCGCCATGCCAAGTTTTTGGTGTATCACACTAGGGTAATCTACCGAATGATGAATACCACTAGTCCTGGTGTGAGGAACATCTCAAGACTTACTGAGTTATTCGAGGATGGTCATAATAACTACCAACAATTTCATAGGCGAGAGGTAAACCCATTAGAGTTAACCAGGCCAAGAAGTTGGGTTATGACTGAATCTGGTAGTAGTTTTAGACCGATTAGTACGGCAAATATCCGACAAAGTGGTAATGAGATTACTTTAATGTTGGGAGAACCATCGACTAGTAACTCTAGAGCTGACAGGCATTTGCCTGTGAGAATGCCATTTCTGAGAGAGCCAAGAACTCATACGCTCTCTAAAGTTTCCTCAAGGGCAAGCGATGTGGGAGATGACATAATTGTGTCTCGACAAGCAAAAGCGTCTGCTCCTTCGATAATAGAGGAAATATCTCGAAGGTCTGTAGATTCTAGAGCCCCATCCCAACATATGGGAAGAATCGTGGGATATAGACAGGTTTCACTACCAGTCTATGATATCCAGTAGATCAACCGAGAGAGGAATCAATACGGATGATGAGAGTTACCTATCCAGATAACTCTTTATCCAACATTCCTAAAGTTTGTAAGGTTATTGAGCAAATAGCCAAGCAGAGGTCTATTTTGGTAGACGAAATCTGAAGGATGATAGAACCATCCCAAAAAATACCCAGACACATGGGATTTAGTGTGAGGAAGGAAGAACTGAGCACATATATTGCTCTAACTTTCACATTTCCTAGATACCATGAGTATTCTCTGGATACCTTGATAGATACTGGGTGTAGCATAAGTTGTGCTAGGCTTAATGCTCTACCAAATGAGTGGTGGGAACCACTGCAAAGACCTATCCATATGGTTAATGACGATGGAATGACAACAATTGTTAGCCATCAAGTCAGTCTTTATTGGCGGATAGAAATTCGTCATTAAAGAGATCCTTGCACATCCTTTGTTAGAAGTAGATATCATTCTTGGTAATGCTTTTCTTAAGGGACAAAAGGAAAATCTTCCTTTTGTGCAAGATGTCCATGATATTTCCATTGGTGATGTGAAAATTAATACTCTACCAGAGCCTAAATTAAGGTTAAAATTTTGGGTTTTATCCTGTAAAAAGGACAGAGTATTGTGGTGATTCGCCATGTGAAAGAGCTTTTACAGTGCGAGCTCAGCGTGGTGATACACGATTGGAAGAGAACGAATTATGGGTATAAACCCTGTTTTCTCCAATGAATACCAGAAGTTCTAACTGGAATGACGACTTGTCTCCTAAACAAGAAGTGTGTAGTGCAGTACAGTTAACATGAACAAAATGGGATAAGTTCATGGTAAAAATTACCAACAATTTTAGTGAAGACTCACTAAAATTGGGGAGTCGGAATGGCCTGAAGGCTATACTCGAATTTAAAGATCCCGGAACCATTATAAGAGCCAGAAACATTACATACACGGCTGAAATGGTTGAAGAATTTGACAAACAGATTCCTGAGTTGCTTGGAAAAGGCTTGATTAGGGGCAATTACTGTCTACATTCTAGTCCTGCATTTATGGTAATAAACCATACCGAGCAGGTGCGAGGCAAAGCACGAATGGTTATAGACTATCATCAGCTTAATAAAGCTACCAAAGATGATGTCTATAAGATTCCTACTGCAGGAGATTTAATTGATGGAATTAGTTTGAGCAAACAAAAATTCTTTTCCAAATTTGACTTGAAAAGTGCTTACTGGCAAGTCAAGATGGAGGAAGATTCAGTTCTTCTAACTGCTTTCAATGCTCCGCAAGGGATGTTTGAATGGCTGGTGATATCGTTCAGCCTGAGGAATGCTCCAGGCGTCTTTCAGCGCAAATTGGATAGTGCTTTCAAGCAGGTCCGCAAGTTTTGTGCGATCTACATGGACGATGTGTTAGTAGACAGTCAGAATGAGGACGATCACATGAGGCACCTTGATAATGTGACTGATGTTTTCCGACAGGAAGGCATGATTCTATCTGAAAGAAATATAGAATGGTTTAAGGAGTCAGTTAATTTTCTAGGCATGAAAATTGAAAAAGAAAAGATTAAATTACAAAGTTATATTGCTAATAAAATTGTTGATTTTCCTGACAAACTTGAGAATAGGAAGCAAGTCCAAAGATTATGTGGATTTGTTAACTATGCTAGAAAGTTTGTGAGAGATCTTTCCCAAGATTTAGGGAGGATTTCAAAGAAGACATCATTTACGAATCCTTAATCATGGGGAGATGAGGATATTCAGGCTATTCAGAGGATTAAGGGAAAGGTTAAAGATCCACTCAACTTTCCTTACCTTCTGATAAGGATGAGTTAGTCTTGGAGATTGATGCTTCTAACGAGTTCTGGGTGGCTGTTCTGAAAATTAAAGGAAGAAAGCCGGAACCCGTTTGGTTAGGTAGTTTTAAGGGATATGACCTCCGATACCCGATACACGAAATAGAAGTATAAAATGGAATAAAGGCCTTTTACATCTTTTTGGAACCTAAAAAATTCTTAGTACGCTCTGACTCGACCTTGTAAAAAGGTTCATGAGTCTGAACCTCAAGGAGGCTAGGCAGACTAAACTTTTGAGATTGCAAGAGTGGTTTAGCTATTATAAATTCGATGTCGAATACATTTCTTCAGACAAAAACATAATAGCTGACTCTCTCTAGAAAACTTGCAGATGGATCCATCCGCTAAGAGGAAGATTTGCTGGGAATGCCAGCAGGAGGGGCACTCCAAGAAGTATGTCCCAATAAGAACGAGAGTGTGCATAGTGATGTTGGTTCTGTTTCAGGAACAAAAGCAGCTCTCTACTGGCAGTGTAAGCGACCTGGACATATATCTTTTGAATGTCCAAATAAGCTGAAAGCTGTGAATTCCCAAAAGGGAGTGGCCAATCTTAGGGAGAATGTTATTACCGACTCTGAGGGAGAAGCGAAAACAGATTCCCAGAAGGGAATGGCTAATCCAAAAGAGAAAGCTTCGGCTAACTCTAAAGGAAAAGCAAAAGTTGATTCCCAGAAAGGGATGGCTGAACCTAAGGAAAAGGTTTCGACCAATTCTAAGGGGAAAGCGAAGATAAGTTCCTAGGAAGGGAAGATGGATCCGAAGGAGAAGGCTAACACCAACTCCAAAGGAGACATGAAGAAAGATCCTCAAGAGAGGATGGTTGATCCTAAGGGGGGAAGCTCCAAAGGAAAGGGGAAGATGGCGGATCTGAAAGAAGAAGCCCAGGCTGATTCTCAAAGAAAAGTCAAGAGAAAGGGGAAAGCAAAACAGCTTAAGTCCTCTGGTCCTAAGAAGGACGCTCCGGTAAAGGAGGAAAAGGTTGAAGAACCTTGGTGGTATCCATTAACCACAGAACAGTTCAATTACTGTCGAAATCACCTAGCCAAAGAGCATAACATCTCAATAAACCAAGTTGTCAAATCCTATAAGAGCCTCTTGCAGACACGAAGGAGGAGAAAGAGCAGGTTGAAGCTAAATATGTTCGAGAGGAGGCAGAATTCAAAGCCTTCATAGGTGAGCCAACTCAGAAGGAAGAACCTGATGAGATGGTAGAAATGTAGTATGACGAGTATTTTAACTATGAGGTACCAAACATACTCGAAGAAGGTAATCCTAAAGTTAAGGAGAACCTTGAGGAAGCGATTCTCGAAAGAGATTCGGTTAAAGAATCCGGTGAGCAAGCTCACGACGACAAAGGTCATGAGGGTTCGGAAGAAGCCTGGTATTTTGATTTAGACTCTTTTGAAGATGGATCCCTATCTTGGGATGCAACTGTTGTCTGTGGAGGACTCATGGGTGGCGTCAAAAACAATTATAAGCGCCAGATTGAGTTTTTTTTATAGCAAAAGTAGTTGAGTATATCAAAGATCTGGAGTCTAATATGCTGTATAAGGCTTCAGATGGAGAAGAGTTGTCAAAAACCATAAGGGATAGACAACAAATTCTCACCACAACAATGTCCATAATACCTTATGAAGTTAAGGAATTCGAGACCCCAAGGGTAGTGGTGGATATGAGAGAATCCTCACTTGAGGAGAACTCTGTACTTCGCCCGTATTTACACTGGATATCGGAGAAGTGGCCATCCCTGAGGATTAATTCAGGAATGGTGGGAGTAGCTTTACCATATTTCTATGTAGTGTTTGTGGATATTCTGGAGATTGAACGATCAGAACCAGAACAGATTGAGCCACAACCCCAACTGGTAAAGTTTATACTCGGATGCCTGGGATACAGACCAAAGTAAGCCACGACATTGATTACTAGCACTATGATGGAGGAAGAGGAATATGAAAAGATAGGAAAAGTAATCCTTCCCAATATGCAAGTTTGGGACATCCATCCTAGTGAAAGTAGACATCTCATAGAATCTCAACGATAGGACCTTGATCATAGAGGTTTATGGCGGAAGTATTACAAAGATAAAACTATAAGAAAAGCCATAAAGGTTGAGCTCTTGAAGGATATGCTGGAGCATGTATTAGCCCAAAAGGATAAGTATTACGTGCTCAGTGACGGGATGACAATCGTTACGATCCTCCGTTCTTACTTAAGCTATGCGGATGAACAAGCTGGAGAACGAGGATGGGAAAGAGATTTAGATCTTCTGGATAGCTTCTGGAAGAGAGAAAACTCTTAGTTATGCATCCGGACTGATGCATTTGAAGTCTGGAGAAAAATCGCTGATTACATAGATAAATCATTGGCTCAGTGATTTGCACAAGATGAAGAGAAAGCCCAACGAATTCAAGAAGAATATCAACCACAGAGGAGGCTCTTTGAAAATGAAATTGGCGAGACATGCAGCAACAATAATGAAGGAATCTCCCAAGACAAGGCAATAATGCAGACGGGAGAAAGCTGTATAAAGTTATATTAGACATTTTTTGTCGGTTACTAGGACCATCGATTAACTTTTGTAGTTTTTCAAAAATTTAGATTCCTTTTAGTTTTGAGCTGGCAAATAGTGCAAAGACACCAGCCTCTATTGTGTATATATTTCACAACCCTCTGCCTCATTTGGGGAGGCAATTTGAATAGAGAACTTTCTCTCACATCTCTTTGAGTTTGAGTTCTTTTATCTGTCTCCAAAAATATCTTAAAGGAAATCAAGGGGAAGACTGTTAAGATTTATCTAAAAATTAGTTAAATCTAACAGAAGGTTAGATTAGTGAATCTAAATCTTGAAGTATAGGCCTTTAGGCTGAAACCTTGTTAAGGAGGAGGAGTGTCTATATAAGACCCTCAAGTTAAGGGCATTTGGGATGACACAGAAGAACCTCTCCATTTTACCGAATTCTCAATTATGAGAAGTGAAGAACTCTTGAATCTCTGAAGTTGCGAAAGCTTGGTGAACCCATAGAGCTACCCATCGAAGAAAGGTATGATAAACATCTTTTGTGTTGTTTATGCTATTCTTTTTGTCTAGAAAGAAGAATTTAGTTAAGGAAACATAATTAAATTGGTGTAAGTGCACGAGTCATTTCTATGACTGATTGTTCAAATCCAGAATTACTCCATCTGGATCATGGGGTTGGCAAGGATTCTACTACTGGACATTTGAATACGGTAGTGGATCGTTGGAAGGTCTATCGGCCCAGATAATCCAGTTGTCTAGGCTTGTAGAGAGTTATTCTCATAAATTAAAAGAACTTACTCTGGCCTAGAGTGCATTTGGGGAATTCTTCCTTGAAGGAAACTCTAGTTTGTGATTTACGGCTAGTTCAAGATATTCTAACGAGTATTTGAGGTTGCCAAAATACCGGCGACAAAGAAAATTAGAAAAATCTTCCTAAGTTCGTATCATGCATGTCTAATTGGTATCAGAGCTGCTTAGGAAAATTTTTTATGTTTGTCTTGAGGGACTAAATTGTAAAAGAAGAAAAAATTTTGGGCTGAGAAAAAAGAAAAGGAAGGAGAGAGACAACCGTATAAGGGGAATTACCAAAACAGCAACGGTAAAAGGTAAATGTTTTTGTGGGACCACGGTAAAAAGGTACATTTCTCCCTTTTTTAGATACAAACTCGAGATGAAAACATGGAATGAACTTGAACTTGTTGACACACATGAGTTCTTGGGCTTCGTTCTTAGTGGGCCGAAGAAGCAAAGTTCCATGCAAACACTGTCAGCTCCACTCGAGGAGCCCATGTAGGCATTGCTCGAGTGCTAGAGACCGACCTCGCTCGAGAGAGTAACTTACCCAGCATAGCTTGACTTCGCTCGAGAAAGCAACTTACCCAACATAGCTCGAGACATGAATATTTTCTCGCAACTCGAAAACTTGGCTAAACCACGTCTACTTTACGTCAAAGGAATGGGACACGCGGCGAACCCAGATAGGCCAACCAAAACATGACATGCATAGTTCCTATAAAATAGGAATCAGATCGTGGCACGATCAAAGAAGATCCTGAGATAACTGAACAATCGCAACTGCCAGATTCTGGGATATAAAAAGGTCACAACAACACAGTAACAGGCACAACAACAACTCAAACACAGACTTCAGTCTTTTACCTTTTACTTTTGGTCTTTTATCATCTAACCTCAGCGCTGTCGATTCTGTCCGATGTTGTTGACGCTCCTCCGCCAAGCCTCGGTGCCGTTAATTCTGTCTGGCGTTGAGGTTCATCATCGGTGCTGTTGATCATGTCTGGTGCCGATGACCTACTACCACTTCGACTCCGCCATCCAACCTCGGTGTCGTCGATTCTGTCCGGTGTCGTTGATGTTCGTCCGCTAATCCACAATGATGAATTCCACTAAAGTAGTTTGCCTTCACCGCCGTTCGCCCGTCGCCGACCGTCGTGAAGCGTCACAGGCCTTTTCTGTTGTTTTCCGTGCAAGTCATGTCAGTAAGTGTAACATTGTAAGCTCGATACTGTCGCATTAAATTCAAGTGTTGTGTTTCTTTGTTATAATTGCGCTCGTTTACTTTGCGGTGTACAACACCAAATGTTGTAAATTCAATACCGTCGTATTAAATTCTGGTATTGCGTTTACTTTCACTTTACGGCGATCACACTATTACTATAAAATTCGACAAGTGTTGAGAGGAACGCAAATTCCGCGCCAACACGTTTTTGGTGACCACAGTGGGAGTCATAATATGAAAATCCACGAAAAGCCTTTGAAAAATGGCTCGTACTAGAAAGATATTGTAGATGAAGATCCTAAAGAAAAGGATTCCAATGAAAATCAAAATGAGGTTGTTCAGGTGGCACCCCTATAGGGCCTCCGGATAATCCTTGACGAGAATATACGCCTAACGATTTTACAACCAAACAAGAGTTTGGGAACCTTATAAGCTAGTTAAACTTACAATTAGCGGAAAATCATAGAAGAATAAAGGCATGAATGGATGAAAAAATCCATGAAGTAATAGATTCCTTAAATTTCCTTAAGGGTGACAAGTCTGAGAAAAAGACAGAGCCTTTAGGTGAGAAATCATTCATGGTAAATGCTAGGGCTGCTGGAAAGCAGAAGGTTAATGGTGCGAGTTCTCATAGCGAACATGTAATGCCGTGTCCTATGACCTCTAAAGGAATATGTGTGGGTAGTTCCAAAAGTCAGATGCCCGATAAAAATGTAAATCCCACATCCATAGATCTTGAGTAAAATGCTTGTCCAACTTATCTTCCTCGGGTCAACGTAAGGGGACTGAGAGTTTTTATTACAAACCTTGGGAAAATGAGTTTAATCTAAAACCGAGTCCTAATTCTGTGGTAGACTTAAGCGGACAAATCGCTCGAGTTGTATCTCAAATGGTGCTAGGCGTGAAGACTGAAAAGGTGCGTCTGTATAGGAGTCCGATCCCAAAATACATAAATCAAGGAATATAGATACCTCGAGGATATAAGATTCCTAATTTTACCTTGTTTTCGGGAGAAGACGAGATGACTCCCATAGAACATATAACTAGGTTCACTTATCAAATGGGAGAAATGTTGAATAGCGATATGCTAAAACTTAAGTTGTTTCTAAACTCCTTAACTGGAGATGCTTTTGGCCGGTATTTGAGACTCCTTCCAAATTCCATCCCGAGTTGGGTTGAGATGCAAACCCAGTTCCTTAAAGCGTTTGAAAGGTTGGACTCAGTAACAACATTAGGAGAGATTCTAAAGATGAAACAACTTCCTGGGGAAAGCCCTGCTCTATTCCTAGTAAAGTTTAGGACGAACCTGCTGAAATGTAAAATGACCTTGGTTGGAAGAGATTAGCTCGAGATAGCACAGAACGCCTTGTTTTTAGAGATAAGGGAAAATCTCTAGGGAGAAGGTTTCCAAGATTTCTATGAACTCTCAAGATGAGCCACCGAATTCCACAATATCCTGTTATAAGAGTTTCACTCGATTAGAAATTGTCAAGTTGAATGGACTGAGATTGACTTAGCGGAGTTTGTAAAAAGAAAGCCAACAGTACACGAGCCCCTAGTGAAGAAGAATTCTAATGCTCGAGTTTCTCCGAAATCTGAAGAGGAGAGAAAATTCTCCTTTGATATATAACATATGGATAAGATCTTTGATTGGCTGTATCAGAAAGGACATATAAAGCTCAGACCTGGCCACAAGCTGCCGCAAAATGATCAAGAAAAACTTAGGAAACATAGTAAATGGCACAGGACGTTCACTCACTCAACTCAAGAATGTGTACATTTTAGAAATCTAATCCAAGACTTAATTGAGCCAAAAGAGTTGAAGTTTGCTGAAGTAAATAATCGCGTGTAATAGATGAAAATCCTTTTGGCGAAGAGCCTATAGTACATATGTATTCTCTCGAGAATGAAAATAAGTGTACTAAGTTCATCGATGATGATTTACCTGTACTTTATCTCGAGACTTACACTCGTACATCGCAGGGGATCATAGTATCTGGGGAGACCACTGTCACCAACAGACTTTTCAAGCGCCTAGTTGAGAGGCAAGTGGTGAATTGCCCGACTCGAGAAATTCATGAGGAGCACTGCCACTGGCATCTGGATTCTTCTCATTCCATAGATAAGTGCCGCAATTTCCGTAGATACTTGCAAATTAACAAGGAGAGCATGTGGTATGATCTGACTTAGGTCGAGGAAGTGGCGATGGGAATGGTGTCATCGTATTCCCGTTTTGCTACAAAACACCCCTCAGGGAGTTCTTCATCTGGGTCTGCTGGCCGTGAATACCGACAAAGGCAGCATGACGAGGGCGAGCAAGCCAACAGACCTCATATGCATGAGTGTCTGAATGGAAAAGGCAGGACTGAACAGAGCGCTCGAGACGAAGCTCTAAATAAGCCCTTGAAGCACAACGATCCTGCTCCTGAAATGGTCAAGGCTGAAGGAGTTGCTGCTAAGATGAAAAGAAAAGAAGCAGTGTAGATTAATCCTAGATTGGTACAGGAAGGTTCCCAGATTGCTTGTTTCCTCGATGAAGAAATGTTGTGCGAGAAGTGTAAGCTGATTGCCTCGAATAGGTTCATCATCCCTTAGATGTGCACCAAGTGTTGCGTGGTGTACTTCTTGAAGCTCGTTCAGATGTCAACTAATGAGAAGGTTGAGATCAAACTCAAGAGCGAGAACACATGTAACTTCACTACCGATTTTATTGATGTTGTGATGACTGAACCTAATGTGCAGGAGATTCGGGGCTATGATCCCGAAAAGTAAGATTTTGTTTACATCAAACGCCCTGTTAAGAGTTTCGAGCGAATTTTAGGAGAGCCTTCGGGAGACCCACCATCATAATGGAAAAAGGTTCATAAGAAAATGGTAATCTCGAAAGCAGCACGCAAGAGAGCCCTAAGACGGACTCAAAGAGAGGTTAAAAAAAGCAAAAGCATTTCACTAAAAGAAGCGAATGAACCTCGAGAAGAGATGTCACAGGTAGAAGGCGAAGAAGAGGATGATGTTGCCTATGATGATTACATAGACTACATACCTCTACAAGAAGAAACCCCCGATGAGCATCAGGAGGACGAAGATCCGATGGTGACCTCCTGTAATGCAGTCGAGCTCCATGCCTACTTCTCGAGAGAGAATAAAAAGGTCGTGCTCGCTAATGGTGTGGTGCGTAGAGTACCCAAGTCGAGTGCTAAATTCCCAAAAGGATCTCTACTCCATTGGTTTGAGAAACCTTCTCTCGGGATGAGACAACATATCCGTTCCATGTACATCACGGCAGACTTCGATGGAGTGAGGATGAACAAGGTCAGGTAGAAAACAGAGCCACAGTCAATATCCTCCCCTTTGAGACTTTCATGGCGATGGGAAAAGAAAGGTGGCAGTTGACAGACGCAAGGATGTTAATTACAGCCTTCAATGGCAAGAAGTCAGAATGTATGGGAGCATTCTCGGTAAACCTCCAGGTCGGAAGACACGAGATGGAGACCACCTTCTTCGTACTTGACATCGCATTAGCTTTCAGCGCATTACTGGGTCGAGACTGGCTGCACAAGGCTACTACTATACCTTCGACTATTCACAAAGAATTGATGATATGGCTTTATGATGAGATAGAGCTCGTGCGAGCTAGTAAAAATCATTGTTCTTGTGAATCTAAGCCTCTATGTTCCATTGCAGAGCCCGAGAATGAGAAATGGGGAAAGGAAGATGGCTATGAGGACAGGTCGCTGAACCCGGAGGTCGAGAAAGTCGTGGTTTATCAGGCTGAGGCAGCGAGAATCAAACCACCTATAATCCCGAGCGGATGGGGAAGTGATGAAGATGATAACGCTCCTTGAGATAGATGCATCGTCCCCTTGTTCAGCTTCCCCATAGAGTTCTCGGACGATGGAGAACTCATGAACAATCCGGGTATGCTTGTGCCCGAAGAAGGGTTGCCCATCTCCTGGTTTGGTGAGAGGCCTCGAGTCATACCAGAAGGCGATATCGTCCTGACTTAGGCTAGAATCAGAATTGGGGACGTAGAATTCAGTGACGTCGAGTACTGCACTAGACAAGCCACTCGAGAGCAAGATGAAAACGCGGAGTTGGGGCCCGATAGACTCCTGCTAGAAGGAACCTATGAAGGTTGAAGAAATAGAAGATCTGGTCGATGTGCGCCATGAAGCACATTCTTTAGAATATTCTAGCCTTGAAAAAGCGCGTTGTATTGCACCGTTATCTGTTCCTTCAATTCTAGGCCATTTCTAAGTATTTTTTCCTTTCAACTCGCCGGTTATAGTCGAGAAACATTATTCTCAACCTCGATCCTTTAACTAGTATTAATCTTGGCTCCGATGAAAATCCCTGACTTACTTACATAAGTGCAATCCTAGATGACAAGCTAGTATCAACTCTAAAAGACTTGTTGTACGAATTTCGGGATTTTTTCGCCTGGGATTATATAGAAATGTCAAGGCTCGATAGGAACTTGGTAGAACATAAACTCCAAATTCGAGAAAACTTTATACCTATCCAACAGGATCCCCGAAGATTGGCTGGCAAGGTAAATAAACTGGTATATGAAGAAGTAAGAAAGCTTTCTCAAGCCGGCTATATCAGAACGTCTAGATATACAAAATGGATCTCGAGCATTATTCCCGTAGTAAAGAAAAATGGTAAAATCCGGGTATCCATAGACTTTTGAGATCTAAACAAAGCAACTCCCAAGGACTAATATCCTGTGCCAATAGCTGATGAAAAATTGATAAGACAGTAGAGAACGTCGTTATATCGTTCATGGACGGCTATTCGAGATATAATCAATTCTTCATTGCCGAAGAGGATGTGTACAAGACGGCTTTTTGGTGCCCAATTGGTATCTTTGAATGGGTAGTAATGCCATTTGGACTAAAGAATGCTGGAGCCACATACCAGAGAGCCATGAATGCTCTCTTTGACCCCTTAATTGGGAAGACTGTGGAGGTCTACATCGACGACATAGTCGTGAAGTCGAGAAAGAATGACTCACACGTCAAAGACCTCCGGGCAGCATTCATTCAGATGAGAAAACATGATCTCAAGTTGAATCCTTTGAAATGTGCATTTGGAGCTGGACAATTCCTTGGATTCCTAGTACATCAGAAAGGGATCCAGATCGATCCAAGGAAGGTCAAGGCAATACAAGAATTGCTAGCCCCGAAGAATAAGAAAGAGCTACAAGCTTTCCTTGGACGAGTAAATTATTTGCGAAGATTCATTGGCAATCTAGCAGGAAAAGTGGAGGCTTTCTCCACATTACTGAAGGGAAATGATAGATATACTTGGACAGACGAACATGAGCGAGCATTCGAGAACATCAAAGGTTACTTGATGAGGCCTCCAGTCATAGCTTCCCCTCAGCTCGGGAAGCCTTTTGTCTTGTATGTAGATGCGACCGCCACCACGATAAGTGCAATCTTGGCACAAGAAGATGATAAAAAAAAGAGAAAGAGCCGTGTTTTATATGTCCCAACTCTTGAACCCTGTTGAAACAAGGTATACAACTTCTCATGCGGGGACATGGTGGGATGGTTCGGTTGCTCAACGACACAAACGAACCAAGATGGCGAACGGTGACAAGTGAGGGTGATAAACTGGAAAGTAAAAGGATAACGATGCGCCAACCTCCGGATACAAGCTAAGCCACCACCGAAGAATGGACATGCCCTACCTGAACCTCATACGGATACAGCAACAGCACCACCGTATTTATACTCGGGGTTGAACGACACCACGACCGGATACAACTACGCATCATCGGTGTAATGAACGCTTGGGTAATCTCGCCACACACGGAATCCACTAAGTGGTAAGAGAAAGAGAGACTCAAAGAGTTTATGGGTTTGATTTCAAATTCAAGATAAGTTGTCCTCAAGGGTTACAATGCAAGGGCTTATAAAGGCCGCCCTAAGAAAAAACAATAGAGGAAACGAAATAAACGATACGAAAATAAAATCAACAGATAAGGAACGAAAATATAATATTTCCCCAACAAGATCTGAAAAACTGGTGGGCATGGTAGTGGAGCAGGTGCGCCCCTTGGGCTGCAATTTATCAAACCCGAGCCGTCAGATCGTAACCGCCTCTTGGGTTTCTCGTCGCTACATCTCCTTCGCCTGGTAGCGTCGCTTCGCCAGAGAGCTTCCCTCCTTCGCCCATCGCTTGATCCTTCCATCTCAACAGTGTGAGACCCGCTTGTCACTTGGTCGATGAAGTCAAGGCGACTTCATCAACAGGCTTGTAGCTTAGGCCCAGCCATCCCGCATTGATGGCTGATTCGATTGATCGCGCGGCTGTCGACGCACATTCGCCACGAACCATCCTTCTTAATTGCTGGAACATAGCATGGACTAAGCTTTCCCGAACAAAACCACGTTCAATGAGCTCGTCAGTTGCAGCTCTTTCGCCTCGTTCGGGTTGTTCTATAAGCTGGACGGTTAGGCAATGATACTCCGGGGATGAGATCGATTTGATGTTGAATATCCCTCAAAGGTGGAAGTCCACCTGGCATCTCCTTCGGAAACACGTCTGCAGACTCCAGAAGGAGCTTCTGAACCTGTGGAGGTATGGTTGAAGTATGTGCTTCTCCTTCTTCGAATAAAATCAGCATGTAGATCTTCCTTTCGCCGCGAATAGCCTGGGTCAACTCAACACGCGTCGAACCGGATTCTTGTTTGTTTGATGGTGGGTAGAAGGGTGATCTTCTTCTGGTCAAGAATGATGGAGTACGTATTCTTGAACCCATCATGTATGGCACGTCGATCGAACTGCCATGGTCTCCCCAATAGCAAGTGGCAAGCGTCCATAGGTGCGACATCGTACGTGACGAAATCCTGGTAGTTCTTGCCAATACTCAGCGACACCAGAACTTGTTTTGTGACTCTCACATCACTCTCCTTACTCAACCACTGAACCTTGAATGGTCGAGGATGCGGCTTGGTCGATAACTTCAACTTCTCGACCATGGTGGTGGAGGCCACGTTAGTGCAACTCCCACTATCGACTATCACTTGACAAACTTTCCCTTGAACGGTGCAACGGGTTTGGAAGATTTTCTCGCACTGGTTGACTTCTTCGGCCACAACATTTGCATTGAGAACCTTTCTAAAGACCAAGTGCTCTCTCTCATCAGGTTCTTCAACATACTCTTCTTCGACGTCCCAAATGGGTTCGCCTAGAGGCTCTTCCATCTCTTCTTCGTTTGGGTTCTCCATGATAGTTGTCGTTCGTCGATTAGGTCACTCTGTTGCCTTGTGCCCAATCCCTTGGCACTTAAAACACTTCTTCGGCCCAACAGTAACAGGTGGGGAGCGAGGGTCCACTTTCGCTTTTCCTTTGTCCATTGACGGGTTGGCTCTCATAGACGAACTCCCTTTGCTGAAAGGTGTCCTCCTCATATTCACCCTTGTACTTGCCCTCTTCGCTTGTTGCTTCTCAACCTTGTGGGCAAGATTGCAAACGTCCGAGAAACTTCAATAGGGTTGAAGTTCCCCTGCGTCGGCGACGTGTTGTTTCAGTAATCTTAGGTACCTGGCGATAATCTGCTCTGAAGCTTCAGAAAAATCACTTCGTATCATCAACCACTCGAACTCATGAGTATACTCCGCTACACTCGATGTTTGTTGTAACGAGTTCATCTTGAGGAATAGGTTTTGTCAGTATCGCTTAGGAAGAAATCGCTTCCTCATCGCTCGCTTCATCTTTTCCCATGAGCGAATCTTCTCCATTCCTTCCCTTCGACCCTGAAGGTTAAGGTTCTCCCACCATAGACTCGCATATTTACGGATTCGTAAAGCTGCTACCTTCACTTGTCGATCCTCTGGGATTTTCTCATACTCAAATATTCGCTCAATCGAGTGAAGACAGTCGACGAACTCTTCTGGATCTAACCTTCCGTCAAACACCGGGATATCCACACGGATGTTAACAGGTTGAGCGGGCTGTTGCTCCCGGTGACTCCTCCTTGAACGCTTTTCGTCGCTTAAGTTATCCACAAAGGGGTTGTGTTCCTCCTCTGTTCGACGGGCTGTGGAGAACGCTCACTCAGATTTCTTCTTTCTCCAAGAAGTTGCAGCACTTTGTGCTTTAACTCCTCAACTTCCTACTCAAGGCGGATTGAACGAGCTTCTTCCAACGTCATTCCACGACAGAATCGGTTCGCCATGACAACCTTGCGCTCTGATACCAATTGATGCGGGGACGGGGTGGGACAGTTCAGTTGCTCAACGACAGAAACGAACCAAGATGGCGAACGGTGATAGGTGAGGGTGATAAACTGGAAAGTACAAGGATAACGATGCGCCAACCTCCGGATACAAGCTAAGCCACCACCGAAGAATGGACGTGCCCTGCCTGAACCTCATACGGATACAGCAACAACACCACCGTATTTATACACGGGGTTGAACGACACTACGACCGGATACATCTACGCACTACCTGTGTAATGAACGCTTGGGTAATCTTGCCACACACGGAATCCACCGAGTGATAAGAGAAAGAGAAACTCAAAAATTTTCTGGGTTTGATTTTAAATTCAAGATAGGGTTACAATGCAAGGGCTTATAAAGGCTGCCCAAAGAAAAGACAATAAATGAAACGAAATAAAAGATACGAAAATAAAATCAACAGATAAGGAATGAAAATATAATATTTCCCCGACAAGATCTGAAAAGCTGGTGGGCATGGTAGTGGAGTAAGTGCGCCCTTTGAGCTGCAAGTTGTCAGACCCGAGCCGTCGGATCGTAACCGCCTCTTGGGTTTCTCGTCATTTCAGCTTTCTTCGCCTAGCAGCGTCGCTTCGCCTGAGAGCTTCACTCCTTCGCCCATCGCCTAATCCTTCCATCTCAGCAGCGTGAGACCCGCTTGTCGCTTGGTCGACGAAGTCAAGGCTACGTCATCACCAGGCTTGCCGCACAGGCCCAGCCATCCCGCGTAAGCTTTAGAAAGGCTTTGTCTCTCGGTGTACTATGCCGTGACGAAGTTCAGGCACTACATAAGGAGTAGCGAGGTCGATGTAGTCTCGAAAGCACAAGTACTGAAAACATTCTTTGAGAGCCCTTTCCTTGCTGGAAGAATTAGCAAGTGGAGCCTGGTGTTCTCAACATATGACTTAAAGTTCAAAACCCAAAAGGCTATTAAAGGACAAGTTCTTGCCGACTTTTTAGCAGTATACTCGAGTGAAGCCTGGTTCGATGGATCATCAACAAGGTCAGGAGCTGGGGTTGGATTTGTGATAAAGTAACCAGTGGGATTTGAGGCCAAATTCGCTTTTAAATTGGCTGATCATACGACTAACAACGCCACAGAGTATAGCTCACTCATTATTGTATTATAAACTTTACTCGATAGTGGAGCAAAAGTTGTGTCAGTTAAAGGCGATTCACAGCTAGTGGTAAGTAAACGGCTTGAGTCACACCCGAGCTAAAGAAATACTTAAACCGGACCAGCAACTAATGAAAAGGCTTCAACAACTTAACCTAGAGCATGTAGGTCGAGGGGATAATGTAATAGCCAATTCGTTAACCCAATTGGCGTCCGGATACAGATCGAACGACGTATTACAAAGAGAAATAGGTGGGGTAATCCCAGAGATCAGTTCAACTATTGTTAATGAAAAAGAAGTTGAGGCCGCCTCCAATCATAAGGTAGACGTCATGAGAGCAGATGAAGACTGGCGGGTGCCTTATATCAAATTCTTGGAGAATCCTAACAGGTCGAGAGGAAAGTTAGACTAACAGCTAGACAATATGTACTCCTGGATGGTCTATTGTACAAGAAAACCAAAGAAGAGGTTCTATTTAGATGCGTTGATCTAGACGAAGCAACACCAATCATGTTAGAAGTGCATGAAGGATTATGCGGCACCCACTAGTCAGGAGTGAAGATGTTCTGGATGATTCAAAGGCACGGATTCCGTTGGCCATCTATGAAAAGGAATTACATCGAGATGGCCAAGGGTTGTAGGAAGTGCCAGAAGATTGGACCCATAACTCGAGCTCTGGCAATGGAATTAAATCCAGTGACACAACGATGGCCATTTAAATCTTGGGCTCTAGATATCATCGGAGAGATGAGACCCCACTCGAGTAAGGGAGACGCCTATATATTAGTGGCTACAGATTATTTTACCAAGTGGGTAGAGGCCAAAGCTTATCAGTGAATCGACCAAAAGGAGATTATCGAGTTCATTAAGACGAACGTCATTTTTCATTTTGGACTCCCGCATAACATAGTAGTGGATAATGGAACTGTATTCAACGGAGAACAGATGCAAGAGTTCTCAAGAGATTTCAGCTTCATTATCAATAAATCCTCACCATATTATCCACAGTCTAATGGACAAGCGGAATCCACCAACAAGCTTATTAAAAATGTAATCTAGAGGATGATTGAGAACAACCCTAGGAGATGGCATGACATACTCATCGAGACGTTGTGGGGCCTAAGAATCACCAAAAGGGACAGCATTGGGGAAGCACCATATAACCTGGTATATGGGCAAGAAGCTATTGTTCCCATCGAGATAAAGTATAAATCTTTTCGAGTCAATCAAGCAAACCAGGATATGGATCGAGAAGAGGAACTTCCTCGAGACAATGAACACCTCAAGAGTTTCCGCATGAGAATAGCAAACAGAATGGAAGTTCAGAAAAGAAAAATGATGAGACATTATAACAAAAAAGTCCATTACAAAAGTTTTAAAGAAAGAGAACCGGTATGGAAAATGGTTCTTCTAGTAGGCAATCGAGATTGTTTCTTCGGGAAATGGTTACCGAATTGGGAAGGTCCGTTTAGAGTTAAAGATGCGTTCCCCAAGAACATATATCGTTTAGCTGACCTTGAAGGGTGTTCTCATGAATTGAAAATTAACAGGAAATATCTGAAACTTTACAAGCCAACCATTTGGGAGACTAATAAAGAAATTCTAAAAAGGAGATTCTCAAGTTTATGGATGCAATTGGAGGAGTAAGGCGTTTCTTTAGAAACAAAATCTATTACAATCCTTGAGAGGATAACACGTGAACAAAATACATGAAGATTGGTTCCTAAAACATTTTGATAATAGCGTTTTAACTAGTCCATCCTACGGGCACTCCTCTTCACAAAGTTTGGAAGAGCAAGAAGCGCAAAAGAAGGGCGGCCACCACGAATTCCTTCATCTCCTCGAGCTATCTGACAAGCCAACTCCCCGGCACAGAATACTGGTCTCCTTCCCACTTCTAGTCAAGGACGACTTTCGGAAAGGAAAAGTTAAGGTGTGGCACGCCAGGGAGACAAAGCGGAAGAGCGCGCTCGAGTTCATTCCCTTTTACCCCAAAAAGGGTGCAAGACAATGAAAAGCTGGAGGAAGTCCCTTCAAAGCTACCACTCACAGGGGCCACGCGCAGCCGATGAGCGGTGTGACCGCCTCAGGTTGCAGACCTAGGCTTTCGAGGGACAAGAGGTTGTGAACTTACGCTTTTGAAAGTTTCGAAAGAATAGACTGTTAAGAGAAGAGAACAGCATCTCGGCAAGACATGGTTGGCGTGAGTATGCGAGTTTGTGAAAGAAAACCAGGTCTATTTATAGCCAAGAAAAAAATGCAATCAAGGATAAGTTTATAGACCTCATGAAGGAATAGTGGAAAATCTTGAGAATCTCGAAAACTAACATTTTAGGGAATCTTTGCAGCCTTAATGTACAACATTAAAGCTGTTCAAAAAGAAGAGTAAATGTTGCACACTATTATGAAACGTCTTTGGAAAGGTTGAAAAACCGTTTCAGGTAGGAAGACCAAAAGATTAATGCATTAAATGACATCTAATGTCATTTGAACTAAAGAGAAATTCACAACAATCCAGGTTGACATCAACAAAACGTTCAATTAGTTCTAAATGCTGCTTCTCAAGAAACTCCTCCTCTCGTAATATAATCTAAGCCATTACACCTTCTCAAATTGAAGGATCATCTGGTTCCGTAGAGACTGACCACATGGCTCGTTTCTTCTTGAGTTTAGAGAGAGACCTTAAGAGAGCCTTCTTTCGCTTAACAAGCTTTCGTATCTTCCTTTGGGTAGCGGTTAAGCGCTGGCTATTAAATTCAATATTCTCGTCCAATCGCTCGAGCTTGCACCGTTTTTCAGCCTCTGCCAATTCTTGTCGATTTATTGATTCTCGAGCCATTTGCTGGGCAGATCGTTTCTTGACATACTCATCATAACTGAGCCAGTAGAGTTGTCGAGCGACTGTGCAGGCAAGAATTTGGTCCACTATCGCTAGAGGAGAAAGGACAATGCTCTTCATAGCAGCTCTGTATTGATAAAACTTACCTCGGTGTAGACAATATCACCACGGAGGAAGTCGATCACGAACTGGAAGTCCACGTGAAACTGGTCCACCTCATTCAACAGACCCTCAAAAACTACCTCCTATGAGATGAGGCTATCGTTCATAGTTCTTCATGGACGACATCTTCAGAAAGATCTGTCGCTAGATCCTAACAAAAAGGGGTAAGAATTAGAAGGGGAGAATTTACAAACCTGACAAACTAGGCGGAACGTCATCTCGAGACACATTTTCAGGAAGCGGTTCATCTACACCTGACGTTCCTGCAACAACGGGAGAAGTATCTGCAGGCGACTCCTCTACCTCAACAGGTGGATCACGAATATCCTCAAAGTCCCCGGGAGATGATGTTCCTCGAGTCTCCAAGCCTAGGGTTTTCTCTCGAGACATGGCTACGTCCTCGAGAGGAGGGACATCTTGGGTACCCAGGATGTCTCGAGAAATAGAGGAAACATTTCGAAGGTTTCCTTCAGTTGTTTGTGCATGACGATCAACCTGTATCTTTCTCAAGAATAAGCAAAACAAAAGAAAAGGGCCTTTGAACTAGAAAACCGAAAGAGGTAAAGAGATATTACATTGCTAGAAACTTTGTAATCTGGAATTGACGCGTCAACCCTGGTAGACGATGTTTCAGGAAAAGGTGAAGTGAGTGTATTCGCCTCCGAACTCTGGTCTAATACCTGAACAACAGGTTCTTTAAGCACGGGCATCACCCGTCTCTTGAAAACTGGCTTGAATTGCGTGGAAGTTGGTGCTCCCTCACTCTATGGTCTGGAGGGGCGATCTTCTCGATCCTTAGAACGTTCCTCTCCAAGACAGCCCTCTTCAAGGGACAGTACAAATCAAGCTTTGCTCTTCTTTTTGAGCATTAGAGGCACTTCAACCGAGATTGCTTCAAGCAAAGTCTCAGCGTTAGTTTTAGCTGTAAAAAGCAAGCAAGACTAAGACTACGACAATTGGCAATTAACAACACAAGATGAGTTTCATAACTTACTCTCTAGAGCAGGAGTGGGTAAATAAAGGTCACCCAAGTTGTTGTCTAAAATATCCATGTCCCCTCGCAACTCAGACCAAGTCATAGCTCAGTAGACTTGGAAGAGCTCGGATGCATCAATCTGGTCATTCCTAAAGAATGGAAACTCGATATGGGACAAGGCAGTCCGAGCCAATACCTCAGTTGTTTCCTTGAAACTCACGGTTGCAGTTTTCCCGTGCACAAAATTATTAAAAGACTTTGAGAAAGGGACGCTATCATCTTGGAAGAAACCAAGTTTGCGTAGCACACCGCTGCGGATTGTATATCTCGAATATGAACTTGTCTCCTGATTGGACTCCTACCAGGTCTCGAGGTGTTAAAGCGCTATTACAATAGGACCATTAAATGAGGTCATTCCGGGCAGCAAATAATTTGTTGGGGGGATACAACATCCATTCTTGTTCCCTCTCAGGATCAGCCAATCCACACATCAAAGAAGTAACAGCCTCAAAAGACCAAGTGCCTGAGTCACTACAAGCACGAAGGTCTATATCAAGTCCAAAACATCTGTCGCCCTTAAGGATCGACTTATCAAAGGAGGATAGTTGAGGAAACCAGACGAGTGCCCATAAGTGTAACAACCACATTGGACCTCCAGATTGATGGTTCGGGAAACCTTTATTTTCAACAATGGTAGAGGCAATCTGAAGGCTTCTGTATAACAGCTAGAGGAGGAAGGGTGCAAAAGCCACAATTTCATTGGTTTGGACCAAGAAGTTACTAATCAAAGACATGTAAATGGCGGCTTGCTTCCCTGGAATGTAGAAAATATACTTGCTGAGCCACTCAAAGAAGAAATCAAACTCCTGCTCTGCTTTCCATAAGGCATTTGTTCCTCTTATGGTACGGAATAGATCCATGTGGTTACTAACTATGTTTCGGATCTTATGCCCTTTGTACCGAAATTGATCTTCTTTTGTGATCTATGGAGGCGAACATCATCACCTGAGGCTGAACAGCCTGTCAACAGACAAATATCCTCTATGGTGACGGTCATAGGCCCCGCAAGAAGGAAAAAGACATCTAGTCTCGAATTCCATAAATGAATTAAATCAGAACAGACTTTGAAATCACTACACTTCATCCTCCTCAAAATGGATACTAAATCCCTCAGACCAAACGGTACAGCTTTTGATCTAACTTCTCTTCTCACAATTTAAACCATTTCTTAGTGGAAGCGTCAGTTGGAGGAAACCCTACGTGCTCCTTCACACTAAACCAAGAGACATGAGCACAAAAGTTGGGGGAACATACCAGAATGATAAGAGCAGAGGACCCAAAGCCAAAAGTAGAGGGTCGCAGTCTGAGACGGGAATGACCACTCGTCGATCGGCGATTTCATGGTACTGACCAAACCGAACTTGGTCTGATATCGTCTGAGAAGCCATCACTCGTAGATCTTGCGAAGAAAAGAGGAAAAATAGTGGTTTGATCGAAGAAAGACCCGGACATTAGCAAAGAAACATTTCCGGAAATCAGAGAGAAAGGAGAGTTTGAAGAAGAAAGAAACGGTTGGTATTCCGAAACGTTGTGAACAAAGAAGCGGGAAAAGAGCCTTGCTCGACAAGATTCATGTCAAAACGCAGCCATTTCGAGTTAAATATACAGTCTCGACATTATGTTTAACAAAGGGGGCTTAATGTTGATACACATGAATTCCTGGGCTTAAAGTTCCGTGTAGACACTGTCAGCTTCGTCGAGGAGCCCATGTAAGCATTGCTAGAGTGCTCGAGACCGACCTCCCTCGAGAGAGAAACTTACCCAGCATAGCTCGACCTCGCTCGAGAAAGCAACTTACCCTGCATAGATCGAGACATGAATACTGTCTCGCAACTCGAAAACTTGGCCAAACCACGTCTACTTTACGTCAAAGGAGCGGGACACGTGGCGAACCCAGAAAGGCTAACCTAAACACGACGTGCATGGTTCCTACAAAATAGAAATCAGATCGTGCATACGATCTAAGAAGATCCTAAGATAATTGAACAATCGCAACTGCCGGATTATGGGATATAAAAAGGTCACAACAACACAGCAACAAACACAAGAACAACTCAAATACAGACTTTAGTCTTTTACCTTTTACTTTCGGTCCTTTATCCTCCAAGCCACGGTGCCGTTGATTCTGTCTGGCATTGAGGCCCATCCTCAGTGCTGTTGATCCTCTCCGGTGCCATTGACCTGCTATCACTTCGACTCCGCCCTCCAACCTCGGTGTTTGTTGATTCTGTCCGGTGCCGTTGACGTCCGTCCGCTGATCCGCAACACTGAATTACATTAGAAGGGTTTGCCTCGGCCGCCGTTCGCCCACCGCCGACCGTCGTGAAGCGTCACCAGGCCTTTTCTGTTGTTTTCCGTGCAAGTCATGTCTATGTGTGTAACGCTGGAAGCTCGATACTGTCGCATTAAATTCGAGTGTTGTGTTTCTTTGTTATACTTGCGCTCATTTACTTTACGGTGTACAACACCAAACGCTGTAAATTCAATATCGTTGTATTAAATTACGGTATTGCGTTTACTTTCACTTTACGACGACTGTACTATTACTGTAAAATTCGATAATTGTTGCGAGAAACGCAAATTATGCGCCAGCAGAAGTAAATCCATTAACCAAATCAAATGTATGTAAAATTACGTTATCCATAACATCTCTTCATCCTCGTATCATCGCCCTCTATCCACTAGGAGGATGACACCTCTGCTCTGGAAAAAAAAAAAGAAAAATCATTGTATTTGACGAATGACACGCCCTTATCCACTAAAAACAAAAACCTTTTTTTTATTAAAAATGGACATTAATTCCCTTGCAAAAGTTTTCTTATAAATTTTATATTTTATATTGCATGAAAACACGGAAATAAATCTCAATAATCACTGTAGTAATAAATAAGGAATACTTATTTATTCCTTGTTTCCATAGTTGACCTTATAGGAATAAAAAATAGCATGAGAATTGAAATCCATCTAAATAAAAAACATAAAAAATTGTCAGAAAAAATAGAAAGTCAACAAAAAAATATTGTAATGAATTTAAGGGGCGTCAATTCACATGTTAACAAACTTTAGTCAAATGCATCAAGATAAAATTATAACCTTTAAGTTATTAAAAATAAAGACCTAACACAACTGGTAAGAAAACAAAATGAAAGGTGACTTATATTTTAAAAAAGGGGAGCAAGGTGAAAAACCGATACTAGGTGTTAAATTAATAAGGGGTGTGTTTTATGTCAGAAGAGAATACGATGTTTTAAGAAGAGAAAAGCAGCTTTTGAACCAGTCAAAAAACTATTTATTTTTTTTAAAGCAAAATATTCCGCTCAAGAATAGAAAAGGAAAAGTATATAATATATAAGAAGGGAAAAATTAGGATTAAAGTAAGAAAATGGGGGTGGGCAAATCATCACTCTGTTCAGTTTCCTAATAAGTAAGCTCCCCATCTCGACCTTGACGTAATGGTCGCCGGCCCCCCACCTTTCTCCCTATCCAATTTGCAAATTGCAAAAAATCCCCCCCCCCCCCCCCCCGGTTACGTTAACCCTTGGTTGGTTGATTCCGTTAAATGCCAAAGAGTAACAACCCCCCCCCCCCCCCCCCCCCCGCGCAAGTTGCCTCAACTTGGCAAGGCCCCCTTTTTCCCTCCTCCTTGATATGAGCCCCACTTATTATCCAATTCCCATCCGTTGCCGACACCATTAGCTTACTCCAATATGATCATATATTATAAAAGTACGTACTCCACCTACCTTCCTTCCTTTCTGTTCCGCAGCTCCAACATTTTTGTATTACTCCTCGGGTGTGTTATAGGTGGAACCGTGGCCTCCGTCGCCCCTAGGTCGGAAAGAATCATTATTGTAGGTTTATGAGATAATAAGATATATACCATCGAGAAAGAAATTACACGCGCGGCAACGCACTTCTGATATCGATTGGGTTCAGTCAATTTATGGAGGGCGGTGGGGGGCCAAACCAATGCGAACCTCTCTCTCTCTCTCTCTCTCTCTGTCTCTTTGTATATATAAAGTTTTTATATAATAATATTGAGAGAAGATCGACTCGTGTTGTGTTTTAAGAGCGAAATCATGAGCTTAACAGTGGGAGTGGGAGTTGGAGTCGGGGTGGGAGTGGGGATGCAGCAATTCCCAGCCTTCTCTGAGCTGGACGATGACTTCTCTACTCTTGAGTTCATCAGGCACTACCTCCTCGATGACCTCACCTACCCTACTCGTCTCGACCCCTTCCCTGATCCCTTCCTTAAGCTCGAAACCTCTCCTGGAGATGGAGTCACTGCGGGCTCCCCTTTTACCGACCCTCCCGTCAGTGATGATCCCCAGCCTCCCCAGCGTCCCGGGATAAAGCCGGAGGCAGTCGAGCTGGAAGCACCAAAGCCACTCCCTCCTCCCTCAGAAGAGACCCTGGATGAAGAGACCACCACCACGACACCACAGAAGATGTCAGACCCTGACAGGGAGGGGGAAAGGAGGTACAGAGGGGTCAGGAGAAGGCCATGGGGGAAGTATGCCGCGGAGATCCGAGACCCCTCCAGGAAGGGCAGCAGGATTTGGCTGGGGACATTCGAAACCGATGTCGATGCTGCCAGGGCTTACGATTCCGCTGCTTTCAGGATGAGAGGCCGCAAGGCCATCCTTAATTTTCCTTCAGAAGCGGGGAAGCCAGCCCCAACCCCAAACTCATGTCGCAGGAGGAAGAGGAAGATTTCCTCTGATAAGGTGAAGGAGGAGACGCAGATGGAAGAGGGGTTGGAGCTGGAGGGAGGAGAAGGGGACGGGGATGTCGAAGATGCTGAGTTCGATTTCCTGGACGATGAAGCCCTGCTTAACTTGATGGATGAACGTTGAACTCAATGTTTTAACTGGAATTGGCATGTGGAAGAACATGTCCGCCCCCCCAACTTGTAAAATTTGCTAATTATCCTCTACCTGTTAGTTGTATATGTACGTGCCTATGTGTAAGGGAATGATGGTAAAGGCCATGTGTTTGTACGCAAAAGTTGTACTATAAGACAAAATCTCTCCATTTGTTTTAAAAGTAATCAGCTTTCTTTCTTTGTTTTCAATTTAATTATCATGGCTAATGCTCATTAAGCAGGAAGGGAGAAGGAAGAGACTGACTACTACTGCAACTAGGGAAAAAGGTGTTACGGATGTTATACAAGTCAACCCCCGGGTGGGGGTTTGAACTCAACACAGGTCAATCTGACGAATGGGGCCTATCCCTAAAATCTTAACTCGAGGAAGAAGAAGAAGAAGAAGAAGAAGAAGAAATGGGGGAGGGGACACAGACGTTCATTCATCCGCAGTCGTCAATCAGATCAAAAGGCACTGTTGGTTTGTATTTAATATTCAAGGAGGATATTCTTCCTTTAGAGGAAATGACAGGGAGGGCATGATGGGGGGACCTATTTCCAAGCCGCCTTCATTTTGTCTCGTTTGTTCGAGAGCTAAGTCCTTTCCATTTATAACGGCAAATATCATATCCCTCCCTAATCACAAGAAATGACAGCGAATCCTCAATGTGTATCCTATCTCTGATATATTTGATTTGGACTAATCGGACGTGACGTTGGCATGACACTTACGGCATCTTGCCACACCATTATGAAATTATCTCTAAACTAAAAACCCTGATCGAATGAACCATAATATTTACCCACACAACCGAACCCCTCCGACTCCAACCATCCAACACCTACCCCAACCCTCATGGCATGCATGTGTACGTGGGATTGGACAAGAAAAACAAGCTTAGCCTCTACATCGCAAAGGATTTTAGGATCACGCCTATGAAGCTAAGACAGTCTGATAATGCAGAAGTTTGGGTCTGTGAAGCCCGAAAACCATTGGAGGAGGGTGGGTGAAGGAGAAACGTAATCGATCGTTCAGCGACTGTGGCATTTGCTGTGGAAGGCAAGCAGGTTGATGGACAACGTCTCCGCAATCACGACGAAACTGAACTGGTATTATGACTCTGTCCACATTGTGAGAGGAGAGAAGACAGAGAACAAGGAGCAGTGGCTGATCTCAACAAGGGAGTGGTACTCGGAGATGACAAAAACTCAAATGAGGGAGTCTAGGTCGAGTTCGACCGGTACATGATGCAAGATTAACATTTTTGCAGCTACTTATGATTTGAATCACATCCCATGATATGCTCTTTGCTTTTGTCATGAATCACCTGAATCCTTACGATCCAGAAAAAACCCACTAAATGAAACGTGTCAATCACTCAAGGATTATCGTATCAAACGATTCAATCATCTACTGATGTGTGAAACCACAAACATCAAAGACGACGATATGTAATTATAGAATATATATTCTACATTGATATTATGTAAAAGGCGGGATAAATTTTTAAAAAAATCAATATAATTTAGATTAGATAATTTGACCTTCTTAATTAGAGGTTGATTTTATAACAACGTGATGACTGACAGTGTAAGTGTCATGTCGACCTCCGCTAGTCAAGACAAAGTGATATAACAAAGCAACTATATGATATACGGTGATGTTATGTAAACGATAGAATAAATCGAAAAAAATCAAGGTAAAAAGAATGATTTGGCCAAAAACAATCTATTGATTACGCTTAAAATTCTATAGAGAAATGAAGCTAGAGAATAGGGATACCAGTAGCATTGGAGAAGAGAGCCTTCCCCGGTTCTCAACTTATAAAATGTACATACTTTCCCCAAGTCTTTGGCAGATATCCCGTGGCCTCAATCATCGCGTGTCCCTGCAGCCTCCCACAGTTCTTAACTAAACAGTAAGGACTGATGACCTTCTTGCTTGAGCTTGAGCACAAGTGCATAAAAGCAAAGCATAAACCCCACTGCTCATCATCATATACAATCCTTCCCATATTATTAGAACGAATCAATGAATCGACTAACTTGAGTTCTCCTCATAAGTGCAACACTCTCACCAATGTCATCCCAAGATACATTATTGGGATCATCTTTCTCAAAATAAGAAGATCCCCCCTTCCCCGAAGGAGCATGATGGACATCCAACGACATTACTATGACCACGAGACAGCACAATTATGTCTCTAGATAAGAAAGTGATCGATCATATGCTGTAGCACATCTTCTCCTTCTCTGTGTAGTCTTTGGTCCTTCACCTGCTCAAAGTAAATAAAAAGAGTTATAGCATCACTAATATGATACCCCTCATATAGCGCATTTATAGGATGAAAAAGCAAGCTTAAGCAATATCCACCTTGTCGCTCCCGAACCTGTCCATAGAATGCAGAACCAAAGCATACACAACTCCATTGGTAATCTAGAGCTTTAAATAACAATTTTAAAAAGAAATTGATATGCTTCAATTGCATTGAACACGACTACCCAATTTAAGCCATGCCGATTCCTTCAAGAATTCAATCTCGCATTGTTCAATATGCGTACGTGCATCTTAAACAATCAATCTCAATACTACTACTCATTAGAAAGGTGAAAAATCTACCATGGTTACTAGAAGGCACGTCGCATAACCTGTATGATACTGTGAGCTGCGAACTTCTTCCAGCTTCCATTGAAGCTAACATCAATTTTCTCCCATGACAAGCAAGAAAGCCTTGTGACCAATTCTTCTGCAGAACAAGAATAATGAATACAAAAATAGAAGAAACATCTTCTATTCATGTTACTATAGGATCGCTACTAAAGTGAACAGTTGAAAGCATACTAAGCTGACTGTTAGCATGTAAGTGAACAGTTGAAAGGATACTAAATGCCACCTACTTACAGTACCAAAGCCTAAGCTGACTGTAGAAAAATTAATAAGTAATCACCCACTTAGTTACCCTTTCTGGGCACTTAACAGGTAACAGAAAACAGTGGCAACTGAGCGCACAGGAGAGTTTACCATCATCACACCAACACAAAGTCATAAAATGTTTAAAACTCCAGACTAGAATAGTATCCTGGGGCTAAATTTGGACAAGAATAGACCAATTGGTTGCCTTTATTTTCATCAACAATTATTCCTTTGACACAGAGAAGGGATTTGATTTATCTAGACGAAGTCAATGAATGGTTAGGTATGGCTTGAGGTACAATGCAACCATCACCTCACCACAGTGTTTGTGAACAAAAAAGATGACATTACAATATCAGTGAAATATGAGGAGTTCAGCTTCCCATTTGCAACACAAACCTTCTAACTTGTCACCGCCAGTTAAATCACCAGTTAACGGTTCCATTTCCCAGATGCCACATGCTTTACAGTGTTCTTCATAAACAACATGCGGATATTTCTCATTGACAGGACCTTGCCACTGGAACAAAGTCCATCATTAGAGAGGTAACCTTACAATACTATTAACAATCACATTAATTTACACGAGGCATACCTTGGGAAGATCGCCATGACGCCTAATTGATGATGTTCTCCAGCCAACAATATCTTATGTCGTTATGGAAATTACGAAAGGAAAACGAAAGAAATTAAACATAGGAAACAAAATTTAGAAGTGCCAGAGGTAAAGTCAGGATACGATCAAGGTGCGCATTTGAATATGCCACCCGGCGTTTAAATATCCGCAATGCAGACCTGTGAAATATGTTGGGCATTGAAGGAGTGAATTTGGATTGCCATAAAATGGCGAAAAATAGAGGGCATATCTACACAGATGAAACAGGATGAGAATGAGATCACATACATGAAAGGATAATCATGATCATACGCCATTCGTTGCAGCAATGGAGCCTTCCCTTCATCACAGTCATTGAGAAAAAGATGCTGCCCTGTTCTTCTAAATATCAAGTGTATAACAGAACAAGCCAACTTCTCTAATGCAGTCATGCCAAAAAGAAAGGGAACCTGCAAAACAACCAAGTATTTTTTCATCAGAGGAAAACAAGTGAAAGAGTTATTTACACGGCATCCAAAGCAGTGCCAAAGGTATTTTTTCAAACCCCTAAAAAGCATGATGATATGAAAAGTATTAGCCATGACACAAAATTATCAGATAATTCACACACGAGCAATGCACCATCATTCATCGCAAACCTAATCATTATTATAGGACCAAACCAGAAAAGTTTGAGGAACAAGTCATCTATGCACACAGTGTAATGGGGATGTGCCTAAAGAAAGTAGCAAGTGCTAAGCAGTTTAGTTAACATATTGGGAGTCACCATGCAGAGCAATACATAATGGTTTCAATGTTTTGGAATACGATGCGATGAGAAGAACACAAGCTGGCAAGGGGCGCACCTCAATGCCCAAGAAGAACATGATGTGACTAAGAAGATTAACATATGGATTATCCCCTCTAAAAGATACCTGCCAATTGCCGCGAGATCCTAGATGAGGTGTGGCAACCATAATGAAATTCATGGCTTCCAGTTCACCAATTGTGCCCCTAGAATCGTTTTGGCGTTTGTCTACGGAAGATTCTTCAACACATGCTTCCTCAGCAGGCGGCCTGTACAATCTCCCAATTGCATATCTCGCCACTAATCCCCCGACAGAATGTGCAACGAAGGATATCTTACGCAGTTTGGGCTTCCTATTGATCACTTCGAGTACCTAAAATTGCACACGAAATTCATTCCATGCGCACGCGCGCACACACAAACAGAGAAAGGAGACAGCCAAGGGCCGATGCAAGGAAACCGACCTCCTCAGCCAGTCGATCACCCATGACATCAACACCATCTAACGTCAGCCCTGCGATATTCCTCTCGCTACCTGGTGGGAAAGGGAGAAACTGGCTGTGAGCTACTACTAGTACTACAAGAGCGGAGCATCCTGAGGGGGAGTCAGGAGAAAGTAAGATCAGGAGGAGATAGTTACAGTGAACAAAGATTTTATGAGGGAGCATCCTGACAAACATCTCGGCGGCGAACTTCCAATCAGCGTCACTGCAAAAAAGGCAAAGGGAAAAGTAAAGAAAGGAGGGACTTGGGAAGGGGGAGAGATGGAGAAAAACGGGGGGGGGGGGGTTGGACCTTCCGAGGATGCCATTGACCATAACGAGGAGATGATCTGGGGAGGAGGAAGGGTTGCAACTCCAGAGGTCGGTGGTGCCGTTGACGGACTCGGAAGGGCACACCAATTCCCCGTTTTCCATGGATCCTCTTAACAAAAAGAAGATAGAATGAATCGATGAGGGGATCAACTGAACCTCTTTTCTCTCTCTCTCTCTCTGCAACACCAGATTGAAAGAAGAAGGAACTGAAAGGGAGGAATGAATGCCCCTTTTCCTTCTCTCTCTTTCTCTTCCCCAATACATTCATTCATACACATACGTGGCGACCCACTCCAATTCCGTCCTCCTCTCCCTCCTTCTATAATAATACTTTTTAAAAAAAAATACAAATGGCTTTATTTAGTTAGTTAGATCGCTAGCTAATATGTGCCTGTGCCTCTGTGCCTGCTGGGTAATGTGAATCACGAAGTAACTATAATCATCATTCGTTAGTGCTGATGAAGACCAACCCACCGCCCTCCTCTAAAAAAGAAACTGCCATGACTTGCCTCTTATTAATCCACATCCCCACATATTTTTGTTGTACCACGTCATACCATTTAGTTTGATAAGTAAAGTGGGGGAGGGAGGGGAAGGTCTACCCCTCTCTCTCTCCTCACGTTTTACACTACTTTTCCCAAAATACGTAGTTATTTCTTTACTTGGAAAGCGAGGATTTCGTGGCGTCCCTGATCTCATTTTCTATTTAAAAAAAAAAGAAACACACTTGAAGAATTAAAGAGAAAGAATACTACTACTGCCCAGGACTACTTCCCAAAACAAGTTTTTTATTCCAATTTCCTTTCAAACAAGGATGCTCCGAAAGGAAAAAAAAAATCAACAAAAAGCAACTTTTTCGAGAAGAAATGAGAAATCAACAAAAACTTTTCATTTCTCAAAAAACTGAAAATGGACAAATACCAAACGGGCCCGAAGGCTTGCTCCGTTTGGTTTGTGAGAAGTTTCGAAAATCTTACGCGGTTTTTTGGAGTAGATGGAATGTGTTTGATTGAATTTGATGTCAAGTTTTTCGTTTTAGTAAAACGTTGATTTTGAAGGAGACAGTAGTAAAATCCTCCTAAACGCAGAACGGAAACTCTGAAAATTTTAAAACGGAAACTTTTTCCAACCTCCCAAACAGAGAAAGCGGCTAACAGTGCGTGCACGTAACCGTGACGTTGTTTACTAAAATCGCCTTTTTTTTAGTAAACTTTACTAAAAATCGACCGTTTTTAGTAAAAACACACCTAAAAATTAGTAAACTGTTCAAGTTTAGTAAATGATTACTAAATTTTCAGTAAATTTGTCATTCGATTTACTACTTGTAGTTTATTAACTTTTACTAATTTTTTACTGTTCATATTTAGTAAAAATTACTAATTTTATTTAGTAAAATTTCAATGTTTAGTAATTTTTTTGGTTGGCTTTCGAACGAAATTAATAATGATTTACTAATTTTTTTAGGAAAATTAGTAAAATACTGTTGAACATAGTTAAATCGTTTGTAAATTACTAAAAATGATTTTTCTTTTTTTGTAATGCATTACTAATTTTTCTGTGCGAAATTTTCTGAAAATTTAGTTAACAGTTACTAAATATTTTAGTAATTTACTAACCTAAACAGTACATTCCGAACCTAATTACTAACCTATGGTCATTGTGAAATTACTATTTTACCCCCCGCGGCAAACGTATTACATGGTCATTTTTGGCATTTTACCCCCCATTCGTAAAGGTTTTTGTAAATTTACCGCGGGGTAAAATAGTAATTTCACAATGACCATAGGTTAGTAATTAGGTTCGGAATGTACTTTTTAGGTTAGTAAATTACTAAAATATATAGTAACTGTCTACTAAATTTTCAGAAAATTTCGCTCAGAAATTAGTAAAGCATTAAAAAAAATCATTTTTAGTAATTTATAAACGATTTTACTATGTTCAACAGTATTTTACTAATTTTCCTAAAAAAATTAGTAAATCATTACTAATTTCGTTCGAAAGCCAACCGGAAAAATTACTAAATATTGAAATTTTACTAAATAAAATTAGTAATTTTTACTAAATATGAATAGTAAAAAATTAGTAAAAGTTACTAAACTACAAGTAGTAAATCGGATGAAAAATTTACTAAAAAGTTTAGTAACAATTTACTAAACTTGAACAGTGATATTTTAGTAAAAGTTACTAAAAAATGTGAAAATCACCGATCTTTTTCGTAAACGGTTACTAAAATAATCTGGAAATTGCCGGGTAACTTTACTAAACGCAAATTACTAAACTTTACTAACTGTGAACCGTGAAAAATTATTAAACTTTAGTAAATACTTTACTAATTTTTAGGTGTTTTTTTACTAAAACGGTTGATTTTTAGTAAAATTTACTAAAAAAAAGGCGATTTTAGTAAACAACGTAACGGTTACGTGCACGTACTGTTAGCCGCTTCCCCAAAACAGACCCCTCGGGGTACGTGGGATCCCCAAAATTCTCCAAGGGCGACGGATGTGATGTGATGTGATGACACCCCACCGGAAGAAAATGAAAGATTAGAATACAAGTAAACCAAACAAGTGAGGAGATGACAAAAAAAAACTATGATTGAGTACATAAAAGCTAAAGCCCCATACCAACCCCCCCGGCTGCCACATCTTTCCCCTTATCCATCTACTTCTATTGGAAGCAGTTATTGTCCTTATTGAAAATCCGCAAAATTCATAATAATATATTAAAAATCGACTGAAATTAGTTATCGCGATATTTTTTATACTGAACCGATGAGCTTAATATACTATTTGTACATTTTATTACATTTATACAATAATTACGTAGTAAATTGTACAATGTCTGTATAATAAATTTTTAGTAATTTACTAAAATAGTAAAATTTACTTTTCTTTAGTTGTGACTTAACGAGCTTAGTAAATTGTGAAAGGAATGAATAAAGATGGGCTTAATATACTATATAGTACTACATGATTTACTAAATATTTTAGTAGATTTATTATACGGTAATAAAAATGTTAGTAATTTACGAAATTATACTATACTATAAGATTTATTACTTTTTTTAGTAATTTACTATACGATGGTACTATACGATTATTTTAGTAAATTACTAAACAATAAAATGTACTAAATGTGGTTTAGTAATAGCCCGACGGTCTGAATAAATTGTGAGAGGAATGAACAGTATTGAGCTTAGTATATTTGCATTATCAATTTACTAAATGTATTAGTAATTTACTTTAAGGTACTAATAACGATACTAAATGATTTATTAAAATATGTTAGTAAGATACTATATGATTTAGTAAACTACTAACCTATTTTAGTGAATCATATAGTATCGTATTATAAATTACTAACATTTTTAATATCGTATAATAAATTAGTAATATATTTAGTCAATCGTATAGTACAAATGTACTAATCCAATAATTATTCATTCCTTTCATAATTTACAATGCCCATCATGCCTTTACTAAACCACATTTAGTACATTTTACTGTTTAGTAATTTATTAATAATTTTAGTAAATCGTATAATACCGTATGATAAATTTCTAAAAGTTTTAGTAAATCGTATAATACCGTATAGAAAATTTACTAAAATTTTTAGTATCATATAATAATGTACTAAAATATTTAATAAATCGTATTGTATCGTATAATACAAAAATACTAAGCCCATCACTATTCATTTCTCTTACAATTTACTAAGCTCATTGGACCATTACTAAAAAAATTAGTAAATTTTACTGTTTAGTAAATTACTAACAAATATTGAAACTATGTAATTACTGTATAAATGTAGTAAAATGTATAAGTAGTGTATTAAGCCCATTGGCCAAGAACAAAAAAATATCACAATGATTAATTTCAGTAGACTTTTAGTACATTATTACTAATTTCGCCCCTTTTTTTTATAGTAGATCGGGACTTATTGTCCCGTGCAGGGACAATAGCTTCTTCCACTTTTATTTCTTTCTTTTTTACAATTGTCTGAAAACATGGTTTGGTTGGGTTGGGTTTGGTGGTTCAGGTGTCAAAGGAAGGAAGCTCATGGCTTATTTTTTGTTCATTTCTTGGGATCCAATTCCAACTTCATTCTCCCTTGCCTGTCATTTCCCGCAAAATAGCCCCTCGTTAAAAGACTGGTAAATGTAGTTTAGCTATCCCTAACGGGTTATATCCAGTCGTGGAGGTGGCCATGTGCCGGATTGAACCTGGACCTAACCCGTGAAAAAACAGTGTCGCCATGTAACCGGCAGGCGGGTCTTCAGGCTCAATCCGTATCCGACATACGAGTTGCCGGGCCTGTACGTTTCCCGTGATCCAGCGAGTCGAGCCGATGTTTTCGTAATCTATCGTGCATATTTAAGGCTCATTTTTGTCGGTGCCATGACTTAAAAAACCGTTTTTGCCGTCAAATTATTTAAATTAATATAATAGTAGTGCTTGTTTCTTAGTATCGCTCATCAACGACGCTACATTCATGAACTGTTTGTAACGCGCTTTTCTGTATAACAATGTAGACGTTATCCTCAGAACTGACCGTGATTTTCAAAACTTAACATATAAACTAACAAATAGGTTCTTGGGCCAGGCCCATTAAGGCTTGATTACGGCTTCCTTCTACCGAATTCAAAAGACTCTGAATTGTGTTGTTCTCCCCCGTTTGTTTCCCACGAGTTTCCGCTTTTGTTTCATTTACTGATGTTTTCGAGATGGGGGAGATCGGCGGTTTATATGTCCAAGGTCATACCCTTCCCGCTCCGACAACACCTGCCTGCCTTCCCCCTCCCCCATTGTAGGTGTGCCGCTGGTGCCGCCGCTGCCACCGATTCACCACCCAATCCCGCGGTTGGTTCTTCACTTCCCCAACTCTTCTCTTTCTCCCATTTTTTGAGACTACCGCTTTTGTGTCGTATATGATGCTTCCGTCCTTCTGCATCTTCGTCCATTCATTCCTAAATCAGCACACCCCTGTGCGGAGACACCCTCACCTCAAATTTGTTCAAACGTGTTTGCTTCTTTTTTTCAGGTAAAGCTGGATAAATTGTTTTGGTCGAAGCCCACTTCCTTGGCCTTGCCATCCGACTCTCCACTAAGGATTGAAGAATCGAATTATGAGGGCATTCCGCGGTTCATCCTCAAGCTGATGCTCTTTTACAGCAAACAAAGCAAATCTATTCGTGGGGCAAATGTCGTTTACAAGAGGGTTGTATCACAAGTTGAGAAGCAGGCGATTTACGATGGTGAGGTATTCTTCCTCGGTCCTATACTATTCAGCAAAAGATTCCCCTAAGATATGTCGAATGCCTTCTTCGATTCCCATTTATATCGTCAATGACCCGAAGGTTTTGGTAAGTCTGATTACATAGAGTTATCTCGTTGTTGGCAGTATTTAATTTGGAGAAGACTTTTAGGACTACATTTTCCCTGCTTGTTCTTCACATGTGGCTATGCTTACGGCGGCTGAAGGCAGAGGGAAAGGAAGGTGTCGAATTTGGACAGTATTTGTATGAGATTTACAACCATGATGTGGAATTACGAGTATCTAAAGCCGGGGTATGTTAGTGGGAGTATTATTTTTGCTCCTAGAAGTTTCAGTGTAAACATGATTTTATCCCAGGTGGTTAATTTATTTTTTATCCTCAAGGATGCAATTCTAGAAGTTGTTATTTTCTGATGTTCCTTTGAGATATCGAATACTGATATTTATTTGCTCCCGAGCTTCTTGGCATGATACCCACCTTCAGCTAATGATCTTTCTTTGAAATAAACCACCAGGAATCTCCCATGGATATCTTGCATGCTTGGTCAAACTGTTGAGCCTGGTTTCAGAATCATGCATTGGTGAAGTGTTGGCTATGAGCTAACATATTTATTGTTGGATTGACAGGTGAACTTATTGCTGATCCGGTGGATGAAGGACCTGGAGAAGATATTTTATGGGAATATTGTTGCGTATGACTCGGCCATGTTACCAGAGGCTAAACATGATGAACTTGCTAATGCCGTATGGAGGTGGGATATGAATTTCTATGTCCAATGAAAAATAGTGGTAATGATTTAGGCTTAGCAGGCTTTGGCCCCTTTTATGGATCCTCTCAATAGCATGTTGTCTCCTAGTGGCCAATTAAGGAGTCACCTATCTTCACAAATAATTTGTATAGAAATGTTTGATATCCTTTCATCTACATTGCAGGAATGTCTTCTCTGATGATGGATCTCCCATACCGAGTGATGCTGCTGCTCAATCTGCTGTCCATGTATGCTCATTGCTTTTGTCTCTTTCATCAATTTTACGATTTTTGGATTTAGTGTTGATGAAATGACCCAGTTCTGTCCATCTAGTGTATTGCCTGGTGATAGCAAATAATATTTTGTTGTTATGGGGATCAAATTGCCACTCTTGCCTCTGTGGCCTTATTACATGGAACTTTTGCTGAAAATAGCATGTAGAAATAATTATGTGGCTGATTTTTGTTTTATCATATTGTCTTCGAATAGACATGTGGCTGGTCTTGTTATTGTGTTCTGGACTGGTTTTGATTTATGCCTATTCCCCCCCGCCTACGGATAGTTTGATATAAATATATTTCTGCTTTGCCACAGGCATTCGCTAGGTATGCTCGCCGAGAATGTTATTGCTTTTCAATGACCGCTAAGTTTTGCATAATTTGTTTTCTGCTTTCATCAAACTTTTAAGAGTTCTGTATTACTTAGCTTTTATAAGAAACTATATGAAAGAATCCGATGACCACCAGATGGGCGCTGGTGGGGGATATTCCTGGCGTTGGACCCTATAATTCTCTTTGCGAGTATTTTTCAGTTATGTTACAGCTTTGCTCAGTTCTCGCACTTTGATGGCAGACAAAGAGGCAGTTTTCTCTGGGAACTTCATGTTCACCTCGTTGAAGCACGAATCGGAGCAGTTAAATAAATGAAAGGCAATGAAGATGATGGGGGGAGGATGATTGCTTTCTCCATCTAATAATCGAGATGCAGAGTATGCATGTTCAGCCAGAAATGGTCAGAGCATTGATGGAAAGATTAAAGCTGATGAGTATGGTACTCCTCCCGTTGCCAATGATGTCGAAAAACCAGTTTATCTCGAAGCTCTCAAACCTCTTAACGGCCTCCCCAATCTGTCTACATGAAAAGGACGGTCAAAATAGAGAATTGCTTTGGCCGTGGTTTATGACTTGGGAAAAGCTAAATATTTTTTTGCTTGGTTTGCCTTTTTATGTTGATGGTGGAGAATATGTTGGGACTCCCAACCAAAGGAAAGCAAGCAGCTTAATAATTTTTGATGTTGTGTTGTTTCTTCTGGTGATGATGATGCCAAAATGATAAGCTTGGTCTTTTACTTGTTAAAGGCTTAGAGCCAAGGATGTCAAATGTCAGTACCGTTTGGCTTGAGGGAGGATGTTAAACTATATAATATAAATCAAGCATACCGTTAGGAAATCATGGAAGGGAGATGGTCCAGACCCGATCAAAGCAAACCCCATAAGACTTCGAAAATCAACTGGAAATCTTTTCCTCCTATTCTTTCATTGACCATAAACTCCCGTAATCGATTCAGTATTTAAATGACATATACATGTATGTTTTCGTGATTATGTGACTTGGTGAGTTTTTACAGGTAGTATTAGAGCGGATTACATGGACTAACAATCTTGAGAAGAAATTTTGGTATTGTTTTGTTTGATGCGGTTTTGTTTTTCGATTGTTTAATACGATTGACAACCATCGATTGTCCTGTTTATCAGGGTTGAAAACCGTTGTCGATTGTCGGCCGTCAGTTGTATTAGGGTCGGCTACGTTTGCTTTACCATTAATAAAAATAAAAATAAAAAATAAAAATAAATAAAAGAATAATATAAATACAAAAGTAGGCCTGACTAAGTGGATTCGACTTTTAGCCCATTCAGCCCGTCAGGCCCGTAGTGGCCTGGGCTATAAAAATTGAAATAAAAAAAGAAAAATAGGTTTAATTAGACATGAAATTAGGATAAGCCCATTTAGGCCCGATTGGGTTGGTCAGACACACAAGGCATATTGATCTGAGCTTCTTAAAAGAAAGATGTAGTCCTCGCTCATTTAAAAAATAATAATAATAAATTGTAAGCTTGACCCAAGTGGGCGAGGCCTAGAGCTCAAGCGACCCAGTTTTCCTCGGCCCGATCAGCCTGTTTTATTTATAAGAAAAGGATTTTAAGCCTAATTCAATCGGACCAGGCCAGGCCCGAGTAGGCTCAAGTTAAAATAAAAAAGGCCTAATTATAAAAAGCATTCTCTAGTTGTTGCGTTTTTTCCGATCCATCATGTTCTTTGAAACGCTTTGAAACCATACCCGTGCTTAAGCCGTTATCACCAATCTTTCATCCGTTACCTCTCCTTGTAACAACATCCGAAGTGGCCTCCGACGTGGCTCGGACGACGTTAAAAAATCACCCCCAAATACCTAAGTCCCTAATTTTGCCCTAATGATGTAAAATCATAATTTCACCCCAATTTCTCACCTCCCTAATTTCGGTTCCAATTCCTTATCCACGATTTTTCACCCCCCAAATACCTAAGTCTTCCACCCTCCCGTCAAAACCCCGTACCCACGACCATCACTCAAGAAGCCCCATTCCGCCGCCGTCACCACTGATCGTCTCTCTAACTTGCTTCCCCGTTTTCATCACCAGGCTAGGACGAAGATCGAGCCCCCTTTGCTTCCTCGTCATCTTCAGCACTTGGTTACGTCGAAACAACAGAGGAAGAGTCCAGCTCGTTGTCTTCAGAATCTTAAATCAACTGCTGCTTCTTCAATCGAACCCCCTTTTGGTTCCCTATTTTCTTCAGCACATGGGTTCGTCCAAACTAAAAAAAGGGGACTCTTACTTGTCCACCTTGAGGATCTCAGTGCTGAGGTAAGTTTTTTTCTTGGTTTCTCTCTACATTTCGTTAATAGAACTTAGACTGACTTGGAATTGTTTATCCATTAGGTTTAGATGGATGTGCAAAGGGGTGATTTGATTTTTCATGTAGGAGGTAAACTTAGTTTGAGTGGACGAGTTACGTATTATGGGGGGAAATTAGCTAAGTTCGAAGGCATAGATGTTGATAAAATTGGTTATTTTACGATTCTGAACTTGGCTAGAAGGGTTGGTTATGAACCAAGTAGGATGTTGTTCGTTAAGCCTCGGAAAAGTTTAGCTAAAAGGCTGACATAAATATTGACCGATAGCCAGGTTGCAAGAGGTTGATTCGGGGGAGATTCCTGACGAAGGAAATGCAAATGGCCAGGTTGATCAAGAAGGGAAGACCAGTGTAATCAATGAAGAGGCAGCTAAGAATCAAGGTAGTGTTATCACGGAGTTGGAGCCCGACAGACTCTTAAGGGAAAGAACCTATGGACCATAAGAGCGAAGTGAGCAAAGCAGTCGCTGACGTGCTGCAGCTATTGCAAGTCTCCAAAGAAAGTCGCCATTGCTATTGCGAACGGTCTACATCTTTGCTTTCAATAAATCCATAAACGTCTTGGGGGCCTGGTGCTTGCAATAAGTCAGTTTTCACTTCTTTAGGAGTTAGCGAGATTCGGGAATCTTTAATAATGCCGTGTGATCCGTTAGTTAGTGTCAATTTGGGAAGTGAGACTTCTCCTAGGACTATTTTTATTAGCTCATCAGCCAATAAAGTTTTATTTAATGCGATTCGAGAAATACTTGAGGAATTTAAAGACTGTTTTGCATGGAATTACTCGAAAATGCTGGGTCTAGATCGGAAACTTGTAGAACATACGCTGCCCATTAAGAAAGATTTCAAACCGATCCAACAAGCACCCCGACAAATGACTAGGGAAGTGACGCAATTAGTGCTTGAAGAAGTAAAGAAACTCTTCCGGGCAGGGTACATACTAACATCTCGATATACTGAGTAGATTTTCAGCATAGTGGCCGTAATTAAAAAGAGCGGAAAAATTAGAGTTTGCATATACTTTAGATATCTAAACCGAGCGACTCCGAAGGATGAATACTCTATGCCTATTGCGGATGATCTTGTAGACAAGACGGCCAGGCATCAAGTTATGTCATTTATGGATGGTTTTTCGGGATATAACCAGATCTTTATCATAGAAGAAGATGTCCATAAAACTGTGTTTAGATGTCCTCTGGGAATTTTTGAATGGGTCGTGATGCCATTTGGTCTAAAAAATGCCGGTGCCACCTATCAAAGGGCTATGAATGCGATATTTAACACTTCCCTTGGAAAAATGGTGGAAGTTTATATTGATGACAAAGTTGTTAAGTCTACAAGGGAAGATTTACACATAGGTGATCTCCGTAATGCCTTTATGAAAATGAGGGAGCACCAACTTAAACTTAATCCTTTGAGATGCGCCTTTGGAGTTAAAGCAGGACATTTTCGCGGACTCTTGGTACACCAACGTGGCATAGAAGTGGATCAAAATAAAGTCAAAGCTATTCAGAATCTGGTTGCTTCAAGAACAAAAAGGAGTTGTAAGCCTTTTTAGGAAGGGTAAATTATCTCCGAAGATTCATAGGCAACGTGGCAGGAAAAACGAAAGTGTTTTCTACTCTTTTAAAAGGAAAATGTGAATACAGCTGGACTACCAAACATGAAGAAGTTTTTAATGCCCTCAAGAAGGATATGTCAAATCCTCCAGTATTAATGCCCCCACAACACGGGAAGCCTTTCATACTTTACGTAGCAGCCTCCAAGACTGTCGTTGGTGCTATGTTGGCCCAAAAAGACGAAAACGAACGAGAAAGGGCTATATATTATCTTTCGAGATTATTGTAACCAACAGAGGCGAGATATACATCAAAGGAGAAGTTATGTCTATTAGTATTCTATGCTGTCAAGAAACTTAGGCATTATACTGGGAACAACGAAGTCTACGTTGTATCTAAGTCCCATATTATTAAGTATTTTTTTGTGAGCCCGCTTTTGGTTGGACGAATTAATAAATGGAGCTTAATTCTTTCAACATACGACTTGAGATATAAGCCCCAACAATCGATTAAAGGTCAAGCACTAGCTGATTTCTTAGCTGAACATGACTCAACCTTGTCTGTAGACTAGGAAGAACCCAATGAGGATATTTGGCGAGCGTGGTTTGATGGCTCATCTACAAAGAGCGGGGCTGGAGTAGGTATTCACGTGATAACGCCAATGAGAAAAGATATCAGGTTGGCTTTCCGGTTACAAACAATGTAACAAACAACGCCATAGAGTACGAGGCGTTGATAACAGTACTTAAAGAACTCATGACCCTGGGAGCTAAACATGTTCAGGTTATGGGAGACTCCTAGTTAATCATCAATCAGGTTAATCAGAAATGCGCAGCCTGGATAAGCTCTTACCTTATCTTGAACTAGTAAGATAGTTGTCTATACAATTTGAACGGATAACATTCCATTTTGTAAGACACGAGGATAACATGGTGGCTAACAGCTTAGCACAATTAGCCTCCGGTTACAAGGCCATTACCAAACATGACAAAATTCCTCAGGTCCAATCGCACCTACAAGTAAGAACTGTTTTGACTGTGGACATAATGGACCAAGATAAGGATTGGGGAAAACCTCTTGTAGATTTTTTGTCAGACCCTACCCAGAATGCCAAACAACACATTAAAGTCCAGGCGCTATCTTATGTTTTAATAGACGGCCTTCTCTACAGGAAGAATGTAGACGGAGTTTTATTAAGATGCGTCGACTTAGATGAAGCGACTCCATTAATGTTAGAAACTCATGAAGGACTTTGCGAGTCACATCAGTCAGGAGTAAAAATGTGCTGGGCTATACGAAGACACGGCTATTATTGGCCATCAATGATGAAAAATTGTATTGAAATGGCCAGAAGCTGTTTCAGCGGCATGGTCCAACGACTCGCGCTCCAGCGACAGATCTCATCCCCGTTGTTAAACCGTGGCCGTTTAGAACTTGGGCTTTAGACATAATAGGAGAAATACACCCCCATTCCAGTCGAGGAGATGCATTCATTCTGGTAGCAACTGATTTCTTTACTAAATGGGTAGAAGCACAAGTCTACAAGAGGATTGACCATAACGATATCATCGGTTTTCTACGAACTTACGTCATATACAGATTTGGCATTCCCAGAATATCGTTGTCGATAATGGGACGGCTTTTAACAATGTAAAAGTAAGGGAATTTGCAGAGGAGTTTGGTTTTACAATTACCAATTCCACACCTTACTACTCCCAAGCGAATGGGCAGGCTGAGGCCACCAATAAGTTGATCAAAAATAACATTCAGAAAATGATTGGACTTAATCCACGGAGATGGCATGAAGTGCTGGATGATACCTTATGGGCCTTGCGAGTTGCCAAACGGGACATCACTGGGGAATCTCCGTTTGCATTGGTATACGGTCATGATGCTATATTGCCCATTGAAATGAGGTACAAATTACTTCGTGTCAGTCAACCCTGGTTACAGGATGAAGCCATGTGCATGGCTTTAGAAGAATTAGAAAGAAAGAGATTAGAAGTAGTAGACAAAATAGAAGTAAGAAGAGAATAGCCCGACATTATAGCAAGAAAGTGGTTCATAAACACTTTCGAGTTGGCGACTTAGTTTGGAAGATGGTGTTACCTCTCAGGACTAAAGACCAGGTTTTAGGTAAGTGGTCTACAAATTGGGAAGGACCATATCAGGTGGTTGAAGCATATTCAACAAATAGCTACAGATTGTCAACCCTTGAAGGAGTCAAGCAACCATTGAAAATCAATGGTAAGTACTTGAAGCCTTATAGGGTAACTATTTGGGCGGCTCACGAAAGGAATTTAAGGAAACGCTTCCTAGGTATCTGGGAGCAAATTGCCCAAAAATAAACAGAGTTTAATGGAACTGGCGGGTGCTAAGAGGTCGCAATGGTTCAACAAAAACAGTAGTGACTAGCCACGGAAATAAAAGCAGAAATGCCAGAAAAGAAAATTATTAGTTTGTTTTTCCCCATGGGAAGACATTACTCAGTATCTCGGGCTTTGAGACCTAGGTATTGAATGCGCAGCCTCCGCAAAGAGCATGGTTAGGACCTTCTTCCTGGTCTGCTTCATGACAAACTCGTTCCTTCGACGGAACCAGGACATCAGATCTTGTCGTTGCTCGGAGGAGTCGTGAGCAGTCCGATCAGCTAACAGTGAGTCGATGACCACAACTCGGTCCTTAAGGTCTTTTTCCAAGGCCAGGCGTTGGGAGATACGGGTTTGCACTTTTGAAAGCTGGGAAGAAAGGTCGGCTTTCTGCCGGTGAAGGAGCCGGATGTTAGCTGCTGCTTCCACCTAAGACTTCTTGATCTCCCGAATTTTGGCTTCGACATCACTGAGCAAGTCAAGGTCTGCCATGTAGGCAGACCACTCAGTCCAGAATTGATCCTTAAAGCTCAGGCAGGCTGCAAGTAATTCATCGGTCGGCCTAGGAGACTCCTCGACAACCAGGTTGCAAGATTGAAGAGTCTGGAACTCCTCTTCGGAAAATATGTCTTGACGAAGAAGGTCGCTAATCTGATCAATGTTCCTCAGCAGTTGGTCAACCTCACTAAGTGATGAACAATTTCTTTTGTTCCTGAGGGACCTTCTCCTAATGGGCCAAGGGATTCTTCACTTGTTGGTAGACTAGGGATCGGGTCGGTTGGGCTTACAACTGGCACAGCTTCAACAGTGCTAGGATTAATATCAATAGTGCCGGAAGCCTCTTGCTCGGCAGCCTTGAAAACTTCTACGACTGCAGTAGACTCGTCGTGAGACCTTCCTTGGCCTGGGCTCTTGGGAGGATCAATCTGTAACAAGGTGTAACAACTAATTATGTATGAAAGAAGTAAGTAAAATGAATGGTGAAATCAGCGACTACCTCATCGTTTGGGGCAGTTGGCTCCTGGAAAACTGTAGATTCAGCAGGGGTCATTCCCAAGAGATTTGGTCCCTATAGAAGGTAATGATTAGCCAGGGATGACTAGCAAAAGTTTGTTTTATTTAAAAAAGAGAGTGCTTACATCTCCTACTTCGCAGTTTATCGAAAGATCATCGGTTTCCTCAACAAGGAACTCGGAGGGATCATTTTCTGAATCCTGAATTTTGTCCTCCTGAATGTAGAAGTTCAAGGCATGTTAAGAAAGGTAGTAGCTCGGGAAAGCATAGACTGTAATACCTTGCAAGATCGCTTCTCCATATCCTAAGGAGGAACGCCAGTGTTCGACTTGAGAGGCAAGGTATTGATCGGAGCAGGAGCGTGGACACCTACATCGCCGAAAATAATAAGTCTACATTGCTTAAAAGCAATTGATAAAGGTTATTCTTCTTCAGGGGTCGGAACTTTCTGGAGTCGAATGAGCCCTTTTCTTGGAAGCCTTCTTCTTTTTGGATGGCTTGGGTTGGTCCTCAACTTTGATGTGCTTACCTTTGGTGGTGGGGGCTAGACCCTGATGACGAGAACGCGTCATACGGCCAGCAGGGGGAGGAGGACTGTAGTCGGGAGAGGATCCTCCTGAATCAACTGTGAGAGCTGAAATGTAGAAATTAATTGGTAAAAGGAAACATATAAATCTACAGAGGCAAGAGATAGAAGTATACCCAATGGTTTCTGACCAGTCTTCAACATCATCTCCGAAGTGAGGTGAAGATCTGGTTCTTGAGAATTATCAAGGAAGAGCATCCGGGCGCGCAAATCGTGAAAAGCGATTGCCCATTGGACATAGAATAATTCCGTGGCATGACTCGGGGTGGTCTCTAATGGGAATTCCATTTGGCGAAGCTTAAATTTCTCGGCAAGAAGAATCAGAGAGGTTTGAAGGTTATCTCTTGACACAATACTGCTCACTCTCATGCATAGGAATGTTGAGAGAACTTGCAAATGGAACTATAGAGCTTTGAATGAAACCTAGCTGTCTCACACAAAGTTGGGGATTGTGGACTTCGTAGCAAAATCCGCTGCAATGAGCATACACCAGGTCCCTACTGGTCAGGACAACGTCCCAATATAAACCTGGGGTTAACTTCTGTCTGCGTTTCAGAATGAGATGACCAGAAGGGAAAGGGACCCAGCTGCATTGATCGCCTCTGTCAGGGTCTGCCAAATGGCGCATATGGCCTATCACTGAGGCGCGAAGCCAGTTGTCCCTCGATCGACAACAAGAACTCAAAATGTAAGCGCCATAACACTCGACCTTGATGGCCCCCGAAGGCATTTGGAAGCCAGTCAGTCCAGGCATCCAAATACAGGACCACAGGTGGACAGGCCATGGAAGGCCACCTACTGGAAACCTAGGAAAAGGCTCTGTAGACACGCTGTTTTCATGAAGGCTTTGATATACCAAACCTAGAAGGAAAGGAGCAAAACCAATCTTGCTGGTAGCTGTGCCAAGAAAGTTGGCAATACCATAAATAAATTTTGGGACCCTTTTCCCAGTAAAGCAAAACACGTACTTGCTCAACTAGACAGAAAAAAACTTGACTTCCTGCGCTTTACCCCAAGCATCGAGCTTGTCGCCCTTGGACATCTTCAAATGATCTTTCGTGGTACTTAAAATCTGAATCATCTCACTTGGATTGTGGTCATCGTCGGATGAGTAAAGACGAATAGGGGTACCGGAGACGGAGCAGTTGGTCAAGAAAGTGATGTCCTCTAGGGTGACAGACATAGAACTCTCTGGAAAAAGAAGCAATTCATAGAGTCATTCCAAACGGGAAGGAGACTCGCGCATACCCTTGGGTCGCGTTTCTTGGTAGTGATAAACAGTTGGAAGAAATCCCAGATTGCACAGACTCTCAGCTTGTGCTCGAGTTTTTCGAGCCAACAAGCAAACCACTTATTGATGACGGACTTTTCCACAGAAGGAAAGCACAAGAAGCCGCTCTTGCCCTCCCAGTTCAAGGGAGAAGTGAAGTCGTCTCGATAGAGAGGTATGGGATGCGCCGTGCTCAGAAAGTTGTGGGGCACAGTTTTGGGGAAGAGCGCCTGAGCAAGAACGGGCCCAACAGCTAAGTCCTCTCCGCGAGAATCGGTGATCTTAACGACACCAGGAGGACCGGCACGGTGGTGGGGCCACTGGAAGGAAGCGTAGTCCGACATGGCTTGGAAAAGGAACAAGTTAGGGTGTGTTGTTAAAAGAGAAGGAGAAGGAATGTTTTCTGGCAAGGAGGGAATTGAAGAGATCTTTAGGTTTTATTTGAATGTTAGTGTGACAGGTGCTTAGGTGACGCATGTCACCTCAACAAAAAAGGGAAGCTTATGTTGACATGACAAAATATCTTGGGCCTAAAATTAATCATGGCCCATACAGAGTTGCGCTGTAGCCCATTAGATCAAAAGGGAGGCATGGGCCCGTACTAAGTCTACGAGGGAAGTTGTTAAGTCTACACGAATCAAAACCGATAAGCAATATGGATAAGAGCCATGTTCACTAAGATTGAGTTGTTATCGAGATTATGGGGAGTTAGTTAAGAGGGCCACGACCAGAAAAGATATTCTGATTGAGGAAAATCTGGAACGTGGCACACATTCTAAGCACATAAAGATTCAGTATAAAAGGGAGAAAATCTCTCTCAATAAGGCACGACAATCATTCTGAGCCAAACAGTGCGTTGATCGTCAACCCTTTAACTTTAATTAAACAGGGATCCATACCCCGACCTGGGTGAATTCGCAAGCGTTTTTGGTCTTCACTTCCACTATCAGGGTGAGTAACCGTAGCTCTGATAACCAATCTCCGCCTTCACTCCATCGGCTTGGTGAGCAACCGTAGCCTTGACACCAAATCTCCGCCTTCATTCCATCGTCTTGGTGAGCAACCGTAGCTCTGACAACCAAATTCCGCCTTCAATCTGTCACTAGGGTGAGCTCGTAGGCCCTTAGTATCCACATCTACCATCACTTTCGTCCACATTTTGTCCACACTCCGTCTAGAGATCAGATTCCACCACTCCAGTCCGCAAGTCTTCAGCGCCAGCAGTGAGTCTACGGCGTCACCACCATCCGCATTACCAACCTTTTTTGCTTTTCATGGCTGTAAGCTTTTCAATTTTATTGTAAGACATTGTTTAACATCGTCTATTAATTCAATTCATCTATTTCATTTACTGGCGACCACATACGAACCCCTATGAGTGTTTGTGCCAAATATTCCAAACGTGATCCGTTTCCGACGAGAATAGATCGTTGTTGTGATGGCATCTACATGTATGTTTTCTCTTCCCTCAATTTTTCTCGATGACCGTAAACCCGCATAATCAATGTAGTCTTTCGCTGCTTTCTCTGTGATTATGTGATTTTTCACATCCTCAAGTTGATATTTCCTTGACGAGAGGCTTGGCAATCCCCATGTGGAGATGATATAATCCATTGGCAATGCCAACTGAGGTTTTGCAGAGGAGGGCTCATATTGTGTGAATCATCCGTCCAGAATCAACAGTTGGGACTCAGAATTTTTAACCAAGTACGGGAATTCAAGTTTTTGTATCTGATGCCCATGGGAATGGAAGGACATGGAGCGACATCATTTGTTTTTCCTGCCAGAGAAGTTATTGCAGCATGTAGTCAATCCCACATTGTTCGATCCCCATGACATTCTCCCCTGCATCTCAATCTCCATTTTTCTTCTCTTGTTGAAAAGAACTTCTATGATCACGAAGATGCAAAAGTAAGCAAAGAAAAGAAGAGAAAGAAGTTGACGAGTTAACAGGAGAAAACTTTGTTTTTGGTGCTGTTTACCTCGAATGAAGCCAGCCAAATTCCCCCACGGCCCGTTATAGAACCCAAGAAGGGTCACCAAATTTGGGTGCCTGACCTGCCTCCAACAACTGGATCACGGTTGCAAACTCCTCGCCTCTAACAACATACGTAGGCCTCAAAAAGCTCAGCAACCTGACGAGTGTCGCTACCCTTGCAGGGGTGTCCTATAGAGGGTGCTGTGCTTGGACTTCCCAATGACCTCCCCAGGGATATCCATGATGTCGGTAATGGTCAGGTCCTGGAAGATCACGAGTTCCTCCAAGTCGTGGTACTTGTCGTCCTGGAAAGAGACGCTGACGGTTTGCGTGATATCCTCGTCAACAACAGTCTGCACATATCCGCCGAACCTTCTCTAGTAGAGGTAAAGGCATAAAAGGAGGAAATCAACAGATGCAATGAAGATAAGGTGAGACCAAATGACAAGATGGTGGTACATGTGGGTGGTGGAAAAGAAGAAAAAGGGTGTATCTACTTTTTCGTGCTTTGCTCCTATTTACCGTTAGTTCGCATACTATTTTGCGTTTATTGCCAAACGATTTAAAATTTTCCATTTTCTACCTCAAACTTGATGTTACTAACAGCAAGTTTGATTTACAAAGAAATTGTTATTAGTAAGAGAAAGTTAGGAAAATAAATTATAACTCGTTATTTCAAATAACGAGTTCAAAAAATGTGGAGAACACTGAACTCATTGTTCCCAATAACGATTCTGTAATTTTCTAGGGAACTCGTTATTAGAAAGAGCTAGTTCTTAAAAGTTACAAAAATCAAGAAATCGGTGAAGGGGAAATCGCAATCAACCTTAGTGAAGGGGAAGAGGAGGCCGGTGGCGATGTGGAGGTTTTGGTTGAAGTGCTTCTTCTTAATGCCGAAGATCTCCTAAACAAGAGGGACATGGACTGGAACCAACTTCTAAGCCAAGATCCAACCTTCTAGTAATAAACATAATAATCTAGGTATGAGAATTGAACAAAGAGAGCATATTGTAGGTGGTTGAGGGGTGATATACCGAGGAGCATGAAGGAGAGGACAAAGAAGAGGGCAAGAAAGGGTCGTTGGAGGAAACGATTACGTAACCGAAGGGGGTGGCAGTGGAGGATGGTAGTGGATTCCTCGATACCTTTTTTAACTTTTAGAAACTAATCGTTGCTAATAGGAGTTAATGTTCTTCTCCATATTCTTGAAAAATCGTAGTTATTAATAGCGAAATTTTTGTAATTCGAACTCGTTGTCGTCAAAGTAACGATAAATAGAAACAAAGCTCCTGCTTTTCTCTCCCCAATTGAAATGGGTGTTGAATGCAACCATGTGATGCAGAGATTGTCAATTATGCAGAGAAAGTCCATCTCAAGACACCACAATTGATTGAACGAGCAGGAAGGAAGCCGACCTATGATGTCGAATAATCGAGACTTGGGTCAACTCAACCTGGATTTCAGTCGACTCTAGTGGAGCCAACTCGAGAAAACCTTCATCAATGAGTCTAAGTGATTTCCAATTGACTCTTGTGAACTCGAGAAGTCTTCTTCAAGAAAGTCGAATGACTTTAGTCAACTCTGAGTTTTGTCGATTATGTCAAGAAAGCCAGCTTGTTCAAGCGGAAGTCAAATCGTCTATTAAATGAACTTTTTCCTTTAAGCGCATGAAAATACGTATGTGGATATTGCTATTTCAATTTAAATATTTAATCTCGTACGTTAGCATTTATGATGAGCGACCTCTATAGAAAGCACTTGTAATCGTTGAGAAGAAAATATTATCTAGAATTATCTATTCTCGTTGAGTTCATGTTAGGATACTTGCATTTTCTTTTAACAAATGTGCCGACCCAGCCAAACTCCCTACCTGAAAATGTCTTCTGCCTCAACCATCATTCTTCATTAGGCGGATTGCAATATGCAGTTTGAGTTTGAGTATGTTGTTTTGGTAGTGGTGTTTTTATATGTGCCGATTCATCCCTCATCCTTGAGGTTTCAATTGCAGTATGTACGAGTCTATCCGAGTTTTCAATCGCGGTGGTGAAAGCTGTATCTACAAGGTTAAACAAACATTTTGGCGCGACATGAACTTGGATGAAGCACACATTGCTCGACTGAAACGTCAAATTGAAGATCTTCAACAACAAATTTAGGAGCTGCAAACCCATCGACCTTCACCATCGTACAATCAACTGGACAATGACATGGGAGAGAATCCATGGTGAGAAGAGACTCAAGGAGAGTCGCCACTCAACCGGAAAGAAGAACTCCTTCAATGAGTGTCCAAAATCCAGAGCTCGAGGGAAATATCGACCCTGAGGAGTTCATCAACTGGATGCATATAGTGGAGCGCATTTTCAACTACGATGGTGTAGCCAAAGACATAATGGTTTAAATGGCTGCATTTGGATTGAGAATGTATGACAACGTATGGTGGGAGAACATCAACTGACAGCACATTGAGAAGATAGTGACAAGATCATATCTTGGTCGAAGATGAAGAGGGCATAACCAAACTATTCTTGACTAGAAGAAAATTACGGTTGACGAACAGTTCATGATGGGTACAAGAATACATACTCTTTCACCCTCTATCAAAAGTAGATTATACTCTAGTCGAGTTAAGTTGAGCTATAAAAGGAGAACAATATGTCAACATGTTGACGAAATTTAAGTATTTAACTGAAACTCAATCTAACACTTAGTTGCTCAATAATCGACTGTGCGAAGCCTCGGTGCTAGCCCTTTTTGATTTTGAGAAGGACTTGATCAAGGTGTGTGTGGATCAATTCTCTAAGATGGTTCACTTAATTTCATGCAGGAAGAAGGACGATGCCTTGTAGATTGCAAACCTTTATTTTCGGGAGGTCGTTCGCTTACATAGGGATAAAAAAATAATATGTTCAATAACTCATACCAGTCATCAAGAATGAAGATCGAGCGGATTTATGGACAAACGTTTCTCAACAACGGAAGACTGATACATAGATGGTCAATTATGTGGAGAAGGTCCATCTCGAGACACCACAATCCAAGTCTAGTCGAGGAGTTATGATGCTCGTAGTCGATTAAATGAGCCGAAGGAAACCAATCAATGATGCCGACTAATCAAGAAAGGGGTCAACTCGAGCTTGATTTTAGTGAATCAAAATAAAGTTTAGTCGACACTAGTGAGAACCAACTCAAGAAAGCCATCATCTGTGAGTCAAAAGATTCCAGTAGACTCTAATGAACTCGAGTAGTCTTCTTCAAGCAAGTTAAATGAGTTCGGTCATTTCTAAGTTCACTTGATTATGTCAAAAAAGCCAACTTGGTCGAGGATAAGCCAAATAGACTAATACCTTTTTACATTCATTTTCTTTCCCCTAATTGCATATAAGAGGTTGTATCTATTGTTTGTTACCCTTTCTAGGTGAAGTTTCAATGGGTCGTCCACCTCGAATTGTAAGTGTTGGAGTATGAGTTGTCCTAGAAAATTGGCTTTCTCCATATTTGTCAAATATTATTATTTTAAGTGTCCATCACCGCATATATCACAACTCCTTGATATACCTTGAATAGGCACGTTCACTGTCTCGAACTTGTTACCTAATGCATATATCTACTTTTGAAAGGAGGTAAGTGCATCAAGTTGAAAAAGACAGACAAGTTTCTAATCGCTAACTCGGTCGAATGATTGGCTCACTACACAAGTCCTCTCCATGGTCTCTAAGAGCTCTCTTTCTTCCATATATAATTTGTCACGAAAAATCCATTCGATGCTAAGTTGAGATCCTTTCGCGATGATTCAATCAGCCAATTGTAGAAAGCTTCTAATTCTTTCCATCCTGATAAATCATCATACGAGCATTGAATTAACGAATTTTTAAAACGCTCTCAAGCATTCACGAAAGTTTCCAGCTCATGTTGCTTGAAACTAGTGATCTAGTTCCTCATATGGGAAATCTTTGATGGTAGAAAATATTGGTCCAAGAAAGCTTCTTCAATTGTTCCCAGGTAGGGGTGAGCATTCGGTATTCCAAATCCGAACCAAACCAAATAACGAAATTTCAAATCCCAAACTTCTAATTTTCTTTCTTCCAAATATTGAACCGAATCCCAAAGTTCTAAATACCGAAATATCGAAAGTATTTTGATATTTCGGTTCGGTATTTGGATCTTCCAAATTTTTAATTGGACCGATAATGTATCCAAAGCCAATTAAAAAAATAAATTCAATCCAAGCCCATAAATTTCGAAAGCCCAAAAAAAATAACAAATCAAGCTCATAATTTTAACAAATTAAAGAAAACACAATCCAATATTCAAGTTCTTAGATCCAAACAAAAAAATCTAAATCAACAAGCTAAAATCCAACAAAAACTAAGACAAGCAGAGTTAACATCAAAGGTAGATAAAACATGGTTAAGCCACAATTGTTATAGTGTAGTGCATAGTCATATAAGCTCGATTTTCCTTTCTAGTTCTTTATCATACATAAAAGTAACATAAAACATGGAATTTCTAGTTACCATAATTTTTGCCCCAATTAGTAAAGGTCCAGAGAAACTTTCAATTTGGAAAGAACAAGACATCAAATCCACCTAATGCCATAAACGAAAATCTGATCTTTGTCAGTGAGACTAAGATTTGGGGCAGATATCATCAAACGATTTTTCCGGGTGAGTACTTGGCAAGGGTATAGCTTGAATTTTGAGGCAAAATGAATGAAATAGAGCACAAGGTGTGAGAAAGAAGTTGGCACGAAGTTCCTACTCTGCCCATAAAAGAGCCCCAAATTACAAGGAACAGAAACAGAGGATACGTAGAATCAGAGAAATTGAACCCAATAAAGCAACGCAGGGAAAATACAGCAAGTGCGGAGTCCCCAACAAGACGACTACAAGGAAGCAACGATAACGCAAACACAAAGCCAGGTAGAAACCAGCATATCGTCAATAGAACCATATCTACTTCCATTAATAACCTAAACAAACGCTTCACTTACATAGATCAATCCAACAAATAGACGAGACAAATTACTCGTGGTCAACAACAAGAGTATATCTACGAAACCCTAACATCACACACATCCAAGGCACAACAGTTTCAGGACACTGATCTACCGCTAGATCGTCCAATCGGACGTCCAAGTTCACGCGTCCTCCGGCGCGACGAGCCCTGATGTTCGGAAGCAACAACCATTTGAGGAAAACGGTCGAACCAGGAGGAACAGAAGGACGGGCATAGAGGATGGCGACATGGGGACGTAAATGGGTAAAAAGCCCATGGACCATGGGCCAAAAGCCCAAAGTAAAATAAGCCCGATTAAATTTTGATTTGTTTTGAACACCGAATTAAATATCTTAAAATACTGAAACCGAACCGAAAACCGAACTTTTTCATAAACAAAAAATCGAACAAAAAACCGAATACCAAATACCGAATTCCAAATACCGAAATGCCAAAACTTCGGTTTGTTATTTGGAATTACAATATTTTTGCTCACCCCTATTCCCAGGTGGTAATCGATCCAACCGGCAAAGAGTTCAGCTAATTCCATGCTTTACCCTTCAAAGGGAAGGGAAATAGCTTCGATCGGACATCATCACGGGCACTACATTTTGTTTGAAGTTATCGCAGATAATCAAGAACTTGCTCAAATGCTCTCATGTGGATTCTCACTCAGCAACCATCGAAACATCTTTGAATTTTGAATATACATCACCGATGTCATTATCTCATAGTCACGACCTTGGGTTGCATGTGCAACAATACATGACCAGTTGATGTGTGGTTTTGGAGAAGTAAACTCTACCATCGGCCTGTTATCAATATCTATCTCCTCTTTGTCTCGTTGCCCCACAATGAGACTTTCCTCCATGTTACGTTGTGCACTAGCTCTCTCAAGAATAAGTGTGTTTAAAGTCCTTTTGATCTTTGGGTCAAAAAATAGAGTTTCTCAACATTGATTCCTTGGCAGCTGATCACGCTTATCGCGGGGCAAAATAAAATATTCTAAAGAACCTAACTAACTTGTATATAGGTCGATCCCATTGACAATCAACACAAAACATTTTCTAGCGGTTACACGATTAACTTAAATGAAGTCAAGTCAACAAAGACGAAAATATGATATTGTCACGTCGAAAACGTCTTCACCGTGCAAGTGCATACAATCGTACAAGTAATAAAGTGTAAGTAAGATATCGTTCTCATAAGGACTATTCTAAACTTCTACCAAGTATTAAAATATGACAAATGTTTATTATTCAACTATGCAACTAAATATTAAATTGAAGAAAATAAGGTCCTAACGAATTAAAGTTCAGAATGAGAAAACACCTAGTGTAATGATTTCACCTAACAATTAATCGCAAGTCATATCTTAATCAACACACTCAAATGATTCGTTCGATAATCTAAAGTTCGGTTATCTCCTTACGCCCCTTCCGAGGTCATAAGAACGTACCTCTCTGTTACTATTAACTATTCTATTCCTAGGTAGATTAACTATCGAGAGTCCATTAAGAATCAATTCCAATTTGACTACCTAAGACGATTAAGTATATTCCTATCCCGCTCATTAATAATCCCGTCTTTTGACCAAGATTAACTTAGGTTATTCCTCTTACCGTGCTTACTTAGGATTTCCCTTCCGAATTCACTTAAATTCACTATTCAATCATATTGGTGGGCAGTCAATAAGAAATCATTAAGAACGAATACGAATAATCAAACATAAATAATTCAAGAGTGTCAAAAGAGATAAACTCTTGACTAATTTTCAAGATCCATCTTAACCCTAGGCAAAAACAATTAGTTCATAATGAAAGTACATGAAAACATCAATTTTATCCTAAACATCGAAAACGACATAAAGAAAAACTAAAAGAAATCCGACAAAGTCTCCGTCGACGGCTCCTTGTCACCAGCAGCCTCCTCAGTGGACTCCCCCTTTCAAAGATATGGTGTAGATCTTTTTATATCCCTAAGAAAATAATCATAGAGAATCTTGGAAATAAAATATTATCTCCAGTGTTGGTGCAACTATACCAAATTCTTGTGCAGCTGCACAAAGTTGCTGTGAATATTCGTCAGCCTTCCTTGCGTCTCGTGTAGTTGCACAATTCTCGTGCTGTTGCACAAAGTTTCTGTGCAATTTCGGATCACATCGTACAGCTGCAACACTTTCCCGTGCAGCTGCACCACTTTGCTGTAAGATTAAAGCTAATTCTTGCTCTTCATGCTTCTACTTCTTGGCCCTCGTTCCCTTATTGTGCTTTCCTTTCCTATGATTTTCCTAAATCAAAACACCGGAAAGTACATTGATGAGACTATTAACAAAATATTGCAAAAACAAAGAAAAGAAAGATTAAATTATATAAAATGCTTAACAACTAACATCAATTAAGTCTAAACTACGATCCCTTAACTCTATTTTCATAGAATTATTAGATATAATAAAAAATATATAAATAAGTGAAACGATAATTTAATTATTGAAAACCTAGGACTATCAATTTTCCCTAACGAATTAACTAGCTTGATTATCCCCTTATCCGATTATGGAATTCTTAAGTTATTAACCTAAGGTTTGGTTATCTGCTTATGTCTCTTACAGCTGCTCTAAGGACGCATTTCTTGTATCGTGTTAATCACTTTATTTATAGGCAATTAACCTGTGACACTAACCTAAATTAAGGATACTAAGAAAATGCGGTTAATATAAAACTAATGTAAAGTATGGTTTTAGTTGGGGGGGAGGGGACACTGAGACACGGATACGCAGTATACTCCTCCCACTTCGTGTTTTTTTGTTTCACTCTTATTAGGGCAATGGACATTACTTGACGAAGGACCACAACATTATTCCTCAGGGGACAAAGACTAAGAAACACAATATAACCCTGCCATTTTTTGTTTATTTTTTTTAACTCAAATGGGGGCAAAATCAAAGATATTGATGATGTTATATTTTGTTCCTAGATCGTAACACCACTTTGTATTTTTAGTATATTGTGATTCTCGATCATGCAATAGAGACGATATCTTGAAAACTAAAATTTTATTTTTTATTTTTTTGAAAAAACGCCGCAAGATACCGTTGTCCCATTGTGCCCTGCCTCCTAATTATTATTATCTATAGATTTATCGCAAGATGGGGGTCTTCTCAGAGTGATTTCTTCCATTTATTTTTCTATTCCTAAAGACTTTTGACAACGAAATTAATGTTAGTTAGAAAAAAATTATAAAATTCGATAATAGTTTTATAATTACCAGAAATATTGTCCATAAGATGCATTTGACAACCATGCCTCCCATTAATCAATCGATGATAGGTCCCAAGGCAGCCCTTATGAGCAATTGGCAACCATCAAGTAGTTAGGAACGGTAGAGGAATATATTACGAAGTTTTGTACGACTCTCATCACAAGTTCTGGGATGGACAAAAGCACTTTACCTGGGATATTTTTAAAGTGGGCTAGATCGGTTCATTAGTGTTCGTATCCGAGCATGGAACTCGGCTAATCTAGAGACTACAATGGATCTGGCACACAACTTAGAACTCCAATTACAATATGATTAAATTGGGACAGCAAGCCGCTCATCAAGATATTCGTCGTGGCCACCAGGGACTACGGCAACCCTCGTTGTCGGGGACAACTCGCGACAGCTAACTGTCGATGCTAATTATTGAACCCCGACCAACAACCTTGATCATGGCACTGTCGAACTATATTGTCCACAACCTAACAGGTCCTTTCTGTAAATTGTTGCAACAAGAATTTGCCGATATGCATGGAAATAAATTATGTTTTCGGTGTCAATAGTCGTATCATCCTCGCTATGAGTGTGTGTGTTCGTTCCGGAAGTGACCACGGACAACCCGGATCCAAACTCGTCGGAAATCTCGGGCACTATGAGCAACTTGTGCCCTAAGGTTTGTTGTATGTGTGTGGTCGCCGTATGAAAAAGAAAGAGACAGAGAGCGAGACAAGGCAGCGGACGCACACCCTTAAGCAGAAGCACTTACGGATGCCATCAACGATGCCTTCGGAGGGAAGTAGGAACGCATGAGCACAAAGAGAGCTTGAACGCTGGAATGCTTGAAGATAATAATGACAATATGTTCATCTGTAGAGAGGTGTCTTTATACAATGCCTAAGAACGACTATTTATACTAAGCTAGACCTACGTAAGTATGGTAACAAAATATTACACATATATTGCGCTTCCTTTGTCACAAGTCTTCATGGAATATCTTCTTTCCATATGATCAAACTTGGTGACAATTCACTTCCAAATCTCGAGATTATCTAGACTCTTCCTTACAGCCACTGATCGTCCGCATCGCCCATTGGCCTTCACCGTAGAGTTTCATCGTTCACCCAGTTGTCTGTCGCTTTGTTGACCATTGTTGCCCGTCGCCTGGTAGCCCTGTCGCTTGATGACTGCTTCGTCCAGCAAGCCTTCGCCTAGTGTGTTTCTGTGGTCACCTCCTCATTGGGTTTCCTGTCCCTTGGACCTGTATTCTGGACCGTTAATCCACAGATGAGGTCGAGATCTGTGGCCTACAATTTCTATTGTTAAACATATAAGCCCTCCTCAAGGCAGACTGAGTTATCTGTCTCGCCTTGAAAAAGACCGCGTAATTATTCCTTGCAATTAAGTAACATGTGTAGGTAATCATAAATCCCTGACAGTCGATGTCCCCGAAGCGTTCGGTTGGGATTTCTGGGAGCACTGTTGTGATCTCCGAAATCTCTGTCATAATATCTTTGGTCAGAGCATTGCTTTTTTCCTCATAACCCCGCTATAAATAGCGATGCCCGATTCGTCTTCCAAATCGCAAATCACCGCCTCCGAAAATAGCCAAGCCATGAGGTTTTATGTTCTCTAGTCTTTTACCCAGGACCTATGTCCATCACCTCTTGAGAACCTATGTCCATCACCTTATGAGGGTGGTTTCCAAATTCTCTGCCTCACCTCTCCTTGAAGGAGAAAGGGCATGCACAAGTACTCGGCGCGGCGTCCTGGGTGGTATTCGGTTGAGCCAGCCTTCGCCGCTTTCGAGCAGTGCCTGGATCTTGGGAGCGGTGAGAAACCACGACGGAATGCTCCGTCCTCGGTTCGTCTGCCTCACCGCTCTTGGGCGACCCTTCTTATTGGTATCCCGTAAAGGACTGGGGCATCTTTGTGCTGATCCAATGCATCGGAATGCATTGGTGTGCCCCGAAGCTCGTTGTTCGGAGCCAAAGATCTTCTCCGGGCTCATGTGTAACCACCTCCTGCTGATTAATTTTTTACTATCTCGGAAGGCTCGTAAGATCTTCAATAGAGAAAATTTCGCTGAGAGTAGGAAACGTCGTCTACCGGACCTTTCGTTTCTTTTGTATGTACATTCATCGTCAGTCAAACCCATGTAATGAATAGATTTGAATGAGAAATAAATGTGGATTTTAGAGTCTCTTCGCCTGCCTACTCATGACTTTTGAAACGTCATCAGTTTTCAAGGGAAGCGACGCTCCTTTTTGGACTATGGTTGTCAATCGATGTTCTTCTTGGGCCTTAGCTGTCTTGTCGGTTTCTAAGAATATAAAGTCTTTTTTTACTAAGGTTTCCCACTCATATGATCGACAAACCCTTTTCCTTCCTTCGTTTTCTTAGAAACCCCTGCACTATTTCCAAAAACTCCTTGGACTCCAGTGCTTCATCCTCGTCGCCTTCGGCTCTTCCGAACCGTGAGGAGGGTGACTGGCTAACTTTCGACAAGCTTTCGCTGATTCCCGACAGTTTCACGTTCTACTTTGTCATGAAGCGGAGTCTGATTTTGGCACACCGATGTCGGACCAACAAACCCAAGGTCCGTTTGTTCCTGATTCCAAGCGTCTGGTTCTTTCTGATACGGAAAGGTTTTTCCTTTCCACTAGCAAGTTGCCTGCTGTGTTCTCTTATGGCGAGTTCAATCCGTCTGGGTGGGGACCGTCCGCAAAGACGCACCTTCGTTGCTTCCCTTTACCCAGGATCGAGGCACATAAAGATTGGGTCTCTAAATGGATGGAGGGGAAAGGCGCTGTATGGGAAGTGATGGGGATCAAGGTCTTGATCAATGTGTGTCGCTCCTTAGTCGAGCCCAACTTGCCTGTGTACGCAGGGTTCTTGTTATTTTGGAATCCGATCGTGAACTGCTTCTATCTCCCTATGGGACTAATGTCCATCACCTTGGAGGATATCTGCTTCTTGACTGGTTGTAGTCTTTCTGAAGCTCTCCTTCGGTTTGATTACAGATATGATTTTTGTATTTCCAAAAATTGAGGAAAGCGATCAATAAATTGTACCAGCCGCTACAGCGTTATAAACTGTATTGTTACTCTTGTTCCCGTCGGGAAATCCTTCATCGCGCATCAGCGAAGTGGCCGAGCGGCATATTTTTGAGGACAGATGGGGACCCGGGAGGAGTTTGACTTCTACTTGGAGTGGCTATCCAAGTTTATGTTCTGCAATCGGGGAAAGCGCCCCAGTTCTTACATGGTTGGGTTGGCCGCCAGCCTTGTCGACGCTGCCAATGCGGAACAGCCGGAGGCTAGCCGTTTCCCCCCTTTTTATTGAATATGATTTATCGTGGGCTTTACCAGGTGATGACTCTTTTATGTTACAGGCGTTAGAAGGACTAGGCCTTCCTCCGCAGGCTTGTCTTCACATGGAGCCCTTCAGGCTATGCAGGCGTCTTCTAGGGACGTCGCCCAAGTATTGTCAGGGGCTCCTGTTGGGCACCCCATTCCCGAACGAGTGTCTTTCGAGAATGTATCAGGTATTACACTACTAGATGCCTTGTTTCCTAGTAGGTGTATTCCTCAGTGACATTAATTCATTTGGCAAACAAGGTGCTTCTGGTGTCCCTTCTGTCGTTGATGATGACGACGTCCCTATTACTTCCTGGCTAGGTGGCCGAGGGCATCCCGAGCAGCCATCCAGGGTGGAGTCCCTGAGCGAGGTGGTACTTAAAGTTCCGCCCCCGCAATCAAAGGGCGGAGCCAAAAACTCCGTGGTTGTTAATGTTGCTGTCGCCCAACAAACGTCACGGAGGTTTTTCGCGGTTGGGTGACAGGAGCCCCTCAAGAGTAGACGATAGAGACTCCTTTTAGTGAAGCGAGGGATCTTCTTCGAAGCGAGGCGATGGAAGCCCCCAAGGCCATCTGGTAAGATCCCTGTTAGAGTTGTACCTATGCTTTACTCTCAAGTCGGCGTCTGATTTAAACATACCTACTACGGCCCTTGCATTCTCTACTCGCCTCTTTCATCGTCACCCTAGAGCGCAGGGTTAACACTAAGGATGATTTCCGCAACATTATCATCTGTGACGGACGAGCTGGGGTGAGTGGGTGCTAATTTGTAGGAGTTGAGGGTGATGCTTTCCCTTTCTCAGAGATCCCTTTGGCGTTCATGGAGAGAACGACAATAGGGTCTCGCGCTCAAGCCGGAGCTGGAGGAAAAGAAGTCGTACTTGTCCCAGCCGCTTCCATCTTTTGCTCGGGTACATGAGTTGTCTCTTGAGGAAGCCAAACTCCTCAAGCGAAGGGAAGAGTTGTTGGTTGCTCTCCAGCGCCTCCAAGAGGACACTACCAGCGCAAGCCTGAGTGCTGCTCGAGTCAGCGAAGCAGCGAAGCAGCGGAGCGCGCGGCCGCTGACCAAGAGCGGGAGAATCTGCAGAGGGAGTGGGACGAAGCCTTGGATGTCGAGGCAAAGGAGATTCTGGCGGCCGGCTTGATGGACCGAGGGAAGCGCCTATTGCATTCTTTGCCTCCTGCTTGAAAAACAACGTTTGTATCTGGCCCCACACTGTGGGGAAACGTTTTGAAATGATGTTTTTATGCATTTCGCACATTGTTGGCTTATACATTTTCAAGTATTTTCTATTAATCTTGAGGTCGTGAATGGATCCATCAAGCCCCACAGGCGGTATGAATTCCCAAGGTGAGTTTCAACTACCTGGAAAGGGCCTTCCCAATTTATTGTCCATTTTCCATGAAAATAGTCGTGGACTCCTTCGGGTAGTCTCAGTTTCTAGACTAGATCGCCTTTGCTGAAGGATTTAGGGACCACTTTCTTATTGTAATAACAGACGATATTCTTTTTATGAGCCTGTAGATGGTTCAGCACATTGAACCTGGTAATTTCAAAATTTTCCAGTTCAATATTTATGTCCCCATCGTACCCCTCGTGTTCTCCGAGGTGTTTAAGAAGTCTAAATGATCGATGTTGCACTTCTATTAGCAGCATCGCGTCGTGGTCGTACACGAGGTTGAATGGTGCAACGTCTGTGCTTTCCCTCTTTGTAACTCGGAGAGCCCATAATGTCTCTTGAAGCGGAGTATGCCACGTCCGTGGGTTATCCCCGATTATCCTCTGTATAACCTGCTTCTGTGAGTTTGTTAGAGACTTCTGCTTACCCATTTGACTTAGCGTAGTATGGGGTCGAGCAAACTCATCCATGAGCTCACCATTGAATACCCTTGCGTTGTTTACCGCTATACTTTAGGGAATTCCATATTGGTAGACAATGGAGTTCTTGATGAATTCAATTACGTCTTTCTGGTTGATGGGCTTGTATATTGTTGACTCTACCCACTTGGTAAAGTAGTCCGTGGTGACGAGTATATAAGCATCTCCTCAACTCGAATGAGGATAGATTTCCCCTATAATGTCTAGTGCCCATGGCCTAAACGGCCATGGTTTCACTATGATGTTCATGTCAGCAGTCGGGGTTCACTTTACTGGCCCGCATTGCTAGCAAGCCTGGCAGGTTTTAGCCATCTCGATGCAATTCTTGACCATTGATGGCCAGTAAAAGCCGTACCGTTTGATCGACCAACTCATCTTAACTCCTACCTGATGCGCTCCACACAACCCTTCATGTGTTTCCATCATGATTGAGATGGCTTCATCTAGATCGATGCACCTTAAGAGGATGTCTTTCTGTAGATGACTCCATCGAGTAGCGTATAGTGCCTGCGATTACTCGGATTTTTCTTCGACTTTTGCGCGAGTACTTTCGAGGAATTGTCGTATTGGTTCTCTCAAATCCTTTTTCTGTTCGAACAGGTTGGCAGTAAGAACCTCCTTGCTTTCTATCTCAGCGCTGTCGTGGACTTCTAGTCATTTGCTTAAGAATAGGGCCGTGTCATCTTTTGATGGGTCGTTTATCAGTCTAGAGGCCAATTGCACCAAGTAGTTGACTTCCTGGTTGTCGCCTCGCTTCACATGTATGACCTCTGCTGTGTCTATTTTCGTGAAGAGCACTTTTCCCTTCGTAGATATTGGTTGAGTTTAGGTGCGTAACACTCGTTTTGATCTAGGAGTTGTTGGATTACCAACTGGGAATCATCGCATATTTTGACGTTTCCCAATTTCCAATCCAGTGTAATTCGCAAAGTTAAGATTAGGGCCTCGTACTCTACTTTATTACTAGTTACCTTCCCAATGAGGCGACAAGCCACTCTAGTTTCCACTTTCCATGGTGTCTTAATAAAGACGCCCACGCCAGCTCTGAACTTGTTGGAGGACCGTCTAACCACATGGTCCAATTTTCGCACGGGTGGACTTCCTCACGTGAAGAATCGAGATTGCCTTCACAATAATGAGTGATGAATTCAGCCAAGGCATGTCCTTTAACTGAAGCTTGTAGTTTGTGGTAAATATTGTACGTTGAGAGTACCAGACTCCACTTGCCGATTCTTCCCGTGAGCAAAGGGTTGTCAAAGAATACCTTAGTCACAAAGGTCTTGGAGATGACATATACATTGTTAGATCCAATGTAGTGTCTGAGTTTTCTCACTAAGTAGTACACTGCAAGGCATACCTTCTCAGTTGGAGTATATCGCTGCTCCGTCTCCGTGAGAAGGCGAGATAGGTAATAAATCGCTCTTTCTACTCCATCTTGTTCCTGAGCTAGCATAGACCCGATGGTAGACTGGGGTGCAGCCACATACAGGATGTATGGCTCCTTGATGTCTAGAGGTGCTACGACAAGGGGAATGATCAGATAACCCTTTAACTCCTAGAAAGCTCGCTCATGTTGCGGTGTCCAAGTTATCTGTCCATTTTCCTTCCCTTTCAGAATCGACGAGAAGGTGTTGGTTTTAGATGCCACGTTGCCGATGAAGCGGCGTATATAGTTGACTCTCCCGAGGAAGGCTTGAAGATCCTTCTTGCTTCGAGGGGCAGGAGGGTTCAATAGCGCGAGTTTTTAAAGGAACTACTTCGATTCCTCGTTGATGTACCAAGAATCCGAGGAATTGGCCCTTATGTACCCCAAAAGCGCACTTTAACGGGTTGAGTTTGAGGTTGTGTGCTCGTATCTTTTCGAATGCTTAGCTTAGATGAGCGTGATTGTCCTGTTTCTTTTTTAATTTTACCACCACATCATTAATGTAGACGTCAACTGTCTTTCCTATCAATGTAGCGAAGATTAGATTCATTGCTCTTTGATACGTGGCTCTAGCAGTCTTTAATCCGAAAGGCATAACTACCCATTCGAATATCCCGATAGGGCATCTGAATGCTGTCTTGTGGACATCTTCTTCAGCAATGAAGATTTGATTATACCCTGAGTATCCGTCCATAAAAGACATTAGTTCATATCCAGCTAACTTATCTATGAGGTCGTCAGCGATGGACATGGGGTACTCGTCTTTAGGTGTTGCTTTATTTAGATCGCGAAAGTCTATACATACCCTGATCTTGCCGTTCTTTTTTATGACGGGTACTATGCTAGAAATCCAATCTACGTACTTAGCCGTCCTAATGTAACCTGCTTTAAACAGTTTCTTAATTTCATCGTAGACCATTTGAGCTACTTCCCGTGACATCCTTCTTGGAGTTTGTTTTATGGGCTTGAAATCGTTGCGTGTCGGGAGTCGGTGTTCAACCAAGTTCCGATTTAGTCCAGGCATATCGGTGTAGTCCCATGCGAAGCAGTCTTTATAGGTATGTATAACCTTGCTTATGTCATAAGGTTCAGTCTCACTCATGAGTGAACTAAGATAGGTGACACGTGGCGAGTCAACGGTCCCTAGGTTTATTTCTTTTAAAAGATCGCAAGGAATGGCAGAAGTATTAATAACTTCTTTATTGATATTTAGCATGTCTTGGCATGCTTGGGGAGACACATGACATTGTATCTCGGTTACTTTGGATGCCCTATAGCTAGCTAATCTTTTCAGGGCATCCGATATCAGATCTAGTATTTCACTCTCCATGAGACGAGGATGTGTTGAAGAGTCTATCGGGCTCCAAATCCGTCTCTGCCTGCTGAGCACCAGTGTCATCTCGTATCCCAGCCTCGTGCATATCTTTCTCCAAATGAGTCAAGTCCTCATTGATCTCGAGCTGTAATTCGTCGCCCCATCTAGTTGGAACGATTGGGTTCTGAGGTGGCGCTAGAGGTGGTCCATCATACGAAACCAGAAATTCGTAGCCTCCTTCGCCAGAGGACCGACGTTCGGGTCTCCCATCCCTTGCCTTTGCTTCAATGTCATGTCATTGACTTGCTTGACTGCCCCTGCACAGACGTAAGGTATATCATTGGCCTCACCTATGATAACATCTAGGCCATGTTTTCCCCATAGCAGAAGCTTTTGGTGGAGAGTAGAAGGTATGGCACTAGCTTTGTGAAGTCGATCCGTCCCGAGCAGGGCACTAAAAGAGGGCTTTATGTCAATGAAAAAGAAAGCCGTCTTCTTTTCGTGTGTACCTACTCGGAGTCTGGCGAAAACCACGCCTAAACAAGAGGAGATAATCCCGTTGAATCCACTGACTCTAGCATCAGTTTCCCCAAGTTCAGCTATGTCATCCCCTAGACTTTTATAAGCTTCTAGGGGGAGTAGATTAATAGTCGCTCCGTCATCAACAAGAATGCAACGCATTGCCACTTTGTTGATCGTCGCCTGAATGTACAGCGAGAACATGTGTTTCCGTAATGGCGTCGGTGATCTCTCAACCACCTAGTTGGAAAGTTCCGTGGTACTTCAATGATGGTGTTAGGATTAAAAGGTAGTATTTGCCTACCTTTTGTATGACTGCCTTCTTTCTTAGCATACTCAGCTGGCAGCATGAGGACATTGCAACTAGTTCTGTTTGCCTCGGGTGGAGTCTCGGATTGAACTGGGTTGGAATCACTCAGCGAGTTTGAAGCAAGGTCGCTTTCGCTTGATTCCTTAGCTTTTTGGGTTTCAGGGAATGCCGGCTTGGCACGTTTCTGCGCAGCATGCCGTGCCATCCTTTCTCTTCGCTTTTTGTTTTTTTCAGTGGGTATCCGGGGTTATGTTCCCATGCCCACTTTCTGCCATGTTCCCACACTTGGGAGTACAGGAACATGAACGAAGCATGAGTTTCCCGGGGGTTGCAGGCGATCATCGACCTGAAAAACTCCCTTTTGTGTGGGTCATAACCTCTCTTGAGGTTTCCCCCAGACGGAGTCTCCAAAGAGTGAGCGAATTCGGGATCAGATCTGTTACTTGACAGGGGTTCGACCCTTTCCACCTTGATCTTTCCTTCAGATGCCAAACCGGCCAGCAACAGGAAATATTGGTTGCAGCAGAGTTGACACATTTGGGTGATGAGTACTTTGTGTGCCGCTATTGGCTTGCACCAGTAATAGAGCATATCAACGGTTAGAAATTGGGCTAGTAAGGTCCCTGCTTTCATAGTGTCCTAGTTGACTAGGAAGTGATCCTATTGCTCTGTACTTTTTTTCGCCTGTTGAGGCCCAAGGCGCTCCGTAGCGTGTCGCCTAGGGGATTTCTTGTTGGATTCCCTTTTCTGGACCAGTCGTTTTCACCTGCAACCCCTCGTCTCATGAGTTCTTCAGGAGTACAGAGCTCCCTGTTCCCACTTGGTGGGAAGTCCCTTCGCTCTAGGCATTTTTCTCCTCGTTGAGAAAAGCGATATGCCCTTGGGGCACTGTCGATTCCTATTGTCATTTCTTCGAGGCGATTGAGATCGTACGATCCTACTTTCTTTTCGTTCTGAAAGTACTTGCTAAAAGTATGTAAATGATCGGTAGTGTGTGAGGCATCCGTATGCCAACGGCAGCGGTTGTGTTGCATGTTCTTGAGATCAGCAGGACAATGAAGTGTTCTTTTGGTCACAAGTCGTTTGAACAGCATGTTCGCAATGATTGTTTCGCCAGTTTGAGACGTTTGGTCCTCATTTCCCGCATTGACAGAGGAGGTATGGTTAGGCAATTGACATCAAAAGTATTTATGTCAACTAAATCGCCAAAAGGATGCGACTCTGTTAACGCCTGATCCCCTGAGTCTCGGAATCGTAATTCTTTAGACTCTATAAGGTCTTGCACCCGGTTTCTAAACGTAATTGCTTTGATTTTACTCGAGTCAATTGAATCCCGTTCTGATGCACTAAGAATCCGAGCAATTGTCCCGCCTGAACTCCAAATGCACATTTCAATGGATTTAGTTTTATATAATCTTTCCTCATCTCGAGAACGCATCTCGAAGGTCCCCAATATGCGAATCATTCAATCTCGACTTTACAACTATATCATCGATTTACACTTCCACCGTTTTCCCTATTCGGGCACGAGCATCCCTGGGTTGTTCTCGAGCTCTTCTTCTTGAGAAACTTCGACAGTAAAGCTGAACAGTGGGGTAAAACCTCTAGCTTGAGGAGTATCATCTTCCTCGCTTCCCCATCTAGTTGGGATTACGGGAAGTGTAACTCTTGTTGCCTCAGCCTGGTGAATTATGTCCTTCTCTACCTCAGGGTTCAACGACCGGTTTCCAGAATTGCTCTTATCCTCTTTCTCCTTCTCGGGCTCTCCAATGAAATATAAAAACTTAGTTTCACAAGAACAATGATTCTTATGCATAGTACAAGGTACGGTTGCTGCTTTATGGAGCCAATCTCGAGCTAGAAGAGCGTTGAAAGCTGAGGCAATGTCCAACACGAAAAAAGTCGTCTCCATCTCGTGTCACCCGACCTGGAGGTTTACTTAAAACACTCCCATGCATTCTGGCCTCTTCCCATTAAAGGCGGTGATTGACATCCTTGTATCTGTTAGCTGCTATCTTTCTTTATTCATCACGAGGAAAGTGACAAAATGAAGAATATTCGCTGTAGCCCCATTAACAACCAGCACCTTATTCATTCTTACTCCATCAAAATCCGTAGTGATGTACATGGAATGAATATGTTGCCTCATCCCGAGAGAGGGCTTCTCAAACCAGTGAAGCGGCGATCCCTTTGTGTATTTAGGGTTTGACCTAGGAACCTTACGCATAGTGCCATTAGATAGCATGGCTCATTTACCTTTCCTCGAGAAACAGGTGGGTAACCCGACTACGTTACAAGCCACCATGGGATCTTCATCTTCCTATTGTTCACAAGGGGATCCCTCTTGTATTTGCGTGTAATCGACATATTCATCATAGTCTTTCTCTTCCTCGCCTTCTGCTTGTTGCACCCCATCTCAAGGCTCACTTGCTCTCTTGGTGAATTACTTTTGCTCCTTTTGATTTCCCTCTAAGAACGTCTTAGAATTTTCTTGTGTACTGACTTTGGGATCATTATTTTCCTACTGACTTGTTACCATTCTGATTGTGGGTCCTTCGTAGTCTCTCTACAATTCGCCCAAGATTTTAAACTTGACGTTTTACATAAACAAAGTCTCTCTTTTCGAGATCATAGCCCCGAATTTCCTGCATGTTAGGTTCAATCACCATAGCATTAATAAAGTTTGTAGGACCTGCGATCTCTCTTCTAGGCTTGATCTCAATCTCCTCATTGGTGCACATCTGTGGGACAAGAAACTTGTTCGAGTCAATCAGCTTACACTTCTCACAGAGCATCCATTCCTCGAGAGAACGAGCAATCTGTGGACCCTCTTGAATCAACTTTGGGTTGACCTGGACGACTTCCTTTCCATTTGCTTCAACAGATGTCTTCTCGACTTTGGCAAACGTGGGAGAAGGATCACATCCTTGGGTTGTCTTCTCGACTTCAATAGCTCAACTTGGGTTGACCTGGATCACATCCTTCGTTGGATGATTGTTCGATGTCTGTTCTTGAATAGAAACCCCAGTTTTCTCATAATCATTCATGTGTTCGCGCACGAGAGGCCTGCTGACCTAATCACCATCTCCATAGTACCTCTGTCGACGTTCATGCCCGACAAACCCGGACGAGGAGCTCCCTGAAGTATATATCGAGGCAAAGCGAGAGTATGACGGTACCATTTCAATGTCAAGGATCTCATTCCGTTTGTTGAGGATGATGATGATGTGAGTTTGAGGACAAACTCTCTTCAACAAGGGGACGATGATACAAGGACGGTTGTCGCTTCACCCACACCTCAGTCAGAGTTGCCTACTGGAGGTAACAACTTGCTGGTCATCGAGTAAGTGAGGCGACGAGAGGAGCACCGAGCGACACGACTCTCAGTAGACGAGCAACCTAAGAGTCGCTACGATCTCCTGATTCGTCTAACAACTTACAGCCCAAGGGTCTCGCCTGCTCTACTACCCTACTCCACCAACTTTTCAGATCTTGTCGGGAGGAAATAATCCCTTGGTGGATTATTTTATTATGTTTCCATATTTTATCTTTTATTTTATTCGTTATCGTTTGATCATATATTTTATTTTATTTTATTTCCCTTATCTTTTAATATGTTTCCTTTATTGTCTTTCTATGGGCAGCCTATATAATCCTTTGCCTTGTAAAGATTGAAAACAACTTTGATTCAAACTTTAAACCCATATTAGAATTTTGTCTTTCTATCCGAATGAGTGGATTCTCTATCAACCTCGTTCTTCATTTGGTGGATTTCCAAGTGCAGATTGAGTAGAGTGTACCAACCGGTGGTGGTGTGCCTGTATTCTCCGTGCTGTTCTTCACCCTCGTTCTTGTTACGGTGGTGTGTATGTATTCATGTGATAGGCGAGTTCTATCCGAGTTTTCTTTCGCGGTGGTGTATCGGTATCCGTGAAGGTTGATCTCAACCTATCCTTTCATACCCAACCATTCAGCCATCCTGTTTCATTTTCTACTCTTCCGACCATTCCCATGTCACTCCATTTTGCATCCTTAGTGACATCTCGTATTGATTCGGTGTTGGAATCATCTATTACTTGTCGATCCCCCGCATCATCTTGGTATCAGAGCGAGTTATCTCCTCCGTCCCCGCGCATAAATAGACACACCTCTTCAGTCCCTACACCTGGACCATCTGAGCTACAACTCAAGTCAAGGACAGGATTAGAACTCGTTTTTGGATTGATGTCACCTTCCTTAGGTTTATAATAGAAACTTTCAGTTTCCGTTCGTTGACCTGGGGTGAATAAGCTGGGTATATATTATGTTCGAGATCTACGAATGTAGGATTTACATTCTTGTTTGGCTCAGGCATCAAACTTTTTGAACTACCTATACCAAATTCGAACGCTCCATTGGAATTCCCGGGGTATGGCTCAACACGCTCGTTACAAGGAAACCTTCTCCTTTCCACCAGCCCTAGCATCTCCCATGAATGATTTTTCTCCTAAGGATTCACTCTTTTTCTCAGATAATCATCCCGAAGGAGACTTATCATATATATAAGTTCTTGATATTTTTCATCCATTCGCATTCTTAATTCCCTATGACCCTATGCTATTTCCAATTTCAATTCTCTCATAACACTACCAAACTCTTGCTTGGTTACGAAGTCAGTGGGAGAATAAGCAAGCCAAGGGTTGTTCGGAGGCCCTATGAGCACGTCCTAGTCGCCCTCAGTCTGGTTTTCATTGAGTTCCCCTGTTTTATTAGGGTCAACTTCTACAGGATTTTTCCCGCTTTTAGCTTGAGGCATCTTCTCAAGAAGCTTTGTGAATTCTTAGTTATTTGACTGTCACTATGACCGCAACACATATCGAATTTTGCAGTGATTTGTGGTCACCGTAAAGTAATAGGAAGTAAACAGAAAACGAATACTTGAATTGATAAAACAGTGCTGAATTACAAAATTCAAGATTTTACAAAACTTACAGACATGATACGAATTTTTTTTATAAACAAAAAATTGACGGTTACTATTTCATAAAAATTTACGAAACGGAATTTATGAAGGTGACTTAATATCCGTGGGAGGCAGTTTAGCCGCTTCCCAACATTATTTTACTTACGGGCCTGTGTTTGAAACCACCATTATTCTAATTTTTCTCTCGTGATTCCCTTTCGAAATGCGAAACTTAAAAATCCAGCAAGCATGATTCATTATGTTTTTTCTTTTTTCATGTAATCGTACAATGGCAATCATCATAATATGACCAACCTAACCTACCTTTTTGTTTTATCAACCACTAGGTGGAAATCCGGAACCACTAGGTGGAGCCCCGCATATCATTATTACCTTTCTTCTCGAGATACGGTGAAACGTAGTTTACAAGTATGTTTGCTCTTCGGGTTAAATACTTTTACAATAATGTGGCACTTCCCATTCACAACCCGATGCCTACTCCTACACTCGGGGCCCAGAAGCAAATAAACTGACCAGACCCCGGAGTACTTGCGCTGATAATTGGTGCGCTTGGAACAGTTCCCCATCCACATTCCAGATGCTACTTTTGCCGGAAGATCGAAATGTGAAGGCTGAAGTCTGTCGTATTTCACATGGATGGACACAAGACCATCATGTTTTGTGAGACGAAAAAGAAACCGAGAAAAAAGGACGAGTCAGAATGTCATGCCTTATGGTGTTCAACGAACTCGAAATTCAAGGGATCTCCATCCTTCTTTGCTAGCTGCAACAGATGCCTAATCATACATGCCAATGAAACTATAAATAAGCACGAGAGGATGAGGGTGTTAAGTAGCTTTAAATGGAAAAAAAAATGATGATAGGGAAAGAAAGCATGGGGTTTTGGAGGAATAAACAGGAGGCCATATTATCCATTCTTAAGTTTGTAAGCTACATATTATCTTCTTTCGTTATGGCTTCTCTTTGTCATCTCTACACAAGATGGCAGAAAATTAGAAGATTAGGTAATTATTTTATTACCCCAAATAAAGGGCCCTTGGGCAGTCATTGATAAGAATAAGGTGCATGAAGCCATCTGCCAGGTGAGCATCGGCCACTAAACCATCCGGCGCTCGTCCATTTCTGCATGCAATAATAGCAGCGCCGATGCTGAGGAAACAACCTTTGGACTTCAACCAAGTCATCTGGGGTTTTAGTTGAGAGGAAGCAGCTGACTTTGGGCTGCAGGTATCGCAATTCACAAGGCAAATTACTCTTTGCCGTTTATTAGACTTCAACAATCCCCGCATGCAGCCAATCCAATGGTCTCCTGCCCTCTTATTAGTTTCTTCCTCCTGCTCTCCCAGATAAGATACTTCTGCTTCGTATGACCTAGAAAATAAAACACATGTTATAATTAACAAGATAAGGTAGGACATGAAGGGAAAGGGAACTCCATCGAAAAGTGCCATGAATTAACTGACTGTAATTTGCTTTTATAATAAAGAAATAAGCCTAAAATTACTGCACCTATGCCTCAGAAAAACTTTTGTTCCAGCGTAATCATAACGTGTTGGCCCCATCCAGCGATATTTCTCACTCTCTGTAATAACATCCCCATAAAATCCGTACCTGCATTTTTAACAAACACTGATATTTAAGTGACATAAGTAGTATGGCTGCTAAGCATCATCCTTGGTCCAATGAGATCTGCATACAATGCTAATGATTCTATATAAGATCCGCAGACATTTATATCAAAACACGGAGCGGGAATGATGTGAATATGAATTACATCAAATGTTATAGCTAACTGCAGCATGAGGATAACAATAGAGATAAATAACAAAGTTACTCAGTCAAGCAGAAAGATGCAGGAATAACAGAGAACTACCCAGCAAAAGAAGCCGCATATCGTACACAAGGTTCGACCTTTGATTCAGAAGTAGCTTTCCATCTTACAATATGAGCTATGTCAAGAGGCACTCGTTTTCCCAACACAATTTGCAAGGCGGAAGTAACTGGATCTCGAGCCCCAGTAGTGCTGCAAAACACAAGTGCAATTTAATATGAAACTTGCATTAGCCAGACAACACATATTCAGAAAGACAATTATTCATGGAAGAGAAGACTGTGAACAAGAACTACCAAATGACAATTGCATCAGTTGAACCAGACGGAATCAATCCTAATCGCAATTGACAGGCAGGGAACCTGACCTCGGGGCTTTCATCTGTACTGACCAGCAACAATTAATACGAGCCATGAAGCAACTTGAACAAAGGTGGTCGAAAAGGATCAGTACAGAAAAAAGTTGGCAAAAAAATTAACATTAGGAGATGATGGCGTAAAATTAAAAATACCAAGACTTGTAAACATCTTACCTTGCTTGTCAGGATCATCTTCGGATCCTGCAATTACAAAAGAATAAAATATTTTTAGTCCAATGCATATATCTGAAACCGGCACAAAGCCACTGTGAATGAATACACATACTAAAGCTCGAGAAATGAGACCCATTAGTTGAAATCAGAGGAGATCGATCCTCGTCCTGATTAGATATCTCGGGGATTCTCTCGCAGGCATTGACAGTCGAGGAATCATTGCAACCCCCAAGAGATTCCACAAAATCTGCAGGAGCAGGTGGGTAGGGAGCATTATGCCTCAGACAAAGAAGGCCATTTAGTATTTCGTTAAAGAAGCCATCACCACCCTGTGAATCCCTTCAGTAAGTTAGATGCAGTTGCTATTATCGGGAAGAATGACCAACGTGCAGAAACAACTGAATAAAGGAGGGTTCATCATAAAGAGCCATCAAAACTTCATAAGGTAACTCATTCAACCAGGCTAGAACTCGGCCAAATCAGATCACAAATCCTTTCTGAAATATAATTTCCAATCTGGAGACAACATTCTATAGAAAGATAAAACACATACATGAATAGAAGGCATCAGCCAACTGCTTGACAAGCAACTGGGAGTGAATTTAACAAATGGAAATGGACTTATAAAAGGCAATTAAAACTTACAACAGCAATAACACCATCATACAGCTGGAGTTCTTCATTAGAAGTAGCTGCCATCACATCAAATGCATGCCCTGCCCTTTCAGTCACGATGACCTGTAAAGTTATAAATACTAGTCAGAATTGATATAATAAGTAGAGTAAGAATTGTCATTGTATCACCGTAATACATTCTGCAAATTAGGCAAAGCAAAGCTTGGGCTGTCTGAGTATGAATAAGTAATCGATAGGTATGGGTCATACAGTGTCATTGACTGTTTGGTTAGAAGCATGTAATAGTGACAGCTTCTAAGGAAAAAATAAAAGGATACAATAACACTACAGCTGTCCAGGAGAGGATTCGATAAAAACAAAAATGATTTTGGTATTCTGACAAAGAAAGGATCTCGAATTCCTACACTTAAAGGTAAAAGGGCTCATAAGAAAAAAAAAACAAGAGTAAAAGCAACAAACTGTAAAAGACTGGATTGGGACATCACCAAAAATGTGGCTTAAGGAAGAGTTGTGCGCCAAACATTTTGCTTGAATGAAGAAAGAAACCTTAGTAAGCACATTAGCACGGCAGAATATAGGTGAAACTGTTTCCCATGTTCTACGACCATTGCCCTTCCCACTCAACGGATGAACGAAGACCTGACAATCCAAGACCAATTAGGCACAGGCAACTGGGATTTGTGTCATGAACCTAGGACAAAAACAAGAGGTCAAACCAGAAGGTTCTTAGGTCTCTCCACATCCTTCTGCATAGCAGCATCAACCAAATTCACCCACATCTGACACTCATGAATGTCCGGATGGCCAAAGGTGAATGCGCATAGCGTCCAATGTGAAGGATGAGAGACAGAATTTTGTGATCCATACACCATAAACTGGAACACCTGAGTTATAAGAGACAGCCATCTATCAGTCATCAACAAGAGGCAGAGAATGGGACACCCAGAAACAAGTGTAAACCTTTTGGAGATGTTTGCGGGGACACATTACAGGAGCCAAAGCGGCAGATTCGTCCACTAATTCCACTGCATAAACATCAGAAATTTTGATGCTGGTAGGAACTGGGGGAGTGCGTTTCTCTCCCAAACAATTGCACTTATCCTGTCAGAGGCAATTAGACTAAATGAAGCGACAGAAATCATGCTTTCACGTACAGAATGACTCAGAAAAACAGAAGCCAGTACCCTATGAAAAAAAAAGCAACAACAATGCAGAAGCCCAGTTTCGGACTAAACTAACCAAACGAGACAATATCTTTTACTCATTGACAGGATAACCACCAAAGAAAAATTGGAATTGGAAGTTCCAAATTTGGCCAGCCGATGATCCGATAATCAATTAAGGTATTGAAGAAGGGCGAGGAGGGAGGGGATAATCAAGCGAACACTCACGTAGGAAATGGATTCGAGGGGTTTCCAAGAGAGGCCATCGGAATCCAGGGTAAGGATGACGTCCCCGACGTGATCCAAGAAAAACTCGGACGACACGGCGGGGATGGGAGAAGATGATACGCGGTCCTCCTCCTTCAGCTGCTCATCATCATGGCCAACGCCATCAAAGCTCGCCATTGATGAGAACCGGAACTACATCGAACGGAAGCCGGAGGAGGAGGAGGAGGAGAAGAAGAGGAGGATGAAAGTCATGCGAGGACGACGGCAAATAATGGCGACGAGCGTTCGCTCCAATTATTCATTCAATTGGTCGTAGCTTTCCTTTAATTTAATTTCTGGGTCTGGGCCGCCCCTCATTTTCGTTCGACACCCTATATTTATATTTAACAAAAATAGAAAGAATTTCTTCTCCGAGTATTTACAAGAAGAGCCCTCCCGAATCCCCTATTAGGAAAGCATCCTAAAGAAAGACCTGCAAACTGACTCCGGACCCTCCAATCATTTGGTAACAAGACCACACCTGACTAACAGTGTCGAAACCACGTCCTATGTCCTATGCAAAGGAAGGATATCTTTTATCCCAATCACCTCCACACCGTCTCGTTCGCATCTGTGAAAATCGCGTTGTGCTGTTCTACAAGGCACTGAACTACTTCTATTGCAGCAAAATCCAATGGCATTCCATCGTCTAGCGGAATAGGGGATGACGCATCCGCTGCGGCTTCCCCTTCTTCTGAATCACACAACACAGAAAACAAAAAGGAAAAGCACATCAGTAACTCAATTTGCGACCAAAGCATGTATTGATTGGCACATGCATCCACTACATGAACACTAATCATGCATCTTCAGATGAAAGGATAGAGGACCGCGAAGCCTCCTCTGTTCACGTGGGGATGTTTCACCATACCCCAATAGTGAAAGGACGATAATGGGGCCAAAGCACCTGATTTTTCGCACTCCTAACTGGTCTCGTTTTATCACTAATACCAATGATCCAGCTGTAAGCCAGAGCAAATGAGTTTGAAGGATGTATCACTAACCTTCAAGCATATCCCATGCGCTATAGTTGGGCATTGCATCGTCATTCTGACTTTTCTGTGGGTTGTTCCAGTACTGCCTGTGATACTCGAGTTTCTGACCTGGTTGCCACATTATCAAAGGTGTAATCTCTATTGCCAAACTTCTAGCATCCATCTGAAGCAAAAAAAAAAAAAACAACTCAATGCGGACAATGGGACAAATAAAACAAGCATGGAGTTCCACATAATGATTTAACAAGATGCTGAAACTACTAAGCAGTTTCAGAAAACTCAAACCAAGGCTAGGGGAGCTATGACCGTAACCACAAAAAGAATTGTCAGGAGCAATATTCAATATATTCCCAATCATCCTGTTCGGGAAATCCTTCAAAAGGTCCCACAACCCCAGGAGATTTCAGCTATGTAAAGCCTACGTCAATATGACCCTCTATCTTTAATCACAACCTCACAAAAGTCTAAGTATATCATGTCCTTCTTGACTAGCTCGTTCCATAATAAATGCTTCTGTACATAGTACCGTCCTTTGTAAAGAAGAGGCCAATGTTCCATTACCTTGTTGACAAGTGACTTCTGGCTTACTCGGAGGAGTAATGCAGTTACATATTCCAAGGTCATGAAGTTCACCGTAGGAAGCTTCTTCAGGATATTTCTCAGTGAATTTATACTGAAACGAGCATCTCTAATTTCTGTATGATGTTCAAATGTTGCAAGAGGCTCAGGAAGGCTTGAAAGGTAACATTTGACTAATGCGGCCACATCCACGGGATTTAACCCATCAGGCAGCACTGCATTTGAATCTGAGGAGAGAAAGCTAAAACTGTTATTTTGTTTGTTATGAAAAAACATATAGAATGAAACAGGGAATGCTTGAATTTCAGACAAACCTGAATTAAACTGAGAAATCAGCTGTTGAATGACCTTCTTATCACCATCAGACTTGAACAGGTATGGGGAGTTTAGCCCTAAACATAAAAGCATTGGCGTATTCAGGAAGTCACTTCAATGACCTAGTTACTATGAGAATAATTTATCTTCACCAAGAAAAAATTATGGTAGAACTCAAAGAGTTTACCCGATAATACAAGATAATCAGCACATTTCACCAGAATGTGAGGAACAGGCCTGCTAGCTTCCTGTCGTTGGACCACAATCTCGATGGGCACTCCAAAAACTATAACAGCGATGGAAAAGAAAGAGAATTTGATAAACTGAATTGAAAAGATAAAGGTACAGAAAAATTCAGGTGACTCAAGTTCTTTTGATATATTTTCATTTATAAGTTGCACTTTCGTTTTTTTATTTGGGGGAGGGGTTGTAATAATGTACTCTCTTCATGGGGATCCATCAGGGAAAAAAATAAGCACAGACCACCACGCCTGCTACTTATACACGATGAATAATTAGATAGATACAACAAAGCAGACTGTTGTGCTGTTGACTGGAATTCTCTAAATTTAGTCGAAGCATTTATGACATATGCTCTAGAGGAGACAAGAAATGAGAGCAATGCAGACTGGAATTCTGCTGCTTACCATCAGTGCTTGCCACTCCCTGCGATAATTGAATCATAGAGTGAGAAATCAGTTACATGCCCATATATAAATGGAAAAGGAAAACCACGACACATTTCCAATACCTTCTGCCATCTTTCAATATCAGTGATTATGGTTTTACTCCGCTGCGCTGTCCTTTTTGCTGCCTGAAATTGAATTCCCGCTAAAATTACCAGAATAACTAATTATAATAAATGCCAATTTGCTAATTAGACAATAGAAGAACACGTGCTATGGGACCAAAGGAATAAGCCAGGATGTGATAGTCTGGTTGAATCGAGAAGGTTTCAGAATATAGCATCAGAAGATAACAACCCAAAATAAATGAGATAAAGAAATTGACCGAATCCAGACAAAAAGAAAAAAAGACGCTGCTTCTGTATTACCAGCCAAGAAGGAGGCAGGTTGGCAGCATAAGTTTGACAGATGCCAAAGACAACTGAATTTTAAGCTCTACAAAAGGTGATGCTGATTCGGCAGTAAAAAAAAGGATGAGACAAAGAACCTCTTCCACTTTTGTTTTGCCCACGACGACCTTGTCTTTGGTATCCGATATGCCATTCCTCAGGAATGAACCGGTTGTCGAGGCAGCTCCTATAAGTCGTTCCTGAATGGCATGTCGGGTAGAAGGTTGTTGCAAGATCGCCCATCGAGTCCGGACGGAGGAGGTCACTCGACCTGTGACGTCGGCAGCATTACCCTTTGCATCCTTGGCTACCTCGCAGACTACTGCTCTGGCAGTTTGGCTAGCTTCTTTTAACTTCACAGCTGAACGGAAGCAGTGGTTTGTTAAAATAATAAAAAATAATAATAATAATAATATAGGGTAAAAACTTGGATAAATTAATGATTTGATGGATGGATATTTTACCAGAAGAAGAAAAGAAGCCGGAGGTCCTGTCTTTCCACTGAGGCAAGGGAAGAGGCATGGACACAGAATAAGGATATCAATCTAGGGGGGATTAGAACAAGGGAAAATCACAAGCTTCAGTATGAGAGTGTGGATGGCAAGATCAAGAGGGACTTCCAACAGCAGTAGTAACAACATGAAGAGAGAGAGAGAGAGCATGTGGGAGTAAGCAGTTGTTCACAATGGCCAAGAGAGGTAGTTACGATCCGGAGGCAGGGCACCCTCCATTGTCCCCACCTAAATTAATGAATAGGAAGCAAGGACCAACCCAAAGTGCCGCTTAATATTTACCAAAAAAAAAAAAGAAAGAAAGAAAGAAAAAAGAGGGGTCGTCGTCGTCTTGATCCGGTTAGGAGAGGGTGGAGGAAGATGGAGATGCCAAAATTGGGCGATGATGATAACTAAAAGAGGAAAAGGGAGGGGTAGAGACAAACCCAAATGGATGATGGGGAAGATCTCCTCCTGTTTGCTGCTGGCAATCTGGCTGGCCTTTCAAAGAAGACGGACAAAAGGGAAAGTCGTTCCGATTCATAAAATCTGACTTTTATTTTTTCTGAAAATTTGGGGGGGTAATCTGGGCGCCGCCGTTTCAGTCTCATCCCCCCAGGTCGGTCCTCTCCTTCTTGGATTGGGGATGGCCCACTTAGCTGAAGTAGGAAAGCTAGGCCCCAACCAACCCAATTGTACTGGGCTTTTCGTTTGTAAACTCATGCTTGCGCGCGGCCCATTTTTTTAATTCATTCTATACCAGTATATCGGATTAGTACGATTAATATATTGATCAATTATTTCATATCTATAAGCATACTTACAATTTTAAATATTAAATAACGATAAAATCGAATTCTACATTTTATATCAGTATAATTTTTTCATGTAAATATCCTACGAGTTAAAGCCTAAATCATTTCTTACTCTTTTTCGGAGAGAGAGAAAGAGACTAAGTGCCATGCCAAAGGTTATTACCCTGCCTCATCACCCATGGATAACCCAGTAGTTTTAAGTGCCCCGGTTACTCTAGACTCCAGCCCTTCGTTTCACAAATTCACTGCATCCAGATTAGATTGTTTGTATGAAATCTTTCACCAGGATATTTCAAACAACAACCAAATCTCCGACACCACCATCCCCTTGCTCAATCCGTACACCGTCTTCAGTAAGCCTTCGTCAAGTCCTATCAGACGAATCAGATCGCTCATCCACCAGCTTGCCTCTCAAGTTCTTGAGTACATTCAGGCCAGTAAGTTCAATCAATATCATATTATGGCCACACAGAGAGAACAATTTGTGTCCCTGCAGCTACCCACAGACTTTCATCGCCAATGGTCCCAAAGGGGTTACACACATCTGCATTTTGGAGTTATCAGGTTAGCTCTAACCTACCATGGCAGAAAAGGTTTACCAGTAACAGCTAGAATGGCTTTACTAGACACAAGGTTTGTGGAATACTAGCATACTTGCATAGGAACTGTGGAGACAACTCTGAATGCAGGAACAGTTTTTGTTACTCTATATCCTAACTCCTGCATGTCTTTGCAACACCCCAAGCTGTTATCAGCTTTGCAAGTACAGTTACAGATTGCAGGACCACAACAGGATCCAAATTCCATTGAAGCAACCCTGCACTATCAAATGTCTTATCGTGTGCAGAATCATGCTTTGGATCTTAAAGTCCCTGATGATGCTAATGACGCTTTAATTATTACTGCTGATTATCATCACTTGAGTTCTCCCACATGTTTGCATGTCCCTAGACAGATTTCAAGGAACGAGTTACTCAAGCTCCTTCTAGAAAAGTGGGTGACAAACTACGAGCAACTACAACAGCATGTCAAACCAATTCAGTCTACAGAGTCTTGATTCATCAAGGAGAAAGATGGATCTGTGACAATCAAGTTTGACAGGTCACATGAAAAGGATCTAGCTACACCATCCATATTCCCAACGATGTTCATGGTTCAACCAGTCCCAAGATGTAAGAAACCTGAGTTTCTTGACACCATTATTCATTCCTTTAATGGACAGGGAAAAGCGGCTTATCACTTCAGAGATCCTCATACTGACCATTGTTATTGGGATATATGTGACTCACGTATTTGTGGCTATGAGTACAATTATCTAGACAGCGATGATGATACTCCGCCCGCTCGAAGGAAAAAAGGTTATCAACCTAGAAATCTTCCTGATTCAGACAGTGACAGTGATAATGATGATCCCGCACCAAGGAAAGGTGAAAGAGATGATGAACCGGACAACGCTCCAGTAATCACAGTCACTCCAAGACAAGAAAGCTATGGAGATTGGCAATTCTTGATGGACATGGCTAAGACAAGGAAGCCACAAAAGCAGCCATCAAAGGTATTACCTTGCTATAAGAATGTTCTTAAATGGAAAAAGAAAAGTCCATCTCAACAGGTAATCCCAATATGCCAAGAAGAACCTACTCCGACGATAGTAGAACCACCAATGTCCGTGCCAACGGAACCAGTAACTGCACCAGTCCCAGTGCTAAAACAACAGGTCATTTCATGCGCTCAAGAAGTTCATAAGATAGCACAGACCCCTACAGTATCAATACCCACCATAATGATCATGGGTAACACAGGTTTTAACTTTCCTCCTGTTGATGAACATACTGTTGATAACGTTCGATATTCTTCCAAGATTCCTGTGCCTACAGAAGTCGACAAAAATGGACATCCAGTATGCAACAGTGTTGCTGAAACAGTTCTGAATTGGCAAAGCCAAAATGCATTGGTACAGAACTTAGCATTGAATACTATATGTCACAAAATTGACTCTGTCCAGGATTAATTGAAAGGATCAGAAAAGCGCTTGAATGAAAAGCTAGACACTCAGCATAGTAAGACCCATGAGGTATTACAGACCTTACAAAAGAGGTTAGATAAGTTTGAAAGAGGAATCTTTCCCTCGCATTTTAGATCTGACCCAGATGCTGAGATTGCTAAGCTCAAAAGACAAATTAAGATGATTGAGGACCAACAGGTAGAAATTTTTGAGAAACCAAATATGTCAGATTTTTTTAACTTTGGAAGGTTCAGAACTGACCATCCAGAATATTTTAATTTAGAAAGGCCTAAACCATACAATCCTGACTTTTTGGACTTTGGAAGACCATATATGCAGCCTACTTCCCAAGTGCAGCAGGAAACCATGCACCCCATTTTTGGAAGGACAGGGAAGAAAGACCCAGTTGAATTAAGAGATCTCATACGCGACCAGAGGCGTAGAGACAGGAAACGAGAAGAGATACGTGAAGGAAAAAAGAAGCAAGAGAGTTCTTCTAAAAGAAGACATTCGTCTGAATAGAGATCTTCACAGTATAGATCTCCAAGCCCAAGCCCAACACCTCCTACTCCTCAACTTATGATCAAAGAAAAGGAGAACCCACTGGTGTCAACACCAAAATGGGTAACATCATCTCTCGCTTCAGTGTCTTTGAAAGATTCGTCTGACTCCTCACCATATGAGAATTATACAGAGCCAGAATCTAGTGATGATATTTCACAGAATTCATTGGATGAAAAATATTCTGCTATTGAAAATTATTTTGAGAATTCTCCACAGATTTTGATGACAGAAAATCTCAGTACAGCAGAAGAGAATCAATCAGATGAGCATACTTCAGATGAAGATGTGCCCCAGATGTTTATGGCTGACAGAGGTCCCATAATAGATGAACCCGAAAGTCTTTTAGATCAGTCAGCAGAACGACAAACACCTCAGTTGAGAGCTAATGAAGGAATTGCTAACCTTAAGTTTACTTTCGATGATATTCCTTATACCAAATGGCCCCAACGTATTTAGGATTTTTACTCCTGGTGTTTGCACAAGAAGTTAACAATTTTTAATACTTCTGACATTCTTGCAAACTTAACCTCCAGATTTACAGGAACACTTCTACTTTGGTGGAGTTTATTCCCAGAACCAAATCAAGTACAGATGATGAGCGTACCCTTACAGGAATTTATGGGTAATCTTTATACTCATTTTATTGGCAATCCTACTAATATTACAGAAGAAAAAAGAATTGAATTCTTTCAAAGAAGATGTTGTTCATATAAACTTAAAGACCTTGACAGACACTATCAAAGGCTTTTACACTTGTTCATACACCTTGGAGGTGACAATTCTTTAAAGCCAGTATTTTTATCCTCCATACCCTCAGCTATATCTTCAATGGTAGAAAAGAGTTTAACTACCAAGCATCTGAAAATTATTGATCTTACAGTAGGACAGATACAGCAGGAAATTCATTTAGGTCTCAATGAGTTATGCCAGAGAAAAGAAATCATTCAAGGATTCCTGAAACAAGACAAGAGGCTTGACACAGTGTGCCAGAACAAGTCATCCTGGTACAAAATTAAATGTACTAGACGTGATTTATGTGATTGTTCAGGAATTATAGGTCCCATTCCTACAAGGCGTAAATTCATGAGAAGGAGAGCAAAACAGCGAAGTGAAAAACTTGTCCAAAGAACAACAAGATTCAAAACTTCTCCAAGGCGTTGGAAACGTTACTTGAGGATAAAGAAAAGAAGAAATCCTCAAAGGAAGTCCTCTAGATGTTTCATTTGCAACAAAATAGGTCATTTTGCAAAAAGCTGTCCAAAAGGATAGAAGAAACTGGTTGCTCAAATTGAGAAGTACTCTGGTGTTTCATTACATAATGATGACATTGAATCAGTTTTCTCTTTTGATGACGAACCGTCTTCACAAACAGTTTGTTGTCTTGAAGGATATGTAGACTCAGAACAAACCGGTTCAGAAGAAGAGTATTCTACTTCCTCATCAGAGAAAGAAAGCAAACGGATATGTATTGTTACTGCATACCCTGAATTTCCGTTTAAATCTACATATGACAGGAAGGTCTCATCCAAAGGGTCAACCACAGAACTTGGACCAAGTTCTAATCAGACCAAGGAAATTCCTCTAATAGCCGCCCTACAAGTTTCTCCCCATATAAAGGTACATGTATACCTTTCAAAATATCGCAGGCCTATGACAGCGATAGCTTTTATTGACACAAGAGCCTTGGAAAGTATAATCAATCTAAAGATAGTACCTCCTAGGTACACCAATCACAAGGATGTATTCCATTGAACCAAATGAAAGAATACATAACTTGTTTGAACCTTCCTTTGCAGAAAATCATACCGACCTCTTGCAGAAATGCCCAAATCCTCTATGGCAAAACCCAGACTTTTTCATCAAATTGCCATTCAAGCAAAACGAGGATATTAATCCTACCAGAGCGAGTCACCCTGGTATGAAACCTACTGACTCCTATTTGGCAAGAGAAGAATGTATGTCTTTATTGTAGCAAAAACTTATTTAGTATTCCAACTCGCAATGGGCATGTGAAGCGTTTTATGTGAACAAACGCTTAGAACAAGTTAGAGGTAAGAAGAGATTAGTCATAAACTATCAGCCTCTAAATCATTTCTTACAGGATGATAAGTTCTCACTGCCTAACAAGACAACGTTGTTTTCAGCCTTAGCCAAAGCCGAGGTATTCTCTAAGATTGATCTTAAGAGTGGATTTTGGCAGTTATGCGTCCATCCTGATGAACGATGAAAGACAGGATTTTACATCCCTAATGGACATTTTCAATGGACAGTTTTGCCTTTCGGTTTAAAAACTGCACCATCATTATTCCAAAAAGCAATGACTCGTATATTTTGGTCTATACAGTCTTCAGCTTTGATTTACATTGATGATATTCTATTATTCAGTCCTGACAAAGAATCTAATGAGAATTTGCTGAAACAGTTTGCAGAGTTACTCAAAAAATATGGCATAATGCTTTCAGAAAGAAAGGTAAAGCTATTTGAGACTTCAATTGAATTTCTTGGTATGAGACTTTCAGATGGCAAGTATCACCCTGGACCACACATTGCTTAGGAACTGTTAAAATTCCCAAACACTCATCTAACAGTCAAACAGGTTCAACAATTTTTTGGAATTGTGAATTATTTAAGAGATTTTGTGCCTAAAATCAGCAGATACACAAGTCCACTTGAGGCCCAACTAAAGAAAGGCGCTCAACCTTGGGGGCAAGCCCAAACAGATGCAGTCCACTATCTGAAGCAACAATTACAATTGTTACCACCATTACGGATTCCTTCAGATGGAGTAAGAATACTACAGACAGATGTAAGTGATCTATATTGGGCAGCAATCTTACTAGAAGAAAAGGAAGGTAAGAAACATATTTGTGCATATAAATCAGGAAAATTTAGCCAGGCAGAACAGCACTACCATTCAACCATCAAGGAGATTTTGGCAGTCAAGTATGGTATAAAAAAGTTTGAATTTCACCTGGTTGGATACCATTTCATCATTGAAAGTGATTTATCTTCCTTCAGTTCTATGCTAACATTCAAACAAAAGAAGATACCCAATGCACAGCTGCTAAGATTAGCATAATGGTTTTCACAGTACTCCTTCAGTGTGAGACACATCAAAGGTACATCTAATGTAGTAGCAGATTTCTTATCAAGACCTTTTGATAATGTACACCCTACATTGTTAGAACATCCTACGCTACAGGCTATGTTCACAGCAAAAGTTTTACAGCCGCATGAAGATCATTCTCTTCTTCCAGAATAACCAGACATGATCAGATTGATACAGTTCTAGCCAGAGCTCCACAAATGAAGCAAAAATATTTGGTACAGCTATTCTCAGAGCATGGACAAATGTATTTTCCCAGGGAAGGGTTTCATCCTAAATATCCCTTCTTACAAGCTATCCCAGTCCATCCAGTTGACATTTTTCCCACGGAGCTAAAATGGTTTTTATGGTATTTCTTTCATGCACATACAGTTACTTTAGAATTTCCGATAGAAGAGATACTCCAGTATTTGAATCATTTAAGAACACTAAAGCCATATCTAGTAGGAGTATTATCTTGGTTTGCACCACTAACCCAATGGGCAAGTTGGTTTGAAATTCATAGGGATAAATTTTCAAAGTATCCTGGACTCACAGCATATTCAACTTATTTGTTTCATAGACATTGGCACTATGATCCAGCATTATAGGCATTAGTTGCTACAGTCGATGAATTTGCATGCCTTCCCCATTCTCTGACATTTTCTGAAGATGACAGCTTCTCTGAATGGGAAGAATCCCTGGCCAGCAAGGAACTCTTGAAGTAGAAATTATGCAAGGAAAATGGATTCCATTATCTGACCTACGAAGAAATCATACAAGCCCGAGTTCAAAACACAGATCCCAATCATGTCTACCAACTTCAATGCGCGCTCCATCATTACTCACAGAACAAGCCCAATTAGGACGAGCAAGCCCAAGAATTCCTGAGAATGGTTGATCTAGAAGATGAGAGCCCAGGACCATCAGACACAGGCCTAGGAACTTCCTCCACTAATAAACGACAGGGTCATGACCCACAAGATGATGATCCAGACCCACATGGCAAACGACCGAGGAAGGATTAGACAACACTGACGATATGACATAAAGCAAAGATTCTTGAAGATAAGGACGGCAATAGAAGATAATTAACTTTTGACAAAGGCGCACCCACCTTCTGACATTGAAGGACGATAAGATTCCTTCAAGATAAGGCGTCAGCAGAAGAAGACGAGATAACTTTAGCTTTCTAGCTTATAGACTTTTTGACTTCTTTGTAAAAGATAGAAAAGGCAATGTGGCTTAACCACAGCCTAGTTTTCTTCCTTCACTTTATGTATAAATACCTCCTCGATCTGAAGAGGAAAGGAAGAGCTGGAACCAAGTTTAGAAACAACAAACACTTTGAGCTTTCTCTATCCATGAGTTTCTAAGTTTCTCCAAGGGTAATAGCTGAGGCAGCGGTATCTTAGTTCTCAACCTCTCTATCAAACTCTCTTCCTTCGATAAACCCAAAAACATCCAGAAAACCCCAAAACACCAAAAACATTCGAAAAAATCCAGAAAACCCAAATCTTTCTATCTTCATGTTTTACAGTGTTTTACTTACTTGAAAGTTATATTCTCTTGTGATATCTCTTTTATGATATGGTTTATTCTACACTTTTAAGAAAGGTTGTTTAAAGTATTGCTTTTAAGTAGGAAGTCTCTGTTATACTGTAAAGCTACCAGCTTCGCCCAAGAGGACCAATCGCCACATAAGCCAGGAGGGCTGCCAGGCACCGGTCAAGGCTTGATATTGGTAGTAGGTAGAAGCATGAGGCCTCCTTTGAGAAGGCAATTCCGTAGGCCTCCTTTCCCACAAAGCTGGAGAATCCGCCACAATCATATTCAAGAGTTTGTTATTAGAGAAATGGATCTTCATGCTTGGAAGCGTTCGTCTTTTATCAAAAGTATCCAACTCCGTATCCGACAGCTAGGTCTTTCTATAGAATACAAATCTACTAAGTTCATCCTCAACCAGGTCAATTCTCTCATACATTATGATATAGAATCCCATCCTGAGAAAAATTGGTTTTTAGAGCCTTATCCTTTTTATGTTCTCAGAGGTTGGCAAAAACTTAAGGAGTATAGTCAATATAGGACTTATCTTCGTTGGTATCTTAAAAAATGTCTGTATTTGTGTTCTGTTTAAATCTTCCGCTGTGTATCTAAAGATATCTTGTATTCCTTTACCCTTGTATCTCTAGATCTTTTGTGTAATCGTGTATGTAAATGTCTTTAAGTCGTTCATGTAAATGTTTCTTGTATTAGAACTCTTGTTAAATCTTCCGCTGTATATTACTTTTGTGTCCATATCCTCTGTATTTATGTCCATGTATTTCCAGGACATGTCATCTGTCTTCTGTATAAAAACTCTGTAAAAGCTCTTATGCAGAAATGCAAACCCCCTCCTGGTATCAGAGCCAAACTCGTTGCTTGTTTTCTTACTCTTTTTCGGAGAGAGAGAGAGAGAAAAAGACCAAGTGCCCTGCCAAAGGTTATTACCCTGCCTCATCAATAAACCATAAATATTATTATACCTTAAATCCTAAAAATAAAACATTAAAACATAGGGATACCAAAAAAACTAAATCATAAACCCTAAGCATTAGGCCCTGAATCTTAAATATCAAACCCTGAACCATGAACGGTAAAAATTGAAGAGAACCCCAGAAACTAAAATATGAACCTTAAATGTTATTTTTAATTTTAAAATTTAAATCATTAGCATTTTTAATGTTTATTATAAGGGTTATTTAAGGAGCTTTAAAAGTTGCTTAATAAAGTAACCGTTGGATCAGTACTAGGAAAATCCTAATTGTGAAATTGATAGAAAGAAATTGACACTCTCAATTTCACTAGAATATCATAGTTCAAACCACTCCTCCTTCTCCTTATTATTTTCAAAATACAGAAGTTTTGTGTGATTTGAAATCATGAGAAAGTTTGTACGCTTTTTTAAGTCCCAAATGTGGAATGAGTGTAATGAGTTGGATTCCGAGCTGGACTTGTTATAGAGAGCAGTCGAGGAGATTGTCACAAAAATAAAGGACGTGAGTGTTTGTTCGAGTGAGAGATCTCGAGCATATTTTAGTGATATATTTGTAAAAATGTAATTTGATATGGGTTCACTTATCCAGTTGTTGGCATGGTTATAAGAATATTAGTAATTCAACTAAAAGTAGTAATTCTAATTCTTTTTTCTCTTTCGTTTACGAGGGTGCTTACATGATGAAACGACATCCTGGCAATTCTTGTCGAAGCTCAAAGAAAGTCAATAATGGAGCTGCGTCGATGAACTGGTGCAGTTTTGATGCATGTTGATAGAAGAGCAATATCGATAGAAGAGGAATGTCGATGAAAACCCAGCTTCGATGATGGAAACGTCCAAGATGAGTGATTAACCGACAAAGGATGATGCCGCTCCAGCGATGGGAGGTGCAGAAGATATTGTGTCGACGATTGATATTGCAATTAGACATCGATTAGTGTTTTCAAGCACGTGTAGCAAATGTTTGACAATCATTAGATTAAGTACGTCTATAAATAGGACCAAGTTAGTCAGAAATAAAAGATAAACAATCATTCATTAACCCCGAAAGGCTGGTTGGTTGTCAACTAGATGTAAAGTTATTCGTGCAACTGCAAAGATGGGGCTGTAAGTACTTATTCTTCCTATCATTGAAGTCTTTTCATTGTTCATTGTTTGTTTGATATTCTTGGTGACCATATTCCTTCAATCCACCCGTCTACATTTATATTACGATACGTTTTTGGCGATCACAATGGGAGTCATAAACGAGTTTCGTGTGAAAACGCGGAATGCAAACCACCCGAAATGAGACAAAAAATGGTTGACGCTCACGGTGATTCAAAGGCAAACTCTATGGCGAGCTAGAATAATCATCGTAGTGCCGTCGGATTGGTTAACAGAATGGCTAGGGCCTTGGACAACAAAATGTCTCGGCACAAGGGCAAAATGATCCTCTTGTGAGGATAGTCCCACTAAGCCAATTAGAGACCGTCCCTTTGGATGTGTTTCTGCAGGTGCATACAAAGTATTAGGAGAATTTCCTTGAACTTCAGAGACAAGTTCAGGGTATCACTACAAGGATCGACACTCAATACTCTCCCGAACCTATAATCACGAGAGCGACGATCAAGGAGGGGAAACGCAAGGTAGGTTTCAATAATGATGCTGTCTAAGATGATGCCCCTCCTACACAGGATTACTGTCGACCCGGATCAAGCAGGTCGCATATTCCGCCAGATAATCGAGGTGACTTCATTACACCTGATCGACCATTTCATTATGATAATGATTTTGTCAATTTAGACGATAATGGCTAGGAAAATTACAGGCCACAGGCATATGCGCCCCCTCATCGTCGACGAGAAAGTTTTTATACTCGATCGATAGTCGACAATCCTAATCGAATCCCGCTTGAAGAAGGTCAACTCCCGAGGAGGAACCTTTTTAGTGAAGTCCCGAGAAATGTACCCACCTTCTGTCCAGAGAGCTCAAATTTGTTGTCTTCTATTTACCACTCATTATCTAACCCCTTTCACTTCCTAAACATCACCCCAAGTCATGACAACTCTACAGAAAAACAATGTCATCCTATATATTTATGTTCATCCATCTCGCAAATTAATCATTTAAGAGCCGCAACGATATTGTGAAAAGTCACAAGATAACTAACATCGTTTATATTAAATTCTTCTTTAAGATTTTAACTAGTGGTGAACAAGAACAAGAAACTTCAATTATGGACGATTCACATCTCATGGTAATGATATCAAATATGTGTCGATACTTCTCTTGTTTATACTGAAACTACTTTTGTATGGCTTCTTTTGTCCTATCCAAAAGCTTCATACTTACTCACACATATATATGTATACATTGTCATCTTCTTTTTATTATCCATTAGTAAAAAGAAACGTAATCAATTGATTCATCACATTCGGTATGCATAATGATATATTTCAAAAAAATAATTTCAAGACAACGTGACATGCCCTCCATCATTTTGGAATATATCACATTACTATAGTGTAAGCATCTTTCTCGCAAAAAATTTTGAACAAATGAAGCATCTACAGTGTTAAAAACATAGTTACAAATTGAGTAACTTCACATAACAGTAACTCTCTTTTCTGGATATGGCCTCTCATAAAGTTAAGCATTGCAGTAAGTTTGCATAATAATCCAACCAGATATATTGCAAATTCATATTATGGTTGTAGCTGTGCAACATGTTTATTACATTTTCTATCCGGTAGAAGATTTCGTATTCAAAGAAAAAAGTTAGAACTATGTAATATAACTTATCGACTATGAAGTATACGAGCACATACAAGAATGAATACCTAAAACAAAGTTAGCTCCATCGGTAATGACATATATGACATTCTTCTCCGTAACATTTTTCCTAAAAATTGTCTAATAATTCTTTTCAACTTTTTTGAATTCAAGTTCCTTAAAATAATTCACAAGAATATTAACCAAAGTTTGCGAGTTTCGATCTACCCAACCATCTAACATAATGGAACCATTGCATTTGGTCATGCCTTCATATATAATCCTTGTTCAAATCTTTTGTATTCCATTCGCATAGGAAGACGATACAACTTATAACAAATAGGAAGCCTCATATTCGAACCATATTTTCATATCGACTGGATTGCCCTTTCGCATGTTTCCTTATCACAAGCATCAACAATAATCACAATGCACTTAACGAGCTTAATCTATCCTAATTTTTTTGATAGATGACCAACCATTGTACATCTTTTTCTTCAGTTTCATCATCAATATGAAACTAATCAACGGAAAGCAAAGACATATCACTAGTGACATAATATTTGAGTATATGTTTCTCTTCATATAACTTTGAATTCCATAGTAATTTTATAAGCATTTCTTTGCAAGTGATGACATTCTTGAATTTTTCAAGTTTATGCTGTTTGATGTTCGATCTATTAGCATGATCCTTTTATTATTTGACGAAGTTGTCACATCCATTGACGAGGACATATGGAACATTTAACCAAAATCAAAAAAGAAAATAACTATTTTGATAACTTATATGATGAAACAGTAAATAAGGTTTAGACAAGAATTTGACCAATACCGTCTCTGATGCCAGGATCAAGATGTATATGATGATAGGGTGAATAATGTTTAGACAGAAATCAGGCCAGTGCCCTCTTCAATGCTAGGATTGAGAAATACCAAATCACGATTCTGGTATATACGGTCCCACATCCTCTTTGAAACTGCATATCTAAAACTCTCCCATGTCAAACAACACAATCTCCATTGTTATATGCATGAACTTGTCTACCCAGTACCCTTTCCGATGTTGAATGCTCAAAGTTGCATTCCCTCAACTCTCAATTATTGACTTGTGTCCTCATTCGTATTATACGCACTCTTAGAAACAGCCATGTCTCAATTCTCGACCAGTAGACGCTGGAGAGACCACTTAAACTAGGAATATGGATGAACATCAATAAAGAAGCGGAATATGATGTGGAATAACACAAAAAAAAGAGAAATCACATAATAGCTAGTATCAAAAACTTGGACCAAATGATTATGATGAAGAAAACAATGGAAGAATTATAAAATTGGTAAGAAAACATCAAAAAATTGTAAAATTCAGAATTTTATTGTCGCTTGTATGTCAAATGAGTTATTAGTACTATAAGAAATCTAAAAGAAATTTAATATGGTCTTTCTAGGGTGTTTCTAATATCATAAAATCTAAAAAAATATTATGATCTTACATCATTTATCCAGGTTTTGGTTTTTGGGCCCGCGGCACTGACTAGACATGGGGGTGAAAACTGAACGAATTCAAATGAGAAAGACAATGATCGGTTGCCATTACATGGTGAGTTTTAGGGATTATATACTCCAAGAAAGAAGATAAAATACGAATTTGAACGAAAACAGTCTTCAATGTTGGCTGTCGTCTCCCATTGTGTCGGCCATGCTGGTGTGCAGGATCAAGGTGTAACGGTTGTGTGATGAGGCATTAATGCAGAGATGCATGGATGAAGATCCACTAACATGCCCCCTCAATCTCATGCATCGTCTGAAGCGTGAGATTGCGACGTTGGTCCTCGAAGTGCGATCCCAAGAGATTCTTGGTGATAACGTCTGCTCTTTGCTGCTTGGTAGATACATATCGAACAATTACCTCTTCGAGGATCACCTTTTCCCGGACAAAATGGTAATCAAGATCCACACGTTTGGTATGGTCATGCTGGATGGGATTGTCGGCGAGATAGGTAGCTCCGAGGTTGTCGCAAACCCTAACATTGGCCAAGATAGCTGTTGTTGGAGTTCATCAGCCAAGTATGAGAGCCATGTTGTTTCGGCGACAGCATATACAAGTGCTCGATACTCAGCTTCGGTGTAACTGCGAGAGACGGTGGGTTATTTCTTCGAGCGCCACGAGATGAGATTTGTGCCATGGAAGATGGCATAGCCAGTTGTGGAACGTCTGGTGGAGGGGCAGCCGGCCCAGTCCGCATTAACGAAGAGGGATGTGGCGGAGAGGGGCAGTCCAATGTGGATGGTGCCATTGAAGTAACGAAGAACCCGTTGCAAGTGGATATCAGAAGGACAACGCATATATTGACTTAATTGATTTACCGCATAGGTGATATCGGGTCGAGTAAGCGTTAGGTATTGGAGGCCACCAACAATTTCGTGAAAGGTAGTGGGATTCGAAAGTGTCGGGCGGATAGAGTCGAAGGGGTATGATCGTGTTGGGAGTGGAGTGCGGGCTGGTTTGGATTGGTGCATGTTGTGTTGCTGGAGCAAAGTTCGCGCATAGTGTTCTTGAGAAAGAAAGATGCCAATGGGGGTTCAACGAACCTGAATTTTGAGAAAGTGGTGAAGATCGCTGAGATCCTTCATGGCAAACTGAGTGGACAGTTGCGATATGACATTAGTGAGGAGAGAGGCGTTGATGCCGGTGAGGACAATATCGTCAACATACAAGAGGAGGATGAGAATATCAGATTGTTGCATGACGACGAACATGGAGGAATCAGCTCGACTTTGCTGAAAGCCGAGTGACATGAAGAAGTTGCTGAAGCATTGAAACCATGCGTGTGGTGCTTGTTTGAGGCAGTATAGAGATTTGTGTAGGCGAAAAACGTGAGTGGGAAAACGATGATGAGTGAAGCCGGGAGGTTGTTTCATGAAGGCAGGTTCAGAAAGGTGTCCGTGAAGGAAGGCGTTTTTTATATCTAGCTGTCAGATGGGCCATTGACGAGAGACAGTTATGGAGAGGACAAAGCGGATGGTGGTTGGCTTAATGACAGGGCTGAAGGTCTCATGATAGTCGATGTCAGCACGCTGAATGAAGCCTTAGGCAACGAGGCGAGCTTTGTGATGCTCGATGCTACTGTTGGGGCGAAGCTTCAGCTTGAAGGTCCATTTGCTGCCGATGATGTTTTGTGAGGTGTGTGGTGGGCCAAGAGTCCATGTGCCATTAGCAAGAAGATAATTGAATTCATCGACCATTGCGACTCGCCAAGGAGCGTGTTGAGAAGCCTGACGGAAGGAGGTGGGGGTACTGATTGGGCTTTGAGTGTGGAGACTAATGATTTTGCAAGGTTGGTGAATGTCGGCCTTTCGACGGGTCACCATAAGATGAATGTTGAGTGGAGGCACGTTTGCGGGTAATGGGGGTGATGGCGGACTTGATTTGAGGCTGGGGATTGGATGGTGCATGGACAGTCGGCGGAGGTGAGGGCAGGGCCGGATGGTGGGGTTGTGTAGGGATTGGTGAAGGGAATGTATGGGGCGGTGAGGCTGGTAAGAGAAGGAGGGTGGTGATGAGATCCAAGGTATCCTGGTTGGGAGAGGTGGATGAGGAAGTGAGGGAGGTGCAGGGAAAGGTTGTTTCGTGGAAGAGAACATGCAGCATATAGACTCGTCCGCTAGTCGGATCAAGGCAGCGGTAACCTTTATGGTTTCCAGAGCAACCGATGAAGATACATGCTGTGGATCGAGGAGCAAGTTTTTTTGCAGAGTGGTGGCCAAGGTATGGATAGCACATGCATCCAAAGACAAGAAGAATGGAGTAATCGGGCCGATGTCGATAGAGAGTGGCGTAAGGGGATTGAAATTGGAGGGAGGATGAGGGTAAGCTATTGATGGTGTAGATAGCCATCAAAACAACATCTACCCAAAAAGAGGGTGGTAATTCGGCATGAAGTCGGATAGTACGAGCAAGGTCGTTGATGTGACGATGTTTCCTTTCGGCAATCTCATTTTGTTGAGGGGTGTATGGACAAGATAGTTGGAGGGCAATGCCTTTGAGGGATAAGAAGTGGGTGAACTCGAGATTGACGTCTTTGCCACCAACATCAGAGTGAAATGTTTGAATCATTGCTGAAAAATGGTTTTGAATGAGGTGAAACAAAAGTTTGAAGGTGGTCAAAACTTCACTTTTCGATGTAGAGGAAAAACCCATGAGTACCGAGAAAAATCATTGACAAAAAGGACATAATATTGAAAGCCTAAGTTTGATTTTATCGGGGACCGCCAAATATCCAAATAAGTAATAGAAAATGGGGTGGTGGCTCGAGACTGCGAGGGGGAAAAGGAAAGTCGGGTAGTTTTATTTATGTAGCCGGAGTGGCAAGGAGCCTGAGTGGATTGGGATGAAGAGGGAATGCAACCAGCCTGTCGTAGTTGTCGAAGGACTTCAGCATTAGGGTGACATAGGTGGGCGTGCCATGTGGCGGAGGGGTAAACTTGGGAAATAAGGGCTCTAAGGGGCTAATGGCTGAAGTGGGACCGGGCAGAGAGGGCCGGTAGTGCGGCGTCGGAGGAAAGTTTTACCCGTCAAATGATCCTTGACAAGAAAATGAGTGACGTTAAAACTAACAACACAGTCATTGTCCAGACAGAGTTTGTGAATGGAGAGAAGGTTATGGCTTAGAGTTGGAACATGAAGAACATTGGTGAATTTTAGGTTTCGATGGGGAGTTGATACTGTTAAGTTACCAGTGTGTGCAATTGGCATAGAGGAGTCGTTTCCTACAAAAACACGGTTAGAACCAGTGTAGGGGGTGAGAGAGTGAAGGATATTGGGATCAAAGATCATGTGATGAGTGGCGCCCGAGTCTGGATACTAGATGGCATCATTAGTTTCGCCGAGAGAGAGGGCAGCAAAAGTCTGTGGAACATCGGCGAGAACTTGATTGTGACGTTGGTAGCAAGTGATGGCGGAATGTTCGGGTTTGCTGCAGATCTGACATTCGGATAGTTTGCGGCTCCAATCGCCTAGGGTAGGAAAGGGGACATTTCCGGGGGGGCGATGAGCGTGGTTGGTGGGATGATAAGGTCGTCGAGGGGGGGTTGGGAGACGGGGAGGGAGAGTGCAGGGTGTGGTGAATGAGGATGGATCGTGAACTCCGTCACGGCGATGAGGTGGGGGAAAAGGCGACTGCGACCTGGATTCGTGTGGGAAGTAGTAGTGGAATAGAAGGCCGTCGGCAGTGGTAGGGCGTCTTTGTCTTCTTGTTGTTTGAGCCGCTGTGAGTGAGGAGATTTGCATGAAGCTGGTCAAAGGTAAGCCCGGTGACGACATAGGAGAAGGTTGTGACAAAGGTGTTGTACGCATGAAGAAGACCACGTAAGGTGTAGGTAATGAGTTCTAGGGTTGGGATAGCTTTTCCGATGGAGCTCAACTGATCCGCGGTGGTTTTCAGATCCTGTATATAAGTGGACATCGACTGAGTAGTGAGACGAAGGTTGAGGAGACGTTCCCGAAGCACGAGTTCTCTAGCCATTGTGTTTTCGAGGAACCGACTACGAATGGTTGACCAAATGACATAGGCCGGGAGATTTTCATAGATGGCAAGAAGTGAGGCACGAACTGAGTGGTTGGTTTTGAGCCAGTTTGCGTAAGAGGGATTGATTATTTGGGGACCGTTGGGAGTGGGGAGGTTTGGTGATGGTGCTCGAAGTGTGTCATCGACATACATGAAGAGATCAGTGGAGATTAAATAAGATGTCATAAGAGACAACCAGAGCTGGTAGTTGTCGGGAGAGAGTTTAACAGTGACGAGATTAGTGACGGTGTGTAGAGAGGTAGTGTTGTGGGGTACAAACATATTAAAGGACACGGTGGGAGATGTGGCAGTATGATCGGGGATTATGAGAGGAGGGGGAAAATGATTGGAGTTGGGAAGAGGGAAGAGAAGTAGTGGTGCTGACAGGGAGAGATATTCCAGGTAGATTGTCGTGGGTGGGAGGCGGGATATCCACTGAGGATGAATGGTGAGCTTCGTTTGCCATGTTGAGCTGAGAACAGGGGTTGGGAAAGGAGAAAAGAGGGGGGGAGGGAGAGAAAGAAGAGTTTAAGAGTGGGGAACAGAATCGGGTTTTAGGCTCTTGATAACATGAACGAATTCGGATGAGAAAGAGAATGATCGGTTGTCATTACAGAGTGAGTTTTAGGGAGTATTTATAGATTTCAAGAAAGAAGATTAAATACAGATTAGAACGAAAACAGTCTTCAATGCTGGCTGTCGTATCCCATTGTGTCCGCCACGCTGGTGTGCAAAGATCAATGTGCAACGGTTGTGTGCTGAGGCATTAATGCAAAGATGCATGGATGAAGATCCACTAACAAAAACAAGTCGAACTGATATCGAACCCTTCCAAGTTCAAGCTCGGCTCGATAACAGAAATGCAAAGCTCGAATTCGGCTCGAGCTCGATCGAGCCTAGAAACTGAAGCTCGAGCTCAGCTCGGTTCAATTTTAGGGAACTCGAGCTCGACTTGACAGGCCCGAATATAGGTCGAGCCTAAACTTAAATGGACAACTCGAACTCGGCTCCAATATAAGCTTAGTAGGCTCGACTCGTTGGACTTGAACTCAGCTCAACAAAATAAAAAATAACAACACCCTGCAAGCGTGTTTACAAGGTAAAACGACATTTTGGGCAAGGTCGAGCCTAACATCAACGATACCATGTGTAACGACAAGCCTAGAGAGAAACGCCATCGATGATTGTGAACTCCATGGTTCGTTGATGGACATCCGGGACAGCATCGACGGCTGGCGTAGAAGCAGCTCCATCGACGGATGGCGTAGAAGCAGCACCATCAATGACAAGTGTAGAAGCAGTTCCATCGACGGATGGCGTAGAAGCAGCATCATCGACAGCCGGCGTAGAAGCAAGTACCATCTAAGGGTGTCGTCGCAGCAGTTGTTGCTGCCGTAGAAGCACTTTGACGTTGTCGCAACATGAGCACTTTGAAATTGTCGCGGACGCTAGTGTGACAATTTTAAATGTAGTAAACACGTGTTTAAATGTGTTTAGGATGACAGTTACTTAAGTTCGTGTCTATAAATAAGTCGTTCTTGCTCAATAGTAACATAACAGACAATCACTTGTACCCAAAAAGGGCATTTCAGTTGTCTTCATTTTCTCTTATCTTTTCTTCCGTCCAAGTCTTGTCCGCCCAAGTACTGTCAATGGAACGCTTTTTTTCACATTTTGTGTCTGTTCTTCATTTACTTTGAACCACATCCGTTCGTCACCGCGACGTGTTACGATTTCCGCCGTCAATAAAGCTGTTACGCACCAGATCTGAGAAAGGCCGGAGACGGCGAAACTGAGCTTGTTGAACTGCCTCACCAATGAGAAGGAGGACGCAGGAAAACGCAGGCGCACGTAGGGAAAGAGGAAAGAGGAGGCAGACGTCGAAAAGGGGAGGGTCGACGCGAAAGGGAAGGTCAACGCGGAGGGAAAGGCCGCCGCAAAGGTGAACATGAGAAACGACAAGGCGGATGTGAGGAAAGAGACGGATAAGGACGTGGTGAGACACAGGAAGTGGAGCATAAGGATGGCTGCTCTAGCCCTAACATTAGAATTTCTTTATTTAAAGTTCAAAACATTAATATTTATTATATAATATTAGGTGATCGCGAGTGATTAAATTATAAGTGTTAAGGCAGGAGCTCGACTCATTTTGTTAAAGAACGGACTCGAATTCGGCTTAAGCTCAATCATAATTGAACTTGAACGGCTCGATTGGTTTTCACTTCTGGACTAGACGATCTCCCCCGCCCAACGAACAATCCAATTGGGAGTCGAAGTTCTCCCCCCTTCAATAATCCGATCAGGAACCGGAGGAATTATTAGAATCGTACAAAAATCAACTGGTTCAGAAGATGATCTAGCATTTGTAAGAAAGCGATTCCACAGAGGGGAGGGAGGGAGAAAAATTAGGGATCACAGGGAAAGGGGAGAGGGGAGATGGTGCTGACCCAGAAGCTTCACAAAGCCTTCAAGGGCACCATCGAGAGGATCACCAGCTCCCGCACCATCTCCGCCTTCAAGGGAAAGGGCGTCCTCTGCGTCTCCGAGTTCGTCTTCTCCGGCAACAACCTCGTCTCCAAGTGCCCCACCTGGTCCTTGTCCATCCCCCTCATATTCTTCATCTGATCATTGGCTTTCTTGGCTTATTCGTCGAGATCCCAGTTTAGAAAGTCGCAAACTTCCTAAACCCTGCATCTGCACCAGGGAATCAATAATTATGAACGGCTTCTATGATGATCTTGATTTTCTGAATGCTTGTGGATTTTGATTTACATGGTTTCTTCTTTATGATAACCATGCAAACTATTTAATGGGTTGCTACTCAAAATACCCACAGTTTGCTTCTTTTAACTTCATGACGTCCCATTTGACAATTAACTTCGTGGCTAGTGCTATTGGGGCAATGATCAGGGAATCAGGTGAGCCCGGCAAGTGGAAGCGGTATCTTCCCGTGGATAAACAGTTCCTGATAACTAGAAACAGTACCTATTCTATTCCCCGCCCCTGCCACTTTTTCTATTATTTTTCTGATATGAGGAAAATAGTCTTACTACTGCTTTCCTCTGACATGTTGTAGCAATGAGAGTCCTGAGTTATCAACAGATGACTTCCTTTTGTTACTTGCACTAAGTCTTTATGCCCGCATATTTATGATGCACCATTGGTTATTTGCTTCAGTTCCTTGCTTGCTGAAGGCTGCTTGATGCACACCATAACCAGATTGAAGAAGTTATAATCAAGGAAGAAGTTGTGGCCTACAATGTGCTGGAGTGGTTTGGACCAAGTAATGCTTCATTTGAGCAAGTCTAAAACATTTTGGAGAAGTAAAGGCCTACTTAAGACAGCCCATGGAAGGACAAATTTGAAGTGTTAGAGTCTTAAATGGAGTCATTTATGAAGTTAGTGAGATGGTGGTAATGGGGAGTGTATTTAGTGCATTTAGTGCAGTTGGTCTAGAATTCTCTTCGATGTCTTTTAAAGGGTTCTATGCAGAAGAAGAAAGAGAAAGCTTTTGGGAAGTTTAAACTTGAGTTGTTTTATCTATTCTCTGTAACACTTAGCCTAGAATCTAAGTGTAGTGAGTTGAGAGTGTTCACAACTTTTCGTTCACGGTGGTGTCATCGCTGTATCCGGATTCGAGGTTGTTCTAACCAGATTTTGTTCGGGTTCTTCTTAATTTGTTTAAGTTCAAGTTTACTTTGCTTGGTGACTTTTTTTTTCCATTTTCCATTATCGGGGTGTTCAGGTGACGTTCGATTGTGGTACCCCGCTGCATAAAGCACTACAATTGGTTTTTCAATGGCTAGTGCCGGTCGTCGAGTGGCTGAACCAACCCCTACGGCGGATCCACGTACTGATGAATGCCATCTGTCCTTTATCGATTTGCCTTAACTATTCTAAAACCCTTGCTGATTAGATTACCTGGTATTGGCCATAATTCACAAGAACATTCTGTAGTCTTAGTAAGAGGGGGAAGGGTTAAGGATTTACCCGGCGTGAGATATCACATTGTTCGAGGAACCCTGGATGCTGTCGGAGTAAAGGATCGTCAACAGGGGCGTTCTATTGCGTTGCAGATTCTTATCCAAGACTTGTATCATTTGATGATACCATGTGAATCGCTAGAAACATGTGAAGTGTATGGCTAACCCAATAACGAAAGTTTCGTTTTTCCGCATCAATTGGTATTAGAGCATGAGGTTATGGCAGGAAGAGTTCCACGCGGCCTTTTTCTTGAAGAAGCACGCACTATTCATTTGGAGCGTGAAGTAGCAAATCTAAGGTGCCAACTTCGACAACTTCTCAGCGAACGTGGTACGTCGGAAGGTCATTCACATTCGTCTTCTGTTCAAGCGGAGGAGGACAACCCATTCGTGGAGATGTCCAGCGAAGAGGAAGTTCAACGGGGGGGTCTATCGACGACGTCAGCCTGCTCGTTCTTTTGGAATAAGAGTTGATATTCTGGAGTTCGAAGGGAAGATAGATCTAGAAGAAGTTCTTGATTGGCTCCACACAATCGAGAGGGTGTTCGAGTTGAGGATAGGCGTGTTAAGATGGCGGCACTCCATCTTCACAAGTACGCAAGTATGTGGTAGGAGAATCTCAATCACCAAAGGCAGCGTGAGGGTAAGGAGAAAATACGTTCATGAGAAAGAATGAAGCGAGCTTGAAGAAGCGGTTCTTACCGGAACGCTATCGTCAGGACCTTTTCCTCAAGTTAAATTCGTTGTATCAATCAACTTCAGTTTCGGAGTACACCCGCGAGTTTGAACAGCTCATGTTACAATGTGACATATCCGAGCCACAAGAACAGACCATTGCAAGATATATTAAAGGTCTCAAATCACAAATAGCATATGCGGTGGAGTTACAACATTATTGGAGCTTTGGAGATGTGTGCAGCCCTGCTCATAAGGTTGAGAAGCGGCAAGTGAAACGAGCATCACTACGGTCGGCTACTAAGGCATTTCCTCTCAGCAAAGGCGGTACATCATCTCGATCTAATCCGTTGGCAGCCAGTAAGGAGAAAGGAAAAGAAAAATTCCGACCATCCCAGGAAGCTGGAAGGGGCCGAAAATGCTTCAAATGCCAAGGTTATGGACATGTCGTAGCTGAATGTCCAACTCGAAGCACCATCACCATCAAGGAGCTGTCCGACGACGATGATGATGACGGAGCTCGGGAAGACGAACCCATATGGGATGCCGAAGAAGAATATGTCGAGGAACCGGATGAGGGAGAATTGCTTGTAGTTCGCAAGGCTCTGAATGCAAACATCGTGCCGGAGGAGGCTGACCAGCGAGAGCGCACCTTCCAAACCCGTTGCACATACAAGGGAAGGTGTGCCATGTGATTGTGGATAGTGGTAGCTGCACCAATGTAGCATCAACTACCATGGTGGAGAAGTTAAAGTTGCCTACGAATTCACACCCCTAACCTTACCAGCTTCAATGGCTAAACAAGGACAGTGACATACGGGTAACTAAACAAGTTCTCATATCCTTGTCTATTGGTCAAATCTATAGGGACACGGTGACCTGCGATGTCGTGCCAATGGACGCATGCCACTTGTTGTTGGGAAGACCTTGGCAATATGATCGACGAGCTATGCATGATGGGTATCGGAATACCTACTATATCACCATGGACTAGAAGAAGATAACGCTTCTACCATTGTTGGCACCAGCCACGTCAAGGCCATTGAAGGATGCTCAAAGTCAAATTCCGAAGCAAGTTGAGCTTATCAAGGCTGTTCGAGGCAATAAGCACATGTACGTCTTGATGATCCTCGAGGTACGCATGGAAGTAGAAGCAACTACACACCCTATAGTAAAGAGATTACTTCAGGAGTTCGATGACGTGTTTCCGAAGGAGATGCCAAGAGGACTTCCACCATTGAGGGATATCCAACATCAAATTGATCTCATTCCGGAGGTGACGCTTCCCAACAGACCAGCCTATCGCTGCAATCCCGAAGAAGCACCGGAGCAGCAACGGCAAGTGGAAGAGCTTATTCAAAAGGTGTTTGTGCGAGAAAGTCTCAGCCCATGTTCCGTTCCCGCTATCCTCGTGCCTAAGAAGGATGGTTCATGGAGAATGTCGTGCCAATGGACGCATGCCACTTGTTGTTGGGAAGACCTTGACAATATGATCGACGAGCTATGCATGATGGGTATCGGAATACCTACTCTATCACCATGGACCAGAAGAAGATAACGCTTCTACCATTGTCGACACCAGCCACGTCAAGGCCACTGAAGGATGCTCAAAGTCAAATTCCTACGCAAGTTGAGCTGATCAAGGCTGTTCGAGGCAATGAGTACATGTACGTCTTGATGATCCTCGAGGTACGCATGGAGGCAGGAGCAATTACACACCTATAGTAAATAGATTACTTCAGGAGTTTAAGGACGTGTTTCCGAAGGAGATGCCAAGAGGACTTCCACCATTGCGGGATATCCAACATCAAATTAATCTCATTATAGGGGTGATGCTTCCCAACAGACCAGCCTATTGCTGCAATCCCGAAGAAGCAACAGAGTAACAACGGCAAGTGGAAGAGCTTATTCAAAAGGGGTTTGTGCGAGAAAGTCTCAGCCCATGTTCCGTTCCTGCTATCCTCGTGCCTAAGAAGGATGGTTCATGGAGAATGTGTGTGGACAATCGCGCTATCAACAAGATCACGGTCAAATACAAGTTTCCCATTCCTTGTTTAAATGACATGCTTGATGAGCTGTTGTATGGCGCGTGTGTTTTCTCGAAGGTGGATTTGCATAGTGGATATCACCAAATTCGTATGAAAGAAGGAGATGAATGGAAGACGGCGTTCAAGACCAAGTTCGGCTTGTACGAATGGCTTGTTATGCCCTTCGGCCTCTCGAACGGGCCTAGTACTCTCATGAGAATGATGAACCAGTTGTTTCGACCTTTCCTTGGCAAGTTCGTCGTTATTTATTTTGACGACACTCTTGTGTATAGTCGTAGTGAAAATGAGCACTTGTAACATCTTTGACGGCTGTTCGCCAAGCTTCGAGAACAACACCTCTTTGCTAACGTCAACAAATGTTGACAAGAGCAAAATCGAAGCGATCCGAGACTGGTCAATTCCTAAGACCACCCATGATGTTAGAAGTTTCCACAGTCTTGCTTCATTCTACCGGCGGTTCATCAAATGCTTCATCACCATTGCCGCACCATTGACCGAATGCCTGAAGGGAACAACCTTTGAATATACAGTGGAAGCCCAGACGAGTTTCGAAAATCTCAAGAGACGACTTCGCGAGGCACCGGTTCTAGCACTTCCGAACTTCGAAAATATGTTTGGGGTGGAATGTGACGCTTCAGGGATAGGAATTGGAGAGGTCCTACTTCAAGAGGGTCAACCGATCGCCTACCTTTGAATGTACAGCGGAAGCCAGACGAGTTTTGAAAACCTCAAGAGACGACTTTGCAAGGCACCGGTTCTAGCGCTTTCGAACTTCGAAAATATGTTTGAGGTGGAGTGTGACGCTTCAGGGATAGGAATTAGAGGGGTCCGACTTCAAGAGGGTCAACAGATCACATACTTTAGTGAAAAGCTGAATGGATCGCGACTAAACTATCCAACTTACGACAAGGAGTTTTTCGCAATAGTTCGAGCATTGGAGAATTGGAGTCAGTATCTGATGCCGCGAGAGTTTGAACTTCATACAGACCACGAAGCTTTGAAGCACATAAATGGGCAGGTCAAGCTCAACAAGCGACATGCGAAATGAGTGGAGTTCCTTCAAACATTCACATTGGTGCTGAAACACAAGTCTGGAGCAATGAATATGGTTGCGGATGCTTTATCAAGGAAAATGACGTTAATCAGTATAATGGAATCTAAGTTTATTGGATTTGAGACGTTGAAAGAGCTGTATGCCACCGATGACGATTTCAAGGAGATTTACCTCGAGTGTTTGACCAAGGCAATGGAGCATTACCATCTTCTCAATGGTTTCCTATTTTGAGGTTCAAAACTATGCGTTCCTCGAAGCTCCGTTCGAGAGTTGCCGATTCGATAAGTTCATGGATGAGGAATTGCTCGCCATTTCGGAATGCAGAAGACATTTGAAATGTTGCATGAACATTTATATTGGCCAGGGATGAACAAAGCCGTCCAGGTACTGGTTCGACGGTGTAGCATTTGTCATCGAGCGAAGAGTCATATCCAGCCACAAGGCCTCTACACTCCTCTACTGATGGTAGATCATCCATGGGAGCCCGTCAGCATGGACTTCGTTCTTTGGCCACGAACACAGCGACAAAAGGACTCCATAATGGTGGTTGTTGATCGATTTTCGAAAGTGGCACATTTCATTCCTTGTAGGAAGACCAACAATGCCACTAATGTTGCGGATCTCTACTTTCGCAAAATTGTTTGGCTGCATGGTATTTCAACAACGATTGTATCTGATCGTGACGCAAAGTTCCTGAGTTACTTCTGGAAGATATTGTGGCACAAGCTTGGGACGAAACTATTCTTTAGCACCAGTTGTCACCCTCAAAATGATGGCCAAACGGAGGTAGTTAATCGAACAATGCGACCATCCTTAGGATAATGGTGTCAAAGAATCAAAAGGATTGGGACATCAAGCTTGCCCATGCTGAATTTGCATACAACCGAGCTCCTCACATCACTGCGAAAGCATCTCCCTTTGAGGTAGTTTGTGGTATTAACCCGCGGGTGCCTATTGAACTATTACCGATGCCAAGCAAGGACGCCGTGAACATGGATGCTGTAAAACGAGCCGAGGCAATGCTGAAACTCCACCAGCAGATTCGAGCAAATATTGAGAAGCAAAATGAAAGATACATGAAGAAGCGAAACAGGGACGTAAGGAATGAATCTTCCAACCTGGTGATCTAGTGTGGATTCATCTTCGCAAGGAAATGCTTTCTACAAGGCGAAAGAATAAACTCATGCCTCGAGCAGAAGGTCCTTTTCGTATGGTGGAACAGATGAACAATAACGCCTGCAAAATCGACCTCCCTGGGGAATACGGAGTTTCGAAAACTTTCAATGTTCAAGACCTGGCACCATACGAGGATGATGAAGACCCCTTATATTTGAGGACAAATCTTTTCCAACAAAGGGGGAATGATGCGCACCACAACCAGATTGAAGAAGTTACAATCAATGAGGAACTTGTGGCCTATAATGGGCTGGAGTGGATTGGACCAAATAATGCTTCATTTGGGCAAGTCTGAAGTATTTTGCAGAATTAAAGGCCCCTACTTAAGACCCAGCCCATGGAAGGACGAATTTGAAGTCTTAGAGTCTTAAATGGAGTTATTTATCAAGTTAGTGGAATGGTGGTAGTGGGAAATTGATTAAAGGGTTAGTGGGGAGTGGATTTAGTACATTTAGTGCAGTTGGTCCAGAACTCTCTTCGATGTCTTTTAAAGGGTTCTATGTAGAAGGAGGAAGAGAAAGCTTTTGGGAAGTTTAAACTTGAGTTGTTCTATCTATTCTCTGTATCACTTAGCTTAGAATCTAAGTGTGGTGACTTGAGAGTGTTCACAGCCTTTCGTTCACGGTGGTGCCATCGCTGTTGATATGGTTTTCATGATGAGTCACATAATAGGTTTGACCTGCTATGATTTTATAGAAGCTCTGTCCTCCTGCAACGATGATATGCTTCCTAGCAAAGGAAAAATATCATGAAAATATTTTCTTCATCCTCCAATGATCATTTCAGATCAAGTGACATGATTAGAAAATATTTTCATAATTAGATATTTTAATAATTAATTAATTATTGATTATCTTATTAATTCAAATGAGGAATATTCTTAGGAATATTATTTGAATCAATATTAAATAGTTATCTGAAAAGATAAATGATTGAAAGTCAAAAATAAAATATTTTTCCTAATCAAGGAAATTATTTTGTTATTTTTGTAAATTTCTATCTAACCTTCTGTAATGGATAACGTTATTTAGAATTCACTTTCAAATAAACTTTTCACATAAATTTCGTCCAGATGCAATAACAAAGTTATCTGGAACGAATTATTTTATTTTAAAAATAAATGATTGATTATTTCCATTAATAGAGGGTTGGTTGATTGATCTCGTCGAACCTTCTATAGTGCACTATCTGTGGATTAAAACATCAAAATAAAACAAAATTAATTTTGAAAGTCTCTAACGGATAAATGCACAACCATATAATCAGAATTCCTAGGTTTGAAATAAAATATTTTTTCTTTTCCGCTATAGAAGGTTGTTGACCAAATCTGGCTCCAACCGTCTATAACGCAATATCTGGAGATTGGATAATCTGATGCGAAATCAAATAGAAATTGTTTCCAATCATTTTATGCACTGTGGGAATGTATCTGGTCGTATTTTAATTTTAGAATAATAAATTTCCTTAATAACAGAAGGACAAAATCGTTGTATAAAGGAAAAGCAAAATTTCCTTAATAACAGAAGTGTGGTCAGTCTTGGCATTTCTATAACGTTGTTGTGGTGTTTTAACGTATGTGTGAGTGTGCAGGATGATTTCTCCAGGCAAGCTTTCTCGCAAGAGATGACTACAACAGGTTGAGCATTGGTGAAGCCGCTCCGGAGACGCCGGTGGTTACGGATCCGAGGGACTCGACCGGAACACTGTTCGTAACGTCGAACTGCATGCAACAGGGGCCTGGGGAAAAGGGTCGCTGGTTGGCAAGTCGGCGTACAGAGTTGGTCGGAGAGAAGGAGTCCGTTGCAAGCGTAAGGGGTGAGGAACTTACAACCTTCTATAGTTGGTTATTTGGTTGTCTGTTTGTTTGCAGCAGGTGTGTATTGGTGAAGCCACTCTGTAGGCGTCGGTAGCTGCGAATCTGAAGGACTTGGCCGGGGAAGCTATCCGTAACGCCGAGTTGACGTACAACAAATCCAAGAGAAGGTTTCCGTAGCAGGCGCAAGTGGTGAGGGACTTCAGCCTTCTGTAGACGGTTATTTTCTTTTTTTTTTCAGATTAAATTGAAAATACAAAAAGAGGAGTCCATCCGAAGACGTCCGAACACGTGGAGGAAGCGTCATCGAGTCTGATCGCATATCCACATAAGGGACAGACCGCTACTGCGTCACAGAAGGCTGAAGCTTCCAGTCAAGGTTATGTGCTCTCCGAGTCTGGTGGATTTCCTTGTGATTCGACCTAGATGCATCTGAAACTCAGCAAAAGAGTTTCTTACATTAGTTAAGTTAATCTTTTACAGCCCCGTGGTTAAAGAAATTATTTTCTTTCACCACAGAAGGTTCAAACTTCTACACTCTAATCATTACTTACAAGTTATTCGTGAAAGCAGCCAAAAGTGGACGTAGGTGTATTCACCGAACCACTATAAAGCTTGGTGTTCCAGTTTGTCTTTAAGCTTCTGTAAATCACAGAAGCTAAATCTTCCGCTGTGAGGGTTATGTGAGTTTGTCGAGAAAGTTCTATTCGAATGAAAAGACTAATTCATCCCTTCTTAGTCACAATCAAAGGGCCAACAATCGTTGTATCCGGATTCTAGGTTGTTCTAACAAGATCTTGTTCGGGTTCTTCTTAATTTGTTTAAGTTCCAGTTTCTTTGAGTGTTTTTCGCATCACTGCTTCTGTGGAGGAAGAGTACGAAGCTGGGGAGGTGAAGTTCTGCTTGATAACGACGATAACGATGGGTGGCTGGCCACCCATGGAAAGCCAAAAGGTACTGTACCGTGTTTCCCGTGCTTGATATTATTCCCCAAAAAGACCGGATTCTCGTACATTGCTTGCCTTTTAAATTCCATCCCACTCTTGAAACTAAATCGGACGAGGATATGTTTTGGTGGAGAAGAGGAAGAATATATTCCTGACAGGTTTAAAGAACGATCCTGTCAGTTTTACTTCTGCTCTAATTGTTTTGGGTTTGTCCAGTTCAGTATTGTTGTATTGGTCAAAAATCATATTCCAGGAAACGTAGAAGTTGTGCTTTCAAGTCCTTGCCAAGTTGAAAATTTTCTCTCAAAGTTGCAAAATAGCCATCATCTTAGAACAGTGTTTCCGAACCTAACTCCGAACATGTTTTGGATGTAAAATTACCGTTTTACCCTAGTTACTAAACTTATTACTAATTTACGTAACATTTTACTAATTTTCTTTGTGTTAAGTGACCCCGAGTAAATAATTTACTAACTGATTTACTGATTTTTAAGTCTAGTGACGTAAATTTTACTAAGTTTTAACCCCCGCATCCGCATTTAATTGGCTGGTGGTTTGCGTCTGTAGTTCTATGTGGAGTCCTTGCACCGGTCTTCCTGACGAGGTGTTGCTCCCGTAGGCAGAGGTAGTAGTCCAAGCTGCAGACGGTCATTCAAGGATTCTCCAATTCGTCAGCTGCTCTTCATCCCCGATTTCTCCCAGCCGGCATTCCGTCATCGTCCAAGATCTTGGGCTTTGTGGCTGCGTCCCAGATTTGCTGGTGTAGGTCGTCTTCGTCCCAGATCTTCGGCAGGAAGTCGTCTTGAACCCAGATCACATTCTGCAGGTCATCCTCCGAGATCTTCGGCTGGAGGGCATCGTCTCAGGTCTTCGGCATCGTCCCTCCTCTTCGGCCGCAGGTGGAGTTTCATGCTCATCTTCTTCAACTGTAGCTGGTCGGATAGGGGAGTGTTATTCGGCTGCAGGCAGAGTGACGGGTTGATATTCGTCCACTGCAGGTGGTCGGCCAGGTTCATCTTATTCGGAGTGTCGTGGATTTCTGGTTTGCGTCGTCGTTGGCCTGAAGAAATGGAAAGTGTATTGAACGCGGAGAAGTCAAGATTCGGTGAAGAACGTGATGTTGATTCTGCAATTATTATTCATCATCCCTAATATATTGATAACCTTTCATCATTAATGTGAATGTAGGTGAGAAGGATGTTCAGCATTTCTTCAATGTAGTCAGTGATATGAATGAAGAACAGATGTTGAATATGTCATTTTGTACTGCCGAAGAAGTTGAAGAGTTCATTAAAATGTATGCAATGGTTCATGGGTTTCAGTTCGGAAAAGAGATCGGCAGAAATTAAGAAACGGTGAATGCGTCATGAGAAAGTGGGTTTGTTTAAGGGAAGGCGAGTGTTCCGATGTCCCTGTGTTGACAGCGAGAAGTCGGGTTAGAGCATCTTTAAAGAACGGTGTCAACTGTTTCTTTAAAGCGAGAGTGGAGGTTAATGACAAGTGGAATTTGGTTGCAGTTCAGTTGGAACACAATCATGACATGGTGAGCGAACGTCTGTCATATTTCATGCGAGAAAGGCGACAAGTTTGCGACGGCGATATGACCTTTGTCCGTCGAATGCTTGACGTTGGATTTAGACAGTGTGATATTATGCGACTAGTAGTACACACATCTGGTGGCCACTCACGTGCCGGTTTCCTGATGAAGGACCTCAATAACCGGAAGCTGAAGGAAGAGCCTACTGGGGTGGCTGGTCGTTGTGATTCAGTCCTTGCCTATCTTCTGTCTAGGAGGAACAGTGACAGTGGTATGGCGTTCGAATCACATGTGGAAAATAATGAAGTGGCACGCATATTTTGGGCGGACAGTACCTCAATCACTGATTACCAATCATTCGGCGATGTCGTAGCACTGGACTCAACGTTCAAGACAAACAATTATGGAATGCAAATGGTGATCATCGTCGGTGTCAATCATCACCATCAAACTACTGTGTTTGGGTCTGCCTTAATGAGTTATGAAACCATTGCGGACTACACTTGGCTCCTACGTACTCATACACAGATCATGGGAGGCAAACATCCGCTAAGCGTGGTCACAGACGCCGACAAAGCGATGATTGCTTCTGTGAGAGAAGTATGGCCATTGTCAAGGCATAGGTTACGTCTTTGGCATTTTAGTCATAATATCAATTGTCGTGTACAGAACCCGGGTATTAGTAAATTCATTAGTACACACGTTCATTTTTTAGTAACAGTTTACTAATATTTTTCGTAAAAACATGTCAAAATTAGTAAACATTTACTAAAAACGTAGGACTTTACTAACAGTTTTACTAGCTGGAAGAGTTTTTTACTAAAAAGGACACCAGAATTAGTAAACAATTACTAATTATCGGCTTCTTTCGCACAGTAAAAAGTCGTAAATTTTATTACTTTTTTTAGTAAATTTGCACTGACCTTACTAAAACTTTTCCGTTAGTAAAAGTCAACCCAGATTTAGTTTAAAAAGTAGTAAAATTTACTAATATTTTTACTAACAATACGTTGACTTTACTAAAAAACTAACAACTTTTAGTAAAGTCAACGTATTGTTAATAAAAATATTAGTAAATTTTACTACTTTTTTACTAAATCTGAGTTGACTTTACTAACGAAAAAATTTTAGTAAAGTCAGCGCAAAATTAGTAAAATTTAACTTCAATGAACAGTAAAAAAGTAGTAAATTTTACCGGATTTTAGTAAATTTTACTACTATTTTTACTAAATTCGCGTTGACTTAGTTAGTAACGGTCAACTTTTAGTAAAATTTACTAAAAAATTTTAGTAGTAATTAGTAAAGCACGTAACCTTACGTGCACGTACCGTTAGCCGCCTCCCTTCAACCAGAGCTTGTACTTGAGGATGTCAGTCAAGATCATGCCCGGAAAATGGTGAGATTTTAGAGTGATTGGGGGCCTGCAATTCTCTTAGATTTTAAGTAGGACGTCGGATATCAAGCTGTTTCTCCACCAACCATGTCCTAGGTGATTGCCCCCCCCCCCCCCCCCCCCCAAGTGTGGTCCCAAAGATCCGTGCATGATAATATGAGATTTTGGAAAAAAGTGACATGGCTAGGTGAACACTTCTTTGTATTGTTTCTCGGGTAGGGCCAAATTTGAGAGACAGGAAAATCGAATATTTCAACTTCATAGTTCACAAATCGAAGATGTTGAGTTTGACACTGAAATCTTGGAATTCTGTGTTTCTTTTTACTTCTTTATTTGGTAGGTTGAAACTGTTGCGTGGAAGATCTAACTTGAGGTTGGCTTTCCTTTTTGGAAAAAGAAATTTTGAGTTTCCATTTTTGACTTGATTTGTAGGTAACGATTGAAGATCATCCTCACTTGCCAGGGAAGCATGCATCTGTACATCCTTGCAGACACGGTGCAGTGATGAAGAAAATCATTGATGTGTCTTAATGTCACGGGTAGTTGAACCAGAAGTTGACAAGTACTCTCCTTATTCTTCATCATTTGACTCCTTGCTGCTTTTACATTAAGCTTCTGACTTTCTAACTGGATTTGTTTCTCTTGTTCTATGGGTATTTGTTCTTATTACTAAAGCTTGTGGCCTCAGTGATTCCAACCATTGAGTATGACTTCACAATGGATTTTGACCTTGGCAGTTCCAGCAATTAAGGGGAGGATAACGTTGTGGCTGGTCAGGTCAAATGCAGGCTGAGCATGTCTGGTTCGTACGTGGGCATGGAACGTGTAGATAGGATCGAACTGGAATCATACTTGTACATGGTTGGTTTATTTGCTAAATTACGCAATGTGATTTACTGAACTGTTGATGAATGTTTCACTTAGCTGTATATTAACCAAGAAAGTTTGAAGACTTATATTGAGAAATATCACTCACGGGGGACTCTTTGGCAACTTTCCAGACGAAAGTCCAATAGTCTCATATATGGGGATATGAGGCGTTAGAAAGCACGGGAAACTCGCAAGTTTGAGTGTATCCCGGATCTGTTGTGTTTTACCCGTTCTGGGTTTTAACAGTTCAAAGCCTCTTTTACGTATTTACCACCTAAAAACAAGCTGCTGTTTGACTGGCAATGGCTTATATTTCAGCAACTGACTCCTAGATTTGTATGTAGGACTAACCCATCTAGAATTGTGGACATCTTCTTCGAAGCATCATTCTAATATTGAGAATAATGTCCAAGGAACACAGATGGTGACTAGCCGCCTCCCGTTAATCCTGTTCTATCTCCTCCTCTCCGCGGTGAGGGCAGCCGAGGACCCTAATGTGAGTTTCTCTATTGCCTCAACTTAAAATTCCTGTCCTTGCTTTCTTTGAATTTCTGTCACCGTCTCTGGCCTACAAAAAACATAGCTTGTGCATCTGTCAACATAATTAGTCTTTCTTATTATTCATCACTTCCATTGGAAATCGTAAGATTTTAGTCTTTGCCTAGTGTTTCAATGTTTCGTGGTTATATTCCGTTGCAGACGTGTGCCTACACAATCTTCGTGAAAACGGGGTCGATAATCAAGGCAGGAACAGACTCGAAGATAAGCCTTACTCTGGGGAGGAATCTGGCCAATCGGTCTGGGTTGGTGATCTGAAGTCGTGGGGCATTATGGAACCATCCCAAGAGTACTTCAAGCGAGGCAACCTGGATGTGTTTAGTGGGCGTGGGCCTTGCCTGAGCGAGTCGGTCTGTAGGCTTAACCTCACGTCGGATGGTTCAGGGCCTAACCATGGATGGTACTGCCATTACGTGGAAGTCACCTCCACCAGACTTCGTAAGAGGTGCCGCAAAGTGCTATTCGAAGTGGACCAGTGGCTTTCTACTGATATTCCACCCTTTCAGCTCAGGGCTTTGCTTGATCGCTGTGGGGCAACTGCCGATCGTAGACTTGTCGGCAGGGGCAGGGGTGTGACTAATGCTTGACAAGATGTCGGGGAATTACTGTATGGTGTATTAAGATTCTTTAGTTTGGTCTGATAACGTTTATGACTCTGGGGGGTGTTCCTTTCATGGTAATCAAGATAGAACTAATGAAAGTAGCAGCACCACACCGCCAAGGTTTATATTGTCTTATGATTTTGGCGACATACAAAACACAAGTTTTAAGCGACACACCAGATGGCATAAACAAAACAACCGCCATATTCATTACAGATAAGCCTCTGATCCTCAGGGAAAAAAAGTGAGACGGCTCCAGGCCTGCGGAACAGTTTATGTACATCACAGTGAGTACAGGTCATGTCGGCAGATGGTAAATCAGCCTCGCCGGGCTCGTGCAACAGCTACAACCATTAAAACGAATATAGATAGAAGAAATGACGCCCGCAGCTTTTCTTCGAAAGAGTACAAGGATTTTGCCTGCCCATCCCCTCCAACAGGATGGATCATTTGTCCAACAATTTTCGAAATGTTCTCAATCATTTGCAGCAGCTTCACTCTTGTATTGTCAAAGAACCACAGTAAAGCATTCATAAAAGGATTTGATTTGGCAGTGCTTCTATCTGGAGAATCCGTTGTGTTATTGGGAAATAGAGTCCCTTCAGCTGCTTCGAGTACAGAATTCTCTGCAAAAGAACAATAGCATGGATCAAATTTCCTCAAATTTTATGGGTAATGGTCTAGGGCCTCTTCCTCTGCCCAGGAATTCACACCAGAATATGCAATGTCTCCAATGTTTTTGAATAATAAACCAATAAATCACAAGAAACAGAATAATGAACATATCCAAAGAGAATATCACGCAAATGCACATATACTGAGAAGAAACTGTGGTACAAGGAAGCAGCTGGCGGCTCCAGCATCGGTCAATTACAAACCTTGTTTGTACGACTCCCTGAGCTCTTTTACCACTTCATTGTTTAAGACGGCTTCCCAAATGGCTTTATCAGAGGACAGGGACATCACCATTTTCTGAGTGATGGTAGATTAAATCCATTAGAGATTACAAAACATAATATAAGTACAGAATACTATCTTCACAAGTTACAAAAACAGCAGTGAAAGCCATGTCATGATCAGATCAAGGTTCTTTGAATCAAAATATATAAGGAGACAGTTATTTCAGAAAGGTGCCACTTGCAGCAGAGGAAAACATCACCTGGACAGATGGCTCGTTCCGCAGCATATCAAATGCATCAAAAACCCTTTCGGTTCCATAATTCTGAATGGCTCCGGTTGGCAAAGCATGGTCCTCCTTAAAGTCATTCTGGTCAACCTCGGACGCTCTGTCAGGAGGAAAACCAAGTACGAGCACAGATGACACGTCATTCTGCAGAGGAAAGCCCTGTCCGTCCCAAACGTGAGGGTAGTAGCTGGGGTCAAAAGCCCTAAAACACAGTCATCTCGTCAGCCGGGCAATTAGCTCAAAAGCGAGTAAGAACTAAAGCAACGAGTGGCACCGGCCGAACAAGGACAACCGTCAGGCCTCTCATATATACGTTCGGGAAAACCTGACAGGCGGGGAAGTAAAAGGGGCACGACAAGCCAGCGCCGAGAAACTTACTTCTGGACAGCAAGAACGGCGCTCTCGACCTCATCCTTGGAAGGAACATCGCCAAGAACGAAGTCATCAAAATAGTAACCGTCATCAGGATCCTCACCCTCAAAACCATCCACACACACCCAGTCACCGTCACAACCAGTATCGGGATCAGAAGTGTTGGTAGGGAAAACCCCGACAGCCCTGGAAGCAGGATTAGGAGGAGAGATGAAGGCGTTGGCGGATTTGGTACACAAGGAAAGCGGGTGAGGGGGAGACTGAGGAGAAGCGAGGTTCTTGCGGTGGTGGTGGGTCTTCCTCCCGGAAGGGCTAGAGGGGGCAGACGAAACGCCCGTCCTGGAAGAAGAAGAGAGTGTTCTTCTTCCCATGGCCCTTGATAGGTTCCATCCTCCTCCTCTGCCGATCGGTCCTCCCCCCATTTTTCCTTCCTAAATTCTTCCGACCGAGATGGTTTCCTCCTCCTCCTGCCTTATTCTTACAATATTGATTTTTCTCGCAATAAATTAAGCAAATTATCGAGAGAAAATTTCAAAAAATATCTATCGTAAACTGTTTTTTTCGATTTATCATATCATTTACGTAATATATTCACATATTCTAAACTTACTTCTCGTCCGACTAACGGAGGTTGACGTGACGCTGACATGGCACTAACGTCGGCAGTCCCGCCGTTAAAAAAAAAATCGCCCAAATTAACCCTAAATCCCAAATCGGGCACTCTTCCTCCTCAGTCCTCTTACTCCTCCAAATTGCTCCATTCTCCTCAATCAGTCCGTTTACAGAACACAACCATCAGTCCTCTCCCTACTCCGCCTCGCAATCCCGCCAGCCCTCTTTCTCTTCCCCTGCCTCTTCCAAAATTCCCGACCTCTCTACGCCAGTCATCTTCCTCCTCCGCCCCGCAATCCCGTCAGCCATCTTCCTCTTCCTAGCCATCTTCTTCTTCCTCGACCTCTCCACCCCGGTCATCTTCCTCCTCCACCCCGCAATCCGCCAGCCATCTTCCTACTCCCAGCCCTCTTCCTCTTCCCCGACCTCTCCACCTCGCTCCTCTTCCTCCTCAGTCCTGTTCCTCCAAAGCCGACCTCCGCTCTCCAATCCCGCCAACGCTCTCCCCTCACCCCCGACTTACCCACTGACCCAGTATCCCCGACCTTCAACGATACCCACCGACACACCATCCCCACCGACCCACCTTCCCCAACCCACCACCCACAGTCCCATTCGGTGAGGTTGTGTGGTCTGAGTTGCCGTTAGGTAATGGAGGAATGTTGTGGCGATTTGATTCTACATGTGGGCTGTAAGCTTAGTTTGAGGGGTAGGGTAAGTTATGTTGGTGGAAAAACTTAAAGAATAGAGAATGTTGACGTAGATAGAATCGGATGCTTTATAGTGACGAATTTTGTCAGTAGGGTTGGATACGATCCCACCAGGATGTGGTTTGATAGGCCTGGAAAGAGTTTGACTAAAGGTTTGATAGATATTTATAGTGATTCCGAAGTAGCTGAATTGGTAAAACTGTTAGTGGAGGCGAAATCAATCGATATATATGTTGAAGGTGACGAATGCAATGATATTGATCCTGAGGAATAAGAGGCTGAGCTGGAAAGGGATGATGATTCGGTTGAAGGCTGCCCAAAAGAGTCTGTCCTTGGCACTCCCGTGGAAATTGAGGCTGTGGAATCGGAGTATCAAAGTTCAGAAGCCGAACATGGAGGCATTGACAAGCCTCCAATAGCAGGCTTGAACTTCAGGAATACAAGAAAGCTCAATAACAGGCCCGAGCATGGAGGCATCGACAATTGGGAATTGGTTTACTTGATTGTTGAATGGGATTTGGTTGAGTTGACTTGTATTAGATTGTGTAAACTGATTGTTGTCTAATTTGTGTAAATAGTTTGTTGTCCAGTTTGTATCTCTCGATTGTCTAGATTGCATGAAACAGATTATATAAACTGTGTCTAGTTTTGGACAGTTTGTTGTTTATTTTTGTATGTCCGGTTTTGGATGTTGCTTACCAGTTTGTATGTCCGGTTTTTTACGGTTTGTATGTATAGTTTGTATGTCCACTTTTTTACAGTTTGTATGTCCAGTTTTGGACAGATTTTTACTTGCCAGTTTGTTTTCCAAATTGTCTAGGTTTTTGCAATTCCAGACTTCTAACAACAAAATCCACATTGTTGCTTACACTCAGATTGTTGCAAATTCCAACAACAACAACCAACATCGGATTGATGCAATTACAGATGCTCACACTATGGTCTTCTACTCTGTCATAAAACAAAATCCAACAACAAAGATAACAAAGATAAAAAATATACCAGACACAATTATATATCTAATAATCTCCAATCTCGCTTCAATCTTAATCAGTTGCATCTCGACCTTCGTAATTCTTTCCTCGAATGCATGGTTAACCAAGTCTTCCTTCCTTGAATGTGATCTTGCATTTTCAGATTCCAACCACATAAAAAATCCACAACCTCCATCATCTTCTTTGTAACGAGGACAACCCACATACATTCTACCTTTGTTCTTCTCTGTTTTTGCTACTTTAGGATGACAAACAATCCCGCATTTGCAGTGAACCCAAGACTGTATGTTCTCATGGCTGTCGACACTGCTCGAGAACTCCTTCAAGTTTTTCCGTTTAATAGACATGATCCACCTTCAGATCCCTTCATGAAAGCCATAATAAAGAAATCAACTACTTAAAAAACTAAAAAAACGAACTACTTAAAAGAACAAAAACAAACGAAACCATAATCAACTAAAAGAAATCATCTATCTAAAAAAACGAAACCATAATCTCAACTCTTGACAAACCACCAACACAACGCAAACACTAGCAGCTATGAAAGCAGCAATTTCTCCTCCTCGACATGGAGAACTCCGTGGATGTAATCACTCTAAAAGCCCACTCACTCCTACTTGCACCTGGAGCAAGATTTCGATCTATGTTTCTCAGAAGTTGAACAATCCAGAAACCACCAACCACACCAGAATACTAAAGCTCAACCAGGCCAAAGCTCTGCTCTCTAAATGGGAATAAGACAACCCACAAGGAGCTCAAGCAAACACAAAACTACTCCGCACCTGAAACAAGCCAAGCAGCCTCAAGAACTCAAACCGGGTCTAACCCGAAATCCAACCCCAGACTCAAAAGGTGCAAACTTTCAGCAGAAACAAGCAAGTAAACCAAAATGGGTAAACAAAAAAAAATCCCACACCTCGCGAATTAGGGGTGGGTCGGTAGAGAGGTCGGGGATGGTGGGTCGGTGGAGAGGTCCGGGATGGTGAGACGATGGAAAGGTCGGAGATGGTGGAAGAGGCAGGGGAAGAAGAAGAGGTCTCGCGGGAATCGGCAGCAGTGGAGGAGGAAGAGGACCGATGGGTAGAGTAAATTGGAGGAGGAAGAGGACAGAAGCGGAAGAGTGCCCGATTTGGGGTTTATGATTAATTTGGGCGATTTTTTTTTTTACGGCGGGGCGACTGACGGCGTTAGTGCTATGTCAGCGCCACGTCAACCTCCGTTAGTCGGATGACTGACGAAGGATAGATAAGAAGTAATGGAGTAAGTTTATGATGTATGAATATATTATGTAAATGATAGGATAAATCGGAAAAACGGTATAGTTTAGGTTAAATCTGATAATTTGACCTTTAGAATATTGTTTAAAATTTTTGAGATTATTTCCTTATATATAAAATTCAACCATTCTCATTTTACCCTACTTCATTTTGACATTATTTCTCGAAAAATATGGATACTGGGATACTGGGATGAGTCTTAGAACGTATTGTCTTAGTTACCGAATGTCATTCAAACTACAAATCCTGGAACTAGAGTTGAATGACTTTATGACAACCCATGTTTTGCAGAAGACATGCCAAATTTGATAAAGCTTTCTAGTCATTTGGTCCATGCATCAATCCATCTGTGCATTGTCCAGTGATAAGCATTGATGGAACATTTCTTATTAGTAAGCATAAGTACAAAATATTAATTGCATGCGTTGTTGATGGAGATAATCATATTCTGCCTTTGGTTTTTACTATTGTTGATGAGGAAACTATGGATTCTTGGACTTGGTTTTGCATTGCTTGAAAATGCATATAATTAGTCAATCAGGGCATGAATAGATATGTATAATATCATATCGAGCCAGATGGATAAGATCTGGCTCTAGAATATGCGGAACTGGGGTTGCATCCTCCATATGCTCTTTGGTGTTTCTGTATTTGTCATGTAGCCAACAATTTGAAAACTACCATTAAATCTAAAACATCCAAGCGACTATGTTACAAAGTAGCATTCAGTCCAAAAGTATGAAAAATGCAAAAGTTCATGAGGGATATGCAAGTAATTACTAATGATGTGTTTCGATATTTAATGGATATACAGGTACAACAATGGACTAAAGCAGAAGATGGAGGACATCGATTTGGTGTCATAGCGACTAATATGAATGAAAGTAATAATTAATATTGACGAGTACTAGGCGATTACCTGTTGCGGCTCTTGTCCGAAAGACATTCTACAATTGTATAGAGTATTTCGAATAGCATAGATTGAGGCCATGCAACTGGTTCTAGAAATGAGATACATACGAAGTGCGTAACAGACTTCCTTGTAAAGGCTCATATTTTTGGTAATCAACACTTTGCCAGTCGTGGAATTTGGCTCATCTTATGTTTCTACTATTATTAGACGACTTACACGCAGTCAGTGGATATAGTTGGGGTAGTACATGCCTAGATTGGATTTATCATCAGCTATGTTTGGCAATGAATTGAGAAGTTTATGACATATCAAGCCCCATTAGTCTTCTTCAGGTGTAAGCATGTGATAGATTTCCTTATGTTGCGCCCGTAAGACGACATGATGTGATACCTCTTGATTCTCCTTTGGCTACTCGATGGAGTGTGGAATTCAATGTTATTAGATCTACCACACATATTGTATCTCATTATCGCGTATATTTCGATTTACAAAAGCAAAGTGAGGTAAGAATTCTACTTATTGAATATCGTTGTTAAATATTGTGTCTCGTACAAAATTCTATAAGTTAATACTTTTTGTGTCTCGTACAAAATATTGTCTCGTACACATATTGTATCTCATTAATTCTGCCACTAACTAGATGTATATCCTAACTAATTCATTTACCATTAATCCCTCTCGCATTCGTAAACACTAACACGTGAATGTGCACCATAATTTTTTTAAAGAAAGAGCGACGATATACAACAAAATTTAAAAACAATACATTAATAACAACACTCAATATTTCATTAAAAATCAATAAAACTTAACCTACAAAACACTAATCTAACATATCTAAAAACCAAAACAATCCGAGGATTGTACCTAAGTGCAATTTGTATGAAAAAAATTAAGAAATACGGTTCGAATTTTCAAAATTACATGAAAACCGCTCCTTAGTTGTTGTCTTAAATATTGACTTTGAATTTACAAAGAAGTCACTGTTTGGGACAACGATTTAGGCTAAATGAACAAAGTCACTATCTTAAACAATAATTTAGGGTGACTCGGAGATTTTTTGAACTTTTTTGGTGTTGGACCAAAGTCGTTGTTTGAAAAAACAACTATCCTTAAAGATATTGTTTCAGTGACTTTTGGGAGCACCAAAAAATTCTCAAGTCTTCCAAAGTCGCTGTTTGGGATAATGACTTTGCTTATTTTAGCCTAAGTCTTGTATAAATAATGATTTTTTTTTAATTCAAAGTCGATGTTTGAGACAATGATTCGGGGATGATATATAGGTAATTTTGAAAACTCAAACCGTGTTTCATAAATTTTTTTCCCAACTAACCGTATGGAAGTACAAACCTCAAATTATCCTACTTGACCCGAACATTACACAACCATAAATAAATCATAAACTACTCGAACTAATCTTTAAAAATCGAATTCAAACCTTAAAATAATATACACAACAGTGTAACACTATCCAACTATCAACAACACCAAAAATCACAAAATCACACGCGATCGAGGATGGAAGTCGGATTCGGGAAGAGGAAGGGAGGTCGGTCAGTCAGTCAAAATCAGGGATGGCGTTGGATTCGGGAGAGGAAAGACGGAGAGAGGGAGGTTGGAATTGGGGATAAGGGTCAGAATCGGGAATCAGAAAGAGGAAGAGAAGCAGGTCATAATCGAACATTGGTGTAGTTAGGGTTTCGTGTTGGGACTGCAGAAGGAATGAAAGAAGGAATTTGTTAAGGATTGAGTCAAATAGAAGGGGTCGATCATTGTATGAGCCGCTAATTATTTGAGTATTATGAGCCCAATTAGTTACTATTTATTTTCTAGGGCAAACATTGTCTAGGGTTTTCAATTTTTTGGAAGGAATAGTTTTCAGCCTCTTTGCTTGGTTTTCGACCTTTTTAGCTTGGAGCAGAATTTGGTCTGCGGTTCGATAGGTTAATTGAATCTAACCCTAACAATTGAATGAATAGTTTCCGATCTCTTGGCTTGGTTTTCAGCCTTCTTGGCTTGGAGAAGAATTTGGTCTACTATTCGTTATGGTTAATTGACTCGACTCTAACCTTAACAATTGGTCCAACCTGCCGAATTTATGACGATGACGAATTACACTACCAGAATTTCAGAGTTGGAGGCAAGAATGGTGGAGTTTAATAATAGATTCTTAACAATTGAAGAGCAACTGGGCACCCTAAAGGATGACACCGACCGACAATTCTAAGAAATCGTTCGAGATATCGCTGTAATACAATAGGCACTCCCACTGTCGAGGACGGTGCTACCAAGCCATATCCCTGCGTCTATTGAGGCGGACGATGTTGTTCCCTCTCCACCGATCGTTGCCCCTACGCCTACCATGGTGAATATTGTTCTCCACCCATCGGTCATTGCCTCATCCAATCATCCGTCGGGTTTAGGGTCTTTTGACAATCGGGGGAGGAAGGAGGAGGAGAAGAGAATTCGAAGCAAGTCATTAACATGGCCTTCTTGAACAAAGTTGGTTTTGGTGGAGAAGGAAATTACAACAAAGGTATAAGTGGGTTTGGAGGCAATTATTACATTCAGCCTTGATGACAAAGTGGTTGTTAAGGGGGCACGAGTTGTTACGGACCAAGTCGAAGAGCGAGCATTGTGTGGGCCACTGTGGTTGATTTATAATTTATTTAGTTAGGCAAAATATCGGATTTTGGCCTTAATTATCGGGCTATTTTCATCTGCGGCCACAACTTTATTTTTTTTTATTTATGGTCATAACTATTACACTGATTTTGTTTATGGCCTCGACGTAACGCCGTTGGTGAATCTTACCTACGTGGACTAACGGCTGAACTCGTCGCAACAAACGTGGTCATCCTGTCTTTTAGAAAAAAGACAAAATATCGGATTTTGGCCCCAATTATCGGGCTATTTTCATCTGCGACCCCGACTTTATGGCCATAACTATGACTTTATTTTAGAATTGCCACGTAGGATGGCCACGTTCACACACTCCTTCAGCCGTTAGTCCATGTAGGCAATGACGTTACGAGCGGCCACAAAATAAAACGAAGTCATAGTTATGGCCACAAATAAAAAAATAAAATTGTGGACACATATGAAAATGTGCCGATAATTGGGGCCAAATTTCGATATTTTGCCTACAAAAATCGGGTTTTATTTATGCCCGTTCTTCCCTTCCGCCTTTCCCTTCTTCCCTTCCCTTTCGTTTCCTTCCGTTCTTTCCTTCCGCCCGCCAAGCCTAAATCTTATCTAATGCCCCATACCCACGCTTTACCCCGGAGATCCCATCCGAATGCTGGATGAGTTGAGGAAAGATGTCCAAGAACCAGGCAACTCTCTCCCACACCTTCAAGTATTTATTGGGTGAGTCCATCCACCCTATAATTTTTTCCGGGTCTCTCTGTCTTTCTTTCTCCCATTGAACCGAACACCCGCTCCCCTTGGGATTGTGTTTCAGCGACCCAGTTTCTGTCAAGAGGAATACCCTTTGTGTTTAATACCTGGGTAGTCCGGAATCTCACGGCTGAGGACTACGCGGTAAAAAGCTCTTTCTTCTCTACCTTTGCCTCGTCGCTTCCTCTTTTATGTTCTATCCATCGATGGTGATCGACTATCTTCCTTCTTTCACTATGCGCTTTATGACCGTAAAAAGATGTGTAAAATTAAAAAGGTCTCGTCTTAATTACCCCCCATGATCCTCCTGACATGCTTGCTTCCTGTATTATTTGTCAGATGTGAGACTTTACCCGATCGACAGGATTTATCTATTCTACACCAAGACAATTCGCCCTTTCTCTGACTGGAGCTTTTCTAGTCAGCTTTATGCAGTGAAATTCCATCTGCTCGTCACTTGCATCCTGTTCATTAGTCGGGAGGGGTTTCGCCGAGCATGCTTGCGAGCAGACATCCAATGGTCAATATTTCTATTCTTTTCTACTCGGTGATGATCGGAAAAGGACTTTCTAAGATGGGTGTCAGAAATATTTTGGCATTTGAATGAGTCTCTAGAAACAGTTAATAAATTGCATGTGGCAAGATTAGGCTTTAATACTCTTCTCCATTAACATTCACCTGTTAATTCTTTTTTTTTTGGCATCACTCTCAGGATTTCGTGTTTTTCTTTTATGCTTCGAGTGTGACTTTATCATTCGTTTCAGTGACGGTGCTTCAGCAGGAGAAAATGCTGGAATGCTACTGAAAGTTGCTTGGGTGACGCTACCGCTTGGCCTTGCTGTCACAGCAATAACATGCTTGCTGTTCTTCTGGTGGCAGGACCTGAGTCTTTCAAATCCCTTTGGGCAGGCCATTGTCATTAATGGTAACCTGCTTTGCTGAACGGAATCTGATTAACTATTTCATTTTATATCATAAATGTTTGGTTCATGGGATACCCTTTGACTGCCCCTGATCCTTTCTTTACTTCACTGTGTTGACATTGGAAATCTTATTCCATCATGCTATATCTCAGTTTCATTTGGAATCTGTAGTTACGTAAAAGCATTGTATTGCCTGATAGCATTCACATGTCTATGTCCAGGATATGCATGTGTCTTGGAACTTTTGGCTGAGCCATTCTATATTCTCTCCCAAAACCTGCTATTACTTAAATTAAGGATGGTGGTGGAGACTGCGGCCACATTTTCACGGTGCATCACATTGTACATTCTCATTGTTGAGCAAACTAGAATGGTAACAGTTATGAATTATAGTTTTTCATGGACATTGTGAAAGTTGTGAAAGTTTTTTGGGCTTACACAGTTGCATTTATTGTTATTGAATTTTTCAGGAAAAAGGGATTGTTTTCTCATTATCCCAAGCAGCATACGGTGCTTCCTTGTTCTCAGGCTACTGGGGGTATTTCCTTATTTTTCATCATTTTAGAAGTTCAGAGCTTTTTCCTTTCAGGTATCGGTCACTGCTTCTCGGATCTTACGTCAAATATATCATGTCGTATAAGTCATGGAGTAGATTTAGGCTATCCACTTTTTATGTCAATTAGATAAGCTGATTTCATACCAATGGCCGATACTAAGTAAGCAACATTGATATGACTGTCTGCAGAGTGGGAGGTCTAATGAATTATGATAAGCAGCTTTCCAGCATGTGTATGCTGTTTACATTTCAATCCTTCCGCAAGTTGATCCTTCAAGAAGGAGAGAAGATAATTCTTGTCTGGATGGATACCCCGTATAATCAAGCTGTGTATGGACTAGTTGACAAGCTGGGCAAGGTTATCAAAACCTCGATTGAAGCCTTTTATCGTGTAACTTAATGTTTCTTTGCTTAAAGTTTGCCTGTGTCTTGAGTTTGTTAATTCAGTAAATGGCAGGAAGCCTGGTGGTGAGAATGGTCTTCATGCCTTTTGAAGAAAGTTCTTACACGACTTTTGCAAGGGTTGCTTCAGGTTAATATCGTTCCACACATGCTTTCATTTTTTGCCTGGCCATTTGTTTCTTTGGATGATTACGTGTACTAGGTGTTAAGCCGATTAATTTGAAGTTAATAGCATAAGATGCCTTTTGTCTTTTCAACCCTCAATTTGAATTTCTCTACAGGGAAAAACTCAGATAGCAAACGGAAGTTAGGAGAGTGTCTGACAGAGGCCCTCAAACTTGTTGCTCTCATCGGTGCGATTATTTAAGCCATGCTCTGAATAAATGGGTGTGAGACAAATTTAGAACACATTTATTGCGGATGAGCTTTGCCTGCAGCATGGAAATATATTTTGTGGTTGAGTAACTAAAGTCGCTTCCATTATGCATTAGCTATATCAGTTCTTCGAATGGGTTTTTTCCCCATGGCCTTGTGATGGAATAGCGTAGTGGAAATAGGAGAAATCACAGAAAAAAAGAGGAGAAAACGAATAGGGTTGAAGGGAATGATACGAGAATTCTAGTTTTCGTAAGAGAACCTCAAGAAATTCTTAAAATCAGATAATAGGGTAAAAATAACAATGGTCCTCCTTATTTATACTAGCAAAGGAATCTAATGTGATATTCCTAAAATGACCTTAATATTATAAAATCTAAAAATAGTAATATGCTCCTGCATCACCTTGTCTATAATTTGTCCAATTATTACCTTTGTTATAGGCCTTCTATTTATTGCTTTTGGACCAAGCTACGCGTACTCACTCTTGAGATTGTTATATGGATGAACATGGAGTGATGGAGAAGCACCTAATGTCCTCCGCTATTACTGTATTTACATCCTTTTCTTAGCATTGAATGGTAAGTGACTGAAATACACATAAATTATTAGTCCAACACATATTTCCATGGGCGTTCATCTCTTCTTTATTTGTGTCATAGGGACAGCGGAGGCATTTTTACATGCAGTTGCAGATGAAAGTCAGATTAGACGGTCGAATGACTCGCTGCTTGTTTTCTCATCAATTTACATTGTGCTGAATGTGTTATTAATCCGGTCTACTGGTGCAGTTGGATTAATTCAAATTCCCTAAGTATTTATATGCAACTACGTATTGGTCTTCCTTTTGTTTGTCTACTCGTGGTAAAGCCCGGTGTGACATGTGCATTTGTTATGTGAAATATTGAACATCCTATGCTTTCGTCGTTGGAAATTTCATCTATTTTTCTCCCATGGGAATTACTTGTGATAGAAAGTTATGGACATGAAGTGCAATTGTTTTTCACCTAATTAAGAAAAGCTCACTTTCTCTTGCAAATTAAGACCGGAGCTTTTTTAGGGTATGCAGCAGTAGGCTTTCCGTAAAAAAAAGGTTTTCTTAAAATGACCGTGGCCTGGCTTATCTTTGAAGTTACTTTAGATTGCTTATTTCCTTAACCATCTCTAGACATGCTTTTGAGGATAGCTTATTCTCTGGCATTCATCAAAAGCTATTTCCAGGTGTGTGGGATCATACAGTGACTTCTGTTTTCCCTCCATGCAAAGTTTATTGACAGTCTTAAATGTGTGGTGCCTTCTGTTGTTGTGCAGGATTCTTCGTTCTCTTTAATGCAGAGATGCGTCCCTTCTGGTTCATCAGTTTTGTTGCTGGCAGGTGTTGTCACGTTAATTTCCGAGAAACTTATCTTGGATAAAGAGAAGTTTTGGCCGACATTCTTGATTCATCTCACAGTTGGACTATCTTGCTTCTGCATATCACTCCTTGTTATGTAAGTGTCCCTTCCTGGCTGATCCATATCTCCGTCTCCGAGCCATCATCTCCCATTTATAGTTATCTTTTCTTTCGTTTAAGATTGACAGGTTTTCTCTTCCAAAAGGCATTTTATGTTTTAGTTTGATGATGGTATATCAAGCGGCTTTCTTATAGTTATATGCTCTTCTTATTAGTGTGTGATGTTTGTGTTTGTCAGCTATCGCCGTGAGAAGCCATTCATAAACAGAGTTGTCCGTTTTCGCGATCATGGTGACTAAGGGTTTGACAATATCATAGCCAGTTTTGGAGGTAATTGAGGTTTATTTTTTGGTTTGTCTGAATTTTGATTATTGATTTCTCTGTCCAAAGATCTTCAGGGGAAAGATTTTTTTTTCTGAAGGAGTTATACAGACTGGCGTATGATAATGGATGCTTGCTCATGTCAGGGTTCTTAGGGGAAGGCAATTTTATCTTGTGGAACAGTAGTTGTGAGATGGTCCAGGCACAAAAGATTGTGGTTAAGGCAATTGATAGAATACTGATGAATCTTTGCCATTACCTAGTGGAGTCACTTGAATGGAATAATTCAGATGCTACTTTGCTTCGCACCAGGCACTTGCCGTAGGCCTGACAATGTATGCCTATATATCTTCTTGAATGAATCTCGAACAAAGCAGAGCATCGCAGCAAAAAGTGCCAACATCACCCGAAGTTTGATTTTGTGGCAGAAAGCTCCTGTTTAATAAGGCAGTGCTTTAGGGACGATCAGATGTTGGAAATACTGCAGGCAGTTGGGAAGGTTGACGGTCTTTGTTGCTTTCATGATAGTGGTGAATGGGCATGACTTGTCTGTCATCATTGCTGCTATGTGTTCCCTGGAATAGGTCTTTCTAGATACTGTTGTCCTTTCAAACCTAAGCAAAGGGCCTTCAGGGATATCACTTAAGATTCTATTGGCAAGGCATATGCTACCGCTTTAAGTTTTGTTAAACAAATGTTCGATCATGGACAGCTAGGCGTTCGCCAAATCCAACTCTACTACACCCTGTCACCAATTGTTTGTTCTGCTGTGTAATGTGCCATGCACGAGCGAACAGCGGATCCTTCAATGAAGGTTGATCCCAAGTCAGATATTCGCTGCCTTGGCAACACACTGGAGTAAACCAGAAACTGCAGAAAACCGATGTCAAACAACTATTACCTATTGTTTACTCGAAGGTTGTCAGCATTGGTAAGCAACTATCTGGGAATGCTTCATCTCGTCTTTGAGTTTCTGCATATAGCTTCAGTTACCTTTAGCTTTAATGTGCATATAGCTTCAGTTACCTTTAGCTTTAATCTGCATAAGACTGGTTAATGACTCGGATTGTAAGATTAAGGTCACACACCCTCTACCTTTTAACCCTCCTCCGTTTCTTCGAAGCTTCAATAGCGTGCACTCTCAAACTCTCTTCCCTTGCCTACATACCCTCCAAAGAAAAACTTAAGGAAATCAAGTTGTGTTGGCTATCAGTTTCATTCCTTGAAATATTGAGGCCGATGAACAACAGGTAAAGGAGAGAAAGAGGCAGCAGAAAAGAAAAAGGCCAACTTCACCTGTAAAGTGAGAGTGAAGGATACCATCTGTTCAAGGACTTCTTTAGTTGTCGGAGGGCGTGCACAAGCTCCCTTACACGTCAACTAATTGCTTTGCCAGGCAAATTTGCCAAAAGGTGATGTTTTTATGGGTGCAAATGCATTGCTTAGTACAGAAGAATGACATGGACCTCTGAGAAAGTATTCCAGATCGTCAAAGACAGGGTATCCATTACATCCACGGCCGGCCATCTTCATTGCTTCCAAAAGATACCCCATCTTCCCCTGCATAAAAGACTGGCAATTGGTGCTCAAGTTAGTTAGAGGAGAGGAACCAAGGACCAGAAATAAGTAGGAATTCACATTGGCATCTTCTAGCGGAAGTAGAAGCAAGAGAGCTTGGAGTTTCCTGATAAGCCTGGAGACACTAGCTCGCCATGTCTCTGCTCTAACACTGTCCATTCACGGAGCATCTCCATCATACGAATAGCTATTGTCTTAACTTTTATATCATGTCGAAGCCTTTTTGCTTCAATACACTTACCCCTGCGACAGAGCCTCTTGCTATGGTGATGTTAAGCCCCACAGCCAACAGCCTCTCCTGTGCCAGCCCAAACTTGATGGAATCAATAGATTCCAGCCTCTGGATGGAATCAATAGATTGCTCGCGCTCGGGCATTGATGAACCTCCATTGAACCAGCCTGTTATTGAGAATGGCGGAACTTGTGGAACTCCAATGTTAACATTGATCCCGCCATTTTATCGGCCGTCCTGGAGGGCCTTGCTCTTGAAGAAGTCGATCTGGAGGGGATAGGAGCGTAGGACCTTGGAGCAGGTACGAAGTTGGTTTGTAGGGTGTCGGAGGAGGGAGCACTGCTTCTGCTAAGGAGGAGGCATGGTTGACGGGGCACAGTGTGATGGATGACAAGTAGTAGTAGTAGTTGTAGGAGTAATAATAATACGTTGTAATGGGAGCAGTGCAGACCGAAGGGAAGAAGGTGCCATTACAACTTTTTAACTTTTTATTAAATCTTTATTTAGATATTATGGTCTTTAATAGTAAAAAAAACAACCATCACACGTACGTTCTGATTCATCTCAAGAAAAAAACACAAGCCGATACGGTCAAAGAGACTCACGGTCGCATGGTTTAAGAGGGGAGAAGAGCCACGTCCAATCAAAACTAAGCTCGTAAGATAAAAGAAGAATGGTCAAACACGCTCACCCACCGGATGTTAATGCTGTGATTAAACTCAAAAACTCTCTATCCCACACACACCTGCAAATGCCAAATGAAACCATCCATCCTATCCCACCCCATACAACTAACTAACCTCGTCAGTCACCTCCCGAACATTTTTAGTTCTCAGATGTGTACCTATCAATGGTGACTCATTATCATCATGTCCAGGAACTGGAATGCTCATGTCATCCTCCTCCTCCTCCTCCTCCTCCTCCTCCTCTCCCCCATGCATTGCCCCGACCTGGTCTCCCCGTTGCTGTCTCTACTCCCTGGTAGCTCATTCAGGTCTATCATACTAATCTCACGTTGCTCGATTGACGCACCGCCTGCGCTAGAGTTGGGATTGGGACCATTATCTGATGGTTGCACGTGAACCTTCTTGTGCCCTCCCAATGCTTGTCCCGACCCGAACACCTTGTCGCAGTAGGGACATTTAAATACCTTGTCGTTGCCATTGCTGTTGCAGGCAGACCAGTAGTAGTTCTCATCTCCTCCATATTCCAATACGGCGTCGTCCTTTCGATGTGGCTTGACCTTCTTGTGGCCCGCCCTGTGCCCGCCAAGAGCCTGATAAGAGCCGAACACCTTGTTGCATGTCTCGCACTCGAACCTTCCCTTGCTCCCGGCCCGTTCCCGAATCCGACCGATCATCTCATCGTCCGACTCCCCAGCTTTGCTCTCTGCGTTCGGCCAGGCATCCCTCGACAGCATCATGAGACACTTAGCGCCCTCCTCGTCCAAGAAAGTAACGTCGGAAACCAAGCTGCCCTGTCCGGATTCAGCAGGGGACTCGACAACCTCTCCCACAGACTCTCGTCCGGCGTTGTTGTCAACGGACCAGCGACTTCCGGACCCGGGCTTGGGGTGGATGGCATCCAGGACATGGGAAGAGGGGAGATCGGGATCATTGAGGAAGGGGGGAGTTGGGTTGGTGGGGAGGAGAAGCTTGGCGAAGTGGGATCTCATGTGACCACCCACGGCTTTGCCATTGGAGAAACTCCTGTTGCAGATCTGACACACTCTGTTTCCCTCCATTTGTTCGTTTAACCCCCGGGGGGGTCACCACTACCAAACAAAAACAACTCAGCAGAGACACAGATGACAACTAAACCTCTTCGGTCCCTGCTCTATCAATCCATCCGATGGATTCAGAGATCACGTAGAGAGATGGTAATGGAGGAGGAGGGAGGCGTTTCACTTTTGGGGGTGGGTGGAGCAAATGGGGAGAAGACCAAAACTATTGAATGACAATGAATTTTGGAGGCACGTACATTAATATCTAAGCACAAGCAATCGTGACCGAAGATATCAAAAGCCGATGAAAGTTTATATTAAAAAGGGATCTTATTAATTGTTTCTCCTTTCACCCGGATCTTCTTCCCAAACAGAAATAAATAAATAAAAAAGTTGCTACCTTTGACTTCTTTTTTATTAATTAATTCATTTTGGGGAAGAAAGAAGAGGGATTGATGGTCCAATTAATGGCCAGCAATGGCATGTCCATAAAATGGCGATTACGTCAGGAAATATCAGCCCCCTTGTCATCCATGTAAAAGAAGACATTCATTACTCCATTTGGCAGCAGCCGTGTGCGTGTGTAATATCTTGGCATCCTACATCAAATCCAATCGGATCGTAACTGACATGCCGTAGCCAATCTCGTATTACTCTCGATTTTTATTTGGTTATTGTATTTAGTAATTAGTATTTGAGGAGGAGGGGAAGGACAGGGACATAAGAAGCCCTGTGATGTGTCACGTAAAGGAGGGAGTCCACTAGATATTAATTGCATGGGGGTCGTTGGTGAGGTCAATCATCCCATCCCATCAAACAAAATCCAAAAAATATTAAATTATCGAATACATCGTAAAATTTTACTATTTTTTTATGTAACCTAAACATTGAAAAATGTCATTCCATATCTCAATATTTTCGCCATTAAAACTCTTTTACCCTTCGTTAGCCGATCTCCCTGACGGAGACTTACGTGACGCTGACTTGACAAGCATCAGCATCACCGTTTGCACCCATTTTACCCTAAGTTCCCCCTAATTAAAATCGAGAAAAAGCCCTATTTTCTCACAAACCTTATCCTGATCAGAGTCCCTCCTCGACCAGCACCCCACCATAATCCCTCCCGACCACAACATTATACCCCAAGTCCGATCCAACCCCTAACCTCTAACGCCACTCACCCCCGACCACCAACATCTTACCTCGGGCACAACCCACCCCTTACCTCCAATGCCACTCACCCTCGACCCCGACCTGACCGCTGACCCACAACTGCTGATGTCCAACCATCAGCCCCTAGTCTGACCCCAACACCAATCCCAACCCTTGATCAACAACCCCACTCACCCCCCAAACCCAATCCTTTAGTCCCCTAAACTACCAAACAGTGACCTCCAACCCACCGTCCCCCAATTTCTGGTTCTTAGTATGCTCTTCTTTCATTTAAGGTACGAAATTCTATTTTTATTTTTTAAGTTGATTAATTATTGTAGATTCATTTCCAAATATGATAATTGCATAGGTTTGAAATTGTTGTTGTTGTTTTGCTTTAGAAATGGAAGAAGTACGCGATAATCTTGTTTTTCATGTTGGGGTAAACTTCATCTTACCGATAGGGTCTACTATGTTGGTGGTAAGATGGTTAAATTCGACAATGTTGATGTGGATAGGGTATGATATATCACAATCAAGAGTTTAACGAGACAGTGTGCATACGAGCCTAGTAGGACGTGGTTCGTGAAACTTGACATGAGTTTAGCTAAGGGTCTGATAGAGATTTTTATCGATGCGCAAGTGAGTGAGTTGGTTTCTTTGTTATTAGAGGCTAAGTGCATTGACATTTATGTTGAAGGAGATGAAATATATGAAGGTGATCTTGAATGCGATGAGGATGATAGGGTAGGGGAAGGGGATGATGAATCTGTTGAACATGTTGGTGATGATGAATGTGATTATATTGAATCTGAGGCTGAACTTCTTGTAGAAGATGACACTGATGATGGGAGAGTCATTTCTAATTTTGTGGAAAAAATTTTTGACCTTGATTGTGATTATAAGAGCCTGAATTTCAATGCCCTAATAATTTAGATCCTATGTAGTTTATCTTAGAAAAAAATGCCCTGATAGTACTTTCAAGCTTGATTTAGAGGTAACTCCTGGTTTAAGGCCTTTCAACAATTTCAAAAGGTTTTATGTAGGATTTAGTGAGCTTAGGAAGGGATTGAAGCTTCGGTGCAAGAAGGTGGTAGGTTTTGATGGTACCATTTGAAGACAAATGTTGGTGGGATTTCACTATCTGCAGTGAATAGGATGTGAACAATCACATGTTTCCTGTAGCTTGGGTAGTTATGAAGGGCGAGAACACTCAATCTTGGATGTGGTTATGTTTCTACTATTTAATGACCTGGCAGTCATTGATGAACGTGGATGGATGTTCATTAGCGACAAGCAAAAGGTATAACATGTGCATGATACTTTATTCTTAACAGTTTATTGTAAATATTTATAATTGTAATTGTTCTTATGATGGACATGGTTTGATACATGCTGTGGTTGATTTAGCACCATTGACGGAGCATAGAAATTGTGCAAGGTATGTTCATGCCTATTGGAAAATCAATCATCGAGGACAACTGTTGAGATATTATTGGAGTGCTGTTAAAAAACCACTATGAGGCTACTATAACAAGGCATTGAACAACATGGGATTGTTGTCTCTCGGAGCAGCTAAATATAAGATACGACCAGGGAGACCGAAGAAGGACCGAAAGAAGGGAGTTGAAGAAGAGCCAAAGAATGCAACCAGACTATCTAAAAAAGGACGACAAATTAGGTGCAGTCGATGCAAGCTCTATGATCACAATAAGAGGGGGTTGTAAGACACCAATAGTTGCTGAAAGAGGGCCAGATGCTCATGTACAGAATGCTATAGCACCTGAAACAGTTCTATTCAGTGGTAATGTAAGTATGTGTTGGCTTGTTTTTAATTTCTTCTTTGCATAATTTTGATTATACATATGACAGGTCACAACAATTGGTGGAAGAGGATGTGGAGGAAGTGCTAGAGGAGGAAGGGGGGACAAGGAAAAAATTTATGTGTTACATCTCATGTGGAAGAGGGCACTCCCAGTCATACTAAAAGAAGCTATAATGTGGGGACATCCGGAACTCAAGAATCTTCTGTTGCTGGACTGAGCATGGAGGTTTCTACTAATGTGCGACACTAGTTTGGTCTGCCTGTCATGGGTTGTAATCTCCAAAACATCATGGTCCTTGGTCTGTTTGTCATGTAATCTCCACGACATTATGATCTCTACGAATGTGTAACACTAGATTTGGTCTATTAGTTTGGTAAGTCTGTCATGTAGTTTCCACAAATGTGTAATATTGGAATGGTGGTCTTTTAAGTAGTATTATGTAACATTCGTTTACTTAGCTTCAGAATGTTGGAAAAGTTACATGACATTAAAGTTATAGATGTCTGGTTACATAACATTGAATTTCTAAAAATATTACATAACATTAAACTTTTGGAAATGATCAAGACATTGAACTTCACTAACAAAAGACATGCCTTTGTTCAAACACCAACTAATTATAACATTCATTACTTTTTTTATGATGAAACAAAAACTAAACAACAACACTAACTACACTAACTAACAATAGTTTGCTAAATATAGCTTTCAACGTCTCAATGTTCTTTTCGACTTTATCCAATGCTTTCTCCGCCTTCATCAATCGTTCCTCAAGGCTTGCATTCTTAGTCATCTCATCCACCTTAGTAACCTGTTTCTTCAAGTGATGACACCCACAAATAGGATAATCCAACCATATAAAACCACAACCTCCATCAACATTGTAACAAAAACATCCTAAAAACCTTCTACCATTGTTTTATTTTTGTTTGAGCTATCCTAACCCTACAATCAACTCCACATTAACACTTCATGTTTGACATCTTTCTCCACATTGCTCGAGCTATCTATGCTGTTGATGCTCCCATTGTTTCGTCTACTAGACATACCTGCACATACACCAATCATAATTCATATGATAGGCTAATGCTCAGAGATTTCATCCCACTTATCAAGTCACATACGCTAATACAACACCTCCATGCCAGTTACCAAGTCAGAGATATCTAAAAAAATCTCAATGCTCATACCTACAGGAATGTTTTGGAAATATGATAGGCGATGAGATAGGGTTAGAGTGGAATGCGGATTAGAGGGTCATGGTGAGATAGGATTCAGGGGTCAAACTAGGTAAGGGGTTCTCCTTTTTGTTTGGGTTGGGTCCAGCTGCGAGGTGGGATGGGATTTGGGGCTTCGGGTCTGTATGAATTCGTCAACAGTGTCGGGAATGCTGGTTGGCGATGTGGGATGGGGTCGGCCTTCTCTTCAACTTATGGGTGTGGGTGTCGAATGGTGGTCGGAAGACAGGGTGTGAAAGTGTCGGATGCAAATGAGGAGGCGAGGACGGCTAGGGTTGGGGTTGGTATTGGGTTCGGACTGAGGGGTTGATGGTTGGCCGTCAGGGGTTATGGGTCAGCGGTTCGATTGGGGTCCAGAGTGAGTGGCGTTGGAGGTCATGGGTGGGTCATGTTCGGAGTAAGATGTTGGTGGTCGGGGTGAGTGGCGTTGGAGTTCGGGGATTGGGTTGGATTCAGGGTATGATGTTGTGGTCGGGGAGGGAATATGGTGGGTTGTTGGTAGAGGAGAATTCTACTCAGGGCAAGGTTTGTGAGGAAATAGGGATTTTTCTCCGATTAGGATTTTCATGGGGAAAATTAGGGTAAAATAGGTGCAAACGGTGCCTCCGACGACGTTACTTGCCAAGTCAGCGCCACGTATGCCTCCATTAGGGAGGACAACTAACGGAGAGTAAAATAGTTTAACGACGAAACATTGGGATATGCGGCGATATTTTTCAAAGTTTAAGTTAAATCGAAAAAAGTGTCAAACTTAAGATATATTTAAAAATTTGACCTTTTTAAATATATAATTGGTTTATAAAACTATATTTGAAATAGCAGTTGACTTGTGAAATTTTCTAAATATCGTGCGTATGTTACTGTGGAGGACCGCAACATTCAGTTTGCAAATAAACTGGTATTTCGACCGTGACCCTATATTGAATAACTTAAGTCGTGGTTTGGGAACCCAAATTTATGTGGGTGAAGTCATCTCAGGTAAAATCGCAGTCCAAATTCGTGTCAATTACATTCCATGATAAATCATGGTTTTGGACTGCGTCACCCGAATACATAGAAATTTTGTTAATTGAGTTTGGGAGGCGGTCTCGAACCGCGTCACTATCGAGGTTTAAGTGGAAATTTCTCTAGCCCCGAACTCATTTTGTTCGTCGTTAGGTTAAATCGAAATCGCCTCTGTCATCCCCATCCTTGACCTGTCGTCCCCGAACCCCTCTTCTATGATTCCGACGTCCCCTTTTTCGACGTGATTGGCGTCCTCTATCCCGATTTTCTTAATCTCGACGACCACGATCCTGATCCCAGCTTCCCCGGTCCCAAGATTCTTCGCCCCAATGTCCAGTAGCCGGTATAGTGATTGATTTTGAATTAATTGTAGATGAGTTGGGATTAGTAATTAGTTAAGGATTACTAGATTAGTTTTGAATTGTTCAATTATTGATTATAATTCATTGAATGAAATGTGTCACTTCGATTTAGTTAGTTTGTGATTAGTGATTGTTGATGATTAAAGGATTGACTTTTTTATTGTAGGTATGGTTGGAGTATTCCTGAACTTGTAAGATCAACACTCTTTTATAATATTGATGCCCTTATTGCTTGTGAATGAGTGTTGAGTCATGGTAATGAAAAAGGTTAATTACGATGGGGTTTAATTAAGTGGTTATGATAAAAAATGACGTTGATTTTGATGGGTTTTTTTATGGTAGTAAATGTAGAGATGACGATGATGACGAGGATAACCATACTATCGCTACCATAATGCATTATGATGGTGATGTCAATACGTATGGGGAAATGTTTAATGTTATTGATGAAATAGACGATAAGCAGGCCTGAATGACAAATTTGAAACTGAAATAAATGAGACTAGTCCGTCTAGGAAACAAGTGGAGAAACCACTACCATTTTATCTATATAGTGGTGATACTGAAAAGTTAGTTTTTAATGAGAATGGGGATGAATTTATCACTAATGATCAATTTCCTTACGGAATTCCACAAAAGGATCGTTCAAGTACAAAGTCATCTTATTCATACGGTAAATCCATTTCATATAATAATCATTATAATTATAAAATTGTCGAGTCAGATAAGAGGTTATGATCTTTCTTTTATTTTGCATACAGAGCTAGTTTCAAGTGGAGATTATGTGCGATGCAACATGCTTGCGATGATGAGTTTGATATTACGATAGTTGGTGGGTCGCATTTAGATGTTGTCCTGCCCGATTCGATTGTAACATTATGTCACATTACTTCCCTTGTTTTGTTAGATAATCCTCTGAAGTGAAAGTCCTTTTCCTACAAAATATAATAATTGAGTGATTCGACTATGATGTTACTTGGAGATGCGTATGAGATGCAAAGATGAAGGCAATATCAATTGAATACGGCGAATGAGATGAATCTTATATTGAGTTTGACACATACGTGGCATACAATTCAAATCGTTAATTTCGCAACAATTGCTAGTCTAACAATGGTGAATTATGAAGAAGAGGGATGCTAATTTCTTGGGTTACACAATTGACTGCAATACGTCCAAGAGATGAGTATTACAGTCTCCACTTCGATTGACCTTCAAGTTTCACTCCGGCAGCACCAGTGAAGGCTGCAAAAGATTCCCCCTTCATTGGTCCTTACTTAGAATAACCAGTTTCGCATATCACACAATTCATTCTCGACAATTCGGAGGAGCAGGCTGACCTGGAAGAGGAAATACCATTGCGATCGTTACGCGAGACGAAACAAAAGGCATGTCGGCAGGTGTGGTTGACATCAAATTCAGTTTCTTTCACTTTTGAAGTGATGGCTACTTTTATGTTTATTGTTTGACATTTTTTTAAGAATGAGTGCTGAAAAATTTCCCAAATGTTACATGTGGCACGGTTTGAAACCATTTACCATGGGATGTAATTGATGCAATTCGGAACCGCGATTTAGCATGGGATATAATTGACGTGATTCTGGAACGTGATTTTATGTTAGATGACTTCAACTATAAAAAGTCGATGTTTCCGTGATTTAAGTTTTCTGACCTATTGTCACGATCGGAAACCCGACCTAAGAAATGGACAATACTTAAAAACTATCGCATTTTACCAACTTTTTTAAAACTCAACGATATTCTCGCGCAAACCTCAACAACACCCTCCTTCTATTCTTCCCACGTTTAGCACATTTCCCATTTCTTTCTCTCTAAAATGAATTTTTTTAATGATAATTGATTGTACGAGAAAAATCACAAGAACATTGGCTTGATTTATGCTGAACCACATAATTCACCACATCAAATCTGGCAGGTTTGTTGTGATACTTCTAGGCCCAAAACAATCACATCCAGAGGTCAGAAGGGATATAGGTTCACATCTAATTAATCAATAACTTCATTACATTCTAACGCTATTCCTACACCCGCCAAAGTGGGCTACACCGTGGACGCGAAATCGGCTGTCGGGCCGGTGGGAGGGAAGGTGACGTTGTCATACACGAGACCCGCAATGGCAGCCCCTATCAGTGGCCCGACCCAGTACACTGCCTGATTCCTGAAGGTCCCTGCTACCAGGGCCGACCCGAAAGAGCACGCCGGGTTCATTGATCCCCCTGAGAATGGCCCTGTCGCCAGGACCCCTGCTCCTGCCATGAATCCCACCATAATCGGCCCAATTGACGATAGCTTCCCCTGCCTTGGATCCCCGGCTGCGTACACCGCGTACACTAGTACGAATGTCATGACGCCTTCCAGCATCGACGCCCCAAACCCAGTCATTTCTTGTGCAATTTTGAATGTCGGCACAGCCTGCGCCGTTTTAGACAATGTTGAAGAAACTCGAGACGCGATCACCAATCCAGATGCAATGTGTTGTTGTTGTTGTTCACATTAACTATCGGCGAGCCCCTAGTCATGCTTAAAAAATGCACATAAATCGTCGCGGGCAGTCGGAGGGCAGTACCTGACCGGCAGTAGTGGATTTCATGAGGACAGATGCCATGACGGAAGCAAGCATCTGGGATATCCAATAAAAGATGGCCCTGGGAACGGTAATGTGGCCTCCGATAGCCTTTCCAAAAGTAACCGCGGGATTAATGTGACCGCCGGATATGTTGGTGGACATATAGATGACGGAAGCCAGAGCGAACGCGTTGCAGAGAGCGACCACCAGAAGACTTGATGGCTCAGTGGATGCATCCGGCAGCATCTTCCCTGGAAGCCACGCACCAGAAAAAAAAAATTCAACATGCAAAAATGAAAGCCAAAACTAAAAAAATAAACACACAGGTGGACACACACGGGAGGACATTGCAGAGCCGACAACGGAGAGGACATAAAAGAAGGTGGAGATGAATTCGGCAAGATAGGACTTGAAGGCATTGGCGGTGATGGAGTCACCGAAGCGTGCCGATAGTCCAGTTTGGGCCATTGTAGAGGAGGAAGGAGAAGATGACAAGAAAAGAGGGAGGAAGAAGTGAGTGAGAGTTGGAGGGTTGTGAACGGTTTCTCTGTTTCGTGGCGTTTTAATTTTATTTGTATATTTGAATTAACTAACTGTTCCCGCCAAACCCCCTGTCGTTTGTCAATTGGGTCTTGGGCCCAATTTCTGGAATTGCATCAAGAAAGAAAGAAGAAAATGACAGGATGATCTTATTATACAAAATCTCCCCTTGATGGCGCTGCCTGGGGTATTCGGCCTGCAAACTTTTCTCAGCCTGCTGGAAATGTGGGAGGGCTTCCTGGAAGTATGGGTGGGCATGTGAGGCACGCATCTCGGTCTGCAAGTGATGATGTCGCAAACATTACTTTCCAGACTAGTTGATTTTCCAGGTAGTGTCCCTCTGCCCAATGACATTGGTAAGGACAAGAATGTAGTTCAATGTGAAGCATCATCATCTGATTGGAGAACACGTTTCATTTTGAGGACTGCTGGCATGTCTTCCTTTTCGTCTACAGATTTTAGTACTTTTCACCGAGCAGGATCTACTGAGGACGAATTCTGTGACCGTCACCTTGAATAACCTTCTTCAAATGTAAATATGGTCCACGGTTCATCAAACCGGGAGTCAAATAATGGTCCCAGATGTGGAGTGGCATTTTGCCGGTTATTCAATTATAGAAGCTTCAGGTTCATCGTCTCGAGCTTGTCATGCGACCTCAAGTTTCTGTACAGGGAGCAAACTTCCCAGAACATGGCAATACACAGAGATGTGCTGTCTCCTTATTCTGGGGGCATCTCGTTTATGGATCGAGAAATTCATCCTCATCCCCACAAATGGAGGGTGCTGACAAATGGTTCGAGGTGTCTCTCTTGAATACTAGATGGGAGAACGTCCTCCATATTAATTTGGCAGGGCGCTAGCTGGATTTATCTAAATTTACGAATATTACATGCGGTGGTACTTCCCTTGATCAGGTAGATGTAAAACGATGAGGAGGGCGTGGCTACCATGGGTTCGGGTAACTTCCAATTCTATGATGTTTCTTAATCTTAAACAATGGAGGGACAATGTTTCTCTGTCTGCTGTCTTTGGGGGCATTCGGGATAAGGGAATCAAGCGCAAGCTTCTTCTCAGGTAGCAGGCGCCACTGTCATTCGGCGAATGTGGTGAAGACTTAATTCTGGCTCCCACAGTTTCGGCCTGATGGTGGGGAGGGGAAGGGGGACCCAAGGTGTGCGAGGGACATTGGAGCCTCAACCACATCGTATTTCAAAGCCTACTTTTTCTGTCGGGGGGAAGGCCTAATGTTCCCCTTCTATCAGAAACAGTAATAAAAATAACTGGGTTTGCTGGTTTTGGCGGGCTCGAGCCTCCTCGAAAGTACTTCCAGCGATGTCTGTCCTCAAAAACATGTTTGCTTATTATTATAGATAGATATAAAAAATATTAGTTCGGAAAAGATATTCTCTGATTTCATCAATTTCACACTCCCAACTGTTCACATCATTGAAATGATTCGGGGGTCCTTTGTCGACGACATTGATTCTGTCAAAGAATTGGCTACTGAACGAAACTCAATCCCTAAATCCCAACATGGACGGATTACTCTGTGTTTTGTGATAAGGTTGTAGTTTTCAGTCTGAGACAAGGTACGAACAACGGACGCGACTAAACTTACATGGATGCGAGCTTCCGTCGCTACGAAACTGTGACCTATTATTTCATACTTTACGAAGTGGTTTGTAATATAGCACTAAACAATACAACGGCTTTCTAAATTTGTTCGGGTCGTTTCGTAAAGTGCATATGGGCTTCGTAAAATCTTACGGGCTTAGTATGATGTATATAGTGATAATTTCGTAATGTACGAAACAGTATTGGGGGTTTTGTAATACGAAGCCAACCGCATCTTTACAAAACTTTTGTAAAGTATGAAATTATAATAATGTACCCTGAACCTAACTATATTCCTAAAATGGGAGACCGATTCGCGATAGTTTCATTTTTGTTCCAAGGAGCTTCTTGGCGACAACACCCTTATGCTAATCGAGTTCGGGCCTTCGCCAAACGAGTCTTGGCTCTGTGTTGTTCATTCCTGAGTTTTCTCTGACAAAACGCACACGTGGGTGGGTGATTTCCGGTTATGTCGCTCTAGGGGTTTTCTGTTGAGATTTGGTTGTCTTAATTTAGGATTTAGGTTGCTTCGGTTATTATGGAAAAATTGATTGTGGATGGATGCTTGTTTGATCCCTTATCTCATGGGCCGGATTGTGCGTGTTGAGATTCTTGGATACACTTAGGGTTTGTTTATTTATGCTAGTTTTGGATGGCTTGGGGTAGGAGTGAGCATCGGTTATAGGTAAAATCGGAACCGGTAACCAGTTCCACATGGTATCAGTATATGTTCTTGAATAGATTGGGTAGATTCTACGGTTCTAGGTTCTCAAATTGGAATCAACATGTAGAACCTGATATCTGATCTAATATATTTTAATATATAATTATTAAAAAAAAATATATATATTTTAAATTTAATCTACTTTTATAAATAATTTTTTATTTTAAAATTGAAAATATGAAGGCCAAAAGCCGAAAACAACCGCGAATAATTTAGATTTGAAAATTTTAATTTAAAATTATAATATATTAAGGGTGAAAAAGAACCGAGTCGAGACCGAGTACCCTCAGGCTCGAACTCGGCTTGATTAGGAAAAGCCCGACCTCAAGCTCGGCTCGAACTCGATCGAGCTCAAATTATTTCAGCTCGAACTCGGCTCGATCCAATTTTGGAGAGCTCGAGCTCGGCTTGAAAGCCTCGAATATAGATCGAGCCTAAGCTCGGCTCGCGAGCTCAAGCTCGATTTCAAAATATACATATACTGAAGTTGAGTCGAATACGGCTCGGCTCGAAAACATATATAATAAAGTTTACTTCAAAACCATAAATATGAAATAACAATGTTGCCAGAACATTTCAACAAAATCATACTTTATCTTTTAGTTATTTGATTTCCAACAATCGGTTGTCAAACTGATTTTGCTAACACTTTGAAGATTGTTCTTCAACTTCCTCTTTTCAATCTCATAAACTTTCATACAATCTGTCTTGCCTGTGACTCTACCAATCTTTTTCCATTCGAGCATCCCTAACTTCAACATCATATTGAATCCCTGTTAATCTAAAATAGCGGCAATAAGAGCATTTAGCTTTTTTCTCTCCATTCTCTAAAATTTCTTCAAAATCATCCCAAACCGCTGAAGTTTTCTTCTTTTATTTGCTTTGAATTTCTCCTCTTCTAGTGCATCCTTCTTTGTTGCATTATCAGTTTCACCAGCTGAATTTAGCTCTATCCTTTCCAATGCTCCCGTTTGGATTTGAATCTCCTTTCCTAACTCGTTACTTTTGGAGATGGGGATGGGGATAGGGATGGGGAGCGTACCTTGACGGAGGGGGAGACGACGGTATTTTTCTTAGGGTTTGCTTCTGCTACAAGAGTGTTGGGAGGGGGAAGGAAAAAGTTTTCTAGGTAATTTTATTAAAATTATTAAAATTTATTAATTTTTTATTAATAAATTATTAAAATTTATTATATAATATTAGGTACGTGAACGGCTCGCGACCCTTCAAGCTGTCAATAGTTTGGCTCGAGCTCGGCTCGTTTCGTTAACGAGCTGGCTCGAGCTTGGTCAAAGTCGAGCTCGAACCGAGTTTTGACCGAGCCAGCTCGCGAGCGGCTCGGCTCGTTTTCACCCCTATAATATATATTATATAGGACAAATTTTTATTTAATGACCTAGAGTGACGGGGGAATTGCTTCTTTTTACCTTTCGCTATAAAACCCAAAATCCTGCCCATGAAGAAACCCCTTTTCGATTTGCCTACGCCTCCTTGTTCTTCTCAGCATGATTAAGGTTTCTCCTTGACTTACATGGTAAGTTTCTCCATCCTTTCTGGAGGTGTGTTGATTTTTGTGGTTGTTTGATTGTGGGTCCTTGCCAGCGATTTCTACGAATTGTTTGATTTAGAGCTCATTTTAGTTCGTGACGGAATTATGTGATAAAATTCTTCCTACATTAAATTTGTTTGACAGTAAGTCCTTTCTTCCTAAAAAAGATGCTTTATTATAAAATTCGTTGATTTTCCTAAAGCAAATCTATTTTCTTGCATGGTTATGTGATTTAATAGTCTATGGTTTGATTTTTTAGGTTGTTTGAATTAGAAGATGGATCCCGTTTCTGAAAACAATGAGGCTCAAACAACTAAGAAACTTTGGCCTCAACAACGGCAAATCTTCCTATTGCTCCTAAGTTTAAGGTAACCGGTAAACAAAATATGAAGTCTAATGTTTGGGATCATTTTACAAAAAATTTGAATGAGAAGACTCGTAAGGTGAAGAATGTGAAGTGCATTTACTGTAATAATGTGTATAACTATAATCGTAATTAGGGCACTTCAACGATGTGGAAGCATATTAATGATTGTCGTAAGTTTTCTCATGATATGGATAAGAGAGAAATATATTTGCTGGCAACAAGGCAGAAGGAGGCACAAGTAGTAACGTTCTATCTACTTGGGTATTTGATTAAGAACGTTGCCGGGATATGCTTGCTAGGATGTTTATTGTGAATGAACAACCTTTTTCACTTGTCGAACATGAAGGTTTTCGTGCATTTCTTAATGATGTACAACCTACTTTCAAGCCTATCTCTCGATTCACTGCTGTTAAGGATTGCGTGAATATTTTCATGAGCGAGAAGATAGTGCTAAAAGGTTTTATTGGCTCTTTGAACTCTTGAGTTGAACTTACAACTGATACATGGACTTCCAATCAGAACTTGAACTATTTATGTCTTACTGCTCGTTATGAACGAAAGTTACATAAACGCATATTGAGTTTTGTGGCATGTCTAGTCATAAAGGAAGGAAATTGGTAGAATGGTTGAGAAGTGCATTATTGATTGGGGTATATCTACCGTAACAATTGATAGTGCAAGCTCTAATGATGTTTCAGTGAAATACTTGAAAAATAAGCTCACTGAAAGCAACTATTTGTTCTTAGGAGGTGAGTTTTTTCACATGAGATGCATGTCACATATCTTGAATTTAATTGTGAAGGATGGTTTGAGTGATGTTTGTGAATCTATAAGTCGAGTGAGGAAGATGATTCGTTATATCAGGAACTCTTCATCTAGATTTGATTATTTTCGAAAGTATGTTATGAAAGAAATAATTCCAGGTAAAGGTTCAGTTTGTCTTGATCTAGATAGAACTCGACTTAGTTGATGTTAGGCAGTGCTGTGAAATTTCGAAAGGCATTTGAAATATTAGAAGAAGATGATTTGACAATGAGTGTTGAACTTTAGTATGACTTGCCAAATACTGAAGATTGATCGAACTTGGAGCTGATAACAAAGTTTCTAAAAAAGTTTTACGATGCTACTAAGTGTTTGTCGGGTTCTTTGTATGTGACATCAAATTCCTATTTCAAAGAAGTAGTTAGTATACTTATTGCTTCGAATAATTGGGCAAAGACATAAAAGGATGTTCAACTTCAAATTATGTCACACAAGATGAGGGAAATGTTTGACAAGTACTTTAGAAGCATGGAAAATTATAATATGATGGTCTTAACTGTCATTGTATTGGATCCACGCTACAAGCTGAATTTTGTCAGGTTTTGCTGCAAGAAAGTGTACTGTGATGATTCAGAAGCGCAATTAATTTGATAGTTGAAAGCTGAAGTTTGTTTTACAACGATTATTTGAGTATTATGAGCATTCTTCTACGACAAATTTACTAAAAAATGATGTGATTTCTTGCAATAAAGTTGTGGAGCATGTTGGATGAAGTAGTGGTTCTACAATGGATGATGATTGTGAGATGCATGAGAATCTTCAGCATGACTACATGAGGTATATGGGGGAAGAGTTGAATGCAGAAGGTAAATTTGAATTGGAGCGATACTTGGAAGACAAATGTGAAGAGTGTAAGGCATGTTTTGATATTTTAAATTGGTGGAAAAATAATGTCACAAAGTATTTCATTTTGCCTTGCATTGCGAGAGATATTTTAACCATTTATATATCGACGGTTGCTTCTGAATCTGCTTGTCGTACGTCGGGTCGTGTGTTGGATTGCTACCGTAGTTCATTGACTCCTAAAGTCGTTGAGGTGTTGATATGTGTACAAGATTGGCTAAGATCCCCTTTAACTCCTATTAATATAGAGGAGAACATGGAAAATGCAGAAAGATATGAATAAGGTATCTTAATTATTTTAACTTGAGTCATGTTGTTTTTTCTACTTGCTAAGTTTGTATATCATACGCTCACATTTAATTTGTTTATATGACATGTTTATGTAGATTTTGCCAATATTAATTCAGACATTACGGATGTTTGAAGGCTCAAAAGTTCGTCATTGAGGATTGCTCTAATTTTTGCATGTTTGAAGGTATCTTTGCTCATGTGTCATATGATGATCTTATCCATGTCTTTCAGAGTTGTTGCAAAGAATTATTCACATGCAAATGATTGTGTCTTACCATGTTTTGACTCCTATTTCTTTACCTTATTTCTTCGTCGTTTGATATTATATTATCATCCTAACAAGGTGTAATTGGACTTGAGTGGATGTGGCGGATGCTAATTAAGCAGCAACCAAAATATTTCAATTAAGCGACGGTTGGGCTTTTCTATAAGACTCATGAGATGAATGAGCACCCTAAGTTTGCTCTTCTGAGGGATGGTCTGGCAACAATGCCAGTAGGTGCTATGCTTGAATGCATGCTACATTTGTTTGTCCCTTATCCTTTTTATCTGTCGGGTCCACCCTTTTTTGCTTGCATGATTTCCTTTCTTTTCTCTTGAGGATACATTAGAAACCATATGTATCCAAATGATTTTGGATTATTGTTATTGGATTAATGGAGTGGATTTGATATGAAAGTGTCCAATAAGCACATGATACCGGATCTGGTACCAGAATCGGTAACACTAAGTTGGTTCTTGGGAGGTTCTTTAAGTCACATGGTAGGTTCTAAGTTCTAAAAATAACGAACCGGTTGTTATAGGGTAGGTTCCATGTTCCACATTCGGAACCTACTCACCCTAAAACCTGATCATCCCTATCTTGGGGTTGGGGATGGAGTTAGGTGTGGTTGGTCGTTCCTTTTTTGTCATGCCTAAGATTCTTGAATCCATTTACGGTTTGTTGATTCTTGAATGCTGCCAAGGCTTGTTTAATTTAGTTTCTGTTCTGGGTTGCTGCATTTGTCTAGAAAAATTAGGTTGTGCATTTGTGGGTGGCTGCTTCCCGAGTGTAAGTTATCATCAATATCTTATATGGGATACTTCATAAATGTTTTCAATTATCAATAAAATAGGGATTAATTGAATAAGGTGGATTTGTTAATATCTTAGGTTTCCTTAGATAGGTCAACCTTTGTTCATATTTTTTCATGAGTGTATAATTAAGCCGAATTACAATTCAATTTCAACAAATATGGATACATTACACATTACAATTGGAGATGAAATCACGTGAAATGTCGATGTCGATATGGGCGTTAATAAGAAAAAGAAAGGGGATCGGTCACTTGCACTTCATATAGTGCGTATTTTTTGTGACTTATATGATATATATTTTTGTGAAATGAATTAAATTTGATATGAGATTATGTATATGGTCAGATCATAGGATTACATCCAGACTTGATGCAGCCTAAGAAGATGATATCTTTAGTTAATTCCCTTGACGATGAAAAGCGAGCAACATTGAGAGAAATTGAGTTTGATGGGCTCTTGCATGTTGCTAACAAGCATATCACCGAGTTTCATGATACTTGATAAGCAACTTTAATCCCTCTACTCGAGTAAAGGTAATCGACGTGATAGAACACCAATTCAAGCCAAGTGACATCGACGCTCTTATTAGCGCTTGATGTACTGACATTAAAGTTCCATTTAGCGGAACTATGGAAAACGTAGTTCCTAACTTGTTAAGGTACCTGAGCGGGGGAGGTTCTTATGTCATCGACTAAAAAGCAACTTTGGTTGCGTAAGGTGGTTGACGACACTTCAAGGCGGAGCTAATTCTATTCCTGTTGGGATGTAACCACTGTTCCGGTGCTGCATTTAATATTGGAAAATAATACATGTCTGTAACCCGTGACTTAGGAGTAGTTGCTACCTTTAATTGGGCGAAACATGTATTATACTATCGTTGCGATTCCGTCAAGATTTTCAAGAGCAGATGCCTTAGATATATCGGTTGATGTGTGCCACTAGAGTTATGTATATATAGAGTTACATTATGTTGTTACATATATTTGAATGTATCTTTGCCAATCTAGAGTTATCAAAATGAAGATTATTATCTTGATATTCGATGAGCATCTTATATTTCAAAAAAATTAGGGCAATATAATCCTTACGTAATTGCCATCCTATTCAACTTTCGGGTATTAAGATACATTTCAGTAGTTGATGAGTATCGTAATGAATTCCTAACATATCATAGGATTCTCGTTCTTCAAAATTCACAATTTTCCAAACCCAAAAAATAGAGGAAATTCAAGGATTCCCAGAGGGTACAAATACTTTTATACATATTTCTTTCGGTTGATCTATATTATACTCTATGCTTGTAAGATGATACAACTACTAGCTACTGCTCCTAGAAATACAACCATCCCTACCCCTCACGTCAATCCCATGAGGCTCTTATCCATTCTCATTCGATCACGATGAGGGAGTAAGTTTAAATTGAAAAACTCGCATTGCTTTTAGGGATAATCGGGTTTATTCATTTTATTGAATCAGCTGATGGATTTCATACTTCTTTTTCAAATTTTTATACATTCAAGTACACGACGAATAATGAGAGATTATCTTGTGCGTACACACACTGTTATGTGTGGATTGGGATAATGCGATGCTGCATGCTATTTGTAAAGTATCAAACATGGACGCTTTAAATGTGATACGTTGTTTGAATTATATTAATAAGCATGTGACATTAATAGGGTTATTGTGTTTTAAAGTGTACGTGTGTCACTATGTTGAGGTTGTAAAAGGGAACAAATTTCTCAGACCCTCTTGAAAATGGTCATGCATATGCGCAATGTGATGGGATCAAATTGATAGGGTTATTCGACAATTGAATGTTTGTTAGAATCTGATTATTTTGTGTCTAAGTTAGGCCATGTAACAACGTAAATGTTTTAGCGTAACCAATAATATTCATTGCTACAACATTTGATTGTCGCGTCATGAAGATCCTCAACCAATAGGAGATCCGAAAACCTTGCTCGGAGATATTGGCTCCTTGATGAACTTCCCATGCGATGATTGCTCTTTGGCAGATAATGTCCTAACGTGGAATCCTTGTGGTAGAAGATGCACGTAAGCTGGACGACCGGTCCCACCCAATTCACCAAGAGGTGCCTCTTCCCAAGGTAAGATTAAAATTCAAGGATTCAAACTATAGCATTTGTCCTCTGAAAGATATTTATACGTGAGAGTGTATCATTGACGAATTAGGGGAAAAAGATTAGCAACGTCTAGACACGTCACAGTTCAAAGAGGAAGCTGAGTGCTCTGACGACTTCTCATTAGAAGCTTACTACGGTGTTCTATCCAGAGTTGTGCAACAATTTAAGAAGTATAACCTGCATTTGGATGCTTCAGCTTACGGTATTGGAGTTCCTCTAAAATCACGAGGTTTTCTTTTTGCATTATTGTCTTCCTTCTACATAGGAAGTCCAAAAACTAAGTTCAAAAAAGTATTTTTCCAAATCAGATTGGGATATTCTAAACTATGCATGGGGAAGGTTCACTATCCTAGGTTTGTACCAAACTTATTCTTGTCATGTGAATTTAGTTCTCTTCTTGTTTTAATCTCCGAATGTTTGTCGTATATCCAAACCGTGTAAACCTTTGTTATTGCAACGAGATTCTTTATCTTGCGGATACAGTTAGCAGATCAATCCATGTTATAATGTTCTGGAAACCATCGCAATGGAATCATAATGATATAAGAATGCAATAAATGTGCTGAGTCTGTAATGATTGCCTACCATAGAGTCTTAGATGTTAAATACCGCATGTTGCAGATTATCGACTTTCATGCACCGACGCTGAACAGTAACAACGACAATGAGCCTAAAAGAGCCTTTTACCTCACAAGATGGTTAGGGGTTAGTGTAGATACCCCAAATCAATTTTTTTTTTAAACAAAATAAACGATCGAAAGTGAGGCCAGCGACTTTTGAGTTCAAAAAATAATTTAACTCAACTTTCCACACTACACGAGAATTGGATTAGAAAAGTTTACCTTAATGAAAGTAATTAAGGTTAAACAATCAACCACTAAACCGAGATTTTAGTAAGTTGAAAATTTGAAGTTTTTCGCAATTTTCAATTAGGTTCATGTTACATTTCTTGATCTTTTAGAATTTTACAAAACCATCCCTTGACATGGTTAGATAACCAATTTCAAATTGAAAATTATTTACATGAAACTAATTTCTTAATAACATTTTTGTAGACATAGTTAAAGTTACATTTTTACATTTTCAATGCTTTTCATCATTTAGATCAAGTTCATTCATTTTTAATTTGATGCCCGAGCACATGTACATGAACTTAGGCCCTTAATGATAAGGTGAAAATGGCCAAGACCCAACAATTACCAATTGAAATAATTAATCATTAAAAGATGACGAATTTTTATAATTTTTTCATATTTTTTAGTTCCCTCCAAAAATTTGTTGAAGTTTAACATTTCATTATCATTTGACATGAATTTATTCTAACAAATTGACCAACCTAAAAATCAAGAAGTTTGAGAGCGTCGGTCATTTTAGCTTCCCCAGCACGCTTCCCTTCATCTAATAAATTAAAAAAAAAAAGAAAGCCTTCCCAACTTTTTTCATTTAATATGAAAGGATTTTTCTTTGGGGGCGGAAACAGGATCAGTTGCAACAAATTCTCCAGCTCAAGTGGTCTCGGAGCTCCCTCCTTCGTCTCGTTTCTCATCGGTGGGGCAGAATGATGCGAAATTGGGCGCAAGCGAATGAGCGATGGAGGCCAGCGAACGTCAGGCCCAATTCATTTAAGTAATCTGTTTAAATATCTTTTTAATTAGTATTTCGTTTTCTTTATTTTGAGCTTATTTAGAATTTACGTTTAACCAATTTTGTGTCATCTATATATTGGACCTTTGTGTTTAGGGTTAAAAAAGAACCTTGAAGCTTTTACCCAAATTTGACAGCCAAAAAATTCTTGTATGAAGTTTGCGCAACTTCTCTTATCGTTTAGTGGATTCCAAGCGTAATGAGGTTTTGTCTGAGCGTTCTCATAATCGGTGATGTTTCTGTATCCGGTTGTGTGGCGTTCAACCCTCGTGGCGGTCCTGGTAGTGCTTCGGCTGTATCCAAAAGTAGTCTGAGTTCTATTCCCCTCGTTCCGTTTTGGTAGTGCTTCGGCTGTATCCAACGGCAATTCAAGTTTTATCCCGTTCGTTTGTTTGCCTTGGTTTGGTTTACGTTGTTCCCTCTCGTTCGGTTTCGCCTCCGTCGTTGTCTTTTCCCGTTTCCGCAGTTGGGTATCCCGTCACAGAGGAAACACGATCTGTGTTCCTGATATTTGCGTCCGCTTCGATTGATCTTCCTACGGGGTCTTGAGCTCCTCCACCGTCTGTCTCTCTCGTCAAGGTAAAGTCTCTGGTTATGGCAGAACCCTGGCCTCCCTTTCCCCTGCCAGCTACGACCACAGCAGCTCCTCCGAAGCTCTTCTTTCGCCAACCCCCCTTTTCCCAGCGACGATCTGTCAGCAACAACAACCTGTGTTGGTCATTCTCCTTCTCAAAGCTAAGGTCAGGGATGAAATGAGATGGAACATTGAAGAGGCTCCGACAATGGCTGGAGTGGAGATAAAAGAGAGCCCACCCGCTCTATTGTCCATGAAATACGTTGATCAAGTCAAATTTACTTGTCATTTCTCTGCCTTATGCTTCTGGTCCGATTCGTTCTCATGATGAACTACTGGTCTGGTTATTTAATTTTTTGTAGTTGGTTTACACATTTTTGTGAGCTCCTGCCTAGTTATTTCAATTCTGTTACTAGTTGTGCGTTTTTGTTTGTGAGTTTCTGATCCGGTTGTCAGTTTATGCCTATTTATCCATGATTCTCTTGTCTGATAATCCCAAATCTGCTACTGCTTTGGCTTTTTGATACTAGTGATTCATTATCAGCTGATTCTATGTCGTTCCCTCTGATTTCGCCATATAAAAAAAAAAACTCCTCGTCTGCATGTTGTTGAAGCACTCCTGCTGGTTGGAATCTTCTCATGTCTTGCTGTTACAATTCTTTTGTTGTCTATACTTGTTTTTCATCCTCACGGTGTTGCAATTTTGGGTTTGTCGTTGGTCCAGATTTCTTTACATTTACGCGGTGTTTGTTTGGAAAGGAAAGGGGAGGAAATGAAGGGAAAATTCGCTTCTCGAGAAAATTCTCTCTATCATTTTTTACCTTTCTCTCCTTTTCCTTCCCTTTCTTTTCTTTTCCGCGGTATTCAAACAAAACCTTAGTGGATACAATGTCCTTATTGATGATGCACTCAAGCTTCTCCTCCTCACGGGCTGATTTGCTGGTATTTGAGTTAACTGTTAGTTTGTTTGAGTATTATCAGTTTGCGGATTTCTTAGTTGCAACTTTCTCCTTAATTTTGTTTTGCTGCTCAATTCGCTCGTGTTTCAGTTGAAGATTCACCATTTTTCTGTTTCCTGATATGTTTCCGTTTCAGCCGCAACTTTGTTGCCTTCGTTGTTTAATCTGTATACGTTCTGGCTGTAGTCTCGTCGCCAATGGCGTCCCTTTTTATCATTTGTTCTGAGTAAGCCCTTCGATATCGGCTGCTAATTTGAACCTACTCTAGTCTGGTTATCTTTCTGCCGTTATTGGTTGACTGATTTCTGCTAAGTCGAAACCAAGATCATTGGGAACTCCTAACATTTGGAGAATGAAGTCTTGCGACAGTAAGTAATCTCACTGCATATCTCATTTGAGTTTCATTTAATTGACATGGGTTTGATGTCTGTCTTTCTCCCGTCTTTCTCTTGTCTTTGTCTTCTCCTTGCTTGTTCTTACATGTTGGGACATGATTCGAGCTGCCATCGGACCAAAGCAACGTTGATAAGTGGAGGTGAGTCTCAGATCAGCCTGCACTAATGTTAGTATTTCGTGTTTAACTTTTTGCTCGCTTATTAAAATTGAACGAAACCACTTGCATTAGATCTGTAACTTAAATATGGACCTAACCATGGATTATTTGGAGTTTTGAGCTATGATTTTCGAATTAAACACTAAAACAATGGCAATTTCGACATTTCGAGTAAATCATGTGCTTACGTTGTTCTTTTGTTTCCCGAACTGATTTAAACTTGCATAAAACTCATTATATTATATGTCTCTTTTATTTGGTGGTTTAATAATCCATATTTATGGAGTTATGCATCTTTTAGTGTTGAGAACAAGTTCATTTTGCTTCGTATTGAGCTTCCCCTGCATGATGGAGCTACACATTTTTTCTTATATCTTGAGTTTGGAATGTCAGATTGAGCTGAAATCTATGGCCTTAGATTCATAACTCGAATAGCTTCGTTTTGAGCATTAGAACGCATAATTTCATGCTCGGAGCTGAAGGTTATAGTCTATTCTTTGTGACTATTCAAATCAATGGCTGCACAAATTCGCATTTTTAATCATTGCTTGTTTATCGGATGATTTTATAGCAATATTGTTATGCATTAACTTTGTTTGGATACCCTTTCCTACATTGAGGTTTAGGGATTATCATTCATATCATGCATTGAACGTTTAAAGTTTCATACTTGTTTGATAATGATCTTACATTTGACAATCGTAAATTTATTTTCCAGGTGATTTGTTCCTAGCATTGTTATTTCAATATCGAGTTGTTACTTAGCTTATGAAGACATGATTTCCTTTAATAATCCGTGCACACTTCTCTTATTGTTTTTACATGTGAAAACCGACCCGCATCGATCCGATTGACGCCCAGGATGCATTCACGGTCAAAGGGTGCAAATCAACCATTTAAGTCTCATTCCGACTTAACCAATCATTTCTAGTTAATTTATACATTTCAATTACAATTTACTGATCACATCTATATTTCATTTCTTTGATTTCATTTACATGTACATTACACGTCCACCTTCGAGGATTCGAGAAGATGATTTTCATTTACATGTACATTACATGAACGAAGATTTTAAAGCGGCTCCAACCGACAAATTTAAGGTACATGAGGGAAGGTGCAAGCCTTCCCGATTTTCTCACTTGTAACGGGCCGTGGGCCCAGGTGCTTCGACCCACGATCACCACCATTCCCCGCCTAATTTGATCTATATAATTGTATGTGATTGTGCATGTTATCATCACATATGAGTTCGGGTCCAACGCCCGAATCTGGCCTAAGCCCGTAATCCAATGACTTGAATCTGGGCCCAAAAGCCCAGATTGGGTCTAACATCCGTAGCCATAAACTTTTTGAGAGCATCGCCACCTCTTCTTCGTATGTTTTTGTGAGAGAGTGAGTAATTAGAAATCCTCAAACCCCCTTTGCTTTTTCTGACTTTATACCATTTTTTTATAAATAAAATTGGTGACGACTCTATATTAGCTTACCTAGGTTAAGCGACTAACATGTTTTTCTACAGAGCCACGAAGGATCACAGTCCTCCTTTTTTTCCCTTTCGGATCACGCTCTACCTTTCTCCAGTAACCCTCGGGACGGCCGAGCAAGGGCCCGGAGAAGCCCGTTGGGAATGAGCGGAAGGGGCGCACATCCCAAGATGGCGACTTCGTTGGGGACTCCGCATGTGGATTTCTTTCGAAAACTCTTTTATTCAATCCACATGCAGAGAGTAGTACGACATTGTTTGTGTGAAAGCATCTTCTTCAGGCAGGAATATAGGTACCAGAGCGTCCACATCTCTTCTCTTTTACGATGCTAGAGGGTTGTTGATCTCCATACGTGCCTGAGGAGTGGCATAAACCGGATCTGCATTTTCAAACTCTAGCTGAAGCTGCAAAAATGGATATTGAGACAAGCTTGGTTTGTCGTCAAATGTGATCTCAAAATTCGATGTCTCCATGAATGTCCCCGTTCCTTCATACTGATGTCCCTTGTCATCTCTAAGAATATGTCGCTCGTGCACCTGGCGTCCTCTTCGTGCTTGGGTCGCTTGTCTTCTACATGGCAGTTGTGCTTGTATTTCATCATCCTCGGGATAAGTAATATCTAAAGCCGCAACAGCCTCCCTTGTAACACAAGCAAATTCCTCCATAGGTATGACAATCCCTTTTGTTACCCTATCCCGAATGTTGATAAGAGTATCCACCTGAAACATGATGTGATGAGTATAATAAACATGACTTGAAATGACTAGTATAAGTTGTTTTACCAAGTACGAGAAGAGTGCACCACTCCATGATATCCACGTGCGTTACATTCCAATACCAAGTCATATAATCATCATTGATTTGAGATTCTATAGCAGGCTCTATCATCACCACACGATTAGATCTAGACATCCAGGCTTGGATATGCTCCCGATGAACTGTCATCCAGTCAGTCGAAGCCTTCCCTTGTAAACTCACTGAATGTAACTCTACATCATAAGCACAAAACCGTGAAATCCCCTTAAAGCCGCCAAATTGTAGCACGCATCTATCTGTACGGTGCCACTCAACGATTATGAAGCAAATGAGAGAGACAACAAAGCCCCAAACATGAGCACATGCTAAGCAATACGAAGGAAGTAATGATAAAACTTCAATAGTGTAGGGTTTAGAAGGGTAACATGCCAATTAGAACAAATAAATTATCAAAATTAGAATTAGTTTATATACTTCAAAATACCTGTGATTGCTTCTGCTAATCAAAATGAATCATGTACTAAGAAATAACATGTGTAGAAACCTCAGTGATATCGAAATCTACATCCCATCGTGTAGCTAGTGGGGCTCAATGAAATAGTATAATCTGACGCCTAATCGGAGATATATGTGGGTATCTCTCCCATGCCCAAAGCTGAATAAGTGTAACTTCTCCACCAATGTCTCTAACATCACATGTCAAGGCAGTACATAGCTATCCATAAAGCCAAGCAAGACAAGCACTCCTAGAACTATAACCAGTAGTTGCCTCCAAATCGTCAAGAAAACGGAGAAGCATTAGACGTACTAAATTCCCAGACTTATCGGGATATATCACTCCTCTGATAAGCTGTAATATATATGCCCTCGTATAACACCTAACAGTCTCATCATCCGCATCAATAGGTAATGTGCTGAAATGATCTTTTAGCCTTGATATCATCAGACGACTTCCCTTAAAGCATCTACTAGGAGGTGTAACTCCAAGTAATCATGGCACAGTAGCCTCCCATCCTCATGCAATAGTAACACTTGTAACAGCCTCACCATCAATCGACAAACCATATAGAACTCCGATATCTTGTAGTGTTATGGTCATCTCTCCACAAGTCGTATGAAAGGTATCTCTTTGGTCGCCAACGCTCTACTAGTGTAGTAATCAAGTGCTAATTTGTTTGCATGAATGGTACTAGAGACATGCCCAAGAAACCAAAAGCTTGCAAATAAGGGCGTACTCGAGCATGTGAAGGACAACAAAGTCCTTTGGTATCTTGTTAGAGCGCAAATCTTGTTCCTTACGATGAACACGCAACCACGCACATTGTTAAGAAAATCACAGGATTTAAAATATAAACATCAGAAATTTTTACATCTGAAATTATTACAATGTAAATATATTACTTGTCCCCCCTATCATTCTACATTGCCCCCAATCTATGTTGTTTCTAGAGCGAGCAATGAATCATCTATTGGTCTTTCCATATGCACATATTGAAGAAATTAGAACACAAATTACACTATGCATAATCAACATTTCTCTCAAATCACACTATACAAATTAGAACACAAATTACACTATATCACAAATGAACAATGTACAATTGACACGGGATGTACAACTTCTCTTATTATGTCTATTTTGTCAACATATACTACAAGTTGATGTCCTTGTAGCTTATGAAATATTCATTTCATTCAGTATGTGTTTTATTTTGCATCTTCCTTTACCACGCACACATTGCAGATCTGGATGCAACTTCACAAAATCAAATGGCGACCAACATTGCGGGATTCCAAATGGATGAAAACGCCCATCATAACACACTAATTGATTTGTCCTCTTAAACCATTCATCGACGTGCTCTTCAATATTCATACCACGAAATGATAAAGTAGCACCTGCATGTGAACATGGTATTCTATATGTTTGCCATTTACCACAACTACATATTTTGTCGACTAAATTTTCAAGATATAGACCACCATCTTGATGACCATTCACTGTGAGCTTGGGCGAACTTTGTACTTCAAATTCTTGAAATCGAGAATCATATGGTCTAACATGATGTTGATTTCCTTTTCACCTTGATCTTGTCAACATTTCTGCTGCAATTTGCACGAATACTTCACGTTTTACAATTGTTGCATTTTCTTATGCCCTTCATATTTCAGAATAATAAATACAATTGTACCATGTCTTTCGAACTAGAGCAGTAATAGGTAATCTCCTCACACCTTGAGCACTTAAGTTTGTTATAGTGTAACCGTAGCGATGATCACGGTCCTGTGAAAGAGTCCATTGCTCTGGACGTATTTCATGAAGGTACTTACTTCCCTTTCATTAATAGAGAGAAAATCTCAAGAATTTTCTTCTCCTATTTCTAGTTCTTTGATTGCACGGCAGCTTGATATGCCAAAATGCTTACATTTCTTACTCCAAATTGTAGTTCTTAAATTTCTAACAACATGCCGAATGCAAAATTGCTAATAAATGGAAGGTGGATGTAATCCTAATTCTTGATCAGATAATGCTGACCAAATACCATGTGCTCGATCAGATTTCAGACAAAGAGACTCAAGACCAACTTCATCAAGAATATGTCTTTTTAAACATTTCAAAAACTAACTCCAGGACCATGCCGTTTCTTCACCAACTACGGCAAATGCCAGGGGGAGAATATGATTTCCACTATTCATTGAACAAGCTATCAACATCTTGTAATTATGCTAACCAGTTAAGAATGTTCTGTCTATGCTAACAACCGACCTGCAATATTTGAACGCCGCAATACAAGTAGCAAAAGCCCAGAAGACCTTCTCAAATTTAGCATGACCAGCTATATAGCCTCTATTGTCGAACAACCATTCAACCTTTGTTCTAAGGTTTAATGTTTGAATCGAATTCAAAAATTGTTTACTACATTATAAGATTCATCCCAATCTCCATACTCAGCTAATACCACCCTTCTTCTAGCAGCCCAAACCTTTCTTCGTGAGGCATCATAATGGTACTTATCGGCAATGACCGTACACAAAAAAGAAACTTTGACTTCTAAATCCTCTCTCACATATTGTCTAAAAACAACCGCCATCATGTTTGCATCAAGATGGGGATAATCTTGAGTAACCACAAGGTTGGTGCATGTGTGTGGACTAATCAACTTGGTTATCTCGAAAGCACTATCATGTCTTCTAATACAAGCATTCAACTGCAATAAACATCCATTGTCCCTGTACACGCATACAAGTGTCCACAAATTTTCGGACTTTCTAACAATGAATCTGTGATTATTCATAATGTGGAGCGTCTTGACTGAATCCATTAAGCTTGCTTCGTTGCAAATCTCATTCTCATCCTCAAATCACCTCGACTACTACTACCAGCTCCAAATCAAGCATTTTCTTCAAATGTAATGGCACCGTCACTTCTTCTATTTGCATCCCGGAAGGGTCAATATCTCCGTTAAAGCCCTTAACAACTACATTTTCATGATCATCATCACTTTCAACATCATCCTCTTCAAACTCGTTAAAATAATCACCATTTTCCTCATTTCACTGCTTTTTACCATTCTTTCAACCCAATCAACACCATGAAATTCACCCGAGTGTGGAATGTCCACCAAGGACATAAAATTTCCACGTGCAGGAGGTGCATTATTGCAAATACAATCAGAAGTACTTCTTCAAACCAAATGAGGAATATCCACAATGGGAAAAGATAATGAATGATATCTTTGTAATGTAAACTTGTTGACGTGTTATATCTTCGTGGTCCATTGTAAATTGTATAAGTATTTCAACATCTTCAACTTTTTTCACCGACATCAAAATAAAATGAATCCTTCCGTAGATATTAGTTGGATAATGACAAACAATCACATATACATAAGAATCCATCTCCAGACTGCTTGCAATGACCTCCAATAATCGATTATAATCATCTCCAACAAACACTTTGATTATAGCCTCGGGATCTCTATCATAATTTGCCCCATCATTCCCCATCAGAATATTACCACCAATATAACACAACATTTTAACCCAATTGCTCATTTCCTAACACAACAATAATCAAGTACCTTACAAATCAATGACAATAATAATATGATTGAAATTTTAGTACCTCACAAAAGAGAAGGTGGAATCTAGAGAGTAGTTTAAAAAAATATATTCGGGGACCACTTCCACGTACTTATAATGGTTCCCATAAAGTTGTCACTTGAAGTGATGACTTTAACCCCTTAGGTAAAGTCGTCACCTCAAGTGATGACTAAGGTGGACCGATGAAATCATCACTTGATGTGACGACTTTGGCTGGGTAGATTCGTCCATTTTTCCCAACCCCCTATTTTCTCAATTGTTTCTATACATAGACAAGTGAACATATTTTCTAAATAATAAAACACAGGCACTGGCCACGAAGAAATATATTACACAAAATATGCCAATAAAGTCTGGAGTTAATACAAACATCTTCACAAAATGTAATCATCCGAACTTGGCAACGATTACGATTTAGAAATGGTATATTACGAATTCCTCCCAACCTCCTCAACAAACCACCTTTTAGCTATCTCATACTTGTCATACTAGATATATGTTTTAGTTTTTGTTGCTTATTCACATTAGACATTGCAAGTCACAAACTTCGCTTCATTTGAGATTCTTATCCTCAGTACTGCAGTGGGTAAGTATCGAAACCTCCATCGTGTAGCGGAAATTCACAAATGTGTTGTTCAACTTCTAAGCGTCATTTTAGAGGAGAATAAAAATAAGACTTCGATTTGATTTTTCGATGTACTTGACTTCAATTCATGGCAAATGAGTTATTCAACGATGTCCTATGACAATTTGAAACCGACAACACTTATGTTAGTCAAATCATATGTCTAATACTCTTTACGGTTTCTTATTTATTATAATGATTTGCTATGAATGTATATAACAAATGATTTTGGTTATGAAAATTATAGAGCGAATTGCAGCTTGTTTGTGTTGAAATTTATGTCACTTCCTAATCTACTGGAAGACATCCCACAAATGATAAGGTCACATCTTTCATATGTGAATAACAATCAACCTACCAGAGTCCATATGAGATGCGGGACGGATGGGCCTGAGCGAAAAGGGAGGTGATAGCGTCGCCTTTATTTTGTCTACCGGGCGACAAGCTGATCTCACGTTGTTGGAGTGGACGGATCAAGCGATATGCAAAGGAGTAAAGCTTTCACGTGAAGTGACGCTGACAGGTAAAGGAAGTCTCGTTGAGCGAAAGGAAGCTGAAGCGAAGAGAAGTCAAGTGATGAGAAACCCAAGAAACGATTAGATTCTGATGATTTGGATAACTTGTAACCCAAAAGTCGCGCTTGCTGCATCAACCGGCTCCATCAATCTTTTCAGATCTTGTCGAGGGAAATAATATATTTCCCTTCCTTATTTTCGGATTTTATTATCTTATCTTTTATTTTGTTTCCCTTATTATCTTTTCTATGGGCGACATATATAAGCCCTTTGCAATGTAACCCTTGAGGATAGCTTATCTTGAATTTAGAATTAAAACCCCAGAAACTCTGAGTATCTCTTTCTCTTATCACTCGGTGGATTCCATGTGTGACGAGATTACTCGAGCGTTCATTACGCTGGTGGCACGTAGTTGTATTCGATCGTGGTGTCGCTCAACCTCGAGTCGAAATACGGTGTCGTTGTTGCTGTATCCGTACGCGGTCCAGGTAGGACATGTCCTTTCTTCGCCGGTGGCTTAGCTTCCGAAGGTTGGCGCGTCGTTATCTTTTATTTTTTCTTTTATTCACCTTCAGTAGTTCCCGGTCGCCATCGTGGTTCGTTATGTCATTGAACAACTGAACCATCCCACCCCGCCCCGCATCAGTTGGTCAAAGCGCAAAGTTGTCATGGCGAACCGATTATGTCATGGGATGATGATGTAAGAGGTTCGTTCAGCCCGCCTTGAGCAGGAAGTAGAGGAGTTGAGGCACCAAGTGCAGCAACTTCTTGGAGAGAGAAGAAACCTGAGACAGCGTTCTCCACAACCCGTTGAAGCAGAAGAGGAACACAACCCCTTTGTGGATGACTTAAGTGACGAAGAATAGAAGTCACCGGTGGCGTTAACCCGCTCGTCCTGTTAATATTCGAGTGGACATCCTGGAGTTTGAAGGAAAGTTAGACCCGAAAGAGTTCGTCGACTGACTTCAGTCGATTGAGTGAATATTTGAGTATGATGAAATACTGGAGGATCGAAGTAAAGTTAGCAGCCTTAAGAATTCATAAATACGCGAGTCTATGGTGGGAGAACTTTAACCTTCAGTGTCCAAGGGAAGGAAATGAGAAGATTCACTCATGGAAAAAGATGAGGCGAGCGATGAGGAAGTGATTTCTCCCTAAGCGATATCAGCAAGACCTATTCCTCAAGTTGAACTCGTTACAGCAAACATTGAGTGTAGCAAAGTACACTCATGAGTTCGAGAAGTTGATGATACAGAGCGACTTGTCTAAACCTTCAGAGCAGACCATCGCTAGGTACTTAAGAGGACTGAAGCAACACGTCGCCGGTGGATTGGAGGTTCCACCTTATTGGAGTTTCTCTGGCGTTTGCAATATTGCCCACAAGGTTGAGAAGCGACAAGCGAAGAGGGCGAGTTCAAGAGCGACTATGAGGACGATGCCTTTCAGCAAAGGGAGTGCATTTACGAGAGCCAACCCATCGATGGACAAAGGAAAGGCGAAGGTGGACCTTCGTTCCCCTCCCGTCAATGTTGGAGCGAAGAAGTGTTTCATGTGCCAGGGAATTGGACACATGGCGGTAGAGTGTCCTAATTGACGAACGATAACTATCATGGGAAATCCGGACGAAGATGAGATGGAAGAGCAACTAGGCGAACCTATTTGGGACGTCGAAGAAGAGTACGTTGAGGAGCCTATTGAGGAGCCTGATGAGGGAGAGCTTGATGAGTATATTTGAGTTGACCCAGGCGATTCACGGTGAAAGGAGGATCTACATGCTGATGCTATTCGAGGAAGGAGAATATGTTTCGATCATACCTCCTTAGGTTCAAAAGCTCCTTCTAGAGTTTACGAACGTGTTTCCAAAGGAGATGCCAGGAGGGCCTCCACCCTTGAGGGCTATTCAATGTCAAATCGACCTCATCCCCGGAGTGTCGTTGCCCAACCGTTCGGCTTATTGATGCAACCCGAACGAGACGAACGAGCTACAACGTCAAGTTGAAGACTCATTGAACGTGGTTTTGTTCGGGAGAGTCTTAGCCCCTGTTTTATTCCAGTGATCCTTGTTTCTAAGAAGGATGGCTCCCGACGAATGTGCGTCGACAGCCGAGCGATCAATCGAATCATCATCAAGTATGAGTTTCCTATTACTCGACATGATGACATGCTTGATGAATTGCACGGATCAACTGTGTTTTCAGAGGTAGACTTGAGAGGCGGCTACCATTAGATCCGAATGAGAAAAGGAGACGAGTGGAAGACGACGTTCCAGACTAAGTTTGGTCTATCCGAGTGGATGGTCATGTCATTCGGACTCTCAAATGCACCCAACACTTTCATGCGACTGATGAATCAAGTATTTCATCCGTTCATTGGAAAATTTGTTGTCGTTTATTTCGATGACATTCTTGTGTATAGTCACAGCGAAATTAAGCATTTGGATAATCTCCGACAATTGTTTGAGAAGCTAAGGGAGCAACGATTATATGGAAACAACAAGAAGTGTGAGTTCATGACGTCGGTTTAGCCTTTCTGGGCTATGTTGTGTCTGGAGAAGGCATTCGAGTCGACGAAAGTAAGATCCAGGCTTGCGCCCAAGTCAACTCATGAGTGCGGAGTTTTCATAGGCTTGCTTCGGTCTATCATAGATTCATAAAGGATTTCAGCACTATTGTGGCCCCTAGGACCAAGTGCTTTAAAGGAACAATCTTCGAGTGGTCGACGGCAGCTCAGTTGAGCTTCGAGCTACTCTAGCGTCGCTTGAGCAAAGCTCCCGTGTTAGCTCTTCCCGATTTCGAGAATATATTCGAAGTTGAGTGTGATGCCTCTAGAATTGACATTGGTGGTGTGCTTTTACAAGAGGGTGGACCAATTGCCTACTTCAGCGAAAAGTTGGGAGGTGCTCGACTAAACTACCCTACGTACAACAAAGAGTTCTACTCGATTGTTCGAGCTTTGAAGTCATGGAGTCACTACTTACTACAGAGAGATTTTGTCATTCACACTGATCATGAAGCATTGAAGTCTCAATCGAAGGCATGCGAAGTGGGTGGAGTTTCTTCATTCCTTCACATTCGTGTTAAAGCATAAGTCGGATGTGAAGAACATTGTAGCAGATGCCTTATCAAGGAAGTCGAGTCTGGTGATTAGAATGGAGTCGAAACTTAACGGGTTCGAGATGCTAAAGGAGTTGTACTCGACCGACGTAAACTTTGGAGAAGTATACAACGCATGCGCGGAGAAAGCCTAGGATCTGTACAACCCCCTAGTAGACGGATTCCTATTTCGAGGAGTTAAGATGTGCATCCCACGGAGTTCCATAAGAGAGTTGTTGATTCTCGAGGTGCATGGGGGAGGACTTGCAGGACGCTTTGGCGTTCAAAAAACTCTCGAGATGCTACAAGAGCACTTCTATTGGCCGAAGATGGCTAAGGACGACAATTAGATGATTCATCGGTGTGCTACTTGCCAACGAGCGAAGAGTCATGTCCAACCAGAAGGCCTCTACACTCCGTTACCAGTCGCTAATCGACCTTGAGAGCACGTGAGCATGGGTTTCGTCCTAAAATTACCACGCACCCAGCGGCAAAAGGATTCGATCATGGTAGTCGTGGATCGATTCTCGAAGAAGGCTTATTTTCCTCCTTGTAGGAAGACAGACAATGCCTCGCACATTGCGGATCTCTACTTTCGGGAAGTTGTGCGACGACATGGAGTGCCCTCATCAATCATGTTCGATCGAGATGGCAAGTTCTTGAGCTATTTCTAGAAGACATTATGGCATAAGCTCGAGATGAAGCTCTTATTCAACACTAGTTCTCATCCGCAAACTGATGGGCGAACTGAAGTTGTGAACCGAACTATGGGAGAGGATTGAGATATCAAGCTCGCCCAGACTGACTTCGCTTATAATCAAGCTCCACATTCAACCACTCGGGCTTCCCCATTCGATGTAGTGTATGGGATTAACCCGATAATTCCAGTTGTGCTTTTACCGTTGCCTCAGGAAGGTTTGGTCGACCAAAATGCAGCTCGACGAGCTGAAGAGATGTTGAAGTTACACCAGAAGGTTCGCACCATCATTGAGCAGCAGAATGAGAAATACAAGGCCAAGGCTAATCGAGGGCAACAGGAGAATGTCTTTCACCCGGCGACTTGGGAATGTCTTTCACCCGTCTTATGTAATTGCATCCCTTATATAGGGATGCAATTACATAAACTATGAAGAAAGTAGTAATTAAACAATCAATTCTTTTTTGTTTTGTTTTTTGATGTAACGTAAGTAAACCTTAAACATATATCGCATGCCTAATTCACCCAGTGGCCACATACGAAACACTCCCATTTATCAAATGTATTCTTCCAATCATTTTGACTATGATCTGATAAAATAACCACGGGGTTGACCTTGCACCTTGTTACACTAAGAGGAGGGATGATTTAATGTTAAAGTTCAATCAAGGATTTCTAAACTCCTTTTGATAAACCCCACAATGGAAGAAGATAGTTTCTGTAAAACGAAACCTTTTAAATAGGCTTCTTTAACATAAATTGTATGGAAGTACGACACAAGGATTTTTATAGTGTTTTGGCGCGCTTTATCTACATCCATTCTCACCAGAATTTCGATGGTTATCACTTAATGAAACGTATTTACGATTATAGAAGGTGATGTACGATCAACCTTCTACAGCATAGACTAGAAGATTCAGCACCAAAGGTGATTGATTGTACGGTTTAATGTGACTAACAAACAGTAGCCAAATATTTGAACCGATGGCCCCATGATTAAGACTAAGAGGAGGTGAATTAGCATTAATGCCCAAAGAGACACTTTTAAACATTTTCACAGAACCCCCAACAACGAAAGACTTGTCATCCTGTAAGAATAGAACCATTGTGAGATTTATGTTTGCTAAAGAAGCTATCAAACAGAACCGAAGTGATATGTAGTATACGTCGTCAATCATACCAATTGAATGATTTTTGACAAATTTCAAAACATTAGAAGTTCATGTTTAAATGGACATGTAAAATAGAAGTAGTGTACCACCACCTCCTGTAACCCGCCGGTCAACCTTCTGTATCTGCACAGTTATCCTTCTATTTGCGATTCTGTTGATTAACACTTATGAAATAATTATCAAACAAAAGAAAATGAAACACAAATTTATACTGGTTCAGTAGAGACTACCTACGTCCACTCTCACCCAAAATGTAGGGTGGTAATCACTAATCGGAACGTATCAGTGATAAAGAAGATGATACATGATCAGTCCACTATAGCACATGCACCCGAAGATACTGCACTTTTATAAGTTTGCACGGGTTAGCGTGACTAACAATTGCATGAGTTTGTGTGACTAATATTGGTAACCAGGTGTTTAGACGTTCTTTTCCTCGGATGGTATCCTCGCCATTGCACAACTACCCGCTGCGACTTCCCCTCGGCTCCTCACCAAGTAATCTCTTGGCTCCTCACCAAGAATGCACAACAACCCGCTGCCACTTCCCATCGGCTCCTTACTAAGTAGACGTTCCTATACACAACCATAACAGAATGTAGTATAGAACCAGGTCAGTCCCTCAATGTATGTGCTCCCACTGCACGCTGACACGTTCACAGCTAGTAATCTGCCCGGATCCCACTGCTCGTCACTCCAACATTATCCACCGATTTCAATCGAAGTCTGTCGGGCCTCATAAGTCACTCTCCGAGAAGCTTCATCAACGATATTGCCATCTGTAACTCACGCTTCTCTCGTGGTGCGGCGAGAACATGAACGACACAGTGAAAGTAAATTCAATTGAATGTAATCGTCTCACAACTATTTTCATTGATACACATTTGCAATGTCGAGTTTTTCTATTTGTAACTATTTAAATGAATCAAAATTAGGCTAGTAGTTTACATGACATAGTGTTGCGGTAGATGGAAAGTATCTTGCTGCAAAATAAGGGATACAATCTGTTAGCGTAATAATCATATTAATCACATAAAATTGTTTTCAAATCGTAAAAGCATTGTGTTTATCATGTTACCATTGGGATTCAATTAAAGATTGATTGATTTTGTCTTTATCAAGTAACATATGGTCAAAATGTTCTACAGATGTGTAACCTTCTGTAAAAGAAAATAATACTTGATATATTTCCTAATCTACTCGATTTCCTCCAATGTGATTACACATGTACCTAAATGTTATCACTAGTGAAAATTTTTAAAAAGGTTCGTCCATATCATATTAAAAATGAATGAGGATGTTATTTAACCTTTAGAAGGTCATTATAAAACCTTCCAAAATAAGAATATATCATTCCCAAAACTAAATAAGATCTCATCCTTTCTTTTTGGTAAAAAAATTCATGCGTGATTAATACTAATAAGATGATATACGGTTGACAATATTCCAAAAGAATGTTCTCTTTTAGATTATTTATTGGAAACAAATTTCCATATTAACCAAAGTATATATATACTTAGCCCTTTAGCATTAAGGAAGTACATTCGCTCACCGTTAATCAAGGTAATGATTTCACTTACAGAACGTTACTTATGGAAAGGTTTTGTAGCGTACAACATATGCTTCCATAGAGTACAAAGGGAAGGCGCATAACACAAGTTATATAGACTACAAAAGAAGGGTTATATATGGTTCAACGTCAAAACCATATTAACATGGACGTTTCCATTAGACGATGTCCTTGCCTGCACAGCTTTTCAATGCGACATCCCTTCGGACGTTTCTTTCCAACGGTGTCCTCACTTGCATAGTAACCCACTGCGAATTACCTTTGAATGCTTCACTCTGACGGTGCCCTCGCATGCACAGCCCCCAGCTACGACTTCCCTTGCACAATCCCTCGAGACAACAACTTCGTGGCGAATCTCATGCGAGTAGCTAGTAACCACTATCCTAAATTATTGTAGACACAGAGCGTTATGCTACAGAAGTTGGTCAATCTCTCACTTTCTGGGCTCCTGGAGTATCTGCCTTTCTCTCTGGTCCACTGCGCCGGTTGAACGCCAGCCTCCAGCCGCACATCTATTCCAACGACTCTCGTAGCCTCTTACCAAGAGTCCCTCGTGGCCTCCAAGTAACCCTCCTAGAGGGCTTTACCAAAGGTACGTCCTTCTACAGCTCTCGTTCTTTCCCATGTGTGACTGACAAACAACAATCAAGACCACTCAACAAAGTTTCTCTCTCATTTTAACGTTTTTCTACTTACACTTTACAATGTGGCCAAATGACCCTATTTATACACAAGACTCAAAGATAACTATAGAAACCAAAACTTGACATGAATAGCTTCTTCACTTAAAAGAAAACAAATAATCAATTAATATATTAATTCTTTATTATACAAATGTGTCACCCATCTGTAAATATTTATTAGGATGTAGATTGAATCAATTAAGATATGATTTAATAAAACTTTCCACTCATAATGCTTATAGGAGGTTCTGGAATGAAACAAATCACCAACCTTCTGTAAATGGATGTGTTTCGAGATTAACTTTCATAAGTGCCAAATGTTGATTTCATTATGTCTAAAATGTCTAATTCATTGAACCTATACAAATGATGTGGATAATTGTAGGGGTGAATTTGGTATTTCGGTATACCGAAATATCGAATTTTGTTAATCTAAAAATTATAGATCCCGATCCCGGATTTAAATTCAGTATTTCGGTAAATGACCAATTTGTTTTCAATAATTCTGTATTTACCTCGATCCGATCCTTCATTTGTCGGATATCATGGACGCATTTGTCCCCCTTGGACATGCAATATTTTTTATAAATATGGTTTGTTATTTGGTGTTTAGTCAAATGAGATGGCGTCGGGTCCACGTGCATGTAAATCGTTTTCATATACTAGAATTTGATGTGTTTTAGTTTCTAGGACCTGGCCAACGCATGTTTTTCTAGAATGAGTTGCATGTGAATAAACTTAGTGTTTTCGCTAACTTTGTTGGGAAATATTTTTCATGTACACAAGTAAAGCCCGGGCGAATGTAGATAAGTAGTGGGAGTAGGAAGATACGTCTCATGATTTTAAGAATGAATTTTATGTGAACGTTATATATGTCTAAGGTCCACATGTTGTGGGATCAGTTGATTATTTTGAGTTTTCCGCTGCATTTTTGTGTCAATAGATTCAACGTGACATGACCGACAAAGGTGGGGTGTCACATACGTTGTTATCTGAAATCATATTTCCATCAAATGCCCTTGCTTGACATCCCTTCCTTCGGCCATCTTCATCAACCGACGGAGTACCAAATTATGAGTATCAAATTATGACGTATTGCAATGTGCAATGTGTGGTAACAGGATAATTCAAAAGTTTCGAAGTACAAGCAAGAACAGTTAATCTCCTTTGTACCTATTCTACAATATACTTCATCCGTCGTTTTATGAAAGTTAACTTATGCCACCTTGTAGACACGATTGATGTACCCATCGTAATTGTTTAGAACAGAAAATAAGGCCTCACGTTCACAATTCTATGGAAATAAAGTTAAGGAACCACATTTTAGACTTAGTTGATGATAATTGTTCGGCATATTTATTTGATTTAGTCTTTATAGTCGTTCCTTTTCCAATATGTTGCTTATTTTCTTATTCTTGCGTTTTTCCGTGCATTTTAATAGAACAATCGAAGAGGGAAAGTACAATGGGAAATGAAGAGAGTCAAGGGATGAATACTAAGAGATATTAACATTGACAACCAAGACTTGGCCGTCGGAAAGGAAGGCAGATGAAATTTCATAGAAACTTTGTGCTGCTACACGTTCGACACGAGAGAATATTTTGTTTTCAAGATTTTCAAGATTCTCTATAGGGTTGTAACCTCTAGAGACATAAAAGGACATATAACAGAAACTTCGCCAACTTTTTACTTTCTTTAGTTTTTCTTTATGTCACTGCTTTCGATGTTTAAGATTGAATTCATATTTTCGTTTACATTCATTATGAACTAATTTTTTTTTTGCATATGGTTAAGATGAATCTTGAAAATTAGTCAATAGTCCATCTCGTTCAATACTCTTGGATGATTTATGTTTGATTATTTATTTTTGGGCTTAATGCTTTCTTATTGATTGGCCACCAATTTGGTTGATTAGTGGATTTAGGTAAACTGGGAAGGGAAATACTAGATTAAGCACGATAATAGGAATAGCCTAGGTTAATCTTGATTGAAAGACGTGATTACTAGCAAGCAAATTATGAATATACCTAATCGTCTAAGGTAATCAAATTGTGATTGATTTTTAATGAACTTTAGATAGTTAATCTACCTAAGAGTAGAGTGGCTACTATTTTATGATATATACGTCCTTATTATTTTGAAACAGGCGTAGAGAGATAACTGAATTCAAAATTATTAGATGAATAATTTAATTGTTGTTTCAAATATGACTTGCGATTAATGGATAGGTGAAATCTTTACCCTATGTGCTTTCTCATTTTCTCATCTTGTACTCTAATTTGATAGAATTTTCGTTTTCTTTATCTAAGCTTTAGTTTAATTAGTTTATTAAATCGATCACTAATGGAGGTTTGATTGTTTAATTACTTGGTTGAGCTTTAAATCAATAATCGTGGGAACGATATTTTACTTAATCTTTATTACTTACGCGATCATGTGCACTTGCGTGGTGAACAAGTTTTCGACATGATACAAGCCTCAATTGTGCCTGCACCTTTTAAAATGATGTCATTGTATATAATCAACATGCGTCTTCCTCTAGTCTTCATAGCATCGTCACATAAGGTCTAATTTTCTAACCGGAGTCGTAGTCGGCATGAAGTTTTTTATTGCGCATGTTAGCGATTACTTGTTCAAAATGGTGTAAAAATTCGTGCAACTGATGCTTTGCTTTTACATGTCCCTTCATGTACGAATTCGCTTGCATTGTAGAGTGATTTGTAACTCGGCCAAAAAATGGTCATGCAAGTAAGTTGCCATCACACATGCCTCTTACATGTGTTAATATGTCATAGCCATCTCGCATTGATGTTCCCTTTATCAGGGGTTCTCGTACAATACATAATTGCGACAACTTTTTTCCTCATTACATTATCGCGGACGTGTCGGGCAAGGTTGCGATTGAAGTGTCATATGCACAGTCGATGCTTCGATTCTGGCCATTACTTCTCGCTCATTAAATATCATCGTTTTATCAGCATAAAAAACGACGTTGATTGGATGTTTACCCCTCATAACTAAAATATGTGTGCAAGTCAACCGAAGGTAATCATTTATTATTTTGGAAGCAATAAGAGCTTACCCTAGTACAACTATTTGGTGGTGATGATTGAAGCCCACGATAACTACCTGTTGGTATATGAATGCACTAAGAAGGGGAGGTTGAATTAGTGCCTTAAGTGTTTCGACACTTTTTCGATTACAGAAGCGTGGTTCTGTCAGATTACAGAGACTGGATCTGCTGGACAGATTCCCAGTTCTGATATTGGTTATCTTATGTGTGTGACACAAAGATTTATAGTGGTTCGACAAGCAATCCCTAGGTCCACTCTCCCAGTGTTCAATCCCATTAGGGCGTATTCACTATGTTTAGAACAAGGGACTTTACAGATGCATACTTTTGTCAGAAATGTGACTAACAAGTTGCACGTACACACGTGACTAACTCAACCCGCACGCAACGTGTCTGACTCCGGCTCCTTACTAAACCCGTGGCTTGACGGCTACCACCTGCCCTCGTGGCTTAACGGCTACCACTTGCCAACGTGGCTTAACGGCTACCACCTGCTTCTACACACAACCTGTACAAAACAGAATTAGCATCCACAACACCAACAGTCTGCAGCTACAGAAGACGCTCTCTCTCAGAGGTGATTGGCTCGGTGAATGCACGACGGACGCTCTCAGCTTTTGCAACGGTGAAGGCACAAGGATTCTGGTAAGCTTTTAGTAGAATGACAAATTGAAACTGTGGCTTCACTCTTGCATTTGAGCTTGTCCGTAGAAAGGAGTTTCCCAATCAATCACCAAGGGCTAGTTGACCCACTTGCCATTTTCTCCATGGTACGATCCTGTGGGAAAACTTCCAAGAACACAAAACATTATTCTTAGTAATATCAGATAATAATAAATAGATTAATCACCCAATAAGAGATAATGTCTTCTCCTCAGAAGCTGTTTTCTACGACAGCAGAATCAACACTTTTTCTTATACGAATTTGGCATTGGGATCGATTTGTTCATAATATGAAAACATTCCCACCGTAAAATATTCGCACCATATAAGGGAGATTTCAACCTGATTAGATTGTAGCCAAATTCTATAATTATGGGATCACGTTAGTTAAGAAAATAAATCTTTCCAAAACAACTCAAGGTCTAAGGACTGAACCTAGACGTGATGCCAAAATTAATTTAATAAGAATTAAGGACGTATGAGATAAATACTGCACGTGCTTGCATATTGAACGATCTCCAATAAGGATATTTTCATTCACAGAAATATCATTCTATAAACTATAGTCAATACTCCAGCAAGGAGAGTTATAGCAACTGTGACATAGATGCTCATATCTGTAATAGCGATAGTGGACTCGACAGTAGATCGTGCTCAGAACACCTTTTCTAATGGCTATATCGATTCCCCCATTGAAGTTCTCCACATAACTCTTTTACGTATTGCACAGATAACAGAGACCAGCTTCTACACCCAAAGACTTGTTCTTCTGTACACTTAAATAACACCTTAGCAATACATAACCTTTGTCATCATCAAAACCAGATTATATCAACAATCTCCCCCTTTTTGATGATGTCAAAACCATGCTCATCTGGAGAATAATATTTAAAGAGTTTAACGGTCTTACGGATTTCCTTGTTACGAGATGGTGACACAGAAGCTACTTTCCGTATTAAGTCCCCCTGAATCTAAGCGGATTAATTTCGATCGAAATTATTGCTAGCTCAGATCAGTGATTTGTTTGGAGATGAACTTTTGTTTTGAGATTAGTTAATAATCATTAACCTAATCGTTCAAAGCATTTATATGATTTAATCAAATCAGCGTTCATGATTACAATAACATGCATTATGGACAGAAGTACTTTTCTGTCATAGCTCCCCCTAAACAGGTGAGTAGTTATAAGACGAAGTTTTAATCAGAGCTCAGACTGTCACACGGAAGTGATATTCTGACCAGAACATGAGCAGAGAAAGTTCTCTAACTCCACCTGAGTTTACGCAGTTCTGCCCAAGCCCAAGTTGATATCAACTAGAAGCATCGTTCTGGCGAGGATTTCTCAAAGCAGAAAAAAATTCCGCTGAGATTTGCAATGCACTAAGGAAATCTCCTCATCGTCTTCATGACCTGCAAACAAACAAAAACACAGGACAAAAAGAAATGCAGAACATGTCCTAAATCTCACAGAAGACTACTTCTCCCCCTTTTTGCATCATCAAAAGTAATGCATGTCATAAAACCGAAGGCAAGTAATCAAAAACTAAGTTTCAAACACACAATAGAAACTAGTGGGAAATGTAAAAACAAGTGAGTTTTGAAACAACAGATCCAGAGCTTTCAGTTTTTCCGCTTCCAGATTCTCAAAGGGGATTGGTCAGTCACTTTCTTCTACAGCAGGAGAGGAGGATGCATCATCCTTGCCTTTGATATATGCAGTGAGATCAGCAAGGTCTACCAGCAGCTTTGTAATCAGGGTCTTAATCTCCTTTTGCTGAGCAATACACTTATCCAATTTGCGTGACTCTTTAGGATCAGCAGAAGTGGATGCCTCAGAAGCGTGCTTCTACTTGGTATCATGCTTCTTCTGCTTGCCGGTGTCAGCTCGAGACTTACGCTTGGAAGGTGCATCAACACTTTTTCTTTTTGAGGAGGATGGTTCTCCCCTGCTCCTCTTGTGAATCCATTATGACCTTGTAAAAACAAAGCCCATATGATCAAGTGTCATACCGTCGAAAGGCTCGACATAGATGGTGTCCTGATCACTCCTGGGAGTCATATCATAGGAGTAACTCTGCAGGAGCTTCATGATGATATGACCTTAGGGCAGTCCCCTGTCAGGCAGAGTAGCACATCTCTCCATATGCTCAAAGACAATCGATCCCAGATTAATAGGAAGTCCCTCCAGTAGATGGACCATCATGGTGGCGTCCTTCGTGATGATACTGTCTGTGCTCCCAGTCCGGGGGTAGAGGTAGTACATAATAGCATGGTGGAGGATGCGGAGCTCCAGAGGCAACTGTGTGCTCTCCAGGTAGACACTAGACTTTGTTGGCTTTTCAGCCCCTGTTATCCTCCGACACGCCGATGATTTTGAAATCTCCAGAAGCTGGAGCTGAGAGTGGTATCTTGCAGTGAAGGCCCGACATATATCAACAAGAGAGAAGACATAGACATTCCCCCTCTAACACCACTTTTATGTACTTGATCAACTTGTCCACTCTATGAAAGGTGATGTGGCTATTGAATTCTCTAACTAGACAGGCAGAGACAAGGCTTCTGTGCTCACAGAAGTTGACAAAGAAAAGCTCATGGAAAAGGTTTTCTAGCCGCCCAAGAGAATGCTCAGTAAAGAAATTGAATCTAATAAATCGACAGGGAACATTTTCCTCCTGTCCTCAAGATCTCTAGCAGGAAACTCAAAAGAATCCAACACAGCCTTAATTTCTTCAGTAGAAACGGTCTCCCCAATCTCCGGAGTAAAGGTCAGAGTAGTACCTCTAGGCCTTTTGCTCTCCTTCTGCGGTACCGCAGATGGGCGTTTCTGTGCTTTTCCTTTCTCCTTTGATGCGACCGCGGGAGGGCTCACAGCTTTGTCCTCAACATTAGATGAAGTTGGAGCCAACTTCTGCATGGGAGGAGGAGGAGGAGGAGGAGGAAGCAGAGTGTCATTGTAGGGCACAATGGCCAGGGAGAGAGACCCAAGAGGAGGGCTAGCGCGCTGAAGTGTAGAAACGTCCTTCTCAGCTTGTCCTCGAGGAAAAATCACCATGTCCTCATTTTCTGGCTCAGAAAACTTTGCTGCAGGAGTATCCTCCTTCATGGATGACCGGGTCACCTCTTGCTCTGTATCCAGAGCCATGGAACTCTCAGGGGAAGAGTGCGAGGACTTAGATTTCGTCCCCTTTGACGACAGACTGACAGTCTCAAAGTCGCTTCCCTGTAGTGAAGACTTGGTCTCCTGAGAGTCTCGGTCGAACAGAGACTCAGTGCTGAGTCTAGCGGAGCGCCTTGCCTTGGCCTTAGCAACGCGAAGATTCTTGGTTCGTGGTGCCATGAGATCGAAGAAGAGAAGAGGGGATAGGGTTTTGAAAAAAGGAGTGCGGTTTGGGAAACGTGGGAGAGAAAGAAAAAATTGGGTTTTCAGGTTGGAGAAAAGACGTGTGTGCAGGGGGAGTTTGTTTAAAAAGAAAGATAAGAGAGTGGAAATGGAGGGAAAAGTTTTTGGAAAGAAAATATTTTTAAAGATAAAATAAAAAGATTTTGAATATTGTTTCTAAAAGTTAAAAAAATGGAAAATCACAAGATCAAAGCACACAAAATGAAGATCAATAAGATCCATTTAGAAGGGATAACAAAATTCAATGGCTTTGTGAAGATATCACAGAGCTGTGCTTATGTGCTCACATAGTCCACAGCAATAGAATCATTCTGAACATGATCTCAAATGAAATGATGTCTTAGTTCTATATGTTTAGACCTTGAATGCTGAACATGATTCTTGGTCAGATTTATGGCACTTGTGTTAACACACCGTATCGGAATATTGTCAAACTTGAAACCATAGTCCTCAAGTTGTTGACCATCCACAGAAGTTGTGCACAGCAACTTGCTGCTGCAACATATTCTGCCTCTGCTGTTGATAGTGCAACAAAAGCTTGCTTCTTTGAGTGCCAAGATATGAGCATATCTCCAAGTAATTGGCAAGTTTCAGAAGTACTCTTCCAATCGATTTTGCAGCCAGCAAAGTCTGCGTCGGAGTACCCTACAAGATCAAATAAAGATATCTTGGAATACCAAAGCCCTAGATTTGTAGTCCCAGAAAGATATCGAAATATCCTTTTAACATGAGTTAAATGAGACTCCTTTGGTCCTAATTGGTATATAGCACAAAGGCAGACGCTGAACAGAATGTCAGGCCTGGAAGCAGTAAGGTACGATAAGGACCCTATCATGCTCCTGTAGAAAATAGGATCCGCATTCTTTCTTGTTTCGTCTTTCTCCACAATAGCGTTTGTGCTCATAGGACTAGACAAGTGTTTTGAATTACTCAACTCATATTTCTTCAGAAGTTGTTTAATGTACTTCTCCTGATGGATGAAAGTACCTTCTGATGTTTGGCGAATTTGTAAGCCCAGAAAGAATGTTAAATATGTCATCATGCTCATCTCAAATTCACCTTTCATGAGTTCTACGAACTCATTACACAAGGTATTGTTCGTAGATCCAAAGATTATGTCATCTACGTAGATCTGAACTACCAGAAGCTCGGTTTCGTGCTCCTTTAAGAAAAGAGTTGTATCAACCTTTCCCTTTCTATAGCCTTTTTCAATAAGAAATTGGCTCAGCCTTTCATACCAAGCTTTGGGAGCTTGTTTCAAGCCATACAAAGCTTTATCAAGCTTATAAACATGATTATGTTTCTTAGGATCATCGAATCCTGGAGGTTGGTTTATGTAGACTTCCTCCTTGATGTCACCATTCAGAAATGCGCTTTTCACGTCCATCTGAAATAGTTTGAAATTATTATAACACGCATAAGCTAACAGAAGTCTAAAAGATTCTAGTCGCGGTACAGGGGCGTAAGTTTCATCATAGTCAATCCCTTCTGACTGAGAGTACCCCTTGGCCACGAGTCTAGCCTTGTTCCTGACCACAGCTTGATTCATCAAGCTTATTTCGGAAGACCCACTTGGTTCCAACAACAGAATGATCCTTTGGTATCTGAACAAGCGTCCAGACCTTGTTTCGTTCGAATTGATTAACTCTTCTTGCATGGCAATAATCCAGTTAGGATCTGCAAGAGCTTCATCTATGTTGTTTGGTTCCTTTTGGGAGACGAACGCAGAATGTTCATAGAAGAGATTCACATAACGTCTCGTCTGTATCCCTTTCTATACATCCCCAATGACTCGCTCCATGAGGTGTCTTTTCTTGTAAAGAGTGGGCACTCTATCCAAGAGATTCTCTTCAGAATCATTATTCTCTGAGGTGCCCTCAGAGTTTGCATTCTGTCCAATTATGGACTAGATTTGTATATAATCAGTCTTAAGAGGGACAGCGCTCTCTTTCTGTGCTTCAGCAGCAGTCAGCTGTGAACTTGGTCTGTCTGATAAGACAAGTTCCTTTATGTATTGAGAATCATTAATGATGACATTAATAGACTCCTTAATAACAAGAGTTCTTTTGTTGAAAACTCGATAAGCTTTGCTAGATTCAGAATAACCAAGGAAGACTCCTTCATCTGATCTAGCATCGAATTTTCCAACATTGTCCTTAGGAAGTCTTAGTATGTAACAAGGACTTCCAAAAGGATGGAAATATGAGATGTTAGGCACTTTGCCCTTATACAACTCATAAGGAGTTTTGTCAAGTGTCTTTCGCGCATGTACATAGTTAGACACATAACATGCTGTGTTAATAGCCTCGGCCCACAGATTCTATGGAACCATGCTTTCACACATCATGATTCTGGCCATATCAAGAAGAGTTCGATTCATTCTATCAGCTACTCCATTTTGTTGTGGAGTATAAGGAGCAGAGAAGGTGTGTTCTATGCCATTCATGTCACAGAAGGACTTAAACTCATGGTTTTCAAATTATGTACCATGGTCAGTTCTTAAGCTTTTAAGATAGGCTCCCATCCCATTCTGCAGCTTTGTGACGAGGCTTTTGAGTAATCATCCACAACCACCATAGCATAGAGTCTGTGGCCTAGACTCTGTGTTCTGGTAGGACCAAACAGGTCCATGTGTAGAAGTTCAAGTGATTTTGTGGTGGAAATGTAACATTTGCTCTTAAAAGAAGCTTTGGTTTGTTTTCCCAAAGAACATGCTTCACAGAAGCTGTTCTCTTCAAAAGAGAGCTTCGGTAAACATCGTACTAGCTCCTTTTTGGCAATCTTAGACAATAATTGGAAATTGATGAGTCCCAATTTCCTATGCCCGAGATTTGCTTCATCCTTGTAGAAAACAAGGCATTTCTCAGAAGACAGAAGATTGTCTTGAGAGACAATGTAGACATTCTTTCTTCGTTCACCAACGAAACAAACTTTGCCGTCTGTGGATCCAGAACAGCCTTCTGCGTTAAAGGTTATTTGATAACCCTTATCACAGAGTTGGCTCACACTCAATAGACTATGTTTTAATCCTGCAACAAGGGAACATCGTCTATCTGCATTGTTTGTGAACTACCGATAGTTCCAATGCCTTTGATGTAGCCTTGCTATCATCGCCAAATATCTCAGAACCACCGTTCTATGACTTCAAGCTTGAAAACTTAGAAGGATCCTCGGTCATGTAGCGTGAGCACCCACTGTCCAAGTACCACTCATCCTTTCTGGCTTTAGTTTTCAAGCGTCCTGCGGTTAAGAACAAGTTAAGTTACAACAGGAACCCACTTTAAGCCGGTTCCATAAGATTGTGCCTTGTTCGTAGAGAGAATCGCATTGGTTATGCTTATAAACTTCTTGATTTGACATTGTCCGATCATATGTCCAAGCATGCCACATTAGTGACAGGATTTAACCTTTTCTGTCAATCCGACAGGGTTTTTAATCCTAGATTTCCTATGCTTCTGTTCAGAAGTATAACGTTTCATAGACTCAGGTTTCTGCGATATCCCAAACTTCTGTTTCTGTGCAACTTTAGGACTGATCACAGAACATGCTTTCTGTGTCATATGGCATACATCATCTGAACATTCAGATTTGTTTCTGTGACAGTTATGAGACTGATTTTCAGGCAATAAACCTTTGGTAGACTCATTTAGTGGAGAAACCACTTTGTCACGAACAAGTAGCTCGTCCCACACCTCAGGATGAGGTTCTCTGATAAGAGGAGATGCTTCTGTGCAGAAGATCTCAACTTTCTTTTCCCTAGAAATCTTTTCTCTGTGCGGAGAAGTGAGCTGTGACTGCAGAACCTTGTTCTGCTTTTTCACCGAGCGATATTTTGAGGATAGCTCTTCTACTCTTTGAAGGATTTCTGTTAGAAAGCCTTTAAGATCATTAGAAGATAAATTAGACATAGATGTAGAGATTACCTCTTCATCTGAATCAGATTCTGATTTGGAACGAGCCATGTAGAAAAGGTTTGCCTTCTGCTCTTCCTCAAATTCAAATTCATCGTCCTTCTCATCGCTCCAAGCCAATAAGGCTCTTCTTTTGTTTCGAGAGGGCTTCTGCCTCTCAGTCAACAGAGGACATTCATTCCTCATGTGTCCCAGTTTCTTACACTCGTAACATACTAGCCCCTTTTTATCTTCTAGGTTAGAAGACTTGGATTTGACATTTCGTTTGAAGCGTTTCTTGTAAAGAAGTTTGTTCAAACCCTTTACGAGCATGGAGAGCTCCTCATCTGTTTCTGCTTTTATATCATCTGATTTATTACTAGTAGAAGCTGGTGCTTTAAAGGCAATAGATTTTGTCGTCTGGGGCACATATGACCGTTTTTCTTCCTCATAGGAGAAGAAAGAACCCATAAGCTGATCCAGCCTAAGAGTTGTTAGATCTTTGGCTTCCTCAATTGCGATCTTCTTAGCTTTCCAATTCATGGGCAAAGACCTGAGGACCTTTTTCACCAATTCAGCATTAGTGTAATTCTTCACAAGAAGGGCAAAGCTGTTGATGATTATATTCAGTCTATCATACATTTCAGAGATAGACTCATCAGGTTTCATTTTGAATGCCTCATACTGCTGAACCAGCAGATTTATCCTTGTTTCTTTAACTTGATCCGTCCCTTCATGGGTTAGAACAAGTCGATCCCAGATCTCTTTTGTTGTGGTACAGCCAGAGATCCGGTTGTACTCCATAGGAGATAGAGCACAACGAAGAAAGTTGACAGCCATATCATTCAGCTTGATGATTTCAGCTTCCTGATTAGAAAGTGAAATTGTGCTGCCATACTCAACTTTCAGATCCCGTCCTCTGTGAAGCAGATGACCATTTCAGATGATCCCTAAAAACTTCGGTTCATGGGATGCAATCCAGAACTCCATCTTGCTGCGCCAGCTGGAGAAGTTTTGTCCATCAAATAATGGTGGACTGTTACTGTTGAGTCCAACAGCGTGCATGTATCCCATTCGCATTCTATCGGATCTCACAACAAGCGGTTAAGCTTTTATCGTTGAGCCTGCTATGATACCAATTGTTGGTATATGAATGCAATAAAAAGGGGGGATGAACTGGTGCCTTCAGAGTTTTGACACTTTTTCGATCACAGAAGCGTGATTCTATCATATTACAGACACTGGATCTGCTGGACAGATTCCCAGTTCTGAGATTTGTTATCTTGTGTGTATGACACAAAGATTTATAATGGTTCGGTAAACAATGCCTACGTCCACTCTCCCGCGCTCACCCTAATTAGGGCGTATTCACTATGTTTGGAACAAGGGAGTTTACGGATGGACACTTCTGTCAGAAATGTGACTAACTCAACCCGCACGCATCGTGTCTAACTCCGGTTCCTCACTGAGCCCGTGGCTTGACGGCTACCACCTGCCCTCGTGGCTTAACGGCTACCACCTGCAAACGTGGCTTAACGGCTGCCACCTGCCCTTGCACACAACCTGTGTGACTAACAACCAGCACGAAATAGAATTAGCAACTACAGCACCAACAGTCTGCAGCTACAGAAGACGCTCTCTCTCAGAGGTTATCGACTCGGTAAATGCACGACGGACGCTCTCAGCTTTTGTAACGGTGAAGGCACAAGGATTCTGGTAAGCTTTCAGGTAGACCGACAAGTTGAAACTGTGGCTTCACTCTTGCATTTAAGCTTGTCCGTAGAAAGGAGTTCCCAATCAATCACCAAGGGCTAGGTGATCCACTTGCCATTTTTTCCATGATACGATCCTGCGGAAAAACTTCCAAGAACACAAAACATTATCCTTAGAAATATCAGATAATAATAAACCAGATTAATCACCCAATAAGAGATAATGTCTTCTGCTCAGAAACTGTTTTCTGCGATAGCAGAATCAGGACTTTTCCTTACGCGAATTTGGCATTGGGATTGATTTGTTTCCATAATATGAAAACATTCCCAGCGTAAAATATTCTCACCATATAAGGGAGATTTCAACTTGATTAGATTGTAGCCAAATTCCATAATTATGTGATCACGTTAGTTAAGGAAATAAATCTTTCCAAAACAACTCAAGGTCCAAGGAATGATCCTAGACGTGATGCCAAAGTTAATTCAATAAGAATTAACTTAAGGACGTATGAGAAAAATATCTCACGTACTTGCATATTGAACAATCTTCAATAAGGAAATCGTCATTCACAGAAATACCATTCTGTAAACTGTAGTCGATACTCCAGCAAAGAGAGTTATAGCAACTGCGACACAGATGCTCATCTCTGTAACAAAGCTAGTGGACTCGATAGTAGATCGTCCTCAGAACGCCATTTCTAATGGCTTGATCGTTTCCCCCTTGAAGTTCTCTACATAACTCTTTTACGTATTGCACAGATCACAAAGACCAGCTTCTACACCTGATGACATGTTCTTATGTATGCTTAAATAGCACATTAGCATTACATAACCTTTGTCATCATCAAAACCAGATTATATCAACACTACCTTTTGCATCCCGTAAACAATAATCTTGAACGTGAAATCCCGTGCGATAACATATTCGAAAGCGTGATAATCCAAGTTGCGTATATTGTGTGTCCAGTACAATCTGGTTATTTTTCTTGTTCTACAAATGTAACCAAAGTCGTCCTAGAATCGTTCGTTTTTTTTGACATTGATGGGCTGAACTGGCAATGAAATCCGGCGCCGCATGACTAGAATAATGACTCTCATTAATGTGATGATTCACGTCCCACATCAGGAAACCAACCGAATTATTTCCACTCGAGAAGTGCTCAAGTAGCCGCATGATGTTGTATTGCCTTATTTTGACACTAAGCAGCCTCTGTACCCTTGTCATATCGGTGACAAATATGCTGGAGCGTGATGCGAGTTGGATTGTTTAAGGCCAAGTTGGGATCAAGTTGAGAGGAGCACTCGAGACGGGGAGTACCTTCACGTTGTTGAAGTGGTCGAGTTGATTCGTCAACTCGAGAAGACATGAGTTTGTCTCGAGATCAAGCGTCAGCTCGCTGAAGGAAAACTCGAGACCGGGAACTCGAGATAGCTTCAAATCCGGACTCGTTTCAATGAAGGCTCAGCCGACGACTGGCCCAGTCTCTTTAATTACTTTCGATCTTTCTTTTTTTTGCTACATTAGGTGGTAGGGTTAGCTCACATTAACTACTCTATAAATAGGACCTCTGTGTTTTGGGTTACATAAAACCATTTGAACAACTTTCCTAAATTTGGTAGCCGTTAAGTTCTCATTGAACTTTGCGCAATTTCTCTTACCATTTGTTGGATTTCCAAGCGTGGCGAGATTTTATCCGAGCGTCTCCATGATCGTTAGTGTTTCTGTATTCGAATGTATGGCGTTCACTCTCGTGACAATCCCGGTGGTGCATTGGTTGTATCTGTGGCGGTCCGAGTCATATCCCGTTCGTTTAATTTGGTTTGTTTCGTCGTTTCCGTTCGTTCTGTTTTTTTGCCGTCGGTGTAGTTTTTCTCGTTTTCGTGGTGGTAGCACATTAGTTAGTATCAGAACGCACGGTTGAAGTGATGACGAATAGTTTCTGACGTGGAATGGCATTTGAGGAAGCTCGTTCGGCTCGTTCAGAGTAGGAGATGGAAGAGTTATGCCTTCAGGTGTAACAACTCCTCGGAGAAAGGAGGCCACTTGAACCATAGTCTTCAGAGGATGAAAATCCTTTTGTGGATGGTATGGAAACGAGGAGAGTCCCAGGAGATAAAATCGGTACGAAGAGAGTCCAAGGAGAAAACCTTCAGAACGCCCGCCCGTACGTCCAGTTAATATGCGAATGGACATTTCCGAGTTTGAGGGAAAGATAGATCCCAAGGAGTTTCTTGATTTGTTCATGCAATTGAGAGGGTATTCGATTATGCAGAGATTCCTGAGGAAGTCAAGATGGCAGCCCTTTAACTTCGAAAGTACGTGAGTTTATGGTGAGAGAATTTGAATCAACAACATCATCGAGAAGGGAAGGAGAAGATTCACTCGTAGGACAAAATTCAAAAGAGAGATGAAGAAGAGGTTTCTACCCGAGTGATATCGGCAAGACGTGTTCTTAAGATTAACTCGCTTCAGCAGTTTTCAAGTGTTTCTGAGTACACTCGAGAGTTCGAGCAATTAATGCTCTACTGTGATATAGCTGAGCCCCCTGAGTAGACCATTGGTAGGTGCATAAAAGGGCTGAAAACCCAAGTGACGAATGCTATTGAGTTGCAGCCTTATTGGAGTTTTACGGATGTATGCAACCTTGCCCATAAAGTCGAGAAGTAACAAGCTAGGAGAACGCTTGGAAAGCCTGCAATGAGGAATACTCCTTTCATTAAAGGGAGTTCGTCCTCGAGAACTCCAATCTTGAGTAATGAAAGGGACAAGGCCAAAGTTGAAGTTTGGCCAACCCCAAACACTAGTGTCTTGAGAAAGTGTTTTAAATGTCAAGGATTGGGTTTATAGCTTCTGAGTGCCCAAATCGACGAACTATCACTATTATGGATCTCTCGGATGATGATCAGGTGTTTGATCAAGAAGGAGAACTGATGTGGGATGTCGAGGAAGAAGTGGTGGAGGAACCTAATGAGTGTGAGTTGTTAGTGATTCGAAAAGCCCTCAATGCAAACGTGGTGCCTGATGAAGTCGACAAATGGAAGATGATATTTCAAATTAGATGCACCGTACAGGGGAAGGTGTGTCACGTGATTGTCGATAGTGGGAGTTGTACCAATGTAGCTTCTACTACTGTGGTCGAGAAGCTGAAATTATCGACCATACAAGCTTCAATGGTTGAGCAAAGAGAGTGATCTCGGGTGACTAAGCAGGTGTTTGTGTCATTGAGTATTGGTCAGAACTACAAAGTCACGGTGACTTGTGATGTGGTACCCATGGATGCATGTCACTTGTTGTTGGAAATGTTGTGGCAATATGATCGACATGCAATTTATGATGGGTACAAGAATACATATTCGATCATTCTCGATCAGAAGAATATTACCCTTATTCCCTTGACCACCCAGGCACTAGCTAAACTGTCGCAAGGAGATCAAACTCGAGAAGTCATAACGATGCTCGTTGAGTTAACTCGAGATATTCGGGAAGTATGTGTACATGTTGATGTTGTTCGAGGAAGAAAAAGAGCAGGCCTCAACTATGCCTCCTCGAGTTCTTTTACAATAATTTGAGGACGTGTTTCTCGAGAAAATGCCGGGATGACTCCCCCCATAAACGTATACGAGGTTTTCGCCTCGTACGGCTTGAGAAATTGCAGTAATGTCATATATGAAAGGTTAAATAGAGGGACGTACAACAATAGATTGACCTCATTCTCGGAGTGTCGATACCCAATCGACCTACGTATCGATGTAATCCCGACAAAGAGATAGAGCTGCAACGACAGGTCGATGAACTCATTGAACGAGACTTTGTTCGAGAGAGCCTCAGCCCTTGTTCTGTCCCTATCATCTTGGTTGCCAAGAAGGACGGCTCATGGCGAATGTGGGTTGACAATTGAACAATCAATAAGATCACCATTAAGTATCGATTTCCCAGTCATTGACTTGATGATATGCTCGAAGAGTTGCATGGGTCAACAATATTCTCGAAGGTGGACTTACGATGTGGCTATCACCAGATTCAAATGAAGGAGACGAGTGGAAGACGGCGTTTAAAACCAAATTCGAGTTGTATGAATGGAAGGTTAAGCCGTTTGGCTTCTCGAATGCACCAAGTACTTTCATGAGATTGATGAACCAGGTGTTTCGTCCTTTCGTCGGCTAATTCTTGGTTGTTTATTTTGATGATATTCTTGTATATAGCCGGAGTGAGGAGGAACACATTTACGACCTTAGGCATCAAGAAGTTGAGGGAACAACATCTATTCGGGAACAACAAGAAGTGTGACTTCTCAATTTCTAAACTTGTCTTTCTGGGGTACATTATCTCGAGAAAAGGTATCCAGGTGGATGAGAATAACATTGCTATTGTTGAGGATGGCCAACTCCCAAGGCAACTCATGACGTCTGGAGTTTTCACGGCCTAGCGTCGTTCTATCGGAGATTTATCAAGGACTTCAGCTTGATTACACCCCCAATGACTGAGTGTTTGAAGGAGACATCCTTCGAGTGGACTCCTACGGCCTAATCTAGTTTTGCGTTCCTCATGACTCGTTTGTGCGAGGTACCCATATTATCACTCCCTGACTTCGAGAAGGTGCTCGAAGTCGAATGTGACGCCTCAGGAGTAGGAATTGGAGGCATATTATTGCAAGAGGATCGACCAGTCTCATACTTAAGCAAAAAGTTAAATAGATCTCGATTGAATTATTCGACCTACGGTAAGGAGTTTTGATACAAGAACTATTGACGCACCATTGACTAGGGCTATCAGCTTACTCATCATCGACTAACTGTCGAAGCAAAGGTCTGTCGAAGTACGGATCCGTCGAAGTGAGGAGCCATCGAAGTAAGGAGCCGTTGAAGCAGATCCAACTCCACATTGAATGCATCTCAAGTTCCCATATCATTCATGCATTTTCCCATTCACGCATTAGCATTTATGTTGTAGCATTTCCAATAAGCCATTTATGGTTCGTCCATAAATCTGGCCATGCATGCATCTTATTTATGTTCATTATCTAGCATTTGTGTTCTTGTTCTGGTGATCCCAATATAATGGGTGCCATTATAAGCTTTTGAACAACTTTTTGAATCACATTACAACCCCAGAAATATACTTATGTCTTTCTATCCAAAGTGAATGGATTCTCCTTCAACCTCGTTCTTCATTTGGTGGATTCTAAGTGTAGATTAACTCGAGCGTATCAACCATTGGTGGTGTACCTGTATCCTCTGCGTTGTGCATCGCCTTCATCTTGTTCGTGGTGGTGTATCTTTATCCACAGCCAAAGGAGTTTATCCGAGTTCTTCTTTCATGGTAGTGTTTTTGTATCCGTGGAGGTTGAATCTCAACCCTTCTTTTTTTCATAATTCCAGCCGCACCCCCATACACAACCTTTCGTCTATACCCCACTTCACTCAATTCCGCACCTTTAGTGACGCCCCCTCCCTTTCGGTATTGGAATCATCTATTTCTTATCGACCCCGTATCATCTTGGTATCAGAGTGCACGTTTGTCAAAGGCCGAAAGATTCTAACGTGGTATGACTTTAGACGAAGCACAAGTTGCTCGACTTGAGGAGCAGATCGTCGATCTTCAGCAACAACTACAGTCCTTGCGAACAAATCATGCATCAACTTCCCACAGTCGATTAGACAGCGATGGTGAGGAGAACCAATAGCGTGAGGAGTCTCAACGAGGATCATCACCGGAGTATCATAAGTAGGAGAGAAGAGCCGTGATGATGTGTGTTCAGATTCTGGAGTTCGAAGGAAACTTGGACCACGAGGAGTTCATCGACTGGATGCACACGATAGAGCGCATCTTCGACAATGTAGAGGTGGCCGAGGAACGAAAGGTTAAGTTGGCTGCATTAAAATTGAAGAAGTACGCCAGCTTATGGTGAGAGAACACCAACCACCAGCGTCGAAGAGAATGACGTGATAAGATCCGAACATGGTCGAAAATGAAGAGGATTATGACTAAAAGGTTTCTGCCGGAGCATTATCGACGAGATCTCTACCTCAAGTTGCAGTCGCTTGAGCAAGTTTCGAGTGTATCGGAGTACACAAGGGAGTTCGAGAGACTCTTGCTGCATGGAGATGTCCAAGAAGCCAAGAGCAAACCATTGCTAGGTATCTTCGAGGACTTAAGCCCCAGATCACGGATGCAGTCGAACTTCAACAGTATTTTCAACTTCAACGATGTTAAAGCACTTGCCCACAAGGGGAGCAGCAAGCGAGAAGATCGAGGACCCGTTCATTTGTGAAGGCTCCGCCTTTCAACAAAGGGAGTAGCTCTCAGATAAAGCCACCGTCGACGACGACGAGGAAAACTCCACCATCGACTACCAGACCTGAAGACAAGATGAACGAGCGAGATAATGCTACACAATGTTTCAAGTGCCAAGGAATAGGACACATGGCTTTGGAGTGTCCAATGAGAAGAAACGTTATCATTAGAGAGTCATCCGATGGAGAAGAAGAGTTCGATGAGAACATCGATCATATTTGGGATGCAGAGGAGATCGAGGAGTACTCGGACGAAGGAGAGTTGTTGGTCATCCTAAAGAGGAGAATCAAAGGGAAAATATTTTCCACACCAGGTACACAGTCCAAGGAAAATTTTATTTGGTGATTCTAGATAGTGGTAGCTGCACCAACGCCGTGTCGAGGACGACGGTCGAAAAGTTGAAGTTGCCTATCGACGCTCATCCTCATCCCTATTAACTACAATGGCTCAACAAGGAGAGTGATGTTTGAGTTACCCAGAGAGCGCGAGTTACATTTTCTATTGTGAAAAGCTACAAGGATAAAGTCATTTGCGACATTATTCCAATGGGCGCATGCCACTTGCTCCTAGGAAGACTGTGGCAGTTTGATCGACGCGCACAACATGACGGGTATCGCAATACATATTCCATCAACATCGACGAGAAGAAGGTCACCTTGATGCCTTTGACCACCCAGCCTGTGATAGTACCACAAAATCGATCTACCGATCAGCCTCTCAAAGGAGCTCAATTGGTTCGAGTGATCCATGAAGGTGAGAAGGCTTATTTTTTTGTTCTTGTCGAAACAACCCAGGATCAATCGACGAACCACCCCTGAGCTGTATCCATACTCGAAGAGTTCAAGGATGTATTTCCGGAGGAGTTGCCAGTCGAACTACCACCTATGCGAAGCATTCAGCACCAGATAGACTTGGTTCCAGGAGCGTCCCTACCCAATCGACCAGCTTACCGATGCAATCCAAAGGAAGCTAAGGAGCTGTAGAGGCATATGGATGAGTTAGTCAAGAAGGGCTTGGTTCGAGAGAGTTTGAGCCCTTGTTCAATCCCAGCCATATTGGTGCCGAAGAAGGATGGCACTTGGCGAATGTGCATGGATAGTTGAGCGATCAACAAGTAACGGTGAAGTATCGTTTTCCTATTCCTCGACTAGATGATACATTAGATGAGTTGCATGGAGCAGGTGTTTTCGAAAGTGGATTTGCGAAGTGGCAACCACCAGATTCGCATAAAAGAAGGCGACGAGTGGAAGACAGCCTTCAAGACTAAGTATGGGTTGTAGAATGGTTAGTGATGCCCTTTGGTTTGTCTAACGCACCCAGTACGTTCATGCGACTGATGACCCATGTCTTGCGACCCTTCATGGGGAAGTTTGTGGTCTTCTACTTCGACGACATCCTTATCTACAGTCCAAACAACGAGGAGTATGTTGACCATTTGCGAGTTGTGTTCCGCACACTTCGGGAGGAGAAGCTGTATGAAAATCTTAAGAAGTGTGAGTTCTTTCAGTCGAGTGTGATATTTCTTAGTTTTGTAGTATCTGCTGAAGGAATCAAGGTCGACGAAAGTAAGATCGAAGCAATCAAAGACTGGAAAATGCTAAAGATTTTCCACGATGTCCGAAGCTTTCATGGCTTAGTGTCGTTCTATAGGAGGTTCATTCGAGGTTTCAGCTCGATGGCAACCCCACTCACTAAATGTTTGAAGGGAGACAAGTTCGAGTGGTCTTCGGCCGCACAAGCAAGTTTCGAGCGACTGAAAGAGTGTCTAAGTGAAACACCCGTCTTCCCTTAACTGACTTCGCGAAGATGTTTGAGGTCGAATGTGATGCATCGGAGTTGGAATCAGAGGAGTCTTATTGCAAGAGGAGAGACCCATTGCATATTTCAGTGAGAAGCTTAATGGTGCCAAACTCAACTAGTCGACGTACAACAAGGAGTTCTTAGCCATTGTTCGAGTACTCGAGACATGGAGCCATTACTTGCTGCCCCGAGAGTTCGTGTTGCACACTGACCATGAAGCACTCAAATACATCAATGGTTAGCACAAGCTCAATTGAGGACATGCGAAGTGGATCGAGTTTCTATAAGCTTTCATCTTTGTCTTGAACCGCAAATTAGGAGCGAAGAATGTAGTCGCGGATGCTCTCTCAAGGAAGAAGACTCTACTATCCCCGATGGCGACAAAGCTAATTGGATTTGAGTACCTGAAGGATCTGTATAAGGACGATGAAGACTTTGGAAGGATTATCGTCTAATGCACCAATCAGGCCGTTGATCGATTCCATCAGGTGAATGGATTCTTGTTTCGAGATTCTAAGTTGTGCATTCCGAAGAGTTCGACGCGAGAGCTGCTTATTCGAGAAGTTCATGGAGGTGGAATAGCCGAACATTTTGGAGTCGACAAGACGCTGTCGATCCTGTAAGAAAATTTCTATTGGCCTCGAATGGAAAAGCAGGTGTGAGGTCTTATTTCGAGATGTGTTATCTGCCAATAGGCGAAGAGCCGAGTCCAACCATAAGGCCTTTACACTCCACTGCCCGTCCCAGAGCGTCCTTGAGAGCATGTAAGTATGGATTTTGTGCTAGGATTGCCGAGAATGCAGCAGAGGAAGGATTCAATGATGGTTGTGGTCGATAAATTCTCGAAGATGGCGCATTTCATTCCATGCCAAAAGACGGACGATGTAACCAATGTCGCGGATCTGTATTTTCGAGAAGTCCTGAGGTTGCATGGAGTACTGAAATCGATCGTATTAGATCGAGACGTCAAGTTCCTTAATTACTTTTGGAAGACTTTATGGTACAAACTGGGAATGAAGCTTGTCTTCAGTACAGCCTATCATCCACAGACCGATGGACAAACGGAGCTTGTCAATCATACCATGGCTGCAACCCTTCGAACCTTAGTCTCGAAGAACTAGAAGGATTGGGACATCGAGCACGCTCATGCAGAGTTTGCATACAATAGAGCCCCAAGTTCGACAAAGAAGTCATCACCCTTCGAGGTAGTTTACGGACTCAATCCTTTAGTCCCTGTCGAACTAATGTCTATGAGTGATGCGAGATCAGTTAGCCAGAATGCTGAAGAACGTGCGAAGGATATGTGAATGCTCCAAGAAAAGATTCGTGCTCAGATCGAGAAGGCTAATCATCGATACTAGGAAAGAGCCAATTGAGGACGTAAAGAGAAGATTTTTCAGCTAGGAGACTTAGTGTGGATTCATCAGAGGAAGGAACGATTCTCCGATAGAGGAAAAATGCATCGAGCGGAAGGACCTTCCAAGATAGTCGAATTCATCAACAATAATGCCTACAAGGTCGATCTGCTTGGAGACTATGGAGTTTCTGCAATATTCAACGTCCAGGATCTCATTCCGTTTGTGGAAGATGACGACGATGTGAGTTTGAGGACAAACTCTTTTCCACAAGGGGAGGATGATACAAGGACCATCGACACACCATCGACTAGGGCTATCAGCTTGCTCATTATCGACTAACTGTCGAAGCAAGGATCCATCGAAGTAAGGAGCCGTCGAAGTACGGAGCCGTCGAAGCAGAAGCAACTCCACATTGAATGCATCTCAAGTTCCCAGATCATTCATGCATTTTTCCATTCACGCAGTAGCATTTATGTTGTAGCATTTCCAATAAGCCATTTATGGTTCGTCCATGAATCTGGTCATGCATGCATCTTATCTAAGTTCATTATCTTGCATTTATGTTCTTGTTCTGGTGATCCCTATATAATGGGCGCCCTTGTAAGCTTTTGAACAACTTTTTGAATTAGATTACAACCCCAGAAATAGACGCATGTCTTTCTATCCTAAGTGAGTGGATTCTCCTTCAACCTCATTCTTCATTTGATGGATTCCAAGTGCGGATTGAGTTGAGCGTATCAACCGGTGGTGGTGCATCTGTATCCTTCGCGTTGTGCCTCGCCCTCGTCTTGTTCGTGGTAGTGTATCTGTCTCCATGGCCAAACGAGTTTATAGAGTTCTTCTTTCACGGTAGTGTTTCTGTATCCGTGGAGGTTGAATCTCAACCCTTCTTTTCTTTTCATAATTCCAGCCGCACCTCTATACACAACCTTCCGTCCATACCCCATGTCACTCTATTCCGCACCTTTAGTGACGGCCCCCTTCCCTTTCGGTATTGGAATCATCTATTCATTACCAACCCCGTATCAAGTTTTATGTCATCATTCGTAGAATCGTGACATGGAGTCACTATTTGATCCTCAAGGAGTTCGTTCTTTATATTGATCATGAGTCTTTAAAGCATATCAATGGGTAGGCAAAACTTAATCGACGACATGCAAAGTGGGTAGAATTTATTCAATCATTCACTTTCATTTTAAAGCATAAGTCAGGAGTGATGAATGTCGTAGCATTGTCAAGCAAGTCAACTCTTATTTCCAGGATGTAATAGAAGTTGATCGGATTCGAGATGTTGAAAGAGTTGTACTCGAGTGATGCAAATTTTGGAGAGATGTACAAGGGTTATCTCGAGATGCCTTGTGAGTAATATCAACTGTCCAACGGATTTCTATTTTGTGGAGTTAAATTATGCATTCCTGAAAGTTCCACTCGAGAGCATCTCATTCAAGAGGTGCATGGAGGGGGACTCGCTGGACACAAGGGAGTCGGGAAAACTCTCAAGATGCTTCAGGAACATTCTACTAGCCTCGAATGGCTAAGGACGTACACAAGCTAGTCCGATGTTGCGCAACCTGTCAATGCGCAAAGAGTCACGTCCAGCCCCAAGGTCTCTACACACTATTACCTGTAGTTGAACGACCATGGGAGCATGTGAGCATGGATTTCATACTTAGATTGCCCCGTACATGTTGTTTCTGCGAGCCCCCAAGCCACCAACTATTGCTTCAAAGCGTAAATTATCATCCCCGGTAAATATTGTTCACTTTCAGTCACATGTCTTACGATCACTTTGTAGTTTAAAGGTCTTGTTGATTTTGGCATTGAATGGTGGAGCTATGAAGTCTGAAATCTTGATTCACTGTTATTGTGAAAACTTCACCACAATTAGTACCCTATATAAAGGTCTTAAATGAATCCTCACTAGTTGTACTTCAAACCTTCAAATCCACTATCACCTATAGATTAGAACATCTCCTATTTTTCAGTTGGTCCTAAATGCAGAACGGAGGTTCCTCACTTTCGTCCTACATCGCGTCGCTGGGCGAGTCACTCGAATACAACCTACAAGTAGCTGCAGTGCACCATATAACATTTGCAAATGTTGTCCACCTCACTACTGAGGTATGGTTTGGCGCACGAGAACTTAAAAATATATTGAAGAGGAACATCCAAATAGTAGCTGGGTGCGCGAGCTTCACTCCACCATCCTGTAAAACCTACAATCATCTGCAACCGTGAATGAAGGGAACTCTATAACGTTGTGGAGTACATCTAGGCACTAAGGAGTACATCCTGTCGGTGGGTAGAACCACTTTGAAGCTACTTTGTTCATTTTCCTCCAAAAACATTTACCAATTACGATTAAAGCTTGACCTCATCAACTTTTTTACTTACTAGGAGGTTATTTTGAAGGAAGTTGAGTCAGTTGATATGGTAATGGACGAAGGTGTTGCTGACATGAAAGAGCATGACGAGCTGGAAGTAATGTTCTGGAAACATTCATGGAATTAACCTTGTTGCTGTTGGGGTTGTTTGGAAAGCGGTGCTTTGCTGTATCACAGGAAGGGTTTTGCGGAACTGCTGCGACACAGCGATGTGTTTCTGGAAATAAGGAACAAGGAATTTTGATACGAAATTTTTGGTAACTACCGACCCGTTTACTCTTCTTACACCTTCTTCTCTCTCTTCTCTCTTTCACTTTTTTATTTTTCTCTACTTACTAACATTTAGACAATGCTTCTCCTTATATAGTGTCCTAGAGAAGGCATTTACTCTACCATAAATTCTAGGTCATTAACTTCACCCCACTAACTCACATTAACTCCACCCCACTAACTCACACTTAATGGTACTAAATGAGATTACAAATTATTGTCATTTAATCATGACATTTAACACCCCCTCTTAATTTGTAATCTTCAGAAACTTCTTGAACAACTCGAGCTTCTCTAAATTCACGGCCTTTGTTAGAACATCAGCGGGCTGGTCCTGTGTGTGAATAAACTCCATAATTATCTCTTTCTTCATCACCATTTCTCTGATAAAGTGGTGGCGTAACTCAATATGCTTTGACCTTGCATGAAACACGGGGTTCTTCGTCATAGCAATGGCTGAATGATTATCACAAAATACTGTTGTTGGATAAGCAACCTTCTGCTGTAACTCCAGCAATAACCTTCTTAACCATACTGCTTCACGAATTGCTTCATTTGCTGCAATGTATTCTGCTTCAGCTGATGATAACGCTACAGTAGCTTGCTTCTTCGAACTCCAGGAGATGGGTTTTGTTCCAAGACAGAAAAGATATCCTGACGTACTTCTTCGATCATCAACACTTCCTGCCCAGTCACTATCAACATATCCAACAAGGTTGTTGTCTTCTTCTTTTGTGTACTTCAAACCAACATTCTTTGTTCCTTGAAGATAACGTAAGACACGCTTCGCTGCTGCAAAATGAGTCTTGGTGGGATTGTTCATGAATCTTGATAGCATACTTACACTTTGAACGATATCTACCCTTGTGTGTGTTAGGTAGATCAACGAACCAACTAGGCTTCTATAAATCTTCGAGTCAAACTTTTCAGCACCATCATCCTGTTGCAGCTTCTCATTAAATGCCATTGGAGTTGCTACAGCTTTGGCGTTCTCCATGCAAAATTTCTTCAATATGTCAGCAACGTACTTCTCTTGAGAAATAATGATCTCTCCTTTGCTCTGCTTTACCTGCAAACCTAGAAAATACTTCATTAATCCAAGATCCGTCATCTCGAATTCATCCATCATTGCCTTTTTGAACTTCTCCAGTAACAACTTGCTGGTGCTCGTGTAGATGAGATCATCCACATAGAGACAGGCTACTAGAAAATCAGCATCGCGCTTCTGCACATAGAGAGACGGTTCTACCAAACTTCTTTCAAATCCATTCTTCTGCAAGTAGGAATCTATCCTGAAATTCCATGCTCTCGGTGCTTGTTTCAGTCCATAGAGAGCTTTGTGAAGTCGATACACTTTGTCTTCTTGTCCTTTAACAGCGAACCCTTGCGGTTGTTGAGCATACACTTCCTCTTCTAGTACTCCATTGAGAAAGGCTGACTTCACATCAAGTTGGAACACTTCAAGCTCCATTTGTGCGGCAAGTGCTAGCACACTTCTAATAGTCTCCATTCTAGCTACAGGGGCGAAAGTCTCAGTGAAATCAATTCCGGGCTGTTGTGAGTAACCCTTTGCTACGAGACGAGCTTTGTGCTTCTGTATGCTTCCATCTTCATTGAACTTTGTTTTGAATACCCATTTCAAGCCAATTGCTTCTTTTCCTTTGGGAAGGTCTACTAGGGACCAAGTATCATTCTTCTCAATACTAAACATCTCTTCTTTCATTGCATTTCTCCATTTTTCTTCTTTTGCGGCCTCTTCGAAATTCTGCGGCTCAAACGTAGCAAGTGCAAAGTTAGCTTGCTCGTAAACTTCTGTTAATAAACGATACCTTCTTGGTGTCATATCATCAGCATAATCTTCATTCTCTGAATTTACTCTTGAGGAACTAGCTGCTGCTGTATCAGTGAGATTTAAGGAAGGCACTACTGCTGGTGCTTCTGGATAAGAAAACATTGGCTGAGTCTGAGAGGATTCGTTCTCCCACTTCCATGCTGCATTCTCATCGAAAATAACATCTCTTGAAATCACAAGATTGTTAGTATTTGGGTCAAACAAACGATAACCTTTAGATTCTTCACTATAACCAATAAAGATTAATTTCTCACTCTTCTCATCAAACTTCTCCTTCTTCTTCGTCAAGAGAGCATATGCCACACATCCAAATACTTTCAAATGATCGACCATGGGTTTCCTCTTATGCCATGCTTCATAAGGTGTCTTGTTTTGTACAGCTTTCGTCGGTGATCGATTGAGGATGTAAGCTGTTGTATTCACAGCTTCGGCCCACAATGAATTCGGAAGACCCTTGCCTTTAAGCATACTCCGTGCCATCTCAACAATAGTCCTGTTCTTCCTCTCAGCAACGCCATTCTGCTGAGGTGAGTACTTCACAGTAAGCTGTCGCTGTATGCCTTGCTGCTTGCAATAATCTATAAACGGCTTGTAAATGAATTCTCCTCCACGATCTGTCCTCAAGGTCTTTATTTGATATCCACTTTGCTTCTCTGCATTAGCTTTAAAACTCAAGAAAGTAGTGAAAGCCTCTGATTTCTTTTCAAGAAAATATACCCATATCATACGAGTGTAATCATCGATAAATAAGAGAAAGTATCTCCTGTTACCGATCGTTGGAGTTTGGGTTGGACCACAGATGTCAGCATGCACCAACTCAAGAGGGGCTTTAGCTCTCCAAGAGGTATTGGGAAAAGGAAGACGATGTTGCTTTCTATACACACATCCTTCACAGACGCATGTTGCTGTTGGCTGAATTTTTGGAAGACCTATGACCATATTCCTCTCTCTTAACAACGTTAGCCCTTTGTGATTCAAATGTCCATATCGCAGATGCCATAACTGAGCTTCATCAGTAACTTCACTCTTCAATGCTACATTCAAGAACGAATTCATCTTCAGCGGAAACAAGTTATTCGCCGTCATCTTCACAACAGCGATCATCTTCTCATTTTTGTCAGTGATCTCACATTGACCATCAGCAAAGGTAACCTTATAACCTCTCTTTATCATTTGTCCCAAGCTCAAAAGATTTTGAGCAATGCTTGGAGAATAAAACACATCATTAATCCGCTTTTCTTCACCATTTGCTGCTCTTACAGCAACGATTCCCTTTCCTTCAATCTTTATCTTTTTGTTGTCTCCAAGCTCTAACAGCGAGTTGTAGCTGTTGTCGATCTCCACAAAGTTTTCCTTATTTCCTGTCACATGATTGCTACAGCCACTATCCAAAAACCACACTTCATTCATATCTTGCATTGCATTGAAACAAGAATAAAATGCTTGCTTCGATTCTTCTTCTTTTGAAAAATTTACCGAATTTTGAGAAACATGTTGCTGTGGCTGCTGCTGCTGCTGCTTGTCTTTAAAATAACAATCTCGTTCTGCATGATTTGGAAATCGGCATCTCTTGCACCTGAAATAACAATCCTTTGACTCATGTCCAGTTTTTTTACAAATATAGCAACTACCTTCTGAATTTCCAGATCTACTCCAGGAATGGTCTTCTCTACTGCGGAACTGCCTTGCTGTACGTCCTCTGCCTCTTCCTCGAGAACGGCCTCCACGTCCACGACCATAAAACTCTCTGCTATTATTCACAGTACGTTCCTTTTGTTCTGACTTCTTTTCTGAAACATTTAACTTCATTTGAAAAGCTTGTTCAACAGGAGTTGAGTACTTACTTACTCTTCTTTCGTGAGCTTCAAGCGAACCCATTAGCTCATACACGGAAATTTCTCCCAGATTCTTCGTTTCCTCAATCACAGCAACAACGTGCTCAAATTTCTGCGGCAGGCTTCTCAACACTTTCTCCACAACCTTCTTGTCGGGAACTTCATCACCGCAACATTTGATTTGATTCATGATTTCAACAACTCTCGAGAAGAAATCTTTTACCGTTTCGGACTCCTTCATGGCCAAGTTGTCAAAATCCCTCCACAAGCCTTGAAGCTTGATGGAAATCACTTTCTCCGAGCCTTGAAATTCTTTCTTTAATACGCTCCATGCTTCTTTCGCCTTCTTGAGACCATAAAGTCTCGGATAAATCGACTTACTTACGGATTGTTGCAAAATCCGCAATGCCATCGCATTCTTCATCACATTTTCTTTAACCTTCTTTTCTTGTTCTCCAGCACCTTCTTCCTCATTTAACGAGTCTTCATTTTCTTCAAAGCCTTCATCAATAATTTTCCACAGATCTTGTGAGAGAAAGATAGTCTCCATTTGCGAACTCCAATAATCATAGTGCTCTCCATCAAAGATCGGGATTTGGTTTGGTGAATAGGAAAAGAACATGCTGCTGGATGACGTAGCCATGATCTGCTGCGCTCTGATACCAAAATTTGTTGGGGTTGTTTGGAAAGCGGTGCTTTGCTGTATCACAGGAAGGGTTTTGCGGAACTGCTGCGACACAGCGATGTGTTTCTGGAAATAAGGAACAAGGAATTTTGATACGAAATTTTTGGTAACTACCGACCCGTTTACTCTTCTTACACCTTCTTCTCTCTCTTCTCTCTTTCACTTTTTTATTTTTCTCTACTTACTAACATTTAGACAATGCTTCTCCTTATATAGTGTCCTAGAGAAGGCATTTACTCTACCATAAATTCTAGGTCATTAACTTCACCCCACTAACTCACATTAACTCCACCCCACTAACTCACACTTAATGGTACTAAATGAGATTACAAATTATTGTCATTTAATCATGACATTTAACAGTTGCCTCCTTTGGAGTAGGTAGTGTCGAGTTGGTTGTTGTCCAAAAGGCAAGTCCTGTAATCATTTTCAATCATCCTCCCTCGGTCAGTGCAGAAAACCTTACCGTTGACATACGCTTCAACGACTTTCATATCATTCAGTTATAGCATTGCAACGCATGGATAGTATGACGTCGATAGGAAATTACACTATACCTTTCTGAGGAAGATCAAGCCACGATAAATGGAATCCTTCTAATAAATTTTCCTTGTCACCATTAACTCCATTTCTTTGTTGTTCATTGTGATGACCTCCTTTGCTTATTTGATCCAGGACTACCCAAGAAATCTCTTCTCAAACATTTAGAGAAGATCGACGGGCCTTTTGGATATCGGTTAATATAATTAACGATGTTGTTCCCGGACTTTGGGTACCGTCGCAAAAATCAAAAGCAAAAAACCCTAAAGGGAGATATAGAGCTAACATTCATATCCAGTTCACTTTATCTTCGATCGGGTCATCATTTTGTCCATTAAGGTCATAAATGTCTGGCCAAGTGATTGAGAGTTGCTGAAATTTAATGGATGAGTGGTATCTAGCTGTTCGGTTGTTGTCGTAATAGTAGTTGCAATAAGTCCCCAAAAGAAGAAAAACCAGTTTGTAGGGTTCAAGAAGTGGTTGCTCTAATGAAAATCTTTGGGAGCAATATAAATTAGGAGGAAAAATAAAAATGCGAAGAAGGTCCATCTCAAGACATTACAACCTAAGTCAAGTCGAGATGCAAAGTCCGTCGACGATGTTGGCATATTGAGATACGAATCAACTCGAGCACCATTTCAGTCGAGCGTTAAAGACGCAAGAATAGAATGAACCTACCAAATAAGCGTTGTTTGAGGAAGCCCACGTGAGAAAGTATTCATCCGACCGTGTCGAATGAGTTCAATCGATTTTGTCAAAAAAAAGTCAGCTTGGTCGAGCGGAAGATTTTTGCAATAATTTATTTCCTTTAAATGCATGTAAATATGATCATGCATGTCGCGACTTTATACGCAAAATTTAATTTCCTAGTTAGCATTTACTTTTTTTTTTCGGTAACTTCTACATACGACGCCTTGTAATACCATGAGAAGAGATTATTCAAAATTTTAAGTAAAATACTGTTCATTAAAATTCGAGTCTTTAATTATTATTTTTTTATTTGATGGATTCAAATCAATCTGAGTTGACTATGGCAAATGATAGTTGTGTATATTTTCTGTATTGTTTATCGTCATCGTCACTATTCATGATGGTGTGTTTGAATCCGTTAATCGCACGAACCTGTTCAAGTCACTTCTATTACGGCGGTGAAATTTTTATCCGAGATGGTTGTTTCTTGATATATCATTCACCTTTACCCTAGCTCGTGTTTTCACTTAGCAATTTTTTTCCCTTCCGTTCAGACCTCATGACCCTTTCTGCACCGCTCCGCGTAAACATGACTCAATCCGCAATGAAAGGGAGACTGACGGGCGTCGCCGATTTGTCGCAAAAACAAGACAATCCCTTGGAAGCGGCTAACGATACGTGCACGTAACGGTTACGTAGTTTACTAAATTCGCTTATAAATTTTTAGTAAATTTTACGAAAAATTCACTTTTTTTAGAAAAAAGACGACAAAATTAGTAAAAAATTTGTAAATTTTACTAAAAAATTCACTTTTTTTTAGTAAAAAGACGAAAAAATTAGTAAAAAAATTTGTAAATTTTACTAATTTTGTACTGTTTACTTATATGAAATTTTACTAAATCTTCATTGATTTTACTAAAAATCACTTTTTTAGTAAAAGGACGACAAAATTAGTAAAAAACTTTGTAAATTTTACTAATTTTGCTGTCCTTTTACTAAAAAGGTGATTTTTTTAGTAAACGTACGACATGATTAGTAAAAAAATTAGTAAAATTTACTACTTTTTTACTGTTCACTTTTAGTAAAAATTACTTCTTTTATTTCGTAAAACATAACTAAAATTAATAATAGTTTACTAATTTTGTTGTGATATCTAGTAAAACACTATTTGAGTTAGTTAAAGTGTTTGTAAAGTTTTACGGGTCTCGTAAATGTTTACTGATTTCTACATGATTTTACAGATAAATTTTGTAAAGTATTACTAAAAAGTTTAGTAATTTACTAATTCAAATAGCGAAACCCCAACCTATTTACGAACCTAGTTTCGATGTGAAATTTCCATTTTACCTCCGACATTAAATTACTAAATATAATTTCACGTGATGAGGAGGAGATTACTAAGAAGTTTCGTAATATGTTTAGCAATTTAGTGTCGCGGGTAAAATGGTAATTTCACATCGAAATTAGGTTCGTAAATAGGTTCGGGTTTCACTGTTCGATTTAGTAAATTACTAGACTTTTTAGTAACAGCTTACAAAATTTATGTCTAAAATTATGTAGAAATCAGTAAACATTTACGAAACCCGTAAAACTTTACTAACACTCAAACAGTGTTTTACTAAATATCACAACAAAATTAGTAAACTATTGCTATTTTAGTTATGTTTTACGAAATAAAAGAAGTAATTTTTACTAAAAGTGAATAGTAAAAAAGTAGTAAATTTTACTAATGTTTCTACTAATTATATCGTATTTTTACTAAAAAAAACACCTTTTTAATAAAATGACGACAAAATAAGTAAAATTTACAAAGTTTTTTACTAATTTTGTCGTCCTTTTACTAAAAAAGTGCTTTTTAGTAAAATCAATGAAAATTTGGTAAAATTTAATATAAGTAAACAGTACAAAATTAGTAAAATTTACAAATTCCTTTACTAATTTTGTCGTCTTTTTACTAAAAAAAGTGAATTTTTTAGTAAAATTTACAAATTTTTTTACTAATTTTGTCGTCTTTTTACTAAAAAAGTGAATTTTTAGTAAAATTTACTAAAAATTTATAAGTGAATTTATGAAACTACGTAACCGTTACGTGCACGTATCGTTAGCCGCTTCCCAATCCCTTTTATCATTTCAATCTTCACTTTTGTCGCCTGAATTTAGAAGCCATCCTTACAATACTGTTCTTGGAAAAGCGATAATGATGGATTGATTCAACACGAAACTTGCGTCATCCTCCTTTCTGAACAAGAAGTTCAAACTGATTTAAACTAATGTGTTTATTAATACGTTGACATTTGGGCCTTTTAACCGGCCCTTATAATGCTAGCAGCAGTAGCATCATGCATTAAGGGGTGGGGGTGGGTTATGGTTTTCAGTGTATTGGGCTTTCATAAAGATAATTCCTACATGGGCCTCCACCATAATCTCAGCTCCCTTTTTTTAACAAATAGAAAAAAGAGAGCACAATCTACCCGAGATCCATGCCCAATTGCATAAAAAAAGATTACTTCTTCTTTTTGTTTTTAGATTAGTATTGTTTAATAATAATAATATAATCCTGGATTCAACCTGGAAATCTGTGTTAGGGTGTGTTTTCTTATGTCTTTTGACCTCTGCCCTTTTTTCTTGACCGTCTGATGGGGGAAGGGGTGATCGCCCTTCTCAAGAAAGGACCAACCCAGATATGAACAATCAAAATCCCCTTTTTTGTTTCTCTCTCTCCTTTTTCAAGGAGTCGGTTTCTATATCTATTTCTTTCTTTTGGGGGGCGGCATAATTTATTTTTGCCATAATTGTCCAATTTGCTTCTTTCTATGGAGAGAGTCTTAGCCGGGTGAGTGACTAGTAACTAGTATTAGATAGTTTTGAACAGTGCCCAATTTGATCATGTCATGTGGAATTGGGTTTTGCGTGAGAGGCAACAATCATGTCCATGCATGTGCATGTGAATTGAGAAGTCACCTAACCTCCTCCACCACCACCACCGCCGCCAACCATTTATACCCTTTTCGATCAATCAATTCAATTTGGTCAACTTTCTCAAAAATTTAAAATCAATCAATCTCCTCTTCTCTTCATCAATTTCTTATTCTTTCTTGTTTGAGTTTTGATACCACCAGCCCCGGGCCCACATGACATGAATTTTTTTTGTATGAAAAAATCCAATGAAATATGGTAAGGCGTGATGTTAGGGTTGAAGAATGGAATATCGTTTATTCATTTTATGTTGGGGGGGGGGGGTGGGGTGTTGGAGAAGCGCGTACAATACAACCTGGAGAGCAGGACGAAAATCATGCATTATAGCCGTTTTATTGTGGTGTTGGGGGGGGGGGGGGGAAGGTCAGAAAACTCCAGCACTGTCCAGACACTTTCTCGCTTTTCCTGCGTCTCTTCCACTACCCCCCCCCCCCCCCCCCCCCTCTCCTCGCCTTCTTCTCCTTAACATGTGAACAGAGCTTCCCACCACCATCTGATCAGCCTTTTGCCTGTGATTCTTCCAAGGAAATGTCTCCTCCTACTCCTCCTTCCTTCTTCTCCCGGGTGCCCTTCGTCTTCCTCATCCTCGTTTCCCTGTTCTCCGTCCCCTGTTTCTCCGCCGACCCTTACGCTTTCTTCAACTTGAAGTTCTCTTACAAGACCGTCTCCCCACTCGGCGTCCGTCAACAGGTTCCCCCCTCCCCTTGCCTTTACCCTTCTCCTGCTCCACTTCTCTCCCGCTCTCTTGTTGCCCGTCCTCCTCTCCGCGGAGGGGGCTTGCTGCTGGTTCCTTTATTTTTAACAATCGCCTGCTGTGCATTCCTACATTTCTTGGGTTTTCGTCCCGGAGAGGTTTGCGGCACAAATGATGATTTGGGAATCCGAATGTTCCACAAAAGTTTCTTCCTTTGTTTTTTTTTTTTGGTTTGGGGGGGGGGGATGGGCGGGGGAGGGTTTCAAATTATTCATCTCTATTTGATTTCTTCGGTTGACGAGAGGCAGTTGACTTGTGGTTTTCGGGTTTTAAAGATGACGTGATGTGATATGATCAGTGCAACTCCTTGGATAAGGTGGTCAGGATTTCTGGCTTTTCCTTGTTGCAGGTGATTGCTGTAAACGACTCCTTCCCTGGTCCTCTCATCAATGTCACTACTAATTACAATGTTGTGGTGAACGTCCACAATGACCTCGACGAATCCCTCCTCTTGACTTGGTATGTTTCTTACTTTTGAGTATGCGTTTTTTATTCCTTACTATGAATGTTTCTTGATTGTGAATCTGGTGTGTCAGGCCTGGGATTCAAATGCGGCATGATTCCTGGCAAGACGGAGTTCCAGGCACTAATTGCCCTATTCCATCCAAATGGAACTGGACTTATCAGTTTCAAGCCAAGGATCAGATTGGTAGCTACTTCTACTACCCATTTCTCAACTTGCAGAGAGCGTCCGGCGGTTTTGGACCCGTTATAATCACCAATAGAGATATAATTCCCATCCCTTTTGCTCAACCCGATGGAGACGTCATCCTAATGATTGGCGATTGGTACACACGAAACCATACGGTCAGCAATCATTTGTTGCCTTTTCTTTCTTACTTGGCCTTTGATTCCTTTTCCCTATGAACTGTGAATGTTACAAATATTCAACATGCTTCAGGAATTAAGGGTGGCCTTGGATGCGGGAAAGGACCTTGGAATGCCTGATGGAGTTCTCATAAATGGGAAGGGGCCCTTCAAGTACAATAGCACTCTGGTGCCTGACGGAATTGCTTATGAATCTGTCAAAGTGGATCCTGGTATTCAAATATTGATCTCTTTTACATTCACCTTGGCACCTTGGCATTCGGAATAATATTGTCACTGAATGATCAGTTCAAACTGAAGTTTGTTCCTTTGGGGATTAAGTTCGTGTCCTTCGACTTTGTTCTTTCGAGTACTGGCGTTTTGCTACATTTATTTCCCACAGATTTTAGTTGTTAATCTGCAATCCTGACTTATTTGGTTTTCCAGGAAAAACATACCGGTTTAGGGTGCACAATGTCGGGACATCCACTAGCCTCAACTTTAGAATTCAGAATCATAATCTTCTTTTGGTGGAAACTGAGGGTTATTATACGCTGCAACAAAATTATACGAGTTTGGACATCCATGTTGGGCAGTCGTACTCCTTTTTGGTTACTATGGACCAGAATGCTAGTTCTGACTACTACATCGTGGCCAGCGCCAGGTTTGTAAATGAATCTCTTTGGCAGAGGGTTACTGGTGTAGCCGTCTTACACTACAGCAATTCGAAGGGACCTGCATCCGGTCCTTTACCTGACCCACCACAAGATTTCTTTGACAAGTCAATGTCCTTGAATCAGGCAAAGTCTATCAGGTATTGCCCTTGCTTTTCCTTTTCTGTGTTGATACTTGCAAGTGGCATGTGGAGGCTTTTATGCTACTACCTACAGGCAGATGACAGGGCACTTTATGGATCTGGTTGTCAATTTATCTGAAGTTTTTCTTGTTGTTTATGTCAGGCAGAATGGAACTGCCAGTGGAGCTCGCCCAAATCCGCAGGGATCTTTCCATTATGGTAGCATTAATGTAACTGATTCTTATCTATTAGAGATTGTCCCTCTGGAAACTATTGATGGGAAGACAAAAGCCACCTTGAATGGCATCTCATTTGTGAATCCTAGCACGCCAATTCGGCTTGCTGATCAGCATAATGTGAAGGGAGTATATAAGCTTGATTTTCCCAATCAGCCACTTGATCGGCCAGGTCGAATGGACACATCCTTGATCAATGCTACCTATAAGGGTTTTATAGAGGTTATCTTTCAGAACAATGACACAACCATGCAGAGTCTACATGTGGATGGCTACTCATTCTTTGTTGTCGGGTACTTCTTGCCAGAATTTCTGTTTATTTTAGACGATTTACAGCTTTGTTAATTGGGTGGACAACCAGTTGCTGATTTAATGCGATGACTTAAACTTCCCTGGGATTTTGATAGACCATAGGTGGTGGATTCTGATAGTTTAAGTCTTTAAGATTGTGTACTCTAGACAGATAATTTGCAGCGACTGCTTTTTGGGGTAATGTGCCACTTCTTAAGATTTGTTACTCATGAATTGCTGAGTGACGCTTATTATTTGCTTGCAGCTTGGATTATGGTAATTGGACAGTTGACAGCAGAAACTCCTACAATCGGTGGGATGCCATTTTTCGTCACACGACTCAGGTTTGTGGAACAGTGCATTTTTTGTGCTTGAGCAGATTGAATCTGTCTGCTCTATGTTTTCCTGATCAGGTCAATCGGTTCTTGTGCTGTGTTAGTTGTGGGAGCAGAAGACATTGTTGGATGTGTTGTTAATGGGAACATTTTTAACATTAGGTTTGTTAACATGATTTATAGGTTTTCCCCGGTGGTTGGACAGCAATTTATCTCTCTCTAGATAATCCAGGAGTGTGGAACATCAGGGCAGAAAATCTCGATAGACGTTATCTCGGACAGGAAACTTACATGAGGATTGTAAATCCCGAAGAAAATGGTAATACCGAATCGGCGGCTCCAGACAATGTGCTGTATTGTGGGGCACTGAGCAATTTGCAGAAGTAAAAATATTTCTTCCTTCCTCTGTTTCTGTTCCTCTTGCTGCCCAATGCCTTGGTCTTCTTCTTTAATCTAATATACACCTGGTGTCACTTATTTTCTCAGGGAACAGCATCACTCCTCTTCAACTGCCATCATACCTGGAAAACTGGGACTCATCACCTTCGTCGTCGCAACAGCTGCTGTCATTGTGAACTTCCGTTAACTCTCTCCATGGGACAGTGACTGTTCTTGGGGAAATATGCACTTTTAGGGTAGTTTTCGGCAACCAAAGTTTCATTGGCGAAAAAGGATGATAGATGGTTGACTTGAGGAAGCATCCACAGATTCTCATAGGGATTCATGTTCTTTTAATGTTTCTTTTTTTGGCTTTAGGTGATTTACATTGAGCTCTTAATTCATGTTGTATCTCAAGCTTTACTGTCGATTGCAATGGACTCTTCCAAGTTCTGTTGTCATTTACATTCATCTGATATTGATCTCCAATGGCCATCGATTGAGAAAACCGATCCCAATGTGTTGATTCAGGAACTGCACGTACTGTTTGTTGAACTCGTTTTTTATTTACATTCCAATGGCTAATTCTGGTGATCTAAACCAAGTCGAGAATCTCATGAGATGGAGACGTAGAAATTTGAGAGCATGAGCACGATAACAATTGGCCAAAAATGAAGAATTTAATGCATTAACACAATGTTTTTCTGCCACTACATGCAGATACATGATTACAGGCCCGAAGTAAATGGTACTCCGGTTGCCGGCAACCATGACTGACCGGCAATGAAGTTACCAACGGTAAAACTAGAAGCTGTGGTTGGACTTGTTATTACATGGTAGCCATTCCACTTGACCCTGTTAGAAGTTGAACTTCCTGGACCAGTATTCATATATTCGCCATAGTATACTGTGTTTGCAAAGTTTGATGTATCCCATGCAAGCCACCCGGTGGGACTTACCAGAGAACTCATATATGTCTCCATGTAAACTGTCCTCGAGTACTGCATCCACGGCCGTCCTAAATAGGTCTGAACTGAACTGACCACCCCCGCGAGATCAGGTGCTGCCCTGATTTGTGACTTGTGGATCACTATGCCCGTGTTCTGGTAAGGATCGTTCCGGCCTTGCGCCGTTATGACATTTGGTTGACCGTTCTCTGGTTTCCTGGCATAGATCTGACAGTTCTGGAAGACAACTGCGGCGTTCCCAAAGATAAAATCTACAGTGCCAAAGACTTGGGAGGCCTTGTAGAACTGACGTTGCGAAAGGACCCAGAGAGTGTCTTGGTATCCAAGGAAAGCACATCGGTAGAAGACTGAAAGGTCAGAAGCGGATCGAAGAGCAACTGCTTGGCCGCCATTTGGACCTGCGGTGTTGCAAAATGTAATATCTCGAGCGATGAAGCCAAGGCCATCAATTCCTGTAAGACGAATTTTTTCCTGTCACAGTTAGACAAGCGTCATGAAATAGAAAATGCTGATAGCAAGCCGGAAGATGTATTCACCAGCAGTAGCAGAACTGTAAGTCGTGTAGCCTCCATTCACACTACGGCCACCTGAGATTATTGTATTCTTTATCCCCTCTCCAATTAACATGATGTTGTCATTGTTGTATGCAACCTCAATGATTTCCCTGTACACGCCACTTTTCACGTAAATAATGAATCTCGAACTCATCGACGTCCTTTTTGCGGCTTCATTTAGGGCCTCCTGTATGGTGCGGGAATTGCCCGAACCGTCTTTTGCCACCACGAGATTAGCCTGCACCGAGGCCAGGGAATTGGATTGCAGAAGCTTCCTATCGTGGTTAGAGACCCAGCTGGGGAAATCTTTGCGGTCGTAGTCCTCTGGCCTTCTGCTTGCCATCATCATCAAGACCTCATTAACTGCCAGTGTATTGCTTATGAGTCTTGACAGATTAACCGAGATGGCTGGTGATATGACATCCGCGGTATTCAAGTCTCGGAATCCCAGCCTACACGTTTCGATGTTTGTGAGGGCCGTGCTAAGCCAGGTTTGAGCATCCAAGTACGAACAGCGGTGGCGGGATCCCAGGCCCCTCAGCGTCTGGTTCAACTGAAGAACCATGATATCGTAAAGCTTCCTGCAATCACGCCACACGTACTTCGCCCTGCACCTCCTGCATTTCCACCTGAGCCCCACAACCTGCCTGTGAGCTTCTAGGGAAAGCTCCAGCGTTGCCCGCAGCATCATCTCGCGAAACTCGGTGCCGTTCCTGGGAGGGACAGAAGGAGGAGGGTGGTTCAAGTAGAACTTGCAGGGCTCGGGGTGGGGCATCCTGCTGCAGTATCGGTCGATATCTAGTGGGGTGGTTTCGACCGACCATGATGGGGGAACAGAGGAAACAAAGATCAAGGAGGCTACGACTAGACCAATCATGTCGTTGCTTCTTTCTTGTCCGAGACTTCCGTTTCCTGAAAACTCTAGCAGGGTTGTCTGGTTCTTAACATTAATAAAAAATCGAGCCGGGGAGGGGGGCGAGGAAGACTTCCGTGATGAAGTGCATAGATGTCGCTGGACATAAATTAATAAAAATAAATAAATCAGAGCCAGTGCAGTGCAGTTGCGAAGGGGAGATCTATGAAGACTTCACGCGGCTGACCTCCCTCCTGTTGTTGTTTTTTATTAAGCATACAGTTTAGAAAGTCCACATAGAAAGAGAATGATTCGCTTGCTGCGTGGCGTGCAGGAGAGAGTCTTTGAGGATGGTGTTCCTTTGGAAAGCAGGCAATGTCAGGAAAACCTCTGCCCTCCTGATAGCAGCGGAAACTGAGGCACGTGAGATGAGCAACATCACGCAGAACGCGGGGGTTAATGTTGTTTTCTGAGGATAGAAAGGATTAAAGAAAGAAAGAACAAGGTTGACAATTCGTGCCGTGGTGGGTGGCCATGCACTGCTGGGGAGGATTGCCTGCTGCTTCATTTCTACATATTTAGGGGGTTTGCTTGGAGTTTCTTGAGGGGCAGGTGGCATGGTTTTGCGTGCCGCCCCAATTACACATCACGTTTATTGGGTGGGGTCCACATGAGATTTGAATCCAAGCAAGTAATATTTCTTTTTTTTATTTGACGTGCCCCCAATTTAAGTATAAAGATAAAAACGATCGTTTTTCTTTTACGTCCCTTTGGATGACATTCTACCCTATGGCTTCTCCAGTATTGATTGGTTCGATACTCACCCCTTTCATGCGCCACAAACCCCCACATCGGAAGGGAAGCAGCGAGTCTTTATCAAAGTACGAGGCTAATTTTATGTCGGGGAAAATATCAGGCTATGATTGATCTCCCTCCCTCTCCGACCATAGAATATTTGGTGGCTGAGGTTGTAGTAAAAGATCTAACCAAGCTTATAGCCTACGGACTATCCTCGAACCATTGTTATCATCAGGACAATCTGAATTGACAAAAAGAAATTGATATTTTTTTAAGACACCACAATCGACGGGAACGGTTAGGAAGTTACATTATACCACCCATACTCAATTTATTTGATTTTTTTTTTAGTTTTTGAAATATTATCGAATTTTCACTTCCTTGCCATGCTTAATGTAAAAAGAAAAGGAAATCCTATGAACTTTTTAAGATTTTATGATAACAACGGGAATTTTCGAGTGGGGTTAAATGTTGGGTAGGATGAGTTTTAGATAAAAAAAAATGACTTAATAATCACGTTATTAGAGACGGGGCTTCTTTAACCTCTTTTTATTTTTAATTATTTTTTATTTTTGTGCTTAGTGAATTTTAACGTTATTATTATACTGCAACAACTGACGCCAACTAAAACCCCAACAGTAGTATGCTAATTTCATAATTCATTTATAACAATTAAATCAAAAGGATGGCGGCGTTTCTGTAAATGGGCTTCACGTCCTCCACCCTTTTTTTTCCCTACACTACCGGGAGTCAACAAAAGGAAAGGTACTCTTCTTTTTAAGAGATTTTTCATGAACAACCCTTGTTTTCAACAATGACTTTCTCCTTTTAAAAACGATTCATCTCACTGTGAATGGAATTATACAACAACGGATTGCCATCACCACTTGATAGACAAACGAAGTAACTAACTAATGGTAAATTGCATTGTATACAACCTGGACTGAACCGGACCAGACCACACCGGCCACGAACTCATAGTCCCAGGCCTTTGCTTCTTATAATCCCCACTCCCACTTCCTTCGTAATCCCATATCAAAGCACGATCTCCGTTTTACCACATCTTCTGTTTTTTCTTTTTTGCTGTGATCTTATGTCTCCTCCTTGTCAGGCGTGGATGCCGCCCGATGCATACCTGTTTACCAGAGACAACGCGTTGCTGGTGAGATGGGCGATGGTCAAGATCCTATCCCTCACCTGCGTCTTCACATCCCATCCGTTCAAGGGCTGGCCCGAGAACCCGTCGGAGCACGTGGTCTCGTCCGTGAGCGCCGCGCTCACCCACGTCTGCACGTCGTTCATGGTCAGAGCAAAGTTCGAGCCCATGACGTGGCTCATCTCGTCGATGGATCTCTTGATGCTGTCAACGGCGTCGGCCAGCTGATCCACGCAGTCCTTCATGGCCCCTGACTCCTTTGGGGTCATCCCTTTTCCTCGGGAGAGTGTCGTCATCATGGCCGACACGGAGCGTGCAGAGTCCAAAGTGACCCCGAGGGCGGTGCTGGCGAGGAGCTTGGGGCTAGTCTGGATAATGCTGGCGTGGCTCGAGAGGGAGTTATAACAGAGGCTCGGGTAAGCCGTGCCGCTGCAGGACGACCTGAGGAACTCGTTGGTGGTCCTGGACGGCTGTTGGGCGGAGCTCAAGCCCGTGGAGGCGAGGAAGAGCGTGAAAACGAGGACCGCACCCGTGCTGTTCATGGTTGCCATCTGCAAGTTTCTTTCCTGTTCTATAGTAAAGAAAAGAAGAACGTTATCCGTACAGCTAGTTCTAACTCCTCTGGTGGCCGAGTGTTTTAAGTGGATGGGATGATGAGAATTTGGGGGAGTCCCAATATATAGGGCAAAGAAAGGGGAGTTGGGTCCAGAAGTGAGAGGGGGTCTTAATTTTTTAATGTAAAAGAAATGCAAGTTGATAGGCCAAATTGGTTGGAGAAGGGATGTGAGGGGGGGCTGTGTTTGCTGCATCAAGTTTGGAGTGGAGGGATTTGGGGATGTCCCACTGTTTATTCTGGGAGTAACCCACTGGGTAACAGGGGTGTAGATGAAGTACATGTCTGAAATGATGATAAGAATTATCAAAACCCAAAAAAAAAAAAATGACTATGCCAAAGAAGACCAACCCTTTCTTTTGACTCGGGATGGACGACCCTTCGCCGGCTTATCCTATATTTCCCATTCATCCTAATTCCCAACTTTCCTTGATTCAATCCAATTCTCCTACCCCTATCAATACCCTGGTTATCAAAGTCAGGGCAAATCCCCTTAGGGCTAAAGGATATACGAACACGCTTTGTTTAGTAAGTTGGTTGAATCGAATAGAGTTTTGTGGTCGTGGGCAGATAAAGTTATGTCGGGACTAGTAATCTCGTAATCGCGATCGATCTAACCATTCATTCTTATCTGTAAATACATTGGTGTTGATAATTGTAATCGTCCCCACAGGGCACGACCATCAACAGCAGAGTAGACTTTTTTGTCATCGACTGAAGTGAGGGCTGACGGTGGTTAACCCAAATTTCACGAAGAAAAGAAAACCGTCCGTTTCCAAATCTCTGCATGTCGGGGTGAGCCCGCCCGCGTCCCCCCTTCTGAAATGAAAGGACGGCGGGGATTAAGACATTGATATTTTCTTCTAATCCTTCTAAAAAAAAATGAACTGCATTTATTGCATTGGAGTTAAGGCCATCTTTGAGCAAGTATGCGGGGATGTCATGATTAGCCTTTTTAACTTTGGTACGAGGTAACCATGTTGTCTCTGGCGTATTCAGGGGTGAACAGGTGCTAGGGTGGCGTTGACGCATAAATTTTTTAGTTTTGTTCCTAGTGGGCCAAATGAGCAAAGCCCAAGAGGGCGTTTCTCGAGATGAATAGAGCCTGGCTCCAGCATCGGCCGAGAAACCCAGTGTTGCTCAAAAAACGGCTTGGTATAGCTCGAGATGTTGTGCTGACTTCCACTAACTTGCAAACGGGAAGTATGCTTAAAGGCACAACTAGGCCACGATCAAAGAATAAGACACGTGGCAAAACCAGAAAGGCCGATTGAGATACGACGTACATGCCTCCTGCAAAATAGGAGGCAGATCATGTCATGCACACGATATGAGAAGATCCTGAGCCTGCTGATTAACCGCAACTAAAAGATCATGGGATATAAAAAGACCATAACAGACACAATTAAAAACACAAATACTCTAAGTCTTTTACCCTTTTGCTTTTTCCTTTTTACCCATGTCCTGACCTCCAACCTCAGTGTCGTGCATTAAATTCTGGCGTTGTTGACACACCCCGTTCATCCAAGGTGCCGCGCATTAAATTTCGTCGCAGTTGACCTGGCCACCCCTTCGGCTCCGCCCATCGACGTCATGCATTAAATTCCGACGTCGAGCTCCACCCTCGGTGTCGTCACATTATATTCCGGTGTCGTTGACGCCTCCTCCGCTCCACAAGGGTGAATTCCAGGAGAGGAATTCGTCTCGACCGCCTCTAGTCCGCCGCCTCACGTCGTGAAGTGTCACCAGGCCTTTTCTCTTGTTTCCTGTTCGAGTAATGTCCGTAAGTGTAACGCTGTAAGCTCGGTATCTTTGCATTAAATTCTGATATTGCGTTTATTTGTTATACTTGTATTCCTTTGCTTTGCGATGTTCAACACCAAACGCAGTAAATTCAATACCATCGTATTAAATTCTGGTATTACATTTACTTTCCCTTTATAGCAACCACATCATTCACTATAAAATTCGACACGTATTGCAGGGAACACATTTTCCGTGCCAACATGTTTTTGGCACCACAGTGAGAGTTAGAATTTTGAAATCCACAAAAAATCCTTAGAAAAATGGTTAGTATTAGAAGTACAGACGACGACCAAGAAAAAGACTCAAGGAGAAACAACTCCTTGAGACTCAAAAAAAGGGTACTCAGAAGGTCCCAATAGGGCCATTAGAAAACCCTTGGCGAGAACGCTTGATGACTTTACTCCTAGACAAGAGTTTAGTGAGGCTATAAGAAAGTCTAAGGACGATAGAGGCTTGAGTGGATGAAAGAATCCAGGAGGTGATAGTTGCTCTAAATTTCATTAAGAATGGTAGATCTGAGAAGAAGAACAATTCTTTAAGTGAAAAACCATTCACGGCGGATGCTAGAGCTACTGGAAAGGAGAAGGTTAATGGTCCAGGTTCTCATGAAGAACGTGCTTAGCCATATCCTAGAACTTCTAATGGTATAGGCGTAGGAAGCTCGAGAAGCCCGATCCCTGATAAGAATGCTAACCCTACAGTCGTAGATCTCGAGCAAAATACTTACCTAGTTCATCCTCCTGTGAGCCAACGTAGGGAAACCGAGAGCTTTTACTTCAAACCTACGGATAGAGAGTTTAACCAAAAAACAAGTCCAAATCCTATTGTCGACTGGAGCGGACAAATCGCTCGAGTTGTGGATCAAATGGTGCCTGGCGCGAGGACTGAAGAGCTGCGCTTCCATAGGAGTATAATCCTCGAATACATAGAACGAGAGATAGAAATACCTCGAGGATATAAGATTTCTAATTTTACATTGTTTTTGGGGGAAGACGAAATGATCCATGTAGAGCATACAGCTAGGTTCACCTATCAAATGGGGGAAATGTCGAGTAACGATATGTTAAAACTTAAGTTGTTTCCCAATTCTCTAATTGGAGATGCCTTTGGCTGGTGCTCGAAACTTCTTCCAAACTCTATCCCGAATTGGGTCGAGATGCAAACCCAATTTCTTAAAGCGTTTGATAGGTTAGATTCCGTGATTACTCTAGGAGAAATCTTGAAAATGAGGCAGCTTCCTGAGGAGAATCCTGCTTTATTTCTGGTGAAGTTTAGAAAGAATCTATTGAAATGTGCAACAACTTTAGCTGAAAGAGTTATGCTCGAGATAGCTCAAAATGTCTTGTCTCTAAAGACAAGGAAGAAAGTTCAGGGAGAACATTTTCGAGATTGTACGCGCGCCCTCCGGCCTAGCACGCGCGCTGCGGTTCGAGCAATCCGAGGATCCGGGCCCGCTCCCCCGAGGCCCATTCCGGTGGACGTTCCGGCTCGAACGCCGGACGCTGCGGAAAGGGGACCCGGGTTGAATCCTCCCTTGGTTCCCGAGCGGATCTGCGGGGCGTTTCGCCGACCGTCTCCAGTCCTTGAAGGCGACGGGCGAAAGGCTGCGTTAAGACCTCGCTGGGGAAATTCCGGGAGGATCCAGGAAGCGGCTCGTGTTGCCGTCACCCATCCAAAATGGCTCCGAAAAAAGGGTGTAGTGGGGTTTGTTTTAGCTTTGGAAAAACTTGTTCGGAGTCGCCACCGACTTAGTTTTAAAAATGTGATTTTAAGTCGGAAAAAATCAGAGTTCTGGGTTCGGGGATTCCTATTTACTAACCTTAGTATTCTACCACATGCGAAAAGGGTGGCGATTTGTCCAAAAGAGAGTTAGCTTTTGATTGACGGGTGTTGGGCCCGATCCGGGAGTAGGCCGGACTCTTATCGACGTTTTAACGGGCGTTGGACCCGACTTTAGGTTGGTTGAATTAAAACCAAACATGCGACGAATAACCTAAGGCCTAAGTCATGCGCGCAACCACAAACAATTATTTAGATCAAAAGGGCGGGGAAGGGGCGGTGATTGCGGGCCTATGCACTTGGGTCCGCAATCCGTTACAAGTGGGCTTTAAATAAAATTCGGGGAGGCCCGCACCTCCCCTTTGTACCTTTGATTGAAGGTTGGGGCCGCTTTAAATCTTCGAACCCGCGGTTTTTTAGGCCGGGGTAGATCCACGCGGTTTGATACACGCGCTTTCGAGTTAATCTTCGAAATTGTGAAGTTGATCTTCCGAGATTAGATGCTCGATGTACATGCAAAGAAAAATAAAGAAGTTGTCAGAAAGTCCTAATTTAAATAGAAGTAAATAATCAGGACTTAATGAAATAAGAATGATACTTACGGGGCGTTGTGAGCCCGTTGATGTCGATCGTCCGCGTCGTCGGAGGATGACATTCCTTGATAGTAATTCCTCGGTGTTTACATGCAAAGTAGAGGAAGATGCCAATGCCATTAACATCGATTAATTTTAAGGAAAATCAATCGAATTGAAATTGTAAGACATGTCTTACCGTATGAATCGGTTGAGTGGGATTGTGATTCTTCGAGATGTCCAAGTTCCATCATATTTTTCATGCAAAATAAGATAAACGGAGGGACAGGGACAATAGAAGTTAGCAAACTACACTAATACGAAAATTATTCGGCCAAATTATTTTAAATGTAAATGAACAAGTGCAAATATGATAGTCCTTACTGTTTAATCATACGAATTTAAACGATTTTGAAATTTGACAAAAATTTTAACACATGCGAACAATGCTTAAATGCTTAAATTAAAATTGATAAATGATAAATAGAAATTGACTTACCTAGGTCCTTACTGTTTAAACGATTTTGAAATTTGACTAAATTTCAACACATGCGAACAGTGCTTAAATGCTTAAATTAATAAGTGACAAAAATAGAAATTGACTTACCTGGCAGGCTGTAAACACTTTAGTTTCGTCTGACGATAAAAATCAATCGGGGGGGGATGGGTTCCCAGCTGAAGGAGTTGCATGGGCACACTCCATCGTGAGCTGGAGAAGACGCGCCTGCAGATCGATGCTCCCGACTTGCTGCCCGGCTGAACGCTTGCAAAGAGAGCTCATGGGTCGACTGGATGTGGTCCATCGTTGAAGCCGAGAGCTGAAGAAGAAAGGGGGAGGCGCCCTGAAGACCCAGATCTGCGTCGGGGAGTACGGGGTGAGGCTGTGCGGGCTATGACGGGTTGCCGCTGCTGCTCGGGTCCGGTAGATTCGTCGAAGGGACGCCGGGGACCAGCTGCCGCCGTGGGTTCCGGGAAAATCCGGAAGAAGGCCGGGACAGGGATGCTACCGCACGGCTTTGGGTGCGGGGAGCCTTGGGGGCGCCAGAGGAGACTCGTCGTCGCCAGATCTGTGGAGATCGTGGAGTGGGTCTGACCAGGGAGACTCCGGGAGAAGGTGGCCGTGATGGGGAACGGTTGGGAGGCCGTGGTCTCTCGACTGAAACCCACAGGCGCCAAGGAAGCGGGAGGGGGCCGATTACGGTGGAGCTGAGGACGCTGGGGAAGAAGACTCGCTGCGGCCGCTGGATCCAGGTCAGGATCCTGGACCTGGGCGCCATCGGGGGACGGCCTGCTGTTAAAGGACCTGGGCGCCATCGGGGTGGTTGCGGCCGAGCCTGCAAGCCGAGGAGAGGCCAGATCGGGAGCTGCCGTGGGAGAAGCCGTCTTGGTTCGCCGGAAAGTGCGGGGGATGAGGTTGATGCTGTGACGACGGCGGCTGGGAGATGTTGGCGAAGAGGCTGGTGGCCTTCCTTTTGTAGAGTGCAGCTGCGTGTCTCAAGGACGCCGGGGAAGGTGGACGCGTCGTCGGATCCATGAGCTTCGGAGAGGGGGGGAGTTTACTGGCTCTCTATCGGTCGATGGACCGGTTCTGAGGATGACGGCGAGGAAGGGTAGCTGCCGATTTCGTGGATGCTCAGAGGAGGTGGGTTTGCCGCTGGTCCAGGAACTCACCACTGCGGGAAGCCAGGGAGGTCGGTTGTTTGTTTACCGCCGGTTTTGGGATGGTTGGTGGTGAAGGGCCGCTGCCGTGTGTTTGGGGCGTTGAAGAGGGAGACTGCGAACTTCGAAGCTGCCCGGGGAGAACCTGGTATTGCTGAGAGTCTGAAGACATCTTGAGGGAGGTGACCACCGTTGTCGGATCTGGGAATGTCAGAAGGAGACCGTGAACTCCATTGTCGTTGATGGATCGTCATGTCGAATGAAGAGGACAGAGGTTCAGTGGCGCTTGATTGTTGGATCGTTGCCAGTTGTTGAGCCACTTTTGGAGATGAGTGAAGATAGTTCGCCACGCTTCGCTGTCTGCATCCAGGCGTCGATGGCTGATTATCGTGGCAAGGATCTTGATCGCCACTGCAACCGAACCATCTGTACAAGTAGAAGAGAAGGTTAGTAATGAGAGGAGTCCTCCCAGAAGCCTGAAGGCCTTAGGAGGTGGCTCTTCCGCAACGCTCTCTCTTTAGGGATGGCGAATGCGGGGCATCCTGCTATGCAGCTACTGGGGATGAAGAGTGAAGGCTGCTGGATGTTCAATATAAGAGTCGCCGTCTGGGACGTCAGGGAAGCCGCTTCGAGATGACTAGGAGCTCAGCAAACTCTACAGCAGACCGTCGGGGTGGCCGCATCGTCTTCGCCCAGGTAAGTCAGAGTTAAACTGGTCGTTGGTGTCGTCCTCTTTTGTCGTTGTCCTTGCCTTCTTGTTTGGACTGGTCGTTGGAGGGTCCTCACTGTGTTGGTTCCATTCTTACCTTGGTTGGGATTGGTTGAAGCTGGAGGTCCGCCGGTTCCAGAAAGGATGATCCCCCTTTTCTGTTTCCCTTCTTTCTTCTTCTTATGGAAGGCTTCCCCTCTTATCCGATCAGCTACGGCACCCCTCTCAAGACTGAAAGCCATCATTCCTCCAGAAGACTATAGCCTGCGGTGAGTTGAGGGGGGGAGAGAGTCGGGGTGGTGGAGCTGACGTTTTGGTGTTCTTTGTCAGTCAACAGGCTGTGGAGGAGGCAGGTGATTTCTTGGCCAAGTGGGTTGCGGTGCATGCCGGGGAAATAATCTGATCGTGGAGTTGCAGGGTGGTAGCTGCACGGATGACAGGCTGCTGTCGGGAGAGAGAAGAAGAACCTTCTGCGAGTGTGGGGGCCCATAGCTGCAGATTCCTAATGGGCTGATCTGGTATGTGTTAAAAAATTGGATCCAGTGAAGGCCCAATGTGAGAAATGAGCTAGTTGGTGATGGTTGACATCTTCTGGCCTGCAGCACCTGAGACCCCAGCAAGTTGAGGACCTTCGGCAGGTGTGTGCATGTTCCAGCGTCTGACGGTGAACAAGTTGAATCCTTGGGAAGGCAATCGCACATTGGCCAATAATCGCTCCCATCCGCTTTAGTGATGCCTGGTTAGCTGCTTTTGGAAGGTAACTTGCATCATCACCAAATCTCCTCAAAGCAGCGTCATCTACACTGTCCCAGGTAATTTTAATTTCTCATCGAACACTCTCATAATAGTGGAATCTGCTGTTCCATCGTTTTGATGAACACTAGATTCGTTATTCCCCATGCCATTCAACAAATGAGACTTGTCCCTTCACTGTTGTTGCTGCTTTGTATGTTGCTGATGCCATGGTAGTTGTTGCTTGATTTTTCTTTTCTCCTTTGAAGAATCTGCTGCTGTTGCTGAGTTTGTTGCTGTCGTATATACTATCGCTGTTGTATGCTGTGAAAGATGACATGACACCAGCGTCTCGGTTGTTGCAACTAGGGGTCGTCATCACTGCTTGAAGCAGTTGAAAGCGCCAGATCCCTTGAAGGTTTCGAGGATGAGAAGAGATGAAGGGAAGGAGAGGTTTCTGAGGATTCCTTCTTCATGCGGAGGACAAATTCCTATGCGACCTTTCCTGGTTAATCATTGCACCAGCTCTGAAGCAGATTCAATCTTGTATTAAATCTGTGGAGAATAAGCTTGTCTATGGAACTCCGGGTCACAGTGACGGTTGCTTGTATGTAGTGAATTTCCGAATCGAGAATAATGTCATGATTTCGGTAGTTATTCAGCATTCCTTAAATAAAACGATCGAGGTTGGCGAAGGACGCCATGACAACGATGTCGACTATGATGTCCCCTTGTCTGATGTCATGTTTTTGAGACGCTCGAAGTGCAGAAATATACAGCCGGATCGTTTTCTTGCATGTAATGTGTCGAAATTAAATATTTGCATCCATCAGCCTGGGATATACGGGGTATCCAGACGTAATGACAAAGGGACTGAGGAAGAGGACGAAGAAGAACGGTCCTTAGAAGACGAAATGTCAATTCCTTTCGTCCACCTCTCCAGGCCAAGGATTCAATCTCATAAAACTATTCGAGGGTTAATTTGAGGTATTACAGTTTGCCCCTCCTTGGGAGGGAATCTGGAAAGATTCTCTCACAAGGATGTCATTAATACCTCGAATTATTCTTGGTCGACGTGCGCCATAGAAACTCATCAAGGAGATCATTAGTCGTCATGAAAACAAAAATAGCTAAATGTACATGCACATTATGCTTCGTTTTGTTTTCTCTTTAAGGTCACGTTTCTAAGCGAGAGCAGAGCAGGTTTGTTGATTTCTCTCGTGTTTCACTCTCGTTTCTGAAACCATTCCAGTTGGATTTCGGAATTCCTTTGACTTGGATGCTCATGTACCGGTCGAAGGAGACTTTACTCGGGTTATAACGTGGTTTTGGCATAAGGCCTTTAAAGTGAAAGTTTAAATCAGTTGTTTGAAGAAAGAAGTTTAAGGACCTCATCGAAAGCTACTGGATCGTAGAGGTTCCACCATTCAAGCAAATTCCCCATCTTTCAGATAGCCCACCAGCTGGTGTGTTTTGTTTGGGATGAATAATTGGTTTACTGGTAGGTGTAAACAATCCACTTTGGGGAAAGCTTTGTCTTTGAAGGGTAGCATCTTTGCTTTTGCGACCGCCAATGTCGGTCCCGATGCTTTCTTTTCTTTTTTTTTTTTTTTTGCTCTTTTGACTTTTATCTTGCGCTTTGCTTTTGAAGACTTTGGTCTTTGCGCTGATTTTGCTTTTTCTTTACTGAATCATAGGGATTTGCCCCGCTTTATTTTCTGACAATCTTCTTTTCGAACTTGTATCCTTGAGAAGCTCTTTGAGGAGTTCGGTCTTTGGGAACGATTCAACTGGTGGGCTTGACTGTCGATGATACCTCTTCGCTTGAATTTTAAGGAAGTGTAGCCTCTACGATCCGTTGCTTCCGGTTTCTAGCTACAGGATCTCCATTTTAACCTCGATGCGAGGCGGTCCTTAGACTCGTTGGGTGTAGTGTATATGGAAACTTCAACTTTGGCTTGGAAGGGGCTAGCAATGGTTGATGTTTCGTGTTTGGGATAAAGAAGAAATGCTCGATCTCATCCCGGTTTAGAGCATCTTTTGTCAAAGGATTCGTTATCCGTCTGAATGCTCGTGTATGAATCCTCACAGTGTTTGCGCTCATCACTCTGGGTAAGTGTTTGGGAATAGGCTTGCCTTCTCAATTCTCGCTCAGAAACATTTTTATTAAAGATGATTTTGAATTATATGCAAATGAGCACACAAATGCTTATGAAATAAACAGGTTTAGATACTCAAACCTCTGTAGTGCTCTTGTGCACTTCGAGGGGAAAGTGTTTGCACTTTCATGCCCCAGTCACGTTCTCTGAGATTAGAGTCAAACGGCTTTCACCCGACCACCCATGCCGTTGCCTAGGAATTGGTACCATACTGTACGGATATCCATGTGCCTGCACAGTTGACAACGGACGGAGGCGAAGTTAATTCATGTATTTTGACTCTCGCTTGAGGAGATGAAGTAAAATATCCGCTGGGGAGTTGAGATGGACATGCCCATCTCAATGGTCGTTCTGACTTCATCTGAGGAATGATAAAAATTTTGTTAGAGAGTAATGTAAATGATACTCCCTTTTGGCATGGTTATTCATGATAACGACAAAGGCAATCTCGAAGCTTTGGTTCGAAATTTTCCACCCAACCGCCCGCGCCTTTGTCAATAACATAGGATGCTCATGTACCTATGTTAGGCAAAGGACGGACAACAAGTGAGCTTATGTAACTTGTTTTCTTTAAACGTAAGAATGAAATTTGTTCATGTAATTTCATTTGTATGAAAGGCGAAGTAGAGTTTTGATACTTCCCTTTTGTGTGATTTCATCAATGCATCTTCGTCCGATGGAATCGAAGGTCTGACGAAATTGTTACTCTTGCTTGATGTCTGTTGTGTAAGGATGTTTATGTACCTATCAAACAGATGGCTAGAAACAAGGAAATTCTTGTAACTTGTTTCTGTTAGAGTAAGAATGAAGTTTGCTCGTGTAACTTCATTTCTAAGAAAAGTGAAGTAGAATTTTGGTACTTCCTTTTTGCATGGTTTCGTCATTGCGTCTTCGTCCGATGGAATCGAAGGTCTGACGAACTTGCTACAAGATTTTGACTTGAAGCTTTGCCGCCCTGCCACCCTCGCCTTTGTCGTAGGAGCTATGTACCATTCGTGTGAGGAGCTCTTGTACCTGCCCACGAGACAAAGGACGTAAACGAAATGTGTTCATGTAATTTCGCTTAACTTGAATGAGGAGAAGTATGATCATGTATTTCTCCCTTATCCCTGATGTCAGTGTTCTTCATCCATTCAGGTGTAATAGCGTCGGAGAGCATCTGCATTAATTGCTTGTGGCAGTTCTCCTCCATCCATTCTTGCTAAGATGGTTGCTCATCCCGAGAAGGCGTGCTTGACGACGAACGGTCCTTCGTAGTTTGGAGCGAATTTTCCTCGTGGATCCCTGACATTCGGTAGGATTCTTTTAAGGACGAGGTCACCTGGTTTGTACCTGATTGGCTTGACCTTTTTGTTGAACGCTCTAGACATGCGTTGTTGATAGCATTGCATGTGGTGAGCGGCGGCAAGTCGTTTTTCATCAATGAAGTCGAGGTGGGCGAGCTGATGATTGGCCTTCTCTTCTTCTGTCATGTTGCTTTGGGATGATATCCTGAGAGTTGGCAATTTGACCTCTGCTGGAATGACCGCTTGAGTGCCGTAGACGAGCTCGAAGGGAGTTGCCCCAGTCGAGGTGCGCATCGTCGTTCTGTAGGCGAGTAACGCGAAAGGGAGCTTCTCGTGCCAATCGCGATAGGTAACTGCTGTCTTTTGAAGAATCTTCTTCATGTTCTTGTTGGCAGCTTCGACTGCACCATTCATTTGTGGACGATACGGTGAAGAGTTGAGATGTTTGATTCGAAATTCCATACATAGGGATTCCATTAGTTTGCTGTTGAAGTTTGAACCATTATCTGTGACTAATAGCTCTGGAACTCCATATCTGGCGATGATGTTCGCCCTCGTGAAGCGCATAACGTTGTTTGCTGTGACTTCTTTGAAGGATTGTGCTTCAACCCACTTGGTGAAGTAATCGATTGCGACTAGTAGAAATCGATGCCCGTTGGATGCCTTGGGATTGATGGGCCCGATCACGTCCATGCCCCACATTGAGAATGGCCATGGTTCAAATAGCGGGTAAAGTCTTGTTGGAGGCACATGTACCTTGTCGCTGTAGATCTGACACTTGTGACATGCTTTGACATATTTGATGCAATCGGCTTCCATTGTGAGCCAATAATACCCCTGTCGCATGATTTTCTGGGCGAGAGCGTATCCGTTCATGTGCGGTCCGCAAACCCCTTCATGGACTTCGACAATGAGAGCTTCAGCTTCTTGCTTGGTGACGCATCGCATGAGAGTCGTCGTGAAGGATTTCTTGTACAAGGTATCACCGTCCAGGAAATAATTTCTTGTTATCCTCCGGATGAACTTGCGTTCTTTCCCTGTGCTATTCTGGGGAAATCCTCCTGATTGTAAATGATTCTTGATGTCCGTGAACCAAGGCAGGGAGTCCTCGGGTTGACTCTGCTCAATATGCATGCAGCTTGGATCATCAGCAATATTGATGCGCAAGGGCTCGATGTCCATTTCTCCAGCCAACGGAATCATTGAGGCGAGCACTGCAAGAGCATCAGCAAATCGATTATCAGTTCGTGGGAGATAATTAAATTCAATATCAGTAAATTGTCTAATCAGTGTTTGTAGATAATCCTGATATGGAATGAGCTTTGGGTCTCGAGTGCGCCATGCTCCATTTGTTTGGGAGATGATGAGTGCCGAATCTCCATGAACATCGAGGAGCTTAACCCGCATGTCGAGTGCACGAAGTAGGCCGAGGATGCACGCTTCATATTCAGCTATGTTGTTCGTGCAGGGAAAGGTGACTTTGGCGGCCGTTGGGTAATATTGTCCATCTGGGGAGATTACCACAGCTCCTATTCCCGATCCTGAGGAATTAACTGCACCGTCGAAGTACATCTTCCACCTTGGTTCTTGTTCCATGAGCAAGATGTTCTCATCTGGTAGTCCGATTTCCAAAGATGAATCGTCCGTCCCTGGATATTCAGCGATGTGATCAGCGATTGTTCTCCCCTTGACTGACTTCGTGGAGTGGAGTCGAATGTCGAATTCGGCGAGCTGCAATTGCCACTTTGATACTCTTCCCATCAGTGTTGGCTTGTCGAAGAGATATTTGAGTGGGTCATTCTCGGACACTAACAGGATCTCATAATGCAGAGTATATTGTCGGAGTCGGTGGAGAACCCAAATGAGTGCGCAGCAGGTACGCTCAGAAGTTGTGTATCTTGACTCACAATCTGTAAATTTCTTGCTGAGGTAGTAAATCGCGTGCTCCTTGGCACCTGGCAATTGTTGGGCGAGCATGGCTCCAAATGATTCTTCCCTGACGGTGAGATAGAGCGTGAGAGGATGCCCCGGCTTTGGCGGGATAAGAACTGGTGGTTCTGTCAAATACGTCTTAATCTGCTCAAATGCGATCTTGCAATCATCGTCCCACTCAAATTTGACGTCTTTCCTTAATTTCTTGAACAGTGGTTTGCATGTGTCGGCTAGGTTGGAGATGAATCGTCCGATGTAGTTAATACGACCCATAAAGCCGCGGATCTCTTTAACTGACCTTGGAGCTGGGAGATCACGAATTGCTTCGATTTTATCAGGATCAATCTCAATGCCTTTGTTACTGACAACGAAACCAAGAAGTTTGCCCGAAGTTGCTCCAAACACGCATTTGGCGGGGTTGAGGCGCAGCTTGTACTTACGAAGCCGTTCGAATAGCTTCCGGAGAATGACAGTGTGGCTTTCATCTTCCTTGGACTTGGCGATCATATCGTCGACGTAGACTTCAATTTCGCGATGCATCATATCATGAAATAAAACCACCATAGCACGTTGATAAGTTGCCCCAGCATTCTTGAGTCCAAAAGGCATGACTCGATAACAGAAGGTGCCCCAGGGCGTCGTGAAGGTTGTCTTTTCTTTGTCTTCTTCGGCCATGCGAATCTGATTGTAACCGGAGAATCCATCCATGAAAGAGAATCTGTTGAATCCAGCGGTATTGTCCACCAAGAGGTCGATGTGCGGGAGTGGAAAGTCATCCTTGGGACTCGCCTTGTTGAGGTCGCGGTAGTCGACGCAGACTCGGACCTTCCCGTTCTTCTTGATGACAGGGACTATGTTGGCAACCCATTGTGGATAGGTAGACACTTCGATAAAGTTGACCCTCAGCAGCTTGTCCACTTCTTCCTTGATGGCAAGGGCTAGTTCGGGCTTATACCGGCGTTGCTTCTGCTTTATAGGATGAACTGACGGGTCTGTAGGAATCTTGTGCTCCACAATCTCCGAATCTAATCCCGGCATGTCTGTGTACGACCAAGCGAAGACGTCAGAGAATTCCTTGAGCAAGTTGGTGATGTCTTCAGTTTCATCCTTTGATAAGTCTGCGCCGACGAACAATTCCTTAGGGTCATCTTGAGTTCCGATGTTGATTGAAATCGGCCTCTGCAGTGTGATGTCCTTTGGTTCTTCATGTCGTTGAAGACCTTTTTCCAAGCCATAATATCCTTCTATGGATTTAGGGTCGTCTACTGCATCTCCATCTTGTTCAGGGGTGTTCTCGGGTGTACCCGAAGCGCCGTTCCTGAAAAGGAGCAAAAATCAGAGTGATGCATTGCAATGAATCATTCGAAATATCCTTTCATGCGACAATAAGGCATGCGCTTATGACCAAAAGAAAATGTTGTGGGATCAGGACTCAGCGGGTCCCTCGTCGTTTCCTTAGATTCGCCCTGATCATCAGCGGCCCGATCCCACAAACGCCCTAGGTACTGCCTAGGGGTCGCGTTACAAAAGACAACCTTGCTAGTCCGCGACCAGAATGTAGCAAGGTAACCTACCTTAGACTCGATCTATCTAAGTGCATAAAAGTAAAGATGGAAAGTTTCACCCGTCGAGAGGCATGTCCGACTCGGCCAGGGTCGACGCTTCCATCATACAAACTTCTTCTTCGGACTCTTGTGTCCTGGTTTTCTCGTCTTGTTCTCCCTCCACTTCTTCGCTCGTAGTAGGAGAATCCAAACGCCTGTTCGGAGGAGGCACTTCGAACCTTGGAGGCGTCCGGGGTGGAATTGACACTACTGGAGCTCGGAAGTACGGCGCGCGCATGCGGGGTCGACGCCTATGCCCGAGCCCGATATTCACTTGGATGACATTAACATGTTCAATAGTCATCTGCTCGTCATCGACTTCTTCATCCTTCTGGATCTTCACATTCTCCAACTTCTCCGATAGGATTTCGCCCTCCATTGTCGCCGCCGATGATCGGACGAAAAGGATGGCCGACTTGTTACTGGTGTGATTGCCCTGTTTGCGCTGCATTTTGCGAGTGAACCCGAGTCCCCTAGTCCCTGCAGGAGTTGGAATAGTGATCGGATAGACGATCCCTTGTCCTCTGATTCCGAGTCCTTGGCCCGGTTGATACCCATGTCGAAGGAATTCCTTTGCGGCACTGATGTTGCCCCATGTCATCAAAGGATCTGATTTGTAGTCGCGCCTCACCATGTTGACCATCTCCAGGGTCTGCGTTGTTGACGGCTCTTCGGTTGGCTCTCCCACGTATGGCATGTCAATCTCGTGGCAAAGCTCCATTGAATGTTCTCCCCAGACTGTGATGAGCTTGCCATCTGAGGAAAATCGAATCATCTGATGAAGCGTTGAGGGAACTGCCCCAGCTTGGTGAATCCATGGACGCCCCAGCAACATGTTGAAGGACCCCGCGGTCTCCAGAATCTGGAATTGGGTAGAGAAGAGGGTTGGCCCAACTTTGATTTCCAACGTAACTTCCCCATGGGCCTGTCGCTTCGCGCCGTCGAAAGCCCGAATAGTTAAGTTGGATTGAGAAAGCTTCTCCAAGTTGATGTTGAGCTTTTGAGCTACCGCCAACGGGATGATATTAACCCCCGATCCGCCATCGATGAGAACCTTGGAGATGGTGGTTTCACGACACTGGAGCGTGATAAAGAGAGCATTGTTGTGATCCTGCCCCTGCTCCGGTAGATCATCTTCTGAGAAGTTAATTACATTGTTCGCCAGCATGCTGCTCATGTACGCATCTAACGCCGCGACTTCAACCTGCTCTGGCACATGTACCTCGGCTAGAAACTTCTCCAACATCTCCCTGTGCTTGTCGGAGGAATGGATGAGGTCGAATAGCGAGATCTGGGCTGGTTGTTTTCGGAGCTGCTCGACTATATCGTAGTCGCTTCCCTTCACCGTATAAATCACCTTGCGGATCTGCTCGTTTGAAGGCGCCTTGGGCTTCGAAGGTTCGGCTGGAGACGAGGCTTCAGGGGCTGGCACTACCCTTCCGGAGCGGGTAATTAGTTCAACTTCTGGGCTGAGAGACGTGCAGGTAGGTCCCATCACGACCGGAATCCTTGGCTCCGTTGCAGGCGATGATTCTGTCTGACACGCTTCAGGTTGTGCAGATCCCAACGAAACGTAGACGTACGGCGTCCTTGGCCGCCAAGGGGGAATCAATGTAAACCCATCAGGCATGACTGTGGGCTGGGCTTTCCTGTTAGGTTGGGGTCCTCGACCTCTTCCTCGACCTCGGCTGCGACCTCGGCCTCGACCACGATCGGCGTTTACGACGTTGACACTCCTTGGTTGTGCATAGTCGTATTCATACATATTTACCTCTTCTTCCTGTTCGGCCAAAACGGAGAAGGAATTTGCCCCGATGTAATTTACATGCTCGGGAAGAGGATTGCTCTTAACATTTGGGGCAGCTGCAGGCGCAGAGAATGTAATAGCCCCTTCATCTAGCAGGTTCTGAATCTTGAACTTCAGAGCAATACAGTCCTTGGTGTCGTGCCCCGTTGCTCCTGAGTGGTACTGACACACCGCCTTGGGGTTGTATCCGAACGAGGAGGGATTGGTTGCTTTGGCTTCAACGGGCTTGATGAAACCCATGTCCCTCAATCGGACAAACATAACATCCAGGGGATCGGGCGTTGGGGTCAAGTCCTCTAGCCTTCGTCGTGGACGCTCCATTTGTGCAGGCCTTGGCTGCTGTTGTCCCGCCATGTTGACTGGGGGTCTAAAACGAGTTGCTGCCGGGGCTGGGGGCCTGAGCGCGGCTGCGATATACGTCCTTGGCGCGTACGAGGTCGGGGGAGGCGTTGCCCTCATTGACTGCCTATTCTGTTCAGCGGTTGCAATTAGCTCCTTGGGCCTGGGCTTCACCGTCAGTTTCGCTGAAGGGGAAGGGATTAGCCCTTCTCGATTTACTCCGTCAAGCTTGTCTGCATTAATGACTGCCTGGGCGAAGGTGGAGAATGTCTGCCCGATCATGTAGGGCATGTACTCACGTGGGAGCAACTGGAGGAATTCGTCGATGAGCTCTCTCTCTGTAAGTGCCGGTTTTATCTGGGACGCGATATGCCTGAAACGGTAGGCAAACTGCTTGACGTCTTCGGTGCGGTATCTCTTCAATTTCCGCAAATCCGATATTGTTGGCGCCATCTCAACATTAAAGCTGTAGTAGTTGAGGAAATCAAGGGCCAAGTCTTTGAACGTCGCGTACTGGCTGACATCCTTGGTGTAGTACCAGTGTAGCGCTGATTCCGCCAAACTCTCTTGGAACATGGCGATGCGAAACTTATCGTCTGCTGGATATACTGCCATCTTGTGGCAGAAGTGCTTGAGATGTAATTCCGGGCAGCCGTTTCCACGGAATTTCTCAAATTCGGGCATCTTGAACTTTGGCGGGACTTGAATCTGAGGGATCTGGTAGTTGGCGTACTCCCAGTTGTGTGCCCGATGCCCCTGGATGGCGTTCAGGCGCTCTTCCAACTTTGCCATGCGGCGAGCCTCTTCTTGCTGCATTGAGGCAATCCTAGCCTCGAGCCTTGTCTCGAAAGCGCTGGTCTGTTGTTGCTCACCAAATAACTCGTCGACGATCGCTGCGTTACGGGTTCGTGGGCTTGGCAAGGCTGGTTCCACATGCGGAACTGAAGGGGTGGCAATTGGCTGGGAAATTCTGAAAGCGGGAGGTGTGAAGGTTGTTTGAGGGTAGGGAGTTGGCCCGGGCGTTTGAGTGTGGGTGTGGGGAGTTGGCCCGTACGGCATTGGGAGGTAGGGCACTGGCCCTCGGGATGTTGGTTGAGGGTAGTATGGAGGCAGATATGGCTGAGGCATGGGAAGGGAAAGGGATGGCGCATTCATGTATGGGTTAGATAAAGGTGCTACACTTGTGGAGGTAGCGGATCCGGGCATGACCGGATTATAGGGAGGTAGAGTGTTTGGTGGAGTGTTTAGGTTAGAATGGAATGGGTATGTTGATGTTTGGGGTCCTGGCATGACAGGAGGAAGGTGGGGGTTTTGGGAGGTGGCAGGAGCAGGGGTGGCTGCTAGCTGTCTTTGGAGAAGCTCAGCCATCATCGTCTTCAAAGAAGAGAGCTCGGCTGTGAGAGACTCCACCTTGTCTCCCAGTGAAGGAGGGCCGGCGCCTTGGGCCAGTATGTTTGAGGTGGAATTGAGGGGAGCTGCCACCAGAAGAGCAGCTGACGACATCACCGACGGCGCTGTTGACGCAACCAGCGGTGGGACGTACATTGGTGAGGTCCTCCCATTTGAGGGTTGCCCGGTAGCGAGGATAGTCTGGGGCAACGACGGGAAGGCGAACGTCGGGAAAGGTGAGGCAGCTTCCATTGCGGCCGAGAGGTCAATGGCGGCGGGCGACGGGATGGCAATGGTGACTCCAGCAGCCGGGGCCGTCTCTTCTTCCGCTGCCGGAGACGGGACCATGGGAGTCAGTACTTGTCCTGCCGAAGCTTCGGCCATCACTGCTCGGATGGCACGATATTTGGGGCGCTTTCGGTATGGAGCTATTGCTCAGTACCTTGTTTCAAAACAAAGGAAAATCCGATCAGCATCAAGGAGTGATATCATGGATGCATGACATGTAGTGATGCATGATGTGTCTAATGTAAGGATCGGATTGTTCTCACTCGAATTTAACCCCAAAAGAAACGAATTAGATAGAAACCAACAAGTTCAACATCTTGGTAAAAGATACAATCAACTGAAATGAAGGATAGAATGGGTTCGCAGGCCCGATAGCTGCATGACGACGCCGTCGATCAGGTGCGATCCCACTGAGCATGACGCTTCCTCCAGAAGCGCTGGGACTGAGCTGCGCGATCCTCCTCCTCGGGCTCTGGTGGAAGCTCACAGATTTCCTCCGTGAGGGTCATCCATGTGCGGGAGATGTGCGCGATCACCCTCTGGAGTGCTGTCTTGATCACTTTGTCGTCGAGGCTGAGCGGTCGGAAGAGCTGCTGTGGAGGTGCTCTGATCCTCGGAGTCAATCCCAGCTGGTGTCGGACTTGAAATGGCGCGTAGTAGGAAGTGCCTCCGAACCCCATAATTGGGATGAAGTATCCGTCCGTCGAGGAAGTGATGGCATCATCCGTGTCGAAGCAGGGGGCTCTCTGATAGAAGTCGGCAGGCTCCAGAGAACGGAATAGTGCGTCGACTCCAACGAAGGTGCGTATAGGAAGGCGGGCACGCTCTACGATGCGGGCCAGCAGTCCCGGTGTGTGCTCTCTTGTGAAGGCTTCTCCTGTGATCCCGAGATGAGTGTAGAACCACACCTGCAGTAGGGCTGGACAGAAGGTCATTCGGTGGTTGCGAATTCCTCGCCTGGCTTCACGCACAATGTTGGTGAGGCTGAAGTTGGTTTCTCCAATCAGGTTGGGCAGGAAAGGAGCGCCTTCCAAAATGGCTTTGGTGATGTAGACGGCTCGCCTGTTGATTGTCTTCTCATTCTGCGGGTATAGTATCGTCCCAACGAATAGCAGGATGAACGCTCGTGCCGATCCTTGCCCTTCTCCCATGCGCGGGTTGTACGACGTCAGTTGCAGATCGATGATGCCATTGACGCTGATGTCTCCTTGGGAATGGAACAGTCCGGGTACACTTGCTGACGGGATTTGGAGAAGCCTCGCTATGTATTCCTTCGGCTTGTCGATCCGAGGCAAGGGCAGTATTCCCGTGCGGTGGGGCATCTCAGCAAGGTTGATGTACTCTTCGTAAAGTGGCGCCAGCTTCAAATCCCCGAAGCGGAAGACGAAGGAATCCGGATCCCAGCGCCCCACCAGGTTCTGCAGGAGAGCCCAATCCAACTCCAGGTGAATGAGGTGGAAGAGCCCCTTGAGCTTGGACTGCACGAACTCGAGCTCGGATGGCCTCAGCAGCGGCAACCACTGGTGGAGGTGATGGGCGTTAGGCATGTCCTTCTGACGCAATGCGATGGGCTCCATGAAGTCTTTCTGCATAATAGGGTGTCAATCCAGGATGACAACACTCCAATCCCTAACCCTAGTATGGTATGATTTAGCACGCAATTCGCGCAATCGTGTTCAAGTAAAAATAAAATATGGTATTACAAGAAAAAATCGTGAATTGAAATGCATTCACGCGATCATGAATATGTATGAATGTATTAAAGCGGTAAAAAGAGTTAGGGAAGGGAGAAAAGGAATTTGGAACCCCCCGTGACCAACCCAAACCGCTGTAAAATGAACAGAGTTAGTGCCACGGTTTATCGCATACAACACATACCTGAACCTGTCCCTACACGAGTAGCAGTCACTTAGTAACAAGCAAATGCACGTGCGGCGTCTGATACCTGTAGTGGGCAAGCAATTCTAGACTCGGTTGAAGGTTTCTAAGACCTCCCTCGGACTAAGGGAGGCGGGTCCCGGTCCATAGCCTACAAGCCGCAGGAAGCAGCGAGGCCGTGCCTTTCGGTGACCCCCTAAAGATCCTAGTCCCGGGTATAGGGACTTACCTATGTATGCCTAATGAAGCGGTAAACAAACACAGGTAGGAGATCATACAAAGGGCACCGAGCCAATCAATTACATGCGAAAACAAACAACTCCCCTCCGCATGTGGTTTGTAAAAGGTTTTCGGTAGGAATCCACATGCGGAGTATCCCCAGCGGAGTCGCCATCCGGGATGTACGCGCGCCCTCCGGCCTAGCACGCGCGCTGCGGTTCGAGCAATCCGAGGATCCGGGCCCGCTCCCCCGAGGCCCATTCCGGTGGACGTTCCGGCTCGAACGCCGGACGCTGCGGAAAGGGGACCCGGGTTGAATCCTCCCTTGGTTCCCGAGCGGATCTGCGGGGCGTTTCGCCGACCGTCTCCAGTCCTTGAAGGCGACGGGCGAAAGGCTGCGTTAAGACCTCGCTGGGGAAATTCCGGGAGGATCCAGGAAGCGGCTCGTGTTGCCGTCACCCATCCAAAATGGCTCCGAAAAAAGGGTGTAGTGGGGTTTGTTTTAGCTTTGGAAAAACTTGTTCGGAGTCGCCACCGACTTAGTTTTAAAAATGTGATTTTAAGTCGGAAAAAATCAGAGTTCTGGGTTCGGGGATTCCTATTTACTAACCTTAGTATTCTACCACATGCGAAAAGGGTGGCGATTTGTCCAAAAGAGAGTTAGCTTTTGATTGACGGGTGTTGGGCCCGATCCGGGAGTAGGCCGGACTCTTATCGACGTTTTAACGGGCGTTGGACCCGACTTTAGGTTGGTTGAATTAAAACCAAACATGCGACGAATAACCTAAGGCCTAAGTCATGCGCGCAACCACAAACAATTATTTAGATCAAAAGGGCGGGGAAGGGGCGGTGATTGCGGGCCTATGCACTTGGGTCCGCAATCCGTTACAAGTGGGCTTTAAATAAAATTCGGGGAGGCCCGCACCTCCCCTTTGTACCTTTGATTGAAGGTTGGGGCCGCTTTAAATCTTCGAACCCGCGGTTTTTTAGGCCGGGGTAGATCCACGCGGTTTGATACACGCGCCTTCGAGTTAATCTTCGAAATTGTGAAGTTGATCTTCCGAGATTAGATGCTCGATGTACATGCAAAGAAAAATAAAGAAGTTGTCAGAAAGTCCTAATTTAAATAGAAGTAAATAATCAGGACTTAATGAAATAAGAATGATACTTACGGGGCGTTGTGAGCCCGTTGATGTCGATCGTCCGCGTCGTCGGAGGATGACATTCCTTGATAGTAATTCCTCGGTGTTTACATGCAAAGTAGAGGAAGATGCCAATGCCATTAACATCGATTAATTTTAAGGAAAATCAATCGAATTGAAATTGTAAGACATGTCTTACCGTATGAATCGGTTGAGTGGGATTGTGATTCTTCGAGATGTCCAAGTTCCATCATATTTTTCATGCAAAATAAGATAAACGGAGGGACAGGGACAATAGAAGTTAGCAAACTACACTAATACGAAAATTATTCGGCCAAATTATTTTAAATGTAAATGAACAAGTGCAAATATGATAGTCCTTACTGTTTAATCATACGAATTTAAACGATTTTGAAATTTGACAAAAATTTTAACACATGCGAACAATGCTTAAATGCTTAAATTAAAATTGATAAATGATAAATAGAAATTGACTTACCTAGGTCCTTACTGTTTAAACGATTTTGAAATTTGACTAAATTTCAACGCATGCGAACAGTGCTTAAATGCTTAAATTAATAAGTGACAAAAATAGAAATTGACTTACCTGGCAGGCTGTAAACACTTTAGTTTCGTCTGACGATAAAAATCAATCGGGGGGGGATGGGTTCCCAGCTGAAGGAGTTGCATGGGCACACTCCATCGTGAGCTGGAGAAGACGCGCCTGCAGATCGATGCTCCCGACTTGCTGCCCGGCTGAACGCTTGCAAAGAGAGCTCATGGGTCGACTGGATGTGGTCCATCGTTGAAGCCGAGAGCTGAAGAAGAAAGGGGGAGGCGCCCTGAAGACCCAGATCTGCGTCGGGGAGTACGGGGTGAGGCTGTGCGGGCTATGACGGGTTGCCGCTGCTGCTCGGGTCCGGTAGATTCGTCGAAGGGACGCCGGGGACCAGCTGCCGCCGTGGGTTCCGGGAAAATCCGGAAGAAGGCCGGGACAGGGATGCTACCGCACGGCTTTGGGTGCGGGGAGCCTTGGGGGCGCCAGAGGAGACTCGTCGTCGCCAGATCTGTGGAGATCGTGGAGTGGGTCTGACCAGGGAGACTCCGGGAGAAGGTGGCCGTGATGGGGAACGGTTGGGAGGCCGTGGTCTCTCGACTGAAACCCACAGGCGCCAGGGAAGCGGGAGGGGGCCGATTACGGTGGAGCTGAGGACGCTGGGGAAGAAGACTCGCTGCGGCCGCTGGATCCAGGTCAGGATCCTGGACCTGGGCGCCATCGGGGGACGGCCTGCTGTTAAAGGACCTGGGCGCCATCGGGGTGGTTGCGGCCGAGCCTGCAAGCCGAGGAGAGGCCAGATCGGGAGCTGCCGTGGGAGAAGCCGTCTTGGTTCGCCGGAAAGTGCGGGGGATGAGGTTGATGCTGTGACGACGGCGGCTGGGAGATGTTGGCGAAGAGGCTGGTGGCCTTCCTTTTGTAGAGTGCAGCTGCGTGTCTCAAGGACGCCGGGGAAGGTGGACGCGTCGTCGGATCCATGAGCTTCGGAGAGGGGGGGAGTTTACTGGCTCTCTATCGGTCGATGGACCGGTTCTGAGGATGACGGCGAGGAAGGGTAGCTGCCGATTTCGTGGATGCTCAGAGGAGGTGGGTTTGCCGCTGGTCCAGGAACTCACCACTGCGGGAAGCCAGGGAGGTCGGTTGTTTGTTTACCGCCGGTTTTGGGATGGTTGGTGGTGAAGGGCCGCTGCCGTGTGTTTGGGGCGTTGAAGAGGGAGACTGCGAACTTCGAAGCTGCCCGGGGAGAACCTGGTATTGCTGAGAGTCTGAAGACATCTTGAGGGAGGTGACCACCGTTGTCGGATCTGGGAATGTCAGAAGGAGACCGTGAACTCCATTGTCGTTGATGGATCGTCATGTCGAATGAAGAGGACAGAGGTTCAGTGGCGCTTGATTGTTGGATCGTTGCCAGTTGTTGAGCCACTTTTGGAGATGAGTGAAGATAGTTCGCCACGCTTCGCTGTCTGCATCCAGGCGTCGATGGCTGATTATCGTGGCAAGGATCTTGATCGCCACTGCAACCGAACCATCTGTACAAGTAGAAGAGAAGGTTAGTAATGAGAGGAGTCCTCCCAGAAGCCTGAAGGCCTTAGGAGGTGGCTCTTCCGCAACGCTCTCTCTTTAGGGATGGCGAATGCGGGGCATCCTGCTATGCAGCTACTGGGGATGAAGAGTGAAGGCTGCTGGATGTTCAATATAAGAGTCGCCGTCTGGGACGTCAGGGAAGCCGCTTCGAGATGACTAGGAGCTCAGCAAACTCTACAGCAGACCGTCGGGGTGGCCGCATCGTCTTCGCCCAGGTAAGTCAGAGTTAAACTGGTCGTTGGTGTCGTCCTCTTTTGTCGTTGTCCTTGCCTTCTTGTTTGGACTGGTCGTTGGAGGGTCCTCACTGTGTTGGTTCCATTCTTACCTTGGTTGGGATTGGTTGAAGCTGGAGGTCCGCCGGTTCCAGAAAGGATGATCCCCCTTTTCTGTTTCCCTTCTTTCTTCTTCTTATGGAAGGCTTCCCCTCTTATCCGATCAGCTACGGCACCCCTCTCAAGACTGAAAGCCATCATTCCTCCAGAAGACTATAGCCTGCGGTGAGTTGAGGGGGGGAGAGAGTCGGGGTGGTGGAGCTGACGTTTTGGTGTTCTTTGTCAGTCAACAGGCTGTGGAGGAGGCAGGTGATTTCTTGGCCAAGTGGGTTGCGGTGCATGCCGGGGAAATAATCTGATCGTGGAGTTGCAGGGTGGTAGCTGCACGGATGACAGGCTGCTGTCGGGAGAGAGAAGAAGAACCTTCTGCGAGTGTGGGGGCCCATAGCTGCAGATTCCTAATGGGCTGATCTGGTATGTGTTAAAAAATTGGATCCAGTGAAGGCCCAATGTGAGAAATGAGCTAGTTGGTGATGGTTGACATCTTCTGGCCTGCAGCACCTGAGACCCCAGCAAGTTGAGGACCTTCGGCAGGTGTGTGCATGTTCCAGCGTCTGACGGTGAACAAGTTGAATCCTTGGGAAGGCAATCGCACATTGGCCAATAATCGCTCCCATCCGCTTCAGTGATGCCTGGTTAGCTGCTTTTGGAAGTTAACTTGCATCATCACCAAATCTCCTCAAAGCAGCGTCATCTACACTGTCCCAGGTAATTTTAATTTCTCATCGAACACTCTCATAATAGTGGAATCTGCTGTTCCATCGTTTTGATGAACACTAGATTCGTTATTCCCCATGCCATTCAACAAATGAGACTTGTCCCTTCACTGTTGTTGCTGCTTTGTATGTTGCTGATGCCATGGTAGTTGTTGCTTGATTTTTCTTTTCTCCTTTGAAGAATCTGCTGCTGTTGCTGAGTTTGTTGCTGTCGTATATACTATCGCTGTTGTATGCTGTGAAAGATGACATGACACCAGCGTCTCGGTTGTTGCAACTAGGGGTCGTCATCACTGCTTGAAGCAGTTGAAAGCGCCAGATCCCTTGAAGGTTTCGAGGACGAGAAGAGATGAAGGGAAGGAGAGGTTTCTGAGGATTCCTTCTTCATGCGGAGGACAAATTCCTATGCGACCTTTCCTGGTTAATCATTGCACCAGCTCTGAAGCAGATTCAATCTTGTATTAAATCTGTGGAGAATAAGCTTGTCTATGGAACTCCGGGTCACAGTGACGGTTGCTTGTATGTAGTGAATTTCCGAATCGAGAATAATGTCATGATTTCGGTAGTTATTCAGCATTCCTTAAATAAAACGATCGAGGTTGGCGAAGGACGCCATGACAACGATGTCGACTATGATGTCCCCTTGTCTGATGTCATGTTTTTGAGACGCTCGAAGTGCAGAAATATACAGCCGGATCGTTTTCTTGCATGTAATGTGTCGAAATTAAATATTTGCATCCATCAGCCTGGGATATACGGGGTATCCAGACGTAATGACAAAGGGACTGAGGAAGAGGACGAAGAAGAACGGTCCTTAGAAGACGAAATGTCAATTCCTTTCGTCCACCTCTCCAGGCCAAGGATTCAATCTCATAAAACTATTCGAGGGTTAATTTGAGGTATTACAGAGATTTCTACGAACTCTAGAGACGGGCCACCGAATATCACAATCTCCTATTATAGGAGTTTCACTCTGTTAGAAATTGTCAGGCCGAATGGAATCAAATCGACCTAGCTGAGTTTGTAAAAGGGGAACCAACCGTTTGTGAGCCTCTGGTAAAGAAAAATTCTAAGGCTCGAACTTCTCCAAAGTCTGAGGAAGAGAGAAAATTCTCTTTCGACATAGAGCAGATGGATAAGATTTTTTACTGGTTGTATAAAAAAAGGGCGTATAAAACTTAGGTCTGGCCATAAGTTACCGCATAATGATTGAGAAATATGTAGGAAACATTGCAAGTGGCATAGAACGTTCACTCACTCAACTCAGAAGTGTGTGCATTTCAGGAACTTAATCCAAGACTTAATTGAGTCGAAGGAGCTAAAGTTTGCTGAAGTTAATGAGTCGAGTGCATTAGATGAGAACCCTTTTGGCGAACAACCTATAATACATATGTATTCTCTCGAGAATGAAAATAAGTGTTCTAAGTGTGCCGATGATGACGTATATGCTTTTTATCTCGGGACTTGCATTCGTGCATCGTAGGGAATCAAAATGTCTAGAGAGACTACTGTTGCCATCAGGCTTTTCAAGCGCTTGGTCGAGAGGCAGGTAGTGAATTGTTTGGCTAGAGAAATTCATGTGGAGCACTGCCATTGGCGTGTGGATGCTTCCCATACCACGGATAAGTGCCCCAACTTCTGCAGGTACTTGCAAATCAATAAAGAGAGCTTGTGGCATGACCTAACTCAGCTCGAGGAACTGGCCATGGGAATGGTATCATCATACTCCCATTTTGCCCTGAAATACCCCTCGGGGAGTTCCTCATCTAGGTCAGCTGGTCGTGACTCTCGATAGAGGCAACCGGATGAAGGAGAACAAGTTAATAGAACTCCTCTGTGTGAACGGCTAAATGGTCGGGGCAGGACTGAATGGAGTGCTCGAGACAAAGCTCGGGATGAACCTTCGAAGCACAATGACCCTGCTCCTGAATTGGTCAAGATTGAAAGGGTTGTTGTCGAGGAGAAAGGAAAAGGAGTGGCACAGATCAGCCCAAAACTGATACAAGAGGGGTCCACAGATTGCTCGCTTCCTCAAGTAAGAAATGTTGTGTGTGAAATGCAAACTGATCGCATCGAATAAGTTTCTCATCACACAAATGTTCACCAAGTGTTGCGTAATGTATTTCCTAAAGCTCGTTCGGATGTCAACCAATGAAGAAATTGAGATTAAACTCAAGAGCGAGATCACAGGTAATTTCACCACCAACTTTACTGATGCTGTAATGCCTGAACCTAACTTGCAGGAAATTCGGGGCTAGGATCCCGAGAAGAAAGATTTTGTGTACATCAAACGCCCTGTTATGAGTTTTGGGTGGATTGTAGGAGAGACCTCGGGAGATCCACGATCAGAGTGGCGGAGAGTCTGCAAAAAAATAGTAATCCCAAAAGCAGCACGTAAGAGGGTCCTAAGACAGACTCAAACAGAGGCTAAGAAAAGCAAAAGTGTTTCACCAAAAGAAGCAGATGAACCTAGAGAAGGAGCGCCACAAACGGAGGATGAAGAAGAAGAGGACACCACCTACGATGATTACGTAGACTACACACTTTTACAAGAAGAGGTCCCCGAGGGACATCAAGAGGACGAAGGTCATATGGTGACCTCTTGTAATGCGGTCGAGTTGCCTATCTGCAGAAGGTAAAAAGGTTACGCTTACTAACGGTGAATTACGTAAAATTCCTAAATCTAGCGTAAGGTTTCCAAAAGGATCACCGCTTCGATGGTTCGAGAAACCTACTCTCGGAATGAGACAACATATACATTCTATGTACATCACGGCAGACTTCCATTGAGTAAGGATGAGCAAAGTATTGGTAGATAATGGAGCCACAATCAATATCCTTCCCTTCGAAACTTTCTTGTCGATGGGTAAAGAAAGGCGGTAGTTGACTGACACAAGGATGTCAATTACAGCATTCAATGGGAAGAAGTCAAAGTGCATGGGAGTTTTCTCAATAAATCTCCAAGTCGGAAGACACAAGATGGAAACCACTTTCTTTGTGTTAGACATTGCATCGGCCTTTAATGCACTCCTGGGTCGAGACTGGCTACATAAAGCCGCTGCCATACCGTCGACCCTACATAAAGAGTTGATGATATGCACTGATGATGGGATAGAGCTTGAACGAGCTGATAAAAATCAATATTCTTGTGAATCTAAGCCTCTATGTTCCATTGTAGACCCGAGAAGAAACAACAAGAGAAGGAAGGCGAACATGAGGCTAGGTCGTTGAATCCAAAGGTCGAGAATGTTGTAACTCACCAGACTGAAACTGCAAGGATCGAAAGGCCCATAATCCCGAGCGAATGGGGGAGTGATGAAGATGATAGCGCTCCTCAAGAAAGAGGCATCATCTCGCTGTTCAGCTTCACCGTAGAGGGTTCGGATGATGAAGAACTCATGAACTATCCAGGTATGCTTGTGCCTGAAAAAGGGATACCCATCACTTGGCTTGGTGAAAGGCCTCGAGCAATGCTAGAAGGAGAGATCATTTTGACTCAAGCTGGAATTAGAGTTGGGGACGTAGAGTTCACTGACGTTGAGTACCGCACTGGACAAGCTGCTCGAGAGCAAGGCGACAATGTGCAGCCTACTCAAGAGCAAGGTGACAACGCGGATTTGGGGCCCAATTGACATATGAAGATTGAGGAAATGGAAGATCTGGTCCCTGTGCACCAAGAAGAACATTCCTTTATTCATTTTGATCCTGAAAAAGTGCATTGCGTCACACCATTGTCGAGAAACATTCATTTATTCATTCTAATCCTTTTCAATTCTAGGCCATCTCTAGTGCTTTTTCCCTTCAACTCAACGGATATAGTCGAGAAACATTGTTTTCGTCCTCAGATCCATTTATCAGTATTAATCATGGTTCCAATGAAAATCCTCGACACACCAACATGAGTGCAATTTTTGACAATGAGATAGCAGCAACTCTAAAAGAACCGTTGTAAGAGTTTCGAGATTGCTTCGCCTAGGATTGTACAGAATTGCCAGGACTTGGTAGAAATTTGGAAGAACATAAACTCCCAATTCAAGATAACTTCAGGCCTGCCCAACAGGCTCCACGAAGATTGTTGGTGAAGTAAGTAGTCTTGTATATGAAGAAGTAAGAAAAATTTTTCAGGCTGGCTATATCAAAACATCTAGATACACCGAATGGATCTCGAGTATTGTTCCCGTAGTAAAGAATACTGGTAAAATCTAGGTGTGCATAAACTTTCGAGATCTGAACAAAGCAAGTCCCAAAAATGAGTATCTTATGCCAATAGCTGATGAGTTAATCGACAAAATGGCAGGGAATGACATTATGTCGTTCATGGATAGCTATTCGGGATATAACCAAATCTTCATTGCAATAGATGATGTTCACAAAATAGCCTTCCTATGTCCAATTGGCATATTCGAGTGGGTTGTAATTCCGTTCGAATTAAAGAATGCTAGAGCCACGTGTCAGAGGGCTGTGAACGCTATCTTCGATCCATTAATTTGAAAGACTGTGGAGGTCTACATCGACAACACAGTGGTGAAGTCGAGAAGAAATGATCAACACGTTGAAAACCTTCGAGCGGCGTTCCTCCAGATGCGAAAACATCATTTGAATTTTGAAATGTTCGTTCGGAGTACAAGCTGGACAATTCCTTGGATTTTTGGTACACCAGAAAAGGGATTCAAATCAATACGGAGAAAATCAAAGCAATACAAGAATTGCAACGTGCGTCGTTAATATCAAAAGCTATTTGATGAAGCCTTCGGTTCTAACCTCCCCTCGGCCCGGGAAACCTTTTATTTTGTGTGTAGCCATGATTGCCACCACAATAGATCCACTCTTGGCGCAAGAAGATGAACAGAAGAGAGAAAGAGCCGTGTTTTATTTATCTCGACTTCTGAATCTTGCTGAGACGAGGTATACAGCTTCAGAAAAACTTTGCCTCTCGGTAGACTATGTGGTGACAAAGTTAAGACAGTACATAGGGAGTAAGTGAAGTCATGTGGTGTCAAGAGCACAAGTTCTGAACACATTCTTTGAGAGTTCATTGCTTATTGGAAGAAATAATAAGTGCAATTTGGTGCTCTCAACATATGACTTAAAGTTCAAACCCCAAAAGGCCGTTAACGAACAAGTTCTTGCTGATTTCTTAGCAGAGTACTTGAGTGAAGCCTCACTAGACCTGGAGGAAAGCATGGTTTGATGGATCGTTAACAAGGTCTAGAGCTGGGATTGGAATCGTGATAAAATCACCAGCAGGTCTTGAGGTCAAGTTCGCTTTTAGATTGGCTGAGCATGTAACTAACAACGCTACAGAGTATTGCACACTCATTGTTGTGTTACAAACTTTATTCGAGAGGGGGCAAAAGTTGTGTTAGTCAAAGGAGATTCACAGTTGGCAGTGAACCGGGTAAATGGTTTGAGCTTCTGTCATACTCAAGAGTTAAAGAAGTACCTAGCTCTGACTCAGCAGCTAATTAAAAATTCCAACAAGTTACTCTAAAGCATATAGCTTGAGAAGATAATGCAATAGCTAATTCGTTAGCCCAACTGGCGTCGGGGTACAAATCGAATGATGCATTACAAAGAGAAATAGGTGGGGTAATCCCCGAGACCGATTCACCTATAATAGAAGAAAAAGAGGGTAACTCTACCTCTAATTATAAGGTAGACGTCATGAAAGCAGATGAAGATTGATGAATACCTTATATTGAATTCTTAGGAAATCTAAATTTACAGGTCGAGAGAAAGGTTAAACTAGCAGCTAGACAGTACGAACTCCTAAATAGTCTCTTGTACAAGAAACCAAGGACAGAGTGCTACTAGGTGTGTTGACCTCAATGAGGCACGCCAATTATGCTGGAGACCCACGAAGGTCTATGTGGAACCCATCAATCAGGGGTTAAAATGTACTGAATGATTCAAAGATATGGATACTATTGACCATCCATGAAGAAAAATTACATCGAGATGGCTAAAGGCTATAGAAAATGCCAAAAGTTTGGACCTCTAACTCGAGCTCCGGCAATGGAATTAAATCCAGTCACACAGCGTTGGCCATTTAATTCTTGGGCTCTAGACAAAATCGGAGAAATTAGGCCTCACTCGAGTAAAGGAGATGCCTATATATTAATGGCAACATATTACTTTACCAAGTAGGTAGAAGCCAAAGCTTACCAGTGACCAAAAAGAAGATTATCGAGTTTATTAAGACGAATATCATTTTCCGTTTTGGGCTCCCGCATAATATAGTAGTGGATATGAGACTGCATTCAACGGGGAAATATGCAGGAGTTCTCGAGAGAGTTCGGCTTCATCAATAATAATTCCTCACCATATTATCCACAATCTAATGGACAAGCGGAATCTTCTAACAAACTTATTAAGAACGTAATCCCGAAAATGATCGAATGTAACCCTAGGGGGTGGCATGAAATACTCCTCGAGACGCTATGGGGCCTAAGAGTCAATAAAAGGGATAGTGCTGGTGAAGCACCTTATAACTTGGTGTATGGGCAAGAAGCCATTGTTCCTATCGAGGTAAAGTATAAGTCTTTCCGGTCAACCAAGCGAATCAGGTTGCAGGTCGAGAAGAGAAATTACTTCGAGACAATAAACATCTCGAGAACGTCCGCACGAAAGCAACGAATAAGATGGAAGTTAAAAAGAAGCGAATGATGAGACATTACAATAAAAAGGTTCATTCTAAAGGCTTCAAGGAAGAAGAATTAGTGTAGAAAATGATTCTCCCAATAGGCACTCGAGATTATTACTTTGAGAAATGGTCACCTAACTGGGAAGGTCTGTTTAGAGTTAGCGATGTGTTCCCTAAGAATGTATATCATTTAGCCGACCTTGAAGGGCGTTCCCATGAATTAAAGATTAATGGAAAATGTCTGAAGTCGTACAAACTGACCATTTAGGAGACTAACGAAGAAATATTAAAGAGGAGGTTCCCAAGTTTATGGATACAATTAGAACAATAAGGCTTTTCTTAAAAATAAAGTCCATTACAGCGATACAGTCTCAAAAGGGTATACATGTAAATACAACACGTAAGGATTAGCTCCTGAAACATCCCGTTAATCGTGCTTTAGCCAGTCAGATTTGACCAAAACAAGAAATGCCCACTTCTTCCCCAGCGAGATTCAATCAGGGGGCTGAGCTCTACCAGCACCCCCACTCGGAAGAGAAAGAAGCGTAGAAGAATTCCTCCATCGCCTCGAGCTATTTGACCTGCCAACTCCCCGACGCAAAATACTTGTCTCAATTCCCTCTTCAAAGTCTGGAAGGAACAGCCAAGTTACGACCCGCCAGGGAGACAAAGCAAAAGAGCGGGCTCGACTTCATTCCCTCGTACCCAAGAAAGAGTGCAGGAGAACGAAGAATAGGAGGGAGTCCCTTCAAAGGTACCGATATACCGGAGCCAAGTCCAGTGAGCAACATAACCGCCTGATGTTGTGGACCTAGGCTTTCAAGGGACGTGAGGTTGTGAACTTAGGCTATTGAAATCTTGAGAAGGTTTCAAAAGAAGAAAGACAGCATCACGACAAGACATGTTTGCTCTGAAGGCATGAGTCCTCATGAAGGGAAATCATGCCAATTTATAGCCATGAAAAGAAACGTAACCGAAGAGAGGTTCGTGAACCTCGTAAAGGAACGAGAGGTTCGTGAACCCTGCGAAGAAAGCGTAGAGAATCCTGAAGATATCGGCAATCATATCTTTCGGGAATCTTCGTGGCCTCAATGTACAACATTAAAGCTGTTCAGAAAAGGAAAGTAAATGTTGTACATTGTCATGAAACGTCTTGAAAAAAGTAGAAGACATTTCACGTCTACAGACCAACAATTAAGGCACTAAATAACATTCAATGTTATTACAATCAAAGAAGGAGCCATCGTGACTTAGGCTGACATTGAATAAAAGGATCAATCAGCTCGAGACATTGCTTCTGACAGAACTCTTTCTCCTGAAAGATGACCTGATCCATGACACTCTCTCGAGTTGGAGGGCCCAGTTCTGTAGCGGCTGTCCACATGGCTCGCATCTTCTCGAGCTTGGACTGGGACTTGAAAAGTTTCTTCTACAGCATGGCAGGTTTTAACATTGTTTCTCGGACAACTTGAAGGCGTTGGTCATTGTGTCTAATCTTCTTGTCCAAGAGTTCAATCTCCTGAAACCCCTGAGCCTTTGCGAGTTCATGCTGATTCTTAGAATCTTGGGCAGATCGGCTGAGGGATTGAAACTCCTCGTACGCATCATAAGCCAGCCAGTATTGTTGTCGAGCAAGCCTGAAGGGAAAGATTTGGTTCTCAATCTCTAAGGGGGAGTGCATAATGCCATTCAGAGCATCCCCATATCGATGGAAACTCTCCTCCGTATAACTGATATCAGTGCGGAGGAAACTGAGCACGAACTTGAAGTCTGTATGGAGTTGGTCAACTGCATTTAATGAACCCTTAGAAATCCCATCCTCTGACCCCTCTGGGACAAAGCCGTTGTCCATAAGATCTTTATGGACATCATTTCCAGGAGGGCCTACAGCTATATCCTACACAAAAGAGGCAAAGGTTAGAGGGAGGAAATGAACGAATTCGAACAATAAAAAGAAAGAAAGTGCTCTCTTACACTGGGCAGAGCATCCCCTCGAGTCGCGTCTACATGAGGCGGCTCCTCTATGCCTGACAACTTCGCGGCAATGGGAGGAGTAGCCGCAGGCATTTCTTCTACTTCAACAGGTGGATTATTAACATTGTTGGCATCCCTGGGAGATGACACTTCTCGAGCCTCAAGATCCGGAGTGTTCTCTCGAGATGTTTCTACTTTCTCGAGAGAAGGAGCCTCTTGAGTGTCCATGTTATCTCGAGAATGGGATGGAATAGCCTGGGAATCCTCTTTAGTGGATTGTACATGGGGGTCAACCTGTGTTATCCTCAAGAATAAGTACTACTTAGGGAAACTAACCTTAAAATTAAATTAAAGTAGGTAAAGAAATACTTCATTGTCTCCCAAGCTCTGGTATAGAACTTGAACATCGGGTTCCTTGATCACAGGCTTCCCCCGTCTATGAAAAACACTCTTGATCCATTTGAAAGCTGATGGTCCTTCACCCTGCGACCTAAAGGGACGGTTCTCTCGAGCTTTAGAGTGTTCTTCCCCATGGTCGTCCTCTTCAAGGGACTGCATAGATCGAACGTTGCGCTTCTTTTTACGCACCAAGGGTCCTCCATCAGAGGCTGCCTCAGGCAAGATCCCAGCAGTGGTCTCATCTACAAAAACAAATGAGGTTAAGCTCGAACAATTGGCGAACAATAACATAGACTGAGTTTAGTGACTTACTCTCTAGATCAAGGGTAGGCACGTAAAGGTCACCTAGAGGGCTATCTAAAATGGCCATGTCCCCTCGTAATTCAGACCAAGTCACAGCCCAATAAAGTTGAAAAACTAGACACGTCAATCCTGCTATTCTTATCGAATGGAAGCTCGAAAGAAGACAGGGCGGTCTGAGCGAACACCTCAGCTACTTCCTTGAAACTCACAATTGCAGTTTTCCCATGCATGAAATTATTACAAGACTTCGAGAGAGAAACGCTAACGCCTTGGAAGAAACCAAGTCAGTGCCTAGCGGTTCCGTTGTTCAAGTTTAAGAACTAGCCACGTGATACACGTATCGTGTCTCCTATGGAACCTGGGTTGGTCGAACGTTCCAGTTTGCCAGATTTTCCTGTGGTTCATCTCAGAGCGGAACTATCTGGTGGTAGGTCCCCTTTCTTCTCCAGGGCCTGGTTTGAAATATGGGGAATGTTGCAGATTTCCTCTCATCTGGAGAGGTTGATCCAAGAGGAGAGTTCAGCTCCTCCAAAGACACTTCTTGGTCCGAGTGAGAAGGTTCGAAGAAGCGGTCCTCAGGCGACGATTCGTCCTCCTCACGTATGCCGAACCACTTTAAGTAGTAACTTGCTAATGCTTAGCCTATGCGGTGGGCTAATTATTTTATGCAGCAAGCATCAAGAAAATGAGGGTGAAGCCTTTCCTTGCAGGCTCATCCTCACAAGGAGTTCGCCTGTAGAAGAGAGCGTCTCATGGGCCTGCTCCTTCGTCACTGTCTCATGGGCCTGCTCCTACGTATGTACGATAACGAAATATTATACATATATTACGTGTCCTTGTTGCCAATCTTTATGGAATATCTCCTTTTCATTTGAACAATTTTGGCAATAATTTCCTTCCAAGTCTTGAGACCATCCGGACCCACAACAGCTACTAATCGACTGGATCGCCTACTAGCCTTCACTGCAGAGCTTTCTCGTCCGTTGAACTGTCGCTTTATCACCTCGTTGACCCCTGTCGCCTGATAGCCCCGTCGCTTGGTTACTACTTCGTCCATAAGCCTTCGGTTGGTGTGTTTCCACAGCTACTTCCTTACTGGGCTTCCCGTACTTTGAGCCTGCATTCTAGACCGTTAATCCACAAATGACGTCAAAATCTGTGGCCCAAAATTTCTGTTGCTGTGCAATTCTATGAGTAACATTTTAAGATTTTATGATAGCAACGAAAATTCTTGGATGGAGTTAAATGATGGGTAAATGAGTTTTAGGTAAAGAAATGACATGCTATACATTTCAGCTGCTGCCCTGATTTGTGACTTGTGGATCACCATGCCCGGGTTCTGGTAAGGATCGTTCCAGCCTTATGCCGTTATGACATTTGGTTGACCATTCTCTGGTTTCCCGGCATAGATATGATAGTTCTGGAAGACAACTGCGGCGTTCCCAAAGATAAAATCTACAGTGCCAAAGACTTGGGAGGCCTTGTAGAACTGAAATTGCGAAAGGACCAAGAGAGTGGCTTGGTATCCAAGGAAAGCACATCGGTAGAAGACTGAAAGTCAGAAGCGGATCGAAGAGCAACTGCTTGGCTGCCATTTGGACCTGCGGTGTTGTGAAATGTAATATCTCGAGCGATGAAGCCAACGCCATCAATTCCTGTAAGACAAATTTTTTCCTGTCACAGCTAGACAAGCGTCATGAAATAGAAAATGTTGATAGCAAGCCGGAAGATGTATTCACTAGCTGTAGCAGATTGTATGTCGTGTAGCCTCCATTCACGCTACGGCCACCTGAGATTATTGTATTCTTTATCCCGTCTCCAGTTAACATGATGTTGTCATTGTTGTATGCAACCCCAATGATTTCCCTGTACACGCCACTTTTCACGTAAATAATGAATCTCGAACTCATCGACGTCCTTTTTGCGGCTTCATTTAGGGCTTCCTGTATGGTGCGGACATTGCCCGAACTGTCTTTTGCCACCACGAGATTAGCCTGCATCGAGGCCAGGGAATTGGATTGCAGAAGCTTCCTATCGTGGTTAGAGGCCCCGCTGCGGAAATCTTTGCGGTCGTAGTCCTCTGGCCTTCTGCTTGCCATCATCATCAAGACCTCATTAACTGCCAATGTAGTGCTTATGAGTCTTGACAGATTACCCGATGTAGACCCCCAAATTGCGTGTAGAATTGATCGACGTTTAGTTCGGACCTGTTTGCGGCTTACCCCAAAGATGTAGGGACCGATTCGCAATTGTCCAAATTGAACTAATCTGAAGGACGTGAGAAATACATACACTAAATCTAGAATCTTGCCAAAAGTAACAAAAAAGAAAGAAGAAAAGACGCTCTGAAGAAGGGGAGGGTGGGCAGAGACCCCGCAGCTGAGGCAGGAGCAAAAGGGAGCTCTGATGCTTTGCTACAGGGCAGGTCCATGACGTGTAAAGCAGGCTCCACTCGGTGACGAAACACCAACTTGCAGCGGCACACGGGAAGAAGGCCCAGCAATCAGGCTAGGCAAGAGATGAGATTGGTGGAATGAGGCGACAAAAATACATTGATAACGCAAGCAACAGGGGGGACAGACCTGCTATACCTACGGCTGAAAGAACACGTCCGCCCCTGCCTTTCTCCTCTTCAGGAAGGCGCCGTCTCCCTGGGGAGCCTTTTCTAGTAGTCCTCCGGAAGAAAGACAGTAGCCGCCTTCTTCGCCCCCCCTAACCCGTAGCAGTTTTAGGCGATGATGGCCCCATCTCCTTGATGCGAGTGCCAGGGGCGATTAAGAGAGAAAGGCCGAAAGGAAGGAGAGAGGGGTAAGCCTACCCGACAGTTGGAGGAAGAGAGGAAAGGCACTAACCAGAAAATTTGAATGCTGTTCGAGGGAACCTTCGGAAGAATCATCTTAAAAGGGGAAGCCTTGACCAGTCCTCCGGGACGATTTTCCAAAAAATTCCTCCAGAAAGAAAGCCAACTTCCTTCTCCTAAAATCTTATCTCCGCCTCCTTTCCTCTTGGAGACTCTTCGGTCTTAGGATCCCATCAGCTGTCTCGGCCATCCTCAGACTCCCCCCCCCCCCCAGCGATTCGTCTACAAACAAGGTAAGAAGAAGAGATCAGCGTCAAAGGGAAACCCCTCGACGATCAACCCAAGCGGAACGCACGACAGCAACAACAAAAAGATAGCATACCTCCGGTCGTAGCTGGCTCCTGCTTCACTGGATGTAGCGGCGAGGACACTGACCTCTAACGCCAGCCTCAGCTTCATCCACTTCATCGACGAAGATAAACTCCTCCCGTGATCCAACCAGCTCCAGTCATCCCCCTCGGCAGAAAACTGAGTCCAAGCCTACAGATCCACCCACGACGGAACTCCCGGTGTCCTAGGTTCAACAGCGGCTGTCCTCTCTTTCTCTCCGGCGATTCCCCCCGGCAACGGTGACCCCGGATCTGGCCGTCACGACCGCCTCAACCTCAGATCTCGAGCTCCCTCCCCCGCCAGAGCTCCTCCTCCGACATCCCCAGGAACCATGGTGGCGAGATCTCCTCTCCCTAGCCCAGGTCAAACAGCAACTCCCCGAGGCCTTCAAGACAGCTCCCCATCGTAGCGGCTGGCTGGAGACGCGGCAGACCCATTCTCCTGACACCCCAAGATCAGATTTGACAACCACGGCCCTTCCCCTTTCAACACCGGCGTCCCCAATCGAAGACTTCCCGAGCCTGAACGGCCGCTAAGGTCCTCTCCTTTATCCCCCAAACAATCGATTCCTCAGGCTGGCAACGACTCGTCCGGATCTGTTTCCCATCGTTTCACGATGGACTATGTGTGGAAAGAAGGCAGATATGGGTTTACAGGCTTCGTGAGGAAGTTTCTCCAGAAAGGTAAAAGAATTCCTTTCTTTCGTTCGTTATTCTATTTTATTTATTTCTATTATTTAAATGACGGTAGCTTCAATTTACAATCTTTATAATGATTTGTCTTACTCTTTTGATAATTGTTATTTTAGGTAACCTTAGATAATTCATTTAAGATTTATCTTGGGTACGATCGTAATACGTTTACTTTATCGGTCATCGTCAAAAATTTAATCCTTTTAGTATAATTTTATTCTTGCTTCTTTACATGAAATTAATATGTCATGAATATCATTAACATCCATTTCTCTTTATTTTGTATGTAAAACACGGTCAAACTTTCCGGGACATCTTCAACAATTCACGTCAAGTCAACATCTTCGATCAAAACGGTAAGACATGTCTTACAACTTCAATTCGTTTGATTTTCATTCAAAATTATTCGATATTATTGACATTGGCATCTTCCTCTACTTTGCATGTAAGAAATGTCATCCTTCGACGACGCGAACGATCGACATCAACGGGCTCACAACGCCCCGTAAGTATCACTCTTATTTCATTAAGTCCTAATTATTTATTTCGATTTATATTAGGACTTTCTGACCACTTCTTTATTTTTCTTTGCATGTACATCGAGCATCTAATCTCGGAAGATCAACTTCAAGATTTCGAAGATTAACTCGAAGGCGCGCGTATCAAACCGCGTGGATCTACCCCGGCCTAAAAACCGCGGGCTCGAAGGCTTAAAGCGGCCCCAAACTCGATCAAAGGTACAAAGGGGAGGTGCGGGCCTCCCCGAATTTTTATTTAAATCCACTTGTAACGGATTGCGGGCCTAAGTGTATAGGCCCGCAATCACCGCCCTTCCCCGCCACGCGCGTGCTAGGCCGGAGGGCGCGCGTACATCCCGGATGGCGACTCCACTGGGGACACTCCGCATGTGGATTCCTTCCGAAAACCTTTTACAAACCACATGCGGAGGGGAGTTATTTGTTTTCGCATGTAATTGATTGGCTCGGTGCCCTTTGTATGATCTCCTACCTGTGTTTATTTACCGCTTTATTAGGCATACATAGGTAAGTCCCTATACCCGGGACTAGGATCTTTAGGGGGTCACCGAAAGGCACGGCCTCGCTGCTTCCTGCGGCTTGTAGGCTATGGACCGGGACCCGCTTCCCTTAGTCCGAGGGAGGTCTTAGAAACCTTCATCCGAGTCTAGAATTGCTTGCCCACTACAGGTACCAGACACCGCACATGCATTCGCTTGTTACTAAGTGACTGCTACTCGTGTAGGGACAGGTTCAGGTACGTGTTGTATGCGATAAACCGTGATACTAACTCTGTTCATTTTGCAGCGGTTTGGGTTGGTCACGGGGGGTTCCAAATTCCTTTTCTCCCTTCCCTAACTCCTTTTACCGCTTTCATACATTCATACACATTCATGATCACGTGAATGCATTTCAATTCACGATTTTTCTTGTAATACCATACATTCTATTTTACTCGAACACGATTGCACAAATTGCGTGTTGAATCATGCCATACTAGGGTTAGGGATTGGAATGTTATCATCCTGGATTGACACCCTATTATGTAGAAAAACTTCATGAAGCCCATCGCATTGCGACAGAAGAACATGCCTAACGCCCATCGCCTCCACCGGTGGTTGCCGCTGCTGAGGCCATCTGAGCTCGAGTTCGTGCAGTCCAAGCTCAAGGGGCTCTTCCACCTCATTCACCTAGAGTTGGATTGGGCTCTCCTGCAGAACCTGGTGGGGCGCTGGGATCCGGATTCTTTCGTCTTCTGCTTCGGGGATTTGAAGCTGGCGCCACTCTACGAAGAGTACATCAACCTTGCTGAGATGCCTCACCGCACGGGAATACTGACCTTGCCTCAGATCGACAAGCCGAAGGAAAAACATAGCGAGGCTTCTCCAAATCCCGTCAGCAAGTGTACCTGGACTGTTCCATTCCCAAGGAGACATCAGCGTCAATGGCATCATCGATCTGCAACTAACGCCGTACAACCCACGCATGAGAGAAGGGCAAGGATCGGCACGAGCGTTCATCCTACTATTCGTCGGGACGATACTGTACCCGCAGAATGAGAAGACAGTCAACAGGCGAGCCGTCTACATCACCAAAGCCATTTTGGAAGGCGCTCCTTTCCTGCCCAACCTGATTGGAGAAACCAACTTCAGCCTCACCAACATCATGCGTGAAGCCAGGCGAGGAGTTCGCAACCACCGAATGACCTTCTGTCCAGCCCTACTGCAGGTGTGGTTCTACACACATCTTGGGATCACAGGAGAAGCCTTCACAAGAGAGCACACACCGAGACTGCTGGCCCGCATCGTGGGGCGTGCCCGCCTTCCCATACGCACCTTTGTTGGAATCGACGCTCTATTCCGTTCTCTGGAACCGGCCGACTTCTACCAGAGAGCCCCCTGCTTTGACACGGATGATGCCATCACTTCCTCGACGGACGGATACTTCATTCCAATCATGGGGTTCGGAGGCACTTCCTACTACGCGCCATTTCAAGTCCGACACCAGCTGGGATTGACTCCGAGGACCAGAGCACCTCCACAGCAGCTCTTCCGACCGCTCAGCCTCGACGACAAAGTGATCAAGACAGCACTCCAGAGGGTGATCGCGCACATCTCCCGCACATGGATGACCCTCACGGAGGAAATCTGCAAGCTTCTACCAGAACCCGAGGAGGAGGATCGCGCGGCTCAGTCCCAGCGCTTTTGGAGGAAGCGTCACGCTCAGTGGGATCGCACCTGATCGACGGCGTCGTCATGCAGCTATCGGGCCTGCGAACCCATTCTATTTTTCATTTCAGTTGATTGTATTTTAACTTTTACGAAGATGTTGAACTTGTTGGTCTCTATTTAATTCGTTTCCTTTGGGGTTAAATTCGAATGACAACAATCCAGTCCCTGCATTAGACATATCATGCATCCATAGTATCGCTACTTGATGCTGATCAAATTTTCCTTTGTTCTGTTTACAAGGTACTGAGCAATAGCTCCATACCGAAAGCGCCCCAAATATCGTGCCATCCGAGCAGTGATGGCCGAAGCTTCGGCAGGACAAGCGCTGACTCCCATGGTCCCGTCTCCGGCAGCGGAAGAAGAGATGGCCCCGGCTGCTGGAGTCACTATTGCCGTCCCGTCGCCCGCCGCCATTGACTTCTCGGTCGCAATAGAAGTTGCCTCACCTTTCCCAATGTTCGCCTTCCCGTCATTGCCCCAGACTATCCTCACTACCGGACAACCCTTAGATGGGAGGACCTCACCGATGTACGTCCCACCGCTGGTTGCGTCAACAGCGCCGTCGGTGATATCGTCAGCTGTTCTACTGGCGGCAGCTCCCCCCAATTCCACCTCAAACATACTAGCCCAAGGCGCCGGCCCTCCTTCCTTGGGAGACAAGGTGGAATCTCTCACAATCGAGCTCTCTTCTTTGAAGACGATGATGGCTGAGCTTCTCCAACGACAGCTAGCAGCCACCCCTACTCCTGCCACCTCCCAAAACCCCCACCTTCCTCCTGTCATGCCAGGACCCCAAACATCAACATACCCATCCCTTCCTAACCTAAACACTCACCAAACACTCTACCTCCCTATAATCCGGTCATGCCCGGATCCGCTACCTCCACAAGTGTAGCACCTTTATCTAACCCATACATGAGTGGGCCACCCCTTTCCCTTCCCATGCCTCAGCCATATCTGCCTCCATACTACCCACAACCAACATCCCGAGGGCTAACTCCCTATCTCCCAATGTCGTACGGGCCAACTCCCCACACCCACACTCAAACAACCGGGCCGACTCCCTACCCTCAAACAACCTTCACACCTCCCGCTTTCAGAATTTCCCAGCCAATTGCCTCCCCTTCAGTTCCGCATGTGGAACCAGCCTTGCCAAGCCCACGAACCCGTAATGCAGCGATCGTCGACGAGTTATTTGGCGAGCAACAACAGACCAACGCTTTCGAGACAAGGCTCGAGGCTAGGATTGCCTCAATGCAGCAAGAAGAGGCTCGCCGCATGGCAAAGTTGGAAGAGCGCCTGAACGCCATCCAGGGGTATCGGGCACACAACTAGGAGTACGCCAACTACCAGATCCCTCATATTCAAGTCCCACCAAAGTTCAAGATGCCCGAATTTGAGAAATTCCGTGGAAACGGCTGCCCGGAATTACATCTCAAGCACTTCTGCCACAAGATGACAGTATATCCAGCAGACGATAAATTCCGCATCGCCATGTTCCAAGAGAGTTTGGCGGAATCAGCGCTACACTGGTACTACACCAAGGATGTCAGCCAGTACGCGACGTTCAAAGACTTGGCCTTTGATTTCCTCAACTACTACAACTTTAATGTTGAGATGGCGCCAGCAATATCGGATTTGCGGAAATTGAAGAGATACCGCACCGAAGACGTCAAGCAGTTTGCCTACCGTTTCAAGCATATCGCGTCCCAGATAAAACCGGCACTTATAGAGAAAGAGCTCATCGACGAATTCCTCCAACTGCTTCCACGTGAGTACATGCCCTACATGATCGGGCAGACATTCTCTACCTTCGCCCAGGCAGTCATCAATGCAGACAAAATTGACGGAGTAAATCGAGAAGGGCTAATCCCTTCCCCTTCAGCGAAACTGACGGTGAAGCCCAGGCCCAAGGAGCTAATTGCAACTGCTGAACAGAATAGGCAGTCAATGAGGGCAACTCCACCCCCGACCTCGTACGCGCCAAAGACGTATGTCGCAGCCGCGCTTAGGCCTCCAGCCCCGGCAGCAACTCGTTTTAGACCTCCTGTCAACATGGCGGGACAACAGCAGCCAAGGCCTGCACAAATGGAGCGTCCACGACGGAGGCTAGAGGACTTGACCCCAACGCCGGATCCTCTGGATGTTATGTTTGTTCGATTGAGGGACATGGGTTTCATCAAGCCCGTTGAAGCCAAAGCAACCAACCCCTCCTCGTTCGGATACAACCCCAAGGCGGTGTGTCAGTACCACTCATGAGCAGCAGGGCATGACACCAAAGATTGCATCGCCTTGAAGTTCAAGATTCAGAATCTGTTGGACGAAGGAGCCATTACATTTTCTGCGCCTGCGGCTGCCCCAAATGTTAAGAGCAATCCTCTTCCTGAGCATGTGAATTATATCGGGGCAAATTTCTTCTCAGTTTTAGCCGAACAGGAAGAAGAGGTGAACGTGTATGAATACGAGTACGCACCCTCAAGGAGTGTCAACGTCATAAGCGCCGGTCGTAGTCGAGGCCGAGACCGCAGCCGAGGTCGAGGAAGAGGTCGTGCGCCCCAGTCCAGCAGAAGTGTTCAGCCCACTATCCTGCCGGATGGATTTAAATTAGTTCCCCCTCGCCGGCCAAGGACGCCCTATGCTTATATTTCGTTGGGATCAACACAACCTGAAGCGTGTCAGACAGAATCATCGCCTGTAACGGAACCAAGGATTCCGGTCGTAATGGGACCCACATGCGCGTCTCTCAGCCCAGAAATTGAATTAATTACCCGCTCCGGAAGGATAGTGCCAGCCCCTGAAGCCTCGTCTCCAGCCGAATCTTCGAAGCCCAAGGCGCCTTCAAACGAATAAATCCGCAAGGTGATTTATACGGTGAAGGGAAGCGACTACGATATAGTCGAGCTGCTCCGAAAACACCCAGCCCAAATCTCACTATTCGACCTCATCCATTCATCTAACAAGCACAGGGAGATGTTGGAGAAGTTTCTAGCCGAGGTACATGTGCCTGAGCAGGTTGAAGTCGCGGCGTTAGATGCGTACATGAGCAGCATGCTGGCGAACAATATAATTACCTTCTCGGAAAATGACCTACCGGAACAGGGGCCGGATCACAACAATGCTCTCTTCATCACGCTCAAGTGTCGTGATACCACCATCTCCAAGGTTCTCATCGATGGCGGGTCAGGGGTTAATATCATCCCGTTGGCGGTAGCTCAAAAGCTTGGCATCAACTTGGAGAAGCTTTCACAATCCCACTTAACTATTCGGGCCTTCGACGGCGCGAAGCGGCAGGCCCATGGGGAAGTTACGTTGGAGATCAAAGTTGGGCCAACCCTCTTCTCTACCCAATTCCAGATTCTGGAGACTGCGGGGTCCTTCAACATGTTGCTAGGGCGTCCATGGATTCACCAAGCTGGGGTAGTTCCCTCAACGCTTCATCAGATGATTCGATTTTCCTTAGATGGCAAGCTCATCACAGTCCGGGGAGAACATTCAATGGAGCTTTGCCATGAGATTGACATGCCATACGTGGGAGAGCCAACCGAAGAGCCATCAACAACACAGACCTTGGAAATGGTCAACATGGTGAGACGCGACTACAAATCGGATCCTTTGATGACATAGGGCAATATCAGTGCCGCAAAGGAATTCCTTCGACATGGGTATCAACCGGGCCAAGGACTCGGAATCAGAGGACAAGGGATCGTCTATCCGATCACTATTCCAACTCCTGCAGGGACTAGTGGACTCGGGTTCACTTGCAAAATGCGGCGCAAACAGGGCAATCACACCGGTAACAAGTCTGCCATCCGCTTCGTCCGTTCATCTGCGGCGACAATGGAAGGCGAAATCCTGTCGGAGAAGCTGGAGAATGTGAAGATTCTGAGCGATGAAGAAATCGATGGCGAGCGGACGACTGTTGAACATGTCAACGTCATCCAAGTGAATATTGGGCTCGGTCATAGGCGTCGACCTCGCAGGCGGGCTCACTTCTTACCTCATAACGTCGCCATTCCCTGGAATCAAATATAGGCACACTTTCAGCAAGCCGGAGCACCGTACTTTCGAGCTCCAGTGGTGTCAATGCTGCCCAGGACGCCTCCAAGGTTCGAAACGCCTCCTCCGAACAGGCGCTTGGATTCTCCTACTACTAGCGAAGAAGCGGAGGAGAAGGAAGACAAGAAGACCAGGACACAAGAGTCCGAAGAAGAAGTTTGTATGATGGAAGCGTCGATCCCGATCGAGTGAGACATGCCTCTCGACGGGTGAAACTTTCCATCTTTACTTTTCTGCACTTAGATAGTTAGAGTCTAGAGTAGGTTACGTTGCTACATTCTGGTCGCGGACTAGCAAGGTTGTCTATATGTAACGCGACCCCTAGGTAGCACCTAGGGCGTTTGTGGGATCGGGCTGCTGATGATCAGGGCGAATCTGAGGAAACGACGAGGGACCCGCTGAGTCCTGATCCCACAACATTTTCTTTTGGTCATAAGCGCATGCCTTATTGTCGCATGAAACAATAGTTCGAATGATTCATTTCAATGCATCACTCTAATTTCTGCCCCTTTTCAGGAACGGCGCTTCAGGTACACCCGAGAACACCCCTGAACAAGATGGAGAAGCAGTAGACGACCCTAAATCCATAGAAGGATACTATGGCTTGGAACAAGGTCTTCAACGACATGAAGAATCAAAGGACATCACACTGCAGAGGCCGGTTTCAATCAACATCGGAACTCAAGATGACCCCAAGGAATTGTTCGTCGGCGCAGACTTATCAAAGGATGAAACTGAGGACATCACCAACTTGCTCAAGGAATTCTCTGACGTCTTCGCTTGGTCGTACACAGACATGCCGGGATTAGATTCGGAGATTGTGGAGCACAAGATTCCTACAGACCCGTCAGTTCATCCTATAAAGCAAAAGCAACGCCGGTATAAGCCCGAACTAGCCCTTGCCATCAAGGAAGAAGTGGATAAGCTGCTGAGGGTCAACTTTATCGAAGTGTCTACCTATCCATAATGGGTTGCCAACATAGTCCCTGTCATCAAGAAGAACGGGAAGGTCCGAGTCTGCGTCGACTACCGCGACCTCAACAAGGCGAGACCCAATGATGACTTTCCACTCCCGCACATCGATCTATTGGTGGACAATACCGCTGGATTCAACAGATTCTCTTTCATGGATGGATTTTCCGGTTACAATCAGATTCGCATGGCCGAAGAAGACAAAGAAAAGACAACCTTCACGACGCCCGGGGGCACCTTCTGTTATCGAGTCATGCCTTTTGGACTCAAGAATGCTGGGGCAACTTACCAACGTGCTATGGTGGTTTTATTTCATGATATGATGCATCGCGAAATTGAAGTCTACGTCGACGATATGATCGCCAAGTCCAAGGAAGATGAAAACCACACTGTCATTCTCCAGAAGCTATTCGAACGGCTTCGTAAGTACAAGCTGCGCCTCAACACCGCCAAATGCGTGTTTGGAGCAACTTCAGGCAAACTTCTTGGTTTCGATGTCAGTAACAAAGGCATTGAGATTGATCCTGATAAAATCGAAGCAATTCGTGATCTCCCAGCTCCAAGGTCAGTCAAAGAGATCCGCGGCTTCATGGGTCGTGTTAACTACATCGGACGATTCATCTCCAACCTAGCCGACACATGCAAACCACTATTCAAGAAATTAAGGAAAGACGTCAAATTTGAGTGGGACGATGATTGCAAGATCGCATTTGAGCAGATTAAGACGTATTTGACAGAACCACCAGTTTTTATCCCGCCAAAGCCGGGGCATCCTCTCACGCTCTATCTCACCATTAGGGAAGAATCATTTGGAGCCATGCTCGCCCAACAATTGCCAGGTACCAAGGAGCACGCGATTTACTACCTCGGCAAGAAATTTACAGATTGTGAGTCAAGATACACAACTTCTGAGCGTACCTGCTGCACACTCATTTGGGTTCTCCACCGACTCCGACAGTATACTCTGCATTATGAGATCCTGTTAGTGTCCGAAAATGACCCACTCAAATATCTCTTCGACACGCCAACACTGATGGGGAGAGTATCAAAGTGACAATTGCAGCTCGCCGAATTCAACGTTCGACTCCACTCCACGAAGTCAGTCAAGGGGAGAACAATCGCTGAATATCCAGGAACGGATGATTCATCTTTGGAAATCGGACTACCAGATGAGAACATCTTGCTCATGGAACAAGAACCAAGGTGGAAGATGTACTTCGACGGTGCAGTTAATTCCTCAGGATCGGGAATAGGAGCTGTGGTAATCTCCCCAGATGGACAATATTACCCAACGGCCGCCAAAGTCACCTTCCCCTGCACGAACAACATAGCTGAATATGAAGCGTGCATCCTCAGCCTACTTCGTGCACTCGACATGCGGGTTAAGCTCCTCGACGTTCATGGAGATTCGGCACTCATCATCTCCCAGACAAATGGAGCATGGCGCACTCGAGACCCAAAACTCATTCCATATCAGTATTATCTACAAACACTGATTAGATAATTTACTGATATTGAATTTAATTATCTCCCGCGAACTGATAATCGATTTGCTGATGCTCTTGCAGTGCTCGCCTCAATGATTCCGTTGGCTGGAGAAATGGACATCGAGCCCTTGCGCATCAATATTGCTGATGATCCAAGTTGCATGCATATTGAGCAGAGTCAACCCGAGGATTCCCTACCTTGGTTCACGGACATCAAGAATCATTTACAATCAGGAGGGTTTCCCCAGAATAGCACGGGGAAAGAACGCGAGTTCATCCGGAGGATAACAAGAAGTTATTTTCTAGACGGTGATACCTTGTACAAAAAATCCTTCACGACAGCTCTCATGGGATGCGTCACCAAGCAAGAAGCTGAAGCCCTCATTGTCGAGGTCCATGAAGGGGTTTGCAGACCGCACATGAACGGATACGCTCTCGCCCAGAAAATCATGCGACAGGGGTATTATTGGCTCACAATGGAAGCCGATTGCATCAAATATGTCAAAGCATGTCACAAGTGTCAGATTTACAGCGACAAGGAACATGTGCCTCCAACAAGACTTTACCCGCTATTTGAACCATGGCCATTCTCAATGTGGGGCATGGACGTGATCGGGCCCATCAATCCCAAGGCATCCAACGGGCATCGATTTTTACTGGTCGCAATCGATTACTTCACCAAGTGGATTGAAGCACAATCCTTCAAAGAAGTCACAGCAAGCAACGTTGTGCGTTTCATGAGGGCGAACATCATCGCCAGATATGGAGTTCCAGAGCTATTAGTCACAGATAATGGTTCAAACTTCAACAGCAAACTAATGGAATCCCTATGCATGGAATTTCGAGTCAAACATCTCAACTCTTCGCCGTATCATCCACAAATGAATGGTGCGGTCGAAGCTGCCAACAAAAATATGAAGAAGATTCTTCAGAAGACAACAGTTAACTATCGCGATTGGCACGAGAAGCTCCCTTTCGCGTTACTCGCCTACAGAACAACGATGCGCACTTCGACTGGGGCAACTCCCTTCGAGCTCGTCTACGGCACTCAAGCAGTCATTCCAGCAGAGGTCAAATTGCCAACTCTCAAGATATCATCCCAAAGCAACATGACAGAAGAAGAGAAGGCCAATCATCAAATCGCCCACCTCGACTTCATTGATGAGAAATGACTCGCCGCAGCTCACCATAAGCAATGCTACCAACAACTTATGTCTAGAGCATTCAACAAAAAGGTCAAGCCGATCAGGTACAGACCAGGTGACCTCGTTCTTAAAAGAATCCTACCGAATATCAAGGATCCATGAGGGAAATTCGCTCCAAACTACGAAGGACCGTTCGTCGTCAAGCACGCCTTCTCAGGAGGAGCAACCATCTTAGCAAAAATGGATGGAGGAGAACTGCCACAAGCAATTAACGCAGATGCTCTTCGACGATATTACACCTGAATGGTATCCAGGTCTCAAGTCGGACTTTTGAGACGATATCTGTCAGCTGAATTCTTTTACACCTCGAAAAATCACTCAGGATAAAGAAGGCTGACATCATGGAAAAGGGAGAAATACACAATCATTCTTCTCCTCATTCAAGTTAAGCGAAATTACATGAACACATTTCGTTTACGTCCTTTGTCTCGTAGGCAGGTATAAGAGCTCCTCACACGTATGGTGCAAAACTCCTATGAAAAAGGCGAGGGTGGTAGGGTGGCAAAGCTTCAAGTCAAAATCTTGTAGCAATTTTGTCAGACTTTCGATTCTATCGGATGAAGATGTATTGATGAAATCACACGAAAAGGGAAGTGTCAAAACTCTACTTCACTTTTCTTACAAATGAAGTTACACGAGCAAACTCCATTCTTACTCTAACAGAAACAAGTTACAAGAATTTCCTTGTTTCTAGCCATCTGTTTGATAGGTACATGAACATCCTTACACAACAGACATCAAGCAAGAGTAGCAATTTCGTCAGACCTTCGGTTCCATTGGATGAAGACGCATTGATGAAATCACACAAAAAGGTAAGTATCAAAACTCTACTTCGCCTTTCATACAAATGAAATTACGTGAACAAATTTCATTCTTACTTTGAAAGAAAGCAAGTTACACGAGCTCACTTGTTATCTGTCCTTTACTTAACATAGGTACATGAACACCCTATGTTATAGACAATGGTGCGGGCGGTTGGGTGGAAAATTTCGAACCAAAGCTTCGAGATTGCCTTTGTCGTTATCATGAATAACCATGCCAAAAGGGAGTATCATTTACATTGCTCTATAACAAAATTTTTATCATTCCTCAGATAGAATCAGAACAACCATTGAAGTGGACATATCCATCCCACCTCCCCAGCGGATGTTTTACTTCATCTCCCTAAGTGAGAGTCCAAGTACATGAATTAACCTCGTTTCCATCCGTCGTCAACTGTGCAGGCACATGGACACCCGTACAGCATGGTGCAAATTCCTAGGCAACGGCGTGGGTGGTCGGGTGGAAGCCGTTCCGAGTTCAGTCTAAAAAAGGGAAATAGAACGCAAGAGTGCACAAGAGCACCATAGAGGTCTGAGTATCTAAACCTGTTCATTTCTTAAGCATTTGTGTGCCCGATTGCATATAATTTGAAATTTTGGATAATAAGAATGTTTCTGGGCGAAAGTGGAGGAGGCAAACCTATTCCTAAACACTTACCCAGAGTGATGAGCGCAAACACTGTGAGGATTCATCACGAGCGTTCAGGCGGATAACGAATCCTTTGACAAAAGGTGCTCTAAACCGGAATGAGATCGAGCATTTCTTCTCTACCCCCAAACACAGAACATCAACCATTGCTAGCCCTTTCGAGCCAAAGTCGAAGTTTTTGTACACACTATGCCTAACAAACCTAAGGACCGCCTCGCATCGAGGTTAGAAAGGAGATCTTGTAGCTAGAAGCCGAGAGCAACGGATCATAGAGGCTACACTTCCTTAAGATTCAAGCAAAGAGGCATCATCGACAGTTAAGCCCACCAGTTGAGTCGTCCTTAAGGACCGAGCTTCTCTAAGAGCTTCTCGAATTCCAAAGAAAATTATCAGAAAAAACAAAGCGGGGCAAATCCTCGTAACTCAGCAAGGAAAAGAAAGAATTAGCGCAAAGACCAAACTCTATTAAAAAAGAAAAAAAGCGCAAAATGAAAATCAAAAGAGCAAAATAAAGCACCAGGGCCGACATTGTGGTCGCAAGAGCAAAGGTGCTACTCTTTCAAACAAGTCAAAGACAAAACATTCCCCAAAGTGGATTGTCCACATTTATTAGTAAGCCAACTGTTCATCCCCAACAAAACACGTCAACTAGTGAGCTGTCTAAAAAATGAAGAATTTGCTTGAATGGTGGAACCTCTACAATGCAATAGCTTCCGATGAGGTCCTTAAACTCTTTCTTTCAAACAACTAATTCAAACTTCCAATTTCAAGGCCTTATGCCAAAACCACGATATAGCCCGTGCAAAGACTCCTTCGACCGGTACATGAAGCATCTGAGTCAAAGGAATCTTAAAGCCCAAACGATACGAATTGAGGATACAACAGTGAGCCGTGAGAGAGCCTGGGTGCCTACTCCAATTTCGCCCAAAAACGATTTTAACAAAATGCAATGTGACATGCATGAGTGTCATAACCGTACATGTTTAATCACTTACCGTGCTTCCCAAACACATTTATTACTGACATTCCCTCAAAGCATCGATCTGACCAGGATACCCCGACTCACAATTTGGGGTCTCCATTGTGTCCTTGCGAGAAAACCTTCTCAGATTCTCTCGCAAGGAGGGGCAAACTGTAGACCCCCAAATTGCGCGTAGAATTGATCAACGTTTAGTCGGACCTGTTTGCGGCTTACCCCAAAGATGTAAGGACCGATTCGCAATTGTCCAAATTGAACTAATCTGAAGGACGTGAGAAATACATACACTAAATCTAGAATCTTGCCAAAAGTAACAAAAAAAAAGAAGAAAAGACGTTTCTGAAGAAGGGTAGGGTGGGCAGAGACCCCGCAGCTGAGGCAGGAGCAAAAGGGAGCTCTGATGCTTTGCTACAGGGCAGGTCCATGACGTGTAAAGCAGGCTCCACTCGGTGACGAAACACCAACTTGCAGCGGCACATGGGAAGAAGGCCCAGCGATCAGGCTAGGCAAGAGATGAGATTGGTGGAATGAGGTGACAAAAATACATTGATAACGCAAGCAACAGGGGGGACGGACCTGCCATACCTACGGCTGAAAGAACACGTCTGCCCTTGCCTTTCTCCTCTTCAGGAAGGCGCCGTCTCCCTGGGGAGCCTTTTCCAGTAGTCCTCCGGAAGAAAGACAGTAGCCGCCTTCTTCGCCCCCCCTAACCCGTACCAGTCTTAGGCGATGATGACCCCATCTCCTTGATGTGGGTGCCAGGGTCGATTAAGAGAGAAAGGCCGAAAGGAAGGAGAGAGGGGGAAGCCTACCAGACAGTTGGAGGAAGAGAGGAAAGGCACTAACCAGAAAATTTGAATGATGTTCGAGGGAACCTTCGGAAGAATCATCTTAAACGGGGAAGCCTTGACCAGTCCTCCGGGACGATTTTCCAAAAAATTCCTCCAGAAAGAAAGCCAACTTCCTTCTCCTAAAATTTTATCTCCGTCTCCTTTCCTCTCGGAGACTCTTCGGTCTTAGGATCCCATCAGCCGTCTCGGCCATCCTCAGCCTCCCCCCCAGCGATTCATCTGCAAACAAGGTAAGAAGAAGAAATCAGCGTCAAAGGGAAACCCCTCGACGATCAACCCAAGCGGAACGCACGGCAGCAACCACAAAAAGATAGCATACCTCCGGTCGTAGCTGGCTCCTGCTTCACTGGATGTAGCGGCGAGGACATTGACCTCTAACGCCAGCCTCAGCTTCATCAACTTCATCGACGAAGATAAACTCCTCTCGTGATCCAACCAGCTCCAGTCTTCCCCCTCGGCAGAAAACTGAGTCCAAGCCCCCCTTGCGGACGTATATTATTGCTATGAAGAATTTCTCTTTATCTTGACTTGTCGCTTTCCACTTGCAGGAATACACTATAGAGACAATTGTCCAATGCAGCTACAGATGCAACAAACCAATGGCAGCGTACACAGCAGTTGTTTTCCAACCTTACCGACAGCAAGACGTCAACGACCAGCTTAATCACGGCGACGCCTTCAACATCGTAGCCTTGAACTCCCAATCTTTCTACGACATCCCCTCCAGCAACCTGCGCAGCCAGCAAAAGCGGACCCGTCTTCTCCCAGTGCTCTCCAACAACGGCAACCCGTCCCCGGCATTCTGATGAGAGCATCCACAGTTGCCATCCACCCCTCCAGACGCTTCAAGTCTCCCCATCCCTGAAGCTACTCTGTCCCAGACCTCGACTCCCAGAGGCTCCACGGCGACGGCAAATCCCCAACCTGAGGACGACGTCTCCTGTTCTGAACCAGCCGCAACGGAGCTCCCTCCTTCCAGACGTCCCGGAGTCCACGGTGGCGAGCCCAACTCCCCGACTTCACCAGACTTCTTCTCTTCCCTCAAAACCAGACTCCCATCCTCTCAGTGTTCCCCCAAACTAGCAGTTGCAGCAAGCCTATTCCCCAGTCGTCCCTGGCTTCCAGTAGCATCGACTCCAGTCTTCCTCGGTCGCCCCAAAGTGGCTTCAGCAACGACATCCTCCGTCCTAGCTTCCTGATGTCCTTCCTAGCATCCTCAGGAACCCCAAGCGAAGCTTTTCCGCCGCCTCTGCCCTCTCCCCAGCCCAGAACCGGCGACAACGAAAACCCAACTCCCAGTACCCTCAGAACATCCCACCTTCTCCGAGCCTCCACGAAATCGGCGGCAACCACCCACCAAGAGAATCCTCCATCCAGCAGCCCACTTCTCCCCAGAACAGCACGGCAACTGAGCATTCCCTCCGGCGTTCCCCTTCTCGAGCGCCAGCAGTTCCAGCAGCCTCCTCCGGCGTCCCGATGCTCCTCGCACCCAAAGTAGTGCAGTGACGGCGCTCAACTCCTCCCTTCTTCTCCCCAGCTCAGATCCGCCACTTCGCCACCCTTTTCGAGCCCAGACCCGATCTGATTCGATCCAGCAGCCGGCAACCACAGTGAACCCACTCCCAGCGGCTCCCCGGTCATCTCGGTCCCGATTTGGCTTCTTTTCAGCAGCCAGACCCACAGCCCAAAGTGGTCCCCCTCAGCCTCGGCTCCCCGGCGCCTCCCGACGGCCTCCATCCCCCAGATCAGGCGACGACGAAAACCACCTCCTCCCTCAGCGAACTCGAAGCCCCCGCTCGACATTCCCGACCGCCTCAACGGCGGTCTCCTCCGTCGTCCCCACAGCGGCAATCAGCTCCTGAGCGGCCCATGCCTACAGATCCACCCACGACGGAACTCCCGGTGTCTTGGGTTCAACAGCGGCTCTCCTCTCTTTCTCTCCGGCGCTTCCCCCCGGCAACCGTGCCCCCGGATCTGGCCGTCACGACAGCCTCAACCTCAGATCTCGAGCTCCCTCCCCCGCCAGAGCTCCTCCTCCGACATCCCCAGGAACCATGGCGGCGAGATCTCCTCTCCCCAGCCCAGGTCAAACAGCAACTCCCCGGGGTCTTCAAGACAGCTCACCATCGTAGCGGCTGGCTGGAGACGCGGCAGACCCATCCTCCTGACGCCCCAAGATCAGATCTGACAACCACGGCCCTTCCCCTTTCAACACCGGCGTCCCCAATCGAAGACTTCCCGAGCCTGAACGGCCGCCAAGGTCCTCTCCTTTATCCCCCAAACAATCGATTCCTCAGGCTGGCAACGACTCGTCCGGATCTGTTCCCCATCGTTTCACGGTGGACTATGTGTGGAAAGAAGGGAGATATGGGTTTACAGGCTTCGTGAGGAAGTTTCTCCAGAAAGGTAAAAAAATTCCTTTCTTTCGTTCGTTATTCTATTTTATTTATTTCTATTATTTAAATGACGGTAGCTTCAATTTACAATCTTTATAATGATTTGTCTTACTCTTTTGATAATTGTTATTTTAGGTAACCTTAGATAATTCATTTAAGATTTATCTTGGGTACGATCGTAATACGTTTACTTTATCGGTCATCGTCAAAAATTTAATCCTTTTAGTATAATTTTATTCTTGCTTCTTTACATGAAATTAATATGTCATGAATATCATTAACATTCATTTCTCTTTGTTTCGCATGTAAAACGCGGTCAAACTTTCCGGGACATCTTCAACAATTCACGTCAAGTCAACATCTTCGATCAAAACGGTCAGACATGTCTTACAACTTCAATTCGTTTGATTTTCATTCAAAATTATTCGATATTATTGACATTGGCATCTTCCTCTAGTTTGCATGTAGACACCGAGGAATTATTACCAAGAAATGTCATCCTTCAACGGGCTCACAACGCCCCGTAAGTATCACTCTTATTTCATTAAGTCTTAATTATTTATTTCGATTTATATTAGGACTTTCTGACCACTTCTTTATTTTTCTTTGCATGTACATCGAGCATCTAATCTCGGAAGATCAACTTCAAGATTTCGAAGATTAACTCAAAGGCACGCGTATCAAACCACGTGGATCTACCCCGGCCTAAAAACCGCGGGCTCGAAGGCTTAAAGCAGCCCCAAACTCAATCAAAGGCACAAAGGGGAGGTGCGGGCCTCCCCGAATTTTTATTTAAATCCACTTGTAACGGATTGCGGGCCCAAGTGTATAGGCCCGCAATCACCGCCCTTCCCAGCCCTTTTGATCTAAATAATTGTTTGTAAGTATGCTTAGGCTTTAGGTTTTGCGTCGCATGATTGGTTTTAATCAAACAAACCTAAATTCGGGTCCAATGCCCGTTAAAACGTCGATAAAAGTCCGGCCTACTCCCGAATCGAGCCCAACACCCGTCAGTCAAAACTTAAACTTTTTTGGACAAATCACCACCCTTTCGCATGTTTTAGAATACAAAGGTTAGTAAATAGGAATCCCCGAACCTAACTCTGATTTTTTCCGACTTAAAATCACATTTTTAAACTAAGTCGGTGGCGACTCCGAACAATTTACCATAGCTAAACTACACCCTCTTTTTCGGAGCCATTTAGAATGATGTGACGGCAAACCGAGCCGCTCCCTGGGCCCTCCCGAAAATTCGTGAGCGAGGTCTTACGCAGCCTTTCGCTCGCCACCTTCAGGGAACTGGAGATGGTTGGCGAAACGTCCCGCAGACCCGTTCGCGAATCAAGGGAAGGCCCAACCCTGGGTCCCTTTTCCGCAGCGTCCGGCATTCGAGCTGGAACGTCGACCGGACTTGGCCTCGGGGGAGCGGGTCCGGATCCTCAGGTTGCTCGAACCGCCGCGCGCGTGCTAGGTCGGAGGGCGCGCGTACACTCGAGATGGCTGGTGATATGACATCCGAGGTATTCAAGTCTCGGATTCCCAGCCTACACGTTTCGATGTTTGTGAGGGCCGTGCTAAGCCAGGTTTGAGCATCCAAGTACGAACAGCGGTGGCGGGATCCCAGGCCCCTCAGCGTCTGGTTCAACTGAAGAACCATGATATCGTAAAGCTTCCTGCAATCACGCCACACGTACTTCGCCCTGCACCTCCTGCATTTCCACCTGAGCCCCACAACCTGCCTGTGAGCTTCTAGGGAAAGCTCCAGCGTTGCCCGCAGCATCATCTCGCGAAACTCGGTGCCGTTCCTGGGAGGGACAGAAGGAGGAGGGTGGTTCAAGTAGAACTTGCAGGGCTCGGGGTGGGGCATCCTGCTGCAGTATCGGTCGATATCTAGTGGGGTGGTTTCGACCGACCATGATGGGGGAACAGAGGAAACAAAGATCAAGGAGGCTACGACTAGACCAATCATGTCGTTGCTTCTTTCTTGTCCGAGACTTCCGTTTCCTGAAAACTCTAGCAGGGTTGTCTGGTTCTTAACATTAATAAAAAATCGAGCCGGGGAGGGGGGCGAGGAAGACTTCCGTGATGAAGTGCATAGATGTCGCTGGACATAAATTAATAAAAATAAATAAATCAGAGCCAGTGCAGTGCAGTTGCGAAGGGGAGATCTATGAAGACTTCACGCGGCTGACCTCCCTCCTGTTGTTGTTTTTTATTAAGCATACAGTTTAGAAAGTCCACATAGAAAGAGAATGATTCGCTTGCTGCGTGGCGTGCAGGAGAGAGTCTTTGAGGATGGTGTTCCTTTGGAAAGCAGGCAATGTCAGGAAAACCTCTGCCCTCCTGATAGCAGCGGAAACTGAGGCACGTGAGATGAGCAACATCACGCAGAACGCGGGGGTTAATGTTGTTTTCTGAGGATAGAAAGGATTAAAGAAAGAAAGAACAAGGTTGACAATTCGTGCCGTGGTGGGTGGCCATGCACTGCTGGGGAGGATTGCCTGCTGCTTCATTTCTACATATTTAGGGGGTTTGCTTGGAGTTTCTTGAGGGGCAGGTGGCATGGTTTTGCGTGCCGCCCCAATTACACATCACGTTTATTGGGTGGGGTCCACATGAGATTTGAATCCAAGCAAGTAATATTTCTTTTTTTTATTTGACGTGCCCCCAATTTAAGTATAAAGATAAAAACGATCGTTTTTCTTTTACGTCCCTTTGGATGACATTCTACCCTATGGCTTCTCCAGTATTGATTGGTTCGATACTCACCCCTTTCATGCGCCACAAACCCCCACATCGGAAGGGAAGCAGCGAGTCTTTATCAAAGTACGAGGCTAATTTTATGTCGGGGAAAATATCAGGCTATGATTGATCTCCCTCCCTCTCCGACCATAGAATATTTGGTGGCTGAGGTTGTAGTAAAAGATCTAACCAAGCTTATAGCCTACGGACTATCCTCGAACCATTGTTATCATCAGGACAATCTGAATTGACAAAAAGAAATTGATATTTTTTTAAGACACCACAATCGACGGGAACGGTTAGGAAGTTACATTATACCACCCATACTCAATTTATTTGATTTTTTTTTTAGTTTTTGAAATATTATCGAATTTTCACTTCCTTGCCATGCTTAATGTAAAAAGAAAAGGAAATCCTATGAACTTTTTAAGATTTTATGATAACAACGGGAATTTTCGAGTGGGGTTAAATGTTGGGTAGGATGAGTTTTAGATAAAAAAAAATGACTTAATAATCACGTTATTAGAGACGGGGCTTCTTTAACCTCTTTTTATTTTTAATTATTTTTTATTTTTGTGCTTAGTGAATTTTAACGTTATTATTATACTGCAACAACTGACGCCAACTAAAACCCCAACAGTAGTATGCTAATTTCATAATTCATTTATAACAATTAAATCAAAAGGATGGCGGCGTTTCTGTAAATGGGCTTCACGTCCTCCACCCTTTTTTTTCCCTACACTACCGGGAGTCAACAAAAGGAAAGGTACTCTTCTTTTTAAGAGATTTTTCATGAACAACCCTTGTTTTCAACAATGACTTTCTCCTTTTAAAAACGATTCATCTCACTGTGAATGGAATTATACAACAACGGATTGCCATCACCACTTGATAGACAAACGAAGTAACTAACTAATGGTAAATTGCATTGTATACAACCTGGACTGAACCGGACCAGACCACACCGGCCACGAACTCATAGTCCCAGGCCTTTGCTTCTTATAATCCCCACTCCCACTTCCTTCGTAATCCCATATCAAAGCACGATCTCCGTTTTACCACATCTTCTGTTTTTTCTTTTTTGCTGTGATCTTATGTCTCCTCCTTGTCAGGCGTGGATGCCGCCCGATGCATACCTGTTTACCAGAGACAACGCGTTGCTGGTGAGATGGGCGATGGTCAAGATCCTATCCCTCACCTGCGTCTTCACATCCCATCCGTTCAAGGGCTGGCCCGAGAACCCGTCGGAGCACGTGGTCTCGTCCGTGAGCGCCGCGCTCACCCACGTCTGCACGTCGTTCATGGTCAGAGCAAAGTTCGAGCCCATGACGTGGCTCATCTCGTCGATGGATCTCTTGATGCTGTCAACGGCGTCGGCCAGCTGATCCACGCAGTCCTTCATGGCCCCTGACTCCTTTGGGGTCATCCCTTTTCCTCGGGAGAGTGTCGTCATCATGGCCGACACGGAGCGTGCAGAGTCCAAAGTGACCCCGAGGGCGGTGCTGGCGAGGAGCTTGGGGCTAGTCTGGATAATGCTGGCGTGGCTCGAGAGGGAGTTATAACAGAGGCTCGGGTAAGCCGTGCCGCTGCAGGACGACCTGAGGAACTCGTTGGTGGTCCTGGACGGCTGTTGGGCGGAGCTCAAGCCCGTGGAGGCGAGGAAGAGCGTGAAAACGAGGACCGCACCCGTGCTGTTCATGGTTGCCATCTGCAAGTTTCTTTCCTGTTCTATAGTAAAGAAAAGAAGAACGTTATCCGTACAGCTAGTTCTAACTCCTCTGGTGGCCGAGTGTTTTAAGTGGATGGGATGATGAGAATTTGGGGGAGTCCCAATATATAGGGCAAAGAAAGGGGAGTTGGGTCCAGAAGTGAGAGGGGGTCTTAATTTTTTAATGTAAAAGAAATGCAAGTTGATAGGCCAAATTGGTTGGAGAAGGGATGTGAGGGGGGGCTGTGTTTGCTGCATCAAGTTTGGAGTGGAGGGATTTGGGGATGTCCCACTGTTTATTCTGGGAGTAACCCACTGGGTAACAGGGGTGTAGATGAAGTACATGTCTGAAATGATGATAAGAATTATCAAAACCCAAAAAAAAAAAAAATGACTATGCCAAAGAAGACCAACCCTTTCTTTTGACTCGGGATGGACGACCCTTCGCCGGCTTATCCTATATTTCCCATTCATCCTAATTCCCAACTTTCCTTGATTCAATCCAATTCTCCTACCCCTATCAATACCCTGGTTATCAAAGTCAGGGCAAATCCCCTTAGGCCTAAAGGATATACGAACACGCTTTGTTTAGTAAGTTGGTTGAATCGAATAGAGTTTTGTGGTCGTGGGCAGATAAAGTTATGTCGGGACTAGTAATCTCGTAATCGCGATCGATCTAACCATTCATTCTTATCTGTAAATACATTGGTGTTGATAATTGTAATCGTCCCCACAGGGCACGACCATCTACAGCAGAGTAGACTTTTTTGTCATCGACTGAAGTGAGGGCCGACGGTGGTTAACCCAAATTTCACGAAGAAAAGAAAACCGTCCGTTTCCAAATCTCTGCATGTCGGGGTGAGCCCGCCCGCGTCCCCCCTTCTGAAATGAAAGGACGGCGGGGATTAAGACATTGATATTTTCTTCTAATCCTTCCAAAAAAAAAATGAACTGCATTTATTGCATTGGAGTTAAGGCCATCTTTGAGCAAGTATGCGGGGATGTCATGATTAGCCTTTTTAACTTTGGTACGAGGTAACCATGTTGTCTCTGGCGTATTCAGGGGTGAACAGGTGCTAGGGTGGCGTTGACGCATAAATTTTTTAGTTTTGTTCCTAGTGGGCCAAATGAGCAAAGCCCAAGAGGGCGTTTCTCGAGATGAATAGAGCCTGGCTCCAGCATCGGCCGAGAAACCCAGTGTTGCTCAAAAAACGGCTTGGTATAGCTCGAGATGTTGTGCTGACTTCCACTAACTTGCAAACGGGAAGTATGCTTAAAGGCACAACTAGGCCACGATCAAAGAATAAGACACGTGGCAAAACCAGAAAGGCCGATTGAGATACGACGTACATGCCTCCTGCAAAATAGGAGGCAGATCATGTCATGCACACGATATGAGAAGATCCTGAGCCTGCTGATTAACCGCAACTAAAAGATCATGGGATATAAAAAGACCATAACAGACACAATTAAAAACACAAATACTCTAAGTCTTTTACCCTTTTGCTTTTTCCTTTTTACCCATGTCCTGACCTCCAACCTCAGTGTCGTGCATTAAATTCTGGCGTTGTTGACACACCCCGTTCATCCAAGGTGCCGCGCATTAAATTTCGTCGCAGTTGACCTGGCCACCCCTTCGGCTCCGCCCATCGACGTCATGCATTAAATTCCGACGTCGAGCTCCACCCTCGGTGTCGTCACATTATATTCCGGTGTCGTTGACGCCTCCTCCGCTCCACAAGGGTGAATTCCAGGAGAGGAATTCGTCTCGACCGCCTCTAGTCCGCCGCCTCCCGTCGTGAAGTGTCACCAGGCCTTTTCTCTTGTTTCCTGTTCGAGTAATGTCCGTAAGTGTAACGCTGTAAGCTCGGTATCTTTGCATTAAATTCTGATATTGCGTTTATTTGTTATACTTGTATTCCTTTGCTTTGCGATGTTCAACACCAAACGCAGTAAATTCAATACCATCGTATTAAATTCTGGTATTACATTTACTTTCCCTTTATAGCAACCACATCATTCACTATAAAATTTGACACGTATTGCAGGGAACACATTTTCCGTGCCAACATGTTTTTGGCACCACAGTGAGAGTTAGAATTTTGAAATCCACAAAAAATCCTTAGAAAAATGGTTAGTATTAGAAGTACAGACGACGACCAAGAAAAAGACTCAAGGAGAAACAACTCCTTGAGACTCAAAAAAAGGGTACTCAGAAGGTCCCAATAGGGCCATTAGAAAACCCTTGGCGAGAATCGCTTGATGACTTTACTCCTAGACAAGAGTTTAGTGAGGCTATAAGAAAGTCTAAGGACGATAGAGGCTTGAGTGGATGAAAGAATCCAGGAGGTGATAGTTGCTCTAAATTTCATTAAGAATGGTAGATCTGAGAAGAAGAACAATTCTTTAAGTGAAAAACCATTCACGACGGATGCTAGAGCTACTGGAAAGGAGAAGGTTAATGGTCCAGGTTCTCATGAAGAACGTGCTTAGCCATATCCTAGAACTTCTAATGGTATAGGCGTAGGAAGCTCGAGAAGCCCGATCCCTGATAAGAATGCTAACCCTACAGTCGTAGATCTCGAGCAAAATACTTACCTAGTTCATCCTCCTGTGAGCCAACGTAGGGAAACCGAGAGCTTTTACTTCAAACCTACGGATAGAGAGTTTAACCAAAAAACAAGTCCAAATCCTACTGTCGACTGGAGCGGACAAATCGCTCGAGTTGTGGATCAAATGGTGCCTGGCGCGAGGACTGAAGAGCTGCGCTTCCATAGGAGTATAATCCTCGAATACATAGAACGAGAGATAGAAATACCTCGAGGATATAAGATTTCTAATTTTACATTGTTTTTGGGGGAAGACGAAATGATCCATGTAGAGCATACAGCTAGGTTCACCTATCAAATGGGGGAAATGTCGAGTAACGATATGTTAAAACTTAAGTTGTTTCCCAATTCTCTAATTGGAGATGCCTTTGGCTGGTGCTCGAAACTTCTTCCAAACTCTATCCCGAATTGGGTCGAGATGCAAACCCAATTTCTTAAAGCGTTTGATAGGTTAGATTCCGTGATTACTCTAGGAGAAATCTTGAAAATGAGGCAGCTTCCTGAGGAGAATCCTGCTTTATTTCTGGTGAAGTTTAGAAAGAATCTATTGAAATGTGCAACAACTTTAGCTGAAAGAGTTATGCTCGAGATAGCTCAAAATGTCTTGTCTCTAAAGACAAGGAAGAAAGTTCAGGGAGAACATTTTCGAGATTTCTACGAACTCTAGAGACGGGCCACCGAATATCACAATCTCCTATTATAGGAGTTTCACTCTGTTAGAAATTGTCAGGCCGAATGGAATCAAATCGACCTAGCTGAGTTTGTAAAAGGGGAACCAACCGTTTGTGAGCCTCTGGTAAAGAAAAATTCTAAGGCTCGAGCTTCTCCAAAGTCTGAGGAAGAGAGAAAATTCTCTTTCGACATAGAGCAGGTGGATAAGATTTTTGACTGATTGTATAAAAAAGGGCGTATAAAACTCAGGTCTGGCCATAAGTTACCGCATAATGATTGAGCAATATGTAGGAAACATTGCAAGTGGCATGGAACGTTCACTCATTCAACTCAAGAGTGTGTGCATTTTAGGAACTTAATCCAAGACTTAATTGAGTCCAAGGAGTTAAAGTTTGCTGAAGTAAATGAACCCTTTTGGCGAAGAGCCTATAATACACATGTATTCTCTTAAGAATGAAAATAAGTGTTCTAAGTGCGCCATTGTCGAGAAACATTCCTTTATTCATTTTGATCCTTTTCAATTCTAGGTCATCTCTAGTGTTTTTTCCCTTCAACTCGACGGCTATAGTCGAGAAACATTGTTTTCGTCCTCAGATCCATTTATCAGTATTAATCTTGGGTCCAATGAAAATCCTCGACACACCTACATGAGTGCAATTTTAGACGATGAGATAGCAGGAACTCTAAAAGAACTGTTGTACGAGTTTCGAGATTTCTTCGCCTGGGATTATACAGAATTTGGTAGAACATAAACTCCCAATTCAAGAAAACTTCAGACCTGTCCAACAGGCTCCACGAAGGATGGTTGGTGAAGTAAGTAGTCTTGTATATAAAGAAGTAAGAAAACTTTCTCAGGCTGGCTATATCAAAACATCTAGATACACCGAATGGATCTCGAGTATTGTTCGGGTAGTAAAGAAGACTGGTAAAATCCGGGTGTGTATAAACTTTCGAGATCTGAACAAAGTAACTCCCAAAAATGAGTATCCTAAGCCAATAGCTGATGAGTTAATTGACAAAATGGCAGGGAATGTGATTATGTCGCTCATGGATGGCTATTCGGAATACAACCAAATCTTCATTGCAAAAGTGGATGTTCACAAAACAACCTTCCGATGTCCAATTAGCATTCGAGTGGGTTGTAATGCCATTCGAATTAAAGAATGCCGGAGCCATTTATCAGAGGGCTACGAACGCTATCTTCGATCCATCAATTGGAAAGACTATGGAGGTCTACATCGACAACACAATGGTGAAGTCGAGAAGAAATGATCTACACGTTAAAGACCTTCGAGCGGCGTTCCTCCAGATGCAAAAATATCATTTGAAGTTGAATCCTTTGAAATGTGCGGTCAAAGTACAAGCTGGACAATTCCTTGGATTTTTGGTACACTAGAATGGGATTCAATTCGATACGGGGAAAATCAAAGCAATACAAGAATTGCAATTTTCGAAGAATAAGAAGGAGTTGCAAGCTTTTCTCGGACGAGTAAATTATCTGCGGAGGTTCATCGAGAATTTAGCGGGACAGGTCATGGCTTTTTCCACACTCTTGGGAGGAAAGAATAGGTACACTTGGACAGACGAACATGAACGAGCGTTCGATAATATCAAAAGCTATTTGATGAAGCCTTCGGTTCTAACCTCCCCTTAGCCTGGGAAACCTTTTATTTTGTACGTAATCGTGATTGCCACCGCAATAGGTGCACTCTTAGCGCAAGAAGATGAACAGAAGAGAGAAAGAGCCGTGTTTTATTTATCTCGACTTCCGAATCCTGCTGAGACGAGGTATACAGCTTCAGAAAAGCTTTGCTTCTCGGTATACTATGCGGTGACAAAGTTAAGACACTACATAGGGAGTAGTGAAGTCATGTGGTGTCAAGAGCACAAGTTCTGAAAACATTCTTTGAGAGTCCGTTGCTTATCGGAAGAATTAGTAAGTGTAGTTTGGTGCTCTCAACATATGACTTAAAGTTCAAATCCCAAAAGGCCGTTAAAGGACAAGTTATTGCTGATTTCTTAGCAGAGTACTCGAGTGAAACCTCAGTAGACGTGGAGGAAGAAGTATAAGAACTTTGGGAAGCCTGGTTTGATGGATTGTTAACAAGGTCTAGAGCTGGGATTGGAATCGTGATAAAATCACCAGCAGGTCTTGAGGTCAAGTTCGCTTTTAGATTGGATGAGCATGTAATGAACCCTCAGAAATAGCTTCCTCTGACCCCTCCGGGACAAAGCTATTGTCCATAAGATCTTCACGGACATCATTTCCAGGAGGGTCTGCAGCTATATCCTACACAAAAGAGGCAAAGGTTAGAGGGAGGAAATGAACGAATTCGAACAATAAAAAGAAAGAAAGTGCTCGCTTACACTGGGTAGAGCATCCTCTCGAGTCGCGTCTTCATGAGGCGGCTCCCCTATGCCTCACGACACCGTGGCAATGGGAGGAGTAGCCGCAGGCATTTCTTCTACTTCAACAGGTGGATTATTAGCATTGTCGGCATCCCTGGGAGATGACACTTTTCGAGCCTCAAGATCCGGACTGTTCTCTCGAGATGTTTCTACGTTCTCGAGAGAAGGAGCCTCTTGAGTGTCCATGTTATCTCGAGAACGGGATGGAACAGCATGGGAATCCTCTTTAGTGGATTGTACATGGGGGTCAACCTGTGTTATCCTCAAGAATAAGTACTACTTAAGGAAACTAATCTTAAAATTAAAATTAAAGTAGGTAAAGAAATACTTCATTGTCTCCCAAGATCTGGTCTAGAACTTGAACATCGGGTTCCTTGATCACAGGCTTCACCCGTCTATGAAAAACACTCTTGATCCATTTGAAATCTGATGGTCTTTCACCCTGCAACCTAGAGGGACGGTCTTCTCGAGCTTTAGAGTGTTCTTTCCCATGGTCGTCCTCTCTAAGGGACTGCACATATCGAACCTTGCGCTTCTTTTTACGCAGCAAGGATGCCTCAGGCAAGATCCCAGCATTGGTCTCATTTACAAAAACAAACGAGGTCAAGCTGGAACAATAGGCGAACAATAACATAGACTAAGTTTAGTGAGTTACTCTTTAGAGCAAGGGCGGGCATGTAAAGGTCACCTAGAGGGCTATCTAAAATGGCCATGTCCCCTCGTAACTCAGACTAAGTCATAGCCCAATAAAGTTGGAAAAGCTCAGACACGTCAATCCTGCTATTCTTATCGAACGGAAGCTTGATAGAAGACAGGGCGGTTTGTGCCAACACCTCGGCTGCTTCCTTGAAACTCCCAATTGCAGTTTTCCCATGAATGAAATTATTAAAAGACTTCTAGAGAGGAACACTAATGCCTTGGAAGAAACCAAGTCAGTGCCTGGCGGTTCCGTTGTTCAAGTTTAAGAACCAGCCGCGTGATACGCGTAACGTGTCTCCTATGGAACCTGGGTTGGTCGAACGTTCCAGTTTACCAGATTTTCCTACGGTTCAGCTCATAGTAGAACTATCTAGTGGTAGGTCCCCTTTCTTCTCCAAGGCCTGGTTTGAAATCTGTGGAATGTTGCAGACTTCCTCTCATCTGGAGAGGTTGATCCAAGAGGAGAGTTTCAGCCCCTCCAAAGGCACTTCCTGGTCCGAGTGAGAAGTCTTCGAAGAAGCGGTCCTCAGGCAACGATTCGTCCTCCTCAGGTATGTCAAACCAGTTTAAGTAGTAACTTGCTAATGCTTAGCCAATGCGGTGGAATAATTATTTTATGCAGCAGGCATCAAGAAAATGAAGGTGAAGCCTTCCCTTACAGGCTCATCCTCACAAGGAGTTCGCCTGAAGAAGAGAGCGTCTCATGGGCCAGCTCCTTCTTCACATTCGCGAGTTGCTGCTGAGCTTCCTATCTTTAAGAAAGTATCCTCTGGGGATGTATCAGGTATTAAGCTCTCACACGCTTTGTTTCATGATGGAGAACTATATAAGGTAGCACCAATTTGTTTGGTAAAGGTGTTGTTGGTGAAGAGGTTCCCGATGACATTCATATTGCTTCCTAGTTGAGCAGCCATGGCCACCCTGAGGAGACAGCCAGGAATGATGGCATAGAGGAGTCCCCCAGTGAGGTGGCACAAGAGGTCCCACCCCCACCATCAATGACTGAAGCCGGTTCAATGATTGAAGATGTCCTGGTCGCACAGCAGTTCCCAGGTGAGGCGACAAAAGCACCCCAAGTCCCACTAGTGCAGGCGACCTTGGTAAGGAATGTTGAGTCTTGTTCATAATTTGCTCCCAAGTCACTGTATGACTTAAGCACATTTATGGTAGCCCTTACGTTATCTACTCGTTTCTCTTATTGCCATTCTCGAGCGTGGAGTTGATGTTGAGGATGACATGATCGCCTTAGCGTCTGTGATGGACGAGTTGGGGCGAGTAGGTGCTGATTCGCACGAGCTGTGAATTATACTCTCGCTTCTTCGAAGATCCTTCTAGTGATCATGGAGCAAGCGATAAGAGGATTTCGCGCTTAAAGCGAGGTTGGAGGAAAAGGAGCTCGCGTTGTCCCTACCACTTCCTTCCTATGCTCGAGTGAATGAGCTGTCTCTTAAAGGGGCTAAACTCCGCAGAAAGCGGGAGGAGCTGTCAGCCACTGTTCAGTGTCACCAGGAAGAGTTGGACGCCACGGGTACGTGCATCATCGAGAGTGACGCAGGCCTAAATGTTGCCCAGGCAGATGAGGCAGGGTATGCCATGTTCGTAGGTTGCTTTCGATCATTCTCTGTATAACCCGTTTTATGAGTTTGTTCGAAGCTTCCGCTTGCCCATTTGACTATGCATAATACGGGGTAGAGTTGAGTACCGAGGCATCCTAATAGACCGGTAGACTTGAACCTTGTTCCTACAAGACCCGATCAATTCGATCAGGCATTCGCCATCTATTTTCATTGTTCAACATGAAAAAACCAAAAGATCTGGCCCCCCTCTCTATTTATCCACTCTATCTATCCAAGGGATGGAAGGCTAGAGGCCTTTGGTGTCCCCTCTAGGCAAGAATTGGGTGGGGCATCACAATCATTTGGTAATATGTTTTTCTCTTTTGCATTTCTTCATTCATGGATCGATATTCTGGTGTTCTATGCGTAGACGAACCACTCCAGTCCATCTCGAACTTGGTGGTTAAACTCTACTGCAGTGACGATACGGTAGGGGAGGTCTTATGGAAAAATAGCTCGACGCCAGGATGATCAAAAGCTTAACACGCCTCATTCTTATTATTCTTATTACTTGACTCCTTTTCACATTGAAAATGGAGTCGTTTTCTTAAAAACCCCAATTATGAAATCCCATCTGTCTCCCTTCTCACCTCAAAACGCAACATTATTATAGAGAGAAAGGCGCTTTCACATCTTCTTAACTCGAACGGCTGGGGAGAAGAAAGGTTCCTTTTTTTAGGGTATTCCCGAGAAGAGATCCAGTGGAGACGGAATGGGGCCTGTAGCTCAGAGGATTAGAGCACGTGGCTACGAACCACAGTGTCACAGGTTCGAATCCCTCCTGGCACACAACCGGCCAAAAAAGGGGCGGACCTACTCCCATAGGAATAGGAAAATCATGATCGAGATAACAGACCCAGGGCTATGGAACTTGGGTGTGGATGTTTTGTCGAAATGGCTTTCCTTAAGAGCTGAAAAAAAGAATATAATATCTAATATGCCCAGCCCGAATCAGCCTATTTTTTTAGGCCTCGTAACTCTTCACCTAGGCTTGGTCAAAATAGCAGAGTAAGGGTATTAGTAGCATAGCAAAAATGCGTTCTCTATTTGCTCAAGGTAATAGAATTGTGGCCTCTCTAGAGAATCGATAACTGCATCTTTGATGCACTTGCTAGTACTAGTACATCTGGGAATTCTTTATTGGCTAGTTGTAAATAGCCCCACGACTATGGAACAACGAGTTATCTCGGACCTTTTTCAAGATATTGCTGGCGAGTCTCAAATATCGAAGAACAGAACAGGATACGACAAGATAGATTGCAATCGAAGCAAAGACACAAGGAACGAGCGGGTTACCTACTCTTAACAGTCAAAGCGAACCCTTTCATTCACATTCTGAATTCTTTCATTCGGAATGAATCAAATTGCCCCAAGTAAGATTTCAACCTATGACCAGTCAGTTAATAGCCGACCGCTCTACCACTAAGCTACTGAGGAACAACGGGATATTAGATCTCATAGAGTTCAATTCCCGTTCTCAACTCATAATCAATATGAGCTCGAAGGCACCTTCGTAACTCCCGAAACTTCTTCGTAGTGGCTCCCTTCCATGCCTCATTCCATAAGGAAACTCAAAGTTGCTCTATTTCATTATATTCCATCCATATCACTATTCCACTCGTTTAATATCCTTTTGGGGTCATTGTCAAAAGAGATGTCGTTTCAAGTCTATGTATGGAAAGTTCAAAAATCATCATATGATAATCGAGAAATAGAAAATAGAAAAGAAAAATGGGAGGTTTGTGACGATTTTGAAATCTTTTCCACTAGGTAATCTAGTATCCTTATGCATGAACATAATCAATTTGGTCAATATGGTCGGACTCTATTATGGATTTCTGACCACATTCTCCATCGGGCCCTCTTATCTCTTCCTTCTCCAAGCTCGGGTTATGGAAGAAGGAGAAGAAGGAACCGAGAAGAAGGAATCATCAACAACGGGGTTTATTGCGGGACAACTCATGATGTTCATATCGATCTATTATGCGCCTCTGCTTCTAGCATTGGGTAGGCCTTATACAATAATTGTCCTAGCTCTACCCTATCTTTTGTTTCATTTCTTCTGGAACAATCACAATCACTTTTTGATTATGGATCTACTACCAGAAACTTAACGCGTAATCTTAGCATTCAATGTGTATTCCTGAATAATCTCATTTTTCAATTATTCAACCATTTGATTTTACCAAGTTCAATGTTAGCCAGATTAGTCAACATTTATATGTTTCGAACCAAGGACGATAAGGTGTCCCTGTTTTTTCAGGGTCAAAAGGGGTAGAGAAAATGCCTCGAGCCAATGTTCGAGTACCAGGTGCTACGACGCTGAAGTAACCCATGCCATACTCCCAGGAAAAGCTCGAACGACCTTCAACAAAAGGGTACCCGTACCCGAAACTGACACAGGTGGGTAGGTAGAGAATACCTAGGTGTGCGAGACAACTCTCTCTATGGCACTCAGCAAAATAGCCCCGTAACTTCGGGAGAAGAGATGCCTCCTCACAAAGGGGGTCGTAGTGACCAGGCCGGGCGACTCTTTACCAAAAACACAGGTCTCCGCAAAGTCGTAAGACATGTATGGGGCCTGACGCCTGCCTAGTGCCAGAAGGTCAAGGAAGTTGGTGACCTGATAGCAGGAGAGCCGGCAACCGAAGCCCCGGTGAACGGCGACCGTAATTATAACGGTCCTAAGGTAGTAAAAATCCTTGTCAGGTAAGTTCTGACCCGCACGAAAGGCCTAACGATCTGGGCACTGTCTCGGAGAGAGCCTTGGTGAAATAGACACGTCTGTGAAGATGTGGACTACTTGCATCAGGACAGAAAGACCCTGTGAAGCTTTACTATTCCCTGGGATTGCATTTGGGCCTTTCCTGCACAGCTTAGGTGGAAGGCAAAGAAGGCCTCCTTCGGGGGGGCCCGAGCCATCAGTGAGATACCACTCTAGAAGAGCTAGAATTCTAACCTTGTGTCAGGACCTATGGGCCAAGGGACAGTCTCAAGTAGACAGTTTATATGAGGCGTAGGCCTCCCAAAAGGTAACGAAGGCGTGCAAAGGTTTCCTCAGGCCAAACAAAGATTGGTCCTCGAGTGCAAAGGCAAAAGGGAGCTTGACTGCAGGAAACACCCGTCAAGCAGGGACGAAAGTCGACCTTAGTGATCCGACGGTGCCGTGGAAGGATCGTCCCTCAATGGATAAAAGTTACTCTAGGGATAACAAGTTGGGCTCCCAAAACCTCACATCGACGGGAAGGTTTGGCACCTCGATGTCGGCTCTTCGCCACTTGGGGCTGTAGTATGTTCCAAGGGTTGGCTTGTTCGCCCATTACGGTACATGAGCTGGTGTGAGAACGTCGGGAGACAGTTCAGTCCATATCCAGTGTGGGCGTTAGAGCATTGAGAGGACCTTTCCCTAGTACGAGAGGACCGGGAAGGACGCATCTCCGATGTACTAGTTATCATGCCCAGGGCAAACGCTGGGTAGCCAAGTGCGGAGCGGATAACTGCTGAAAGCATCTAAGTAGTAAACCCACCCCAAGATGAGTGCTCTCCTATTCTGACTTCCCATGAGCCCCCGATAGCACAGCTGAGACATCGACGGGTTCTTTGCCCCTGCGGGGATGGAACAACAGAAGTTTTGAGAATTTAAGAGAAGAAGGTCATGACAAGATGAGCCGTTTCTCATTACGATAGGTGTTAAGTGGAAGTGCAGTAATGTCTGCAGCTGAGGCATCCTAACAGATCGGTAGACTTGACCCTTGTTCCTACATGACCCGATCAATTCGATCAGGCATTCGCCATCTATTTTCATTGTTCAACAAGAAAAAAACAAAAGATATGCCCTCCCTCTCTATCTATCCACTCTATCTATCCAAGGGATGGAAGGGCAGAGCCCTTTGGTGTCCCATCGGGGCAAGAATTGGGTGGGGCTCACAATCATTAGTCAATATATTTTTCTCTCATGCCTTTCTTCGTTCATGGTTCGATACTGGGTGTTCTAGGCATAGAGGAACCACACCAATCCATCCCGAACTTGGTGGTTAAACTCTACTAAGGTGACGATACTGTAGAGGAGGCCGTACAGAAAAATAACTCCACGACAGGACGATCAAAAGCTTAACAACCCCCATTCTTATTATTCTTGTTACCCGACTCCTTTTTCATATTGAAAAACGAGACGTTTTCTTAAAACCCTAATTATGATATCCCTTCTCTCCCCCTTCTCACCTCGGAATGCAACGTTATTATAGAGAGAAAGGCGCTTTCACATCTTATTAACCCGAAAGGCTGGGGAGAGGAAAGGTTCATTTTTTTAGGGTACTCTCGAGAAGAGATCTAGTGGAGATGGGGCGGGGCCTGTAGCTCAGAGAATTAGAGCACGTGGCTACGAACCACGGTGTCGGGGGTTCGAATCCCTCCTCGCCCACAACCAGCCAAAAAGGAGAAGGACATACTCCCATAGGAGTAGGAAAATCATGATCGGGATAGCGGACCCAAGGCTATGGAACTTGGGTGTGGATCTTTTGTTGAAATGGCTTTCCATGAGAGCTAAAAAAAAGAATATAATATCTAGTACGCCCCGCCTGAATCAGCCTATTTTTTTAGGCCTCGTAACTTCACCTAGGCTTCATCAAAATAGCAAAGTAATGGTATTAATAGCATAGCAAAAATTCTCCGTTTGCTCGCCGTAATGGAATCGTGGCTTCTCGAGAGAATCGATAACTGCATCTTTGATGCACTTGCTAGTACTAGTACAGTTGAGAATTCTTAATTGGCTAGTTGTAAATTGTCCCAAGACTATGGAACAACGAGTTATCTCGGACCTACGTCGAGATATTGACGGCGAGTCTCAAATATCGAAGAACGGAATAGGATACGATGAGATAGAATGAAATGAAAACAAAAACACAGGGAACGAGCGGGTTACCTACTCTTAAGGGTCAAACCGAACCCTTTCATTCTCACTCTGAATTCCTTCATTCGGGATGAATCAAATCTCCCCAAGTAGGATTCGAACCTACGACCAGTCATTTAACAGCCGACCGCTCTACCACTAAGCCACTGAGGAACAACGAGATATTAGATCTCATAGAGTTCAATTCCCGTTCTCAACGCATAGCCAATATGAGCTCGAAGGCTCCTTCGTAACCCCCGGATTCTTCGTAGTGGCTCCCTTCCATGCCTCATTCCATAAGGAAACTCAAAGTTGCTCTATTTCATTATATTCCATCCATATCACAATTCCATTCGTTTAATATCCTTTTGGGGTCATTGTCATAAGAGATGTCGTTTCGAGTCTATGTATGGAAAGTTCAAAAATCATCATATGATAATCCAGAAATAGAAAATAGAAAAGGGGAGGTTTGTGATGATTTTGAAATCTATTATGCATGAAGATAATCAATTCGGTCGTTATGGTCGAACTCTATTACGGATTTCTGACCACATTCTCCATCGAGCCCTCTTATCTCTTCCTTCTCCAAGCTCGGGTTATGGAAGAAGGAGAGGAAAGAACCGAGAAGAAGGTATCAGCAACAACGGGGTTTATTGCAGGACAACTCATGATGTTCATATCGAACTATTATGCGCCTCTGCATATAGTATTCGGTAGACCTCATACAATAATTGTCCTAGCTCTACCCTATCTTTTGTTTCATTTCTTCTAGAACAATCACAAACACTTTTTTTTATTATGAATCTACTACAAGAAACTCAATGTGTAATCTTAGCATTCAATGTGTATTCTTGAATAATCTCATTTTTCAATTATTCAACCATTTCATTTTACCAAGTTCAATGTTAGCCAGATTAGTCAACATTTATATGTTTCGATGCAACAACAAAATGTTATTTTTAACAAGTAGTTTTGTTGGTTGGTTAATTGGTCACATTTTGTTCATGAATTGTGTTGAATTGGTATTAGTCTGGATACAACAAAATAATTCGATTAGATCAAATAAGTACCTTGGGTTAGAATTGAGAAATTCGATGGATCGAAACTTTAGTATTCTCTTATTTATTACCTGTGTTTACTATTTAGGCTGAATACTGTCCCCCATTCTTATTAAAAATGAAGGAAGCCTCATAAATGCAAGAAATGGGTCAAAATGCGGAAGAAAGAGATATAGAAATCGAAACCACTTTCGAAATGAAGGGAACTGAACAAGAACAAGAGCGATCCAACGAAGAAGATCCTTCCCCTTTTTCAAAAAAATAAGAGGATCCAAACAAAATCAATGAAAGGAAAGAGATTCGAGTGAATGGAAAGGAAAAAATATGGGATGAATTTCAATTGAAAGTGACAGTCTATAAAGATGGCTCGGTTTATAAAACTTCTTATTTAGATGGGAATAAAAAGAATTCGAAGTTAGAAGTATTAAAACAAGATAAATTATGGTTTGAAAAACCTCTTGTGACTCTTCTTTTCGACCACAAATGGTGGAATCGTCCATTGCGATATATAAAAAACAATCGATTTGAAATATGCAGTGAGAAATAAAATGTCACAATATTTTTTTTTATACATGTCGAAATGATGGAAAAGAAAAAAATATCTTTTACATATCCACCTAGTTTGTCAACCTTCCGGAAAATGATAAAAAGAAAAATGGATTTGTTCACAGAAGAATAATGGCCCTGATGAATTGTATGATCATTGGATTTCTAGTAATGAACACAAAAAGAAGAATCTCAGCAAAGTATTTCGAAATCGAATTGAAGTTCTAAAAAACGGATCCATTACTCTAGATGTACTGGAAAAAAAGAGTAGATTATGTAATGATGAGACTAAAAAAGAATATATGATCCCTTTTTGAATGGTCCCTATCGCAGAAGGAGAAATAGTCTTTTTTCTTCCTGAATCAGAAATGAAACTTCGATAAAAAATGACATCGAAAAAAGATGGATAAATAATATCCAGGGTATACTTTTTACTACTGATTATGATTATGAAAAATTGGAAGAGAAAATAGATACATTTGATCAAAATTCATTATCAGCAGAAAAAATCATTTTTTTTAATTTTCACAAATGGAATTCAAATTCCAACAAGGAAGAATTGTCTTCGAAGATTAAATCAATATTTACAAATTCATCTTCATCAAAAATGTCAATCCAGAGTCTAAAAGACTAAAATATATTAGTAAAAACGTAAATCATACAAATTAATCGATGATTTGGAACAACAAGAAGGGGAAAATGAAGAAAATGTACCCAAGGATCATGAGATTCATTCAAGAAAAGCCTAGTTATCTTAAATGATACCAAAGAAAATACTGATATTAATAAAAATAAAAAAAGCACTAATAATTCGGATGAAAGAAATGACATGGCTTTGATACGTTATTCCCAACAATTCGATTTCCATAGAGACATTATCAAAGGTTCCATACGAATCAAAAGACGTAAGACAAATATCGGGTCGCTTTTTCAAACAAATTCACATTCCCCACCTTTTTTGGAAGAAAAAGACAACCTCATTTTGTCTTTTGACATCTCAATCCAAAAATTCATTTTGAAAAAAATGGAACAATGCCACACAATTTGAATTAATAATTCTAAATTCTACACAAGAAACTGAGAAAAAAAAAAGAACAAGAAAAACAAGAAGAATACAAACGACAAGAAAAAGTACGAATTGAAATAGCGGAAGAATGGGATAGTATTCTATTTTCTCAAATAATAAGAGGGTCATTATTAATAATCCAATCTTTTCTTAGAAAATATATTCTCTTACTAGCATTAATAATAATTAAAAATACCGGACGTATGCTAGTATTTTAATTTCCAGAATGGTCAGAGGACTTGACGGATTGGAAGAAAGAAAGGCATATTAAATGCACTTATAATGGTGTTCCATTATCAGAAATCGAATTTTGAAAAAACTGGTTAACTGATGAGATTCAAATACAAATACTATTTCCCTTTTTCTTTAAAAATTCGTACAAATCTAAGGGACAATCTCTTCAAAAAGATCCACGAAAAAAATGATTCTTGTTTTTCAACAGTTTGGGGAATGGAAACTGACATTTTGTTTGGTTCTCCCCGCAACCAATAATCTTTTTTTAATCCCATTTTTTTTAAAAATGAAAAAACGAATTCGAAAATGAAAAAAAGTCTTTTTTATGGTTTTGGAAAAATACTCTATTTATTAAAGTTAACATAGTGATAAAAGAACTTTATAAAACAAAAAAAATTCATTGGATTTCATGAACTAAATGAAACTAAAAACGAGAAAGCTAGGAGAATTCCGAATGAAATTATTTCTGAATTATCCTTTCCTATTCCCACTTGTTTCTCAAGAAAAGATGGGAAATATGCTCAATATGATTTGATTGAATAGTTGACCCAGCTCCTTTTTGTTTGAAGAAACCCTCCACTTCAATTGGTATATTTTCACGAATTGCAAACATGAGATAACAAATCCAGTCTTTAACTAAGATTTGAAATAACTTTCTCGAATTCAAGTTCATTATGTATCGCCTCTTACTCGGAGAAAGGCGATCAAAAAATTCCCAATTATGGTCCTTGCAGATCGAATCAACCATATAATATACAAAAAGAAACTCCAGATATTTGTTATCTTTCTCTTTGAATGAGATCTCAATTCGAGCGACGATTTCATTTTCGATATCTTACAATTGGAATCCCTCTGTTTTCCGATCCAGTTCCTCCCCCACCGTGAACCCTAATTAGATTCGGGCATGATACACTTTTGAGTTATTGGGAGAACCCAAGTACTTTCTTTCGGATCCAGGAAAGAGCTTTTTTCCTTTTGGAAGATAGAAGAGCGAAACAATCAACCTATTGATATTGGAAGTCAAAAAAGATTCTTCCAATAGATCATTTCTGGGTCCAATGGAATTCATAGCTATAGAAAGAAGCCCTGTCAATTAGAGATTTTTGCTTTCGACTCTATTTCGATTGTTAATACGATATATAAGTATAAGGACTGCTACTACAAATAGTAGTACACCCTTGATCGTGAAATATCGGTTGCTTGTTAAACCCTGTGAATTGGTGAAAGTAGGATACTCAAAATTTGGGGGTCCAAGAGTTTTATAAAACGTTTTTGGTGAAACAAAATGTGAATGAAAGATCCCACCGATTTGAATTGGGTCCATGAATCTAAGAAATAGTGAGAATTCTGGATCTCTCTCAATATCTCTCTCAATTCGAAAATCCAAGATTGGACTTGATGTCCTTTCTTTAATTCCTCCTAAATTTCATTGATTTATCCTAAAGGTTTCATTTCAATTCGAATTTGGGTATTCACCATGTACGAGGATCCCCGTTGAGCATCCATGGCTGAATGGTTAAAGCGCCCAACTCATAATTGGCAAATTCGTAAGTTCAATTCTCACTGGATGCACACCAATGGGACCCACTAATAAGTTTATTGGAATTGGCTTTGTATCCATGGAATCTCATCATTCATCCATAACGAATTGATGTGGTATATTCATATCATAACATATGAACAAACAGTAAGAACCAGCATTCTTATTGAGACTAGAACACATAGGGAAGAAAATCGATTTGTGGATGGAATCACATATGCGGTATTGACAGACAAAAGTATTCGGTTATTGGGAAAAAATTAATATACTTTTAATGTCGAATCAGGATCAACTAGAATAGAAGTAAATGATTGGGTCAAACTCTTCTTTGGTGTCAAAGTAAAAGCTATGAATAGTCATCAGGAGTAGAAGAATGGGACCTATTACACGAAATCCAATACACGAAATAATATAGAAATAATTTGATCTATGGACAGCATCGTTGTAGTAAAGGTTGTAATGCTAGAGGAATCATTACCACAGGGCATATAGGGGAGGTCATAAGTGTTTATACTGTAAAATCGATTTTCGATGGAATGAAAAAGGCATATATGGTAGAATTGTAAGCATAGAATACGACCCTAATCGAAATGCGTACATTTGTCTCATAAACTATGGGAATGGTGAGAAGAGATATATTTTACATCCCAGAGGGCTATAATTGGGGATACCATTATTTCTTGTACAGAAGTTCCTATAAAAATGGGAAATGCCTTACCTTTCAGTGTGGTTTGAACTATTGATTTATGTAATTGGAAGGAACAAATTGGGTTTACGACGAAACCTAGAAATCGATCACTGATCCAATTCGAGTAACTCTATAGGATAGACCTCAACAGAAAATTGAATGGTAACGGCAACAAGTGATTGAGTTCAGTTGTTCCTCATCGAAGATTATTAACTCTAGAGATATAATAATATGGAGAAGACAAAATTGTTTCAAGCACCGACAAAATCAGAAGACCCCTTGTTTCATAGAGAGGAGGACAGGTTATTCACATTTCATTTGATGGGCAAAGGCGAATTGAAAGTTAAGCAATGGGAATTCGAAAGATTTACTGAGGAAAAATAGAGATGTCTCCTACGTTACCCATAATATGTGGAAGTATCGACATAATTTGACAGAGTCATTCAGTCTGAATGCTACATGAAGAACATAAGCCAGATGACGGAACGGGAAGACCTAGGATGTAGAAGATCATAACATGAGTGATTCGGTGGATTTTGATTCCTATATATCCACTCGTGGGGAACTTCATTATACGATATATAAGATCCATTTGTATAGATATCATCATTTACATCCAAAAAGCTGTATGCTTTGGAAGAAGCTTGTACAGTTTGGGAAGGGGTTTTGATTGGTCAAAATGAAGAATTCTACTTCAACCGATATGCCCTTAGGCACGACCATACATAACATAGAAATCACACTCGGAAAGGGTGGACAATTAGCTACATCAGCAAGTGTTGTAGCGAAACTAATTGCAAAATAGGGGAAATCGGCCACATTAAAATTACCTTCTGGAGAGGTCTGTTTATATCCAAAAATTGCTCAGCAACAATTGGACAAAAGGGGAATGTTGGAGTGAAGCACAAAAGTTTGGGTAGAGCCGAATCTAAATGTTGGCTAGGTAAGCGCCCTATAATAGGAGTAGTGGTTATGAACCCCATATACTATCCCCATGGGGGTAGTGAAGGAAGGCCCCAATTGGTAGAAAAAACCTGCACCCCTTGGGGTTATCCTACACTTAGAAGACGAAGTAGAAAAATGAATAAATATAGTGATAATTTGATTCTTCATCATCGTAGTAAATATGGGAAAAATGGAATTTCGTTCTTCAGCTTTAGAAATGAAAAAATAGGAGCAATTAATCATGACACGTTCACTAAAAAAAAAACCTTTTGTAGCTAATCCTTTATTAAGAAAAATCGAAAAGGTTAATACAATGATGGAAAAAAAATAATAGTAACTTGCTCGTGGGCATATACCATTATACCAACAATGATTGGTCACACTATTGCCATTCATAATGGTAGAGAGCATTTGCCGATTTCTATAACAGATCGTATGGTCGGTCATAAATTGGGCAAATTTTCACCTACTAGTAGTTTTCGCGGACATGCAACCTCAAACAGAGATTATGAGGAATAGGTGGACTCAGAGTCAGGTAAGTTACCTAATGGAGGGTCAACCGTCTGCACCTTGATCTTTTCGGACACCATGCCTGCCAGTAGCAAGAAGTACTGGTTACATCAGAGTTAGCACATCTGGGTGATGAGCACCTTGTACACTGCTATTGCTTTGCACCTGTAACAGAGCATGTCATCTTGAAGAAATTGGGCTATCGAGATCCCGTCCCTCATTGCATCCTTGTCGCCTTGAGGGAGATCTTGTCGCCCTGTAATTTCCTTTGCTTGTTGTGGCCCAAGGCGGTCGACAGCGCGTTGCCTGGAGAGTTTTTTTATGCGAGGCTTCTTTCGAATCTCCTCATTCTCGCCCATAATTCCCTGTCTCATGAGTTCCTTGGGGGTGCGGAGTTCCCTCGTTCCACCTGGTGGGGCACCTTTCCGCTCTTGATGTTTCTCCGAGCGTTGGTGCATGCTTGGATCATTATTAATTCCCATGGCCATCTCTTCGAGGTGTTTAAGGTCGTATCATTCTGCTTTCCTTTCGTTCAACAGGTACTTCCTAAAAGTGTGGCATCGATCAGTAGTATGTGAAGCATCCCTATGCCAGCGACAATGATAATGTTGTATGCTCGTGATATCAACAGGGCACTAGAGTGTTCCCTTGCTTACGAGTCGCTTGAACAACATGTGGGCAATGATAGTCTCGCCATTCTCGATCGATGGGTCTTGGTTTTCCTACGTTGATAAAGGGGAGACAGTTAGGCAATTGACATCAAAGTCGTTTATGTCAACTAAGTCACCAAAAGGATGCGACTATGTTAACGCATGATCCCCTGAGTCCGAGAAGCGTAACTCCTTAGACTCTATTGGGTCCTGCATCAAGTTTCTAAATGTGATACAATCCCTAGTAGTGTGGGTAAATGACCAGTGCCACTTACAGAAGTTTCTAGATTTCTCTCGATCAGTGCGAGGAAATTGATGGCCCGATTTCAATTGACTTCGCTCATTTTGAAGCATGAATTCAAAGATCTCATCAGCCTTCGCCTCGTCAAAGGAATACTTCCTATCCTCCTGAGTTTTTGGAAAGGCTTTGGCTCGGAAGTTCTTCTTAGTCGACTCGTCGCAAGTTAGGGGTTGACCCTCCACGTATTCTGCAATGTCGATGTCTACAATTGGCTCCGCTTGGTAGGTCACCAAGGGCCCTCTAATCAGACTCCCCATTTTCCTGAGTTTTCTCTTTAAGGAGATTCTCATACAGGAAAGCCCTTCTGGTCAGCTCATTCCGGTCCTTGAACACCTCACCTTCTAGCTTCTTTCTAAGCCGAAGAGTGAGAGAGTCTTGGGCGATGGTTATAAGCTCATCTTCATATGCAGAGGCTTCACATCTCAGTCTCGCCTTGCGAAGTCTATTTAGAAAGATTGCCACGGGTCCCCAGGCTGCTGCTTCATGTGAGTGAGGTCTTGCAGTGTCACTTCTGGGTCAGTCTGAGCGAACGCCAGAGTGAATTGCACATGCATATCTTCCCAAGTCCTTACCGAGTTCGGTGGAAGATTCACATACCACTTAAAGGCTGCTCATGTGAGAGTGCTAGGAAACAGGCGAAGCTTCCAGAACCCATTAGTGGCAGCTTCTCCAGCCTTATGAGTAAAGCGGGCAATCTGTTCCGCGGGCGAAATGCCTTCTTTGCCCGAAAAAGGGCAAATTCAGGCACACGATATCCCCTCGGAAAAGGATAGTCCTGGTTAATGTTACCAGGGTAAGGGGCTCGATAGAGTTCAACCTGATTCATATTTGTTCGCCCCAGGGATCGCCTGCGCTAGTCGAGCCACGTAGTCCCTTATTTTAAGCATGAGATCTGGTGGAACCATCGCCTCTTGCATTGCCACTCCCCTACCACGTACGGGTTGGGGAAAGTACTTAAGGTGTCGATGGTCCTCAATAGGACGAAGAGATTCGTTCCCGATCGGCCTATAGATATCTTCCCTCCTACGAAAGAGGGGTTGATACGTAGCCTGATGATCTTGTTGCATAGTTGTCCTACCATCGTTTATCACGAGTGGTGGATTATTATGTGCAGACCGTTTGGGACCTGTGGGGATAAATGAGACATCCTCCATGTCAGCCTTTTTCTTTTCCTTGGTTATCGACACCCTTCGAGCATCGTAATCGAGTTGATGATTTGTGGCCGATTCAACCTTCTCATTATCAAGGCCATTTAGAGGCACTCCCGATATGGTTTCCCAATTTCGGAAGACGGTGTTCATCTTGGAGTCAATTTTCTCCTTGAGGGCGTCGTGGTACTGATCGATGGCGCTCACCCTCTCCATTAAGAGTTGGAGAGTACTCATGATGCAGACAGCTCTCCAACGATGGCTGGGTCCGAGTTGTTTCCATCGCTACCATTTCCCCCTTCAGAGCGATTGCCTCCGAGGCTGTTTGACTCAGTACCATGTCGGATTCTTGACATTATTGGCCTACTCTCCCACTGGAATCGCCAAAGGCGTGTTCGCTCCGGAAGTGACCGTAGACAAGCCGGATCCAAACACGTCTGAAATATCTGGCGCTACGAGCAACTGGTACTCGAAGGTTCGTTGTATGGTCGCCATATGAAATGAAAAAGAGAGGAGAAGGCAGCGGACAAACACCCTGAAGCAGAAGCACTTACGGATGCCATCGACGACGATGCTTTCGAAAGGAAGCCGGAACGCAGGTGGACAGAATGCTTGAACGCTGGAATGCTTGAAGATAAAAAGGCAATATGTCCGTCTCTAGAGAGGTGTGTGTACAATGTCTAAGAACAACTATTTATACTAAGTTAGACCTACGTATGTACGGTAATGAAATATTATATATATATTACGTGTCCTTGTTGCTAATCTTTATGGAATATCTCCTTCCATCCGAGCAATTTTGGCAATAATTTCCTTCCAAGTCTTGAGACCATCCTGACCCATAACAGCTCCTGATCGACTGGATCACCTACTAGCCTTCGTTGCAAAGTTTCCCGTTCATCTAGTTGACTGTCGCTTGATCGCCTCGTTGACCCCTGTCGCTTGGTAGCCCCGTCGCTTGGTTACTGTTTCGCCCGTAAGTCTTCGCCCGGTGTGTTTCCACATCTACCTCCTTACTAGTCTTCCCGTAGTTTAAGCCTGCATTTTAGACCGTTAATCCACAAATGACGTCAAAATCTGTGGCCCAGCATTTCTGTTGCTAAACAATTCTATGTGTAACATTTTAAGATTTTATGATAGTAACGGGAATTCTTGGATGGAGTTAAATGATGGGCTGAATGAGTTTTAGGTAAAGAAATGAGGTGCTATATATTTCATTTTTAATAACTATAATTAAAGGCAAGACTTCTTTGTCCTCTTTTTATTTTTAATTATTTTTCATTTTTTTGCTTAGTGAATTTTAACCTTATTATTATACTGCAACAACTGACGCCAACTAAACCCCAACAGTGGTATGCTAAAACTCGTCATATTTCATAATTCATTTATAACTATTAAATCAAAAGGATGGCGGCGTTTCTGTAAATGGGCTCCACGTCCTCCATCCTTTTTTTCCCAACACCACCGGGAGTAAACAAAAGGAAAGGTACTCTTCTTTTTAAGAGATATTTTTCATGAACAACCTTGTTTTCAACAATGGCTTTCTCCTTTTAAAAACGATTCATCTCACTGTGAATGGAATTACACAACAACGGATTGCCATCACCACTTGATAGACAAACAAAGTAACTAACTAATGGTAAATTGCATTGTATACAACCTGGACTGAACCGGACCAGACCACACCGGCCACGAACTCATAGTCCCAGGCCTTTGCTTTTTATAATCCCCACTCCCACTTCCTTCGTAATCCCATATCAAAGCACAATCTCCGTTTTACCACATCTTCTGTTTTTTCTATTTTGCTGTGATCTTATGTCTCCTCCTTGTCAGGCGTGGATGCCGCCCGATGCATACCTGTTTACCAGAGACAACGCGTTGCTGGTGAGATGGGCGATGGTCACGATCCTATCCCTCACCTGCATCTTCACATCCCATCCGTTCAAGGGCTGGCCCGAGAACCCGTCGGAGCATGTGGTCTCATCCGTGAGCGCCGCACTCACCCACGTCTGCACGTCGTTCATGGTCAGAGCAAAGTTCGAGCCCGTGACGTGGCTCATCTCATCGATGGATCTCTTGATGTGGTCAACGGCGTCGGCCAGCTGATCCACGCAGTCCTTCATGGCCCCAGACTCCCTTGGGGTCATCCCTTTTCCTTGGGAGAGTGTCGTCATCATGGCCGACACGGAGCGTGCAGAGTCCAAAGTGACCCCGAGGGCAGCGCTGGCGAGGAGCTTGGGGCTAGTCTGGATAATGCTGGCGTGGCTCGAGAGGGAGCTATAACAGAGGCTCGGGTAAGCCGTGCCGCTGCAGGACGACCTGAGGAACTCGTTGGTGGTCCTGGACGGCTGTTGGGCTGAGCTCATGCCCGTGGAGGCGAGGAAGAGCGTGAAAACGAGGACCGCACCCGTGCTGTTCATGGTTGCCATCTGCAAGTTTCTTTCCTGTTCTTTGGTAAAGAAAAGAAGAACGTTATCCGTACAGCTAATTCTAACTCCTCTGGAGGCCGAGTGTTTTAAGTGGATGGGATGATGAGAATTTGGGGGAGTCCCAATATATAGGGCAAAGAAAGGGAAGTTGGGTCCCGAAGTGCGAGGGAAAAGAAATGCAAGTTGATAGGCCAAATTGGTTGGAGAAGGGATGTGAGGGGGGGCCCTGTGTTTGCTGCAACAAGTGGGAGTGGAGGGTTTCGGGGATGTCCCCCTGTTTATTCTGGGAGTAGCCCACTGGGTAACAGGGCACAGGGGTGTTGATGAAGCAGATGTCCGAAATGATGATAAGAATTATCAAAACCCAAAAAAAAAGTGACTATGCCAAAAAAGACCAACCCTTTCTTTTAACTCGGGCTTGTCCTATATTTCCTATTCATCCCAATTCCCAAATTTCCTTGATTCAATCCAGTTCCCCTTCCCCCGTCAATACCCTGGTTATCAAAGTCATGGCAAATCCCCTTAGGCGGAGGTTCTAAAGGATATACGAACACGCTTTGTTTAGCAACTTGGTTGAATCGAATTGAGTTTCGTGGTCGTGAGCGGATAAAGTTAAGTTGGGACTAGTAATCTCGCAATCGCGATCGATCCAACCATTCGTTCATATCCGTATATACATTGGGGTTGATAATTGTAGTCGTCCCCACAGCGCACGCCCACCAACAGCACAGTGTTCTTTTCTTGTCATCGACTGAAATTAGTGCCGACGTTTGTTAACCCAAATTGCACAAAGAAAAGGAAACCGTCTGTTTGCTAATCTCTGCATAAGGGGGTTAAGCCCGTCCGCCCCGAAACGAAAGGATGGCGGGGATTAAGAAGTTGATATTTTCTTCAAATCCTTCTCCACAATGCATTGCAGTTAACACTATTTTGGAGTAAGGATTGGGGGGGGGGGGGGGGGAGATGTCATGATTTGCCTTTTTAACTTTGGTACGAGGTAACCGTGTTGTCTCCGTCATAGTATTTCATTTTTCGTAATCATCATTAATCAATTTTTTACCATTATTAGTACTTATTAATTTTACCTCTCAATAAACAACCTTAATAATGTTCTATAACTTAAAATTAATTTGAATAGACATTAAACATGATTAATGGTCCTAGGTAAAATTTTTGTTAAGGTTAATTAAACATGCTTAATATGCATTGTAAATCAGTCATTAAGATTAATGATGTTTATAAATTAATTTTAAAGGTAATTAAAATGATTAATTGAATTTTATAAATTAATTTTAACGTCATTAAATGCGATTAATGAAATTTGCTTTAAAATTGATTATGAGTTAATTAAACATGATTAAAGGGTTTTATCAATTTTTAAGTTCATCGGACATTAAACATGCTTAATGATGTTATATAATTTGTTTCACCGTTAATTTTTCTTAATAATCCTTTTTATGACATTATGACAATTCATTAATCGTATTCGATCGCAGCCGCTATATTGGTATTCCCATTAATAAAACTCGATCTTCGAATCAAACATTAATCTATTTATTATAACTCAACTCGTTTTTTCTTCTCTAACTCACGTGAATTATTCCGTTCATTTCCTCAACCGGTTGATTTAATTGGAAAAAAGAAAACAATTTCATCATAGGATTTTACTTCTGCCATGTGTACACTCAAACTCTCATTGTTCGAATATTAGACGGAAGATAATGTATAAATTGGAAAATGAAAATATAGCGGGTTTAATTTTATAATCACAAAAGATGCATATGTTTACTTTTTATTCAATTCTCCAAGAATAACATTTGTTGACCTGAGCTCGCGGAATATCGACATAAATTGGGTGGAATGGAATTAAACAAGTCAGGGCTTTAGCAAATCCATCCAACAACAGTTCGGTAACTTAACAAAGTCGACCGGATATGTGGACTTGATTTGGCAGAATTACCAAAATTTGGTAAAGTTATTGGGTTCTTTAGGCTTGATCTCATAACTTTAGGGAGGCATTGCGGAATAACACCGGCGTGATGGACGTCGACGGAACTTCTTCGAGAGACTTCTCGCCCGTTTCTCATGTGTATTGTATGTGTGATGAATGAATGAAAATAGCTTGATTGACACCTCTATTTATATGGTAATAGAGCTTCATCGGAATACCCAGAACCTGTTTCGCGGTAAGTCCTTATTGGCGATGGAATCGCAATACATCGGATATATATGGCATGGAGGACATAGAGATTCATGACGTGGTTGCCAGTAATTTAAAAATGAATAACTCAAAAAATAGTGTTTACAATTCGGAACGAAAACTTATAGTAATAAACACAATTTAAAAAAAAAACTATAGTTGGAATGATGCGGACGTCCTAAACTTCCTTTTTGCTTCTCGACTGACAGGGTTGGCTGACGAGATCCAGGTATTGGTGATGGTGCGGTGGAATTTAGAATGAGAAAACTTAAAAGTAGAAGTGTCGTAGCCCAATTTTTCTAAAAAATGATAAAATCAATAAAAATTATCGAAATTTACTAAAAATCACAAAAAATAGTCGAAAATTGAGAAAATAATAATAAAAATCACCGAAAATCAGGGAAATTTAATTAAAAAAAGATAAATAATACTAAAGTCATTCTTGTCCTTATAAATAGTGTAGACTTAGAGAAGCAAAGAACACACACGGTGAGTGGAAACAAAGCACTCCGAAAGAAAGGAAGGAAGAAAATTTCAAGCACAAAAGTAATTCTCTGTCTTGCATCAGTTGTACTCCTGGCCGACCAAGCCTCTTTCATGACTCCTGTCTTTACAAGACTGCATGAGAGTTTGCGACAATCCATATGGTTCCATGACCGGGAAATCTCATTCCTTTTCTTCTGTTCAAATTTGTGTACGAATTTGCCTACCTTTGATTTTCTTCAATGGTAAAACTAGGGAGCAATACATAATTCGGGGGGGACTTCCTAAAAAAAGAAGGAACTAGCGACCTCAATTTGTTCCCATGTCTTGATGCTGCCAATTCCAGTCAAGGAAAAATTAATTTTGGCCAACCCCGGTGACCAGACAGATGATCTCCCAAACCCTGGCCGCGATGGCGTTGGAAATTAGCTTATCTTGATTGAAGCTTCTAAGCAAGCCTAGCCAGTCCTGCATTCCCAGTCACGGTGGCAAACTATAGCACTAGCAAGCAGCAACTTCGCTGTAAGCAGACAGGCAGTGACTCTCCATCCCTGTTGACGACGATCCTAGCCAAAGTTGCAGCAACTTCACCGCGTCAACATCAGCCAATAGCCAAATGACCTGCCGTGAAACATGGGACGATTACCTCCCTTAGTTGAAGCCACCACTGAGTCAATCCCCGGCAACAGGGGACGATTACCTCCCTTAGCCATATCTTCGACCCTGACAACAGCGGCAGAAACACACTCCATCGCCGTATTCAACAATCCGGATAGTGGCAGGATAACAACCCCCGGTGTTTCGTTTTCCATTCCCCACTCACGGTGGCTTCCGCAATACCAGGTCTGAATCACGCTCAACACCGGACGCTGCAGCAACCCCCACACCGATGCCGCCGACAGTCCCGGCCATTTCTCTGCCAACGACGCCACTTTCTGCCAATGACCAGATCCAAACCACCCGCCGGACCAGCGGCGACCCATCTTTGCCGGAAAGCAGCTCGAGGACGGCCGCATCCTCTGCCTCCTTTGCTCCCCGGTTGCTGCTCCAGTTCTGGCTTCCCGACTCCAGCGGCGACCCACAACGGTGCGCCCGGCCTGTAATTCGCCCGCTTCGAAATCCGTAAACCTGCGCTCTCAGGACGATACGGCAACCAGAGCATCAGCTTCATTTCGGCTTCTAAATGCCAAGCAACGCCTGGGTTTTCCCGCCGATGCCTTGAGGCTTCAACCAGCTACACCAGATCGGACTTCCTCTCCACTGTTCCCCGTTGGCGTTGCTTACACCCACAATCCTGGGGATCCCATGGCGGCATGTTCACGGTTGAGGTGATGGAGAAGACGGGTTTGGGCTAGCAGAAGCATGGGAACCACATCCCGACATTTGGTAATTTTTTTATTTTTTATTTGTTTCTCTGTAGGTTACTTTTATCAATTCTCCATGGGTTATTATAATTGTTTCATCCTCAATTCTATTGACTTCTGTGTGTTCGCAATTTAGTTTTTTTTTTAACATCTTATAATTGTCTCAGTGGGTTCAAGACGTGATGATTTTCAAGGCTTCTTTATTTGTGGTATGAATTTTAGGTAATTAATCCAAATCATTTTGAAAATATTCATAAGATATCTTGATTATTTCGTACGATTTTCATTGTTCGTAGAAAATTTGCGTCCCTGTTGTCTTAAAATTATTTCAAGGTGAAAGTTAATATATCGACTCTCGTCGAAAAGTTCACTTCGTTGTCTCGATTTTTATGAAGATATTTTGGAGGCGTGCCTTACGGACAATTAATGCACGCACCCCATTCAACGCAATCAAGACAAGGAAGTTATATATATTCAAGGGATAATTTGAATTCTCGAAGATCAAGGCCCTCTAAAGACGGTTTCGCACTCACCAACGTACCGCATCAACGGCTCGCCAGGTTCGCCGTAAACGTATTAAAAAACAGCACCGTGAGGTATAAACGCTAACGGAGGCGTTCTGTGGAGAGCAAGAAATGGTACAAAAACCCGGTTCTCTCTTGAACTCAATTTGACTTAAAAACAGTTAAGGCATTAATAAATCTATGTTGCTTGCGTTTTTTTCCCGGAATCAATTTTTTAAGAATTATTTTCATAAAAATTATTCACATAGACATTGTTAGCATTATTGAGTTCAAGATCATTTTTTATTGGCGTACAATCTCTTTCTAAATAGCGAGCTCAAATAAATTCGGACATCGAAAACACACGATAAAGGCCTCCCTTTTCTTTGTGATGCATGCGATTTAATAATTCTTAATTTCCGAACCTTAACGAATCTTTATAGTTTTTCTAACTTGAACTTAAAAGAAGTTTGTGGCGACTCCGACACGTTTTCAAAATCCGAAGCCTTATCATCAAGAGAGGATATCCATTTTAGATGGAACCGGAAACGGGATCCACCCGCGACAGATTTGGCAACTCCACTAGGGAAACTTGGGCAATTTTCTAGAGAATTAAGGTCGAAAAATCGATTTCAAAATTGGGGGGTAGCCTAAGCCTATTGTGGAGTGTGTTTGCGCTTTACTTTTCCTATTGTCTCTGCTATGCATGTAGTGAGTTGTCCTAAAACCCAAGGACACCTAAGATTAGGGGTATATCTGCCTATGGGAGAGGTTGTCTACCTCTTTACCTGCGGCATATACCAACTCACCCTTTTGTCCGAGGGTGAGTCAAAAGCCAGTCTAGATAGTCTTGTGTTTGAACGCTATATAACATGTTGTGACTCTAACCATTTGCTTTGGCTTTATCTAGCAAGTTATTTCAGGCTCAGTCGGTAGGGTCTTCTTATTTCGTTTCGCACTGCATGCATTCATATAGGTCCATATTTGGCATAAGCATAGCAAAACAACTAACATTTTTGCAAGTCCCAAAGATGTCTACTTACATTGGATTGAGGCCAGATCAACCTCCAATGAAGTCGTTGAGGGATTGGTTCAGTAGCCTTTTACCTAGCGAGAAAAGGTTCGTGGAGTCAAAACTGAAAGATATGATAGAACTCATCAAGGTGGAGCTGGATTGGGTTGTTCTACAAAATCTCCCAGCAAAATGGAACACAGACACATTTACCTTCCACTTCAATAATTTCGAGCTGGCTCCCACTTACGAAGAGTACTTGCAGCTGACAGGCTATAGCCATCAGGGGATCCTTCCCCTTGTTTGGAGAGGATCAATATGCGACGAGTTGCCCTTTCTGTTCAGGATGAAATACGTAGTGGTTCGTAGCCTAATCGTACAGAATAAGCTAGGACACATTCCAATCAAAAGGATCCACCTTTTGGCATGCACCGTAGGTGATAGACAACCATCCGCAAGAGCATTCATTCTCCTCTTTGTCGGAATGATCCTTTACCCTGAAACCGAGCATTCAATAGGCACCCGGGCAGTCTACATTGCAAGGGCCATATTAGAAGATCGCCCTTTTGTACCAAACCTACTAGGAGAAACCTACTACGGATTGACTAAGATTGCCTCTCAAGCTCAGCGTGGGATCAGACACCACACCACATCTTACTGCCGGCCGCTATTGCAAACATGCTTCCTAACATATTTGGGAATCACCGAATACGCACTGCGTCCCAATCACGCTCCGAGTTTGATGCATTATATGGCCACCTATGCTATCTTCCCGGATAAGAGCTTCCGTCAAGTTCATGATTTCTTCGAGGCCCTTACAGAAGCGGATTTCTACCCCATGACTCGTTGCTTCAAAATGGACAACGTACTCACTCATCGACTCCACAAAGGGTGCATACATTCCAATACCGGGAATCGACGGGTCATCATATTACCCACCAGCTCGTGTTGCACATCAATTTGGAGGTAGTGCAGAAATACTTACTCCTCTAGAAGAGCTGCAACCGCCAATCGAGTCAAATTTCTTATACCCAGGCAGGGGCAATGAAGACATGAAGATGAATAGGATCGTCAGCTTATGATATTCTGGACAGATTCGTCATCCTTTCACTCCACCAGAAATCGAAGTGGAAAAGCTCGACGTGGAGGCCCGCTCGTTCAAGCGTCACCGTTTTTGTTCTTGGCATAGGGTTATCTATATTTAGAGGCTTGCACGCCACTTAGGAATTCATTTTCTGAATTTTATAGGCTCACTTTATTAGGAATTCAATTATGATTTATTTAAACTTTGAATTAGTTTTCTTTGATTATGCCAAATATGGAATAGGCATCACATCCAAAGCATTCATGTATCATCAAGCCATCTTCTTCTTACATTCTTTCTTTTCATCCGTTATAAGGTACCAAAATTAATCTCCCAAGGACATGCCCGTTCGAGCTGTGAAGCCGGACGGTACACATGGCTAGCTCAGGATTCTCCCTGACTGACACAATGCTGCCCAATACAGGAATATCTACGGATTCCACTCCCGCTCTCATCAGACATTCGATGATCGATGACCACCAGTTGAGTGCCGCTTTGAACAATTCATCAAGCAACAAGGGTTAAGAGCATACTTCAAATACCCATTTTGAGGTAAGAGTGGATATGCTCTGAGGGAACATGGCCCTATTGCAGAGCATGTTGAGTAACATGATCCATAGCCATCAAGCAAGATCCTCTACTGCAACGTCGACACCTCCTTTATCAGCAACAACAACACCTCCGCTCTCATCCATTATACCTCCAATGCCCACATCACCATTGTCGTCGACCACGACTCCACCAACAATTCCTTTTCTACATCCGTCGCAAGGCACTACTTCGTGGTTAGCGCCTCCCCACCATGCATCATTCCACAATACGACTGTCCATTCTAATGCCGACACCGAAGGGGTGCAACCATTTCGGCATCCCGAAACATTTCCTCAACTCGCCACGTTGCCCGAGGTCCGTGCTGCTGGAACTGTCCTTCAAACACCAACACGGCGAAATGCAACTGCACTGGAAGAGCTATTTCCATCGCCTGAAGAAGAAGCTGACATCGAGGCTCGAGTTGAAGCTGGAATTGCATCCTTACAAGAGGGCGAACATAAACGCCTTGCCTGCCTTGAAGAAAGGCTGACTGCGGTTTAGGGGCATAACATCTACTCTCTTGAGGACTACGATATTCAAGTCCCGTAGATCTCAGTCCCCCACAAATTCAAGCTACCGGACTTCGAGAAATTCAAGGGGATTGGTTGTCCAAAGATGCACCTGAAGCATTTTCTCCACAAGATGTCCATTTACCCGAAGGATGACTTACTCCAAGTAGCTCTCTTTCAGGAAAGCCTCACTGGTACTGCACGTCACTGGTATCTGTCTTTGGACACCTCTAAGTACGTGTCATTCAAGAGCTGGCGAACGATTTTTTGAACCACTATACCTTCAACATTGAAATGGCGCCCACTATATCCGATCTGCGTAAACTCGAGAAATATCGCAACGAGTCTATAAAGGAATTTGCTCGTCGAATCCATGAAAAATTGTTACAAATCCAACCTCCACTCAAAGAGAGAGAACTTGTAGATGAATTTCTCCGTCTCCTCCCGAGAGATTTCTACCAGTATTTATTCACGCAACGTGGTTCCTCATTTAGTCAAGTTGTGTTAAATGTGGAGCAACTAGAAGACGTTATAAGGGACGGTCGGATTGCTGCTAGCTTGAATATCAAGTCAACACCTCGCGAAAATGGAAAGAGTGAAACTTCCGCGAACATAGAGCGAACTGCTAACATGCAAACATCCGCAAAGCCCAAGATGTATCATTCTTCGACTGCTCGTCCTAGCCCGAATGTGGATAGAAGACCTGCCGCTTCACAAGATCAGAGTCAAGTCACTAAGTCGGAGCAAAATGCTAGTCGTCGAAGAGTTGAGGATCTGACCCCTCTTCCTGATCCGTTAGATGTCATGTTTCAACGTCTGCATGAAAAGGGTTACATCACTCCGATCACTCTAGCACGAGTCAACCCATCCGCTCGTGGTTACAACACAAATGCTGTTTGTTTGTATCACTCAGGGGGCATTGGTCACAATACAAGGAATTGTTTTACACTTAGATTTAAAATACAGTCGATCCTCGATGACAAGGTAATAGCCTTCGAGAACTCAGCGAACCCCAATCCAACAGAATCCACTGCTAGAACATGCAAATATGATAGCAAGTGATGATTCCAAGACAGAGCTACCGCTCCTTTTCCGTACTACCGAGTCAGATTGGCCACTACATGAAGAAGTTGTATGTGTTCTGCACTCGACACAGCCACAAAATTCGAGTTGAAAGCTTGCCATTTATACGCCACTTACAACGTCCGCTTTCGTCTACAACCATCTGCCACTGTTCAGCCGTTCATCTATAAACCACGGGTTAATGCTTCGGCGAACTCAGTCACCAGTCCATCAGGAGAGAATGAAAGGGAAACAAACATAATCACTCGTTCTGGCCGAATTATCCCTGCAACTAAGACGTTGAAGAATCCAGAGGCTCCGAAGATAAGCAAGGTGCCGCTCGAAGAGGCTAAGAAAGTTGTGAAGTACATCAGAACAAGTTAGTATGACATTGGTGAACAATTATGAAAGGAACAAGCACATATCTCTCTTTTCGATCTCATCAACTCTTCAGATAAGCATCGCGATGTCTTAAAAAAGTTTCTCACGGAAGTCCACGTGCCCGCGCAAATCGAAGTTAACTACCTTGATGTATTCATGTCAAGTCTTCTTGCTCGATACTCCATTATCTTCTCCGATGAAGACTTGCCAGAACCCGGGAAGGGCCACAACATGGCACTTTTTATCACAATCAAATGTCGAGACATGATGATTCCACGAGTATTGATTGACAATGGATCTGGGGTAAACATCGTCCCTGTCACTCTCTTGAAACAACTTTAGATCGATGAGTCCGAATACCGAGCCAATAACCTTATTGTTCGAGCCTTCGATGGAGCGAAACGCAAAGCGTTATGAGAAATTCTTCTAGCCATCAGTGTAGGACCAGCCACATTTGAGACAACTTTCCATGTACTCGAAGCCACAGGCTCGTTCAACATGCTGTTAGGGAGACCGTGGATCCATGCGGCTGCACTGTTCTTTCTACCGTGCACCAGAGAGCCAAGTTCGTCGTCGGAGACAAGCTCATCACCGTCCAAGGGGAATGCGATTTCCCTGTCTGCAATGAGATTAAATTTCCATATATACTAGAGCCAGTAGAAGAACCGAGCACCATCTAATCTATTGAGATTATCTACATTGTGCGAAAAGAAGCTAGTAAGCCGGAAATCCCGCCCCCAGTACTCAATGCGGCTCGAATGCTAGTGTACTATGGCTATCAAACTGGGAAGGGCCTAGGCACTCGCGAACAAGGAAGTCTGGAACCCCTTGCATTCCATATCAAGAGCCAAACTGGGAATACCGGTCTAGGCTTTTGGTATCCCGGTTAACGGAAGTCCTATCGAGATGGAAATGGATCTCTAATTCGCCCACTGCTTCGAGATACTTTCATTCCGGCTCCGAAGGATCTGGTTGACTTGTCCCATCATTCGAAGACCTTTCAATCTGCACTGTTGATGAAGCGCCATCCACCTCCTTCGTCGTCGTACCAGTCGAAGGGTGAATCGTTCCAAGTTTTTTTTCTACTCATTTACTTTTAGTATTTCAAATCGTGTAGAGTTCGTTATGTCCACCATTTAGACACGCGGACGAGTCTTCGTTTAGATTGAGTCACCTTACTATATTTTTACCGTGCACTAGCAAGGAAGTCCAAAAATGTAATAAACACGGTATACTAGGAATTATCGAGTTGAAGTATGGGGGGAAACAACGTTAGACAGATTATGAAAATGAGCACTCACCCGGAATGGTTCACAGCACTTCCGTACTCACCGACACCTAACGCCCTCCCCACTTCACGTTTTTGTTACCTTAAGTCAATCTTCATGGACTCACAAAAGAATCATTGCACCTTACAGGGATGGTGCTTCGAACGCATATGAAAATCCATATGAAGAGCAACATGATGACTCAACCCATGACTAGAAGTTGCTTGATGACTACTACAGCCTTGAACAAGAACTCAAACGTTATGAAGAGCCCCAAGAAGTGACAATCCGCGAACCAATGGTCATTAACGTCGGAACTCTCGAGGAGTCAAAGGAAATGTTCATTGGCTCAGATCTTCCTCAAGATGAAGCTAATCAACTCATTTCCCGACTACGTGAATATTCAGACGTGTTCGCATGGAGCTACGCTGACATGCCCGGGCTTGACATAGACATTGTGCAACACTACATTCCTACAGACCCATTGGTACCCCCTAAAAAGCAGAAGCAACACCAATACAAACCTGAACTTGTGCTCGCTATCAAGGAAGACGTAGACAAATTATTGAAGGTGAACTTCATTGAGGTCGCCCGCTACCCTCAATGGGTTGCAAATATTGTACCTGTGATGAAGAAAAATGACAAAGTTCGCGTCTGCGTCGACTATCGCGACCTCAACAAAGCCAGCCCAAAAGATGATTTTCCCCTACTACATATTGATGTTTCAGTAGACAATACAGCAGGATTCGATCGCTTTTCCTTTATGGACAGTGTCACCGGCTACAATCAAACTCGGAAGGCGGAGGAAGATAAGGAAAAGACCACATTTACCACCCTTGGGGAACGTTTTGCCATCAAGTAATGATGTTTGGTTTGAAGAACGCTGGGGCGACTTATCAACGGGCCATGGTAGCATTATTTCACGATATGATGCATAAAGAAATTGAAGTGTACGTAGACGACATGATTGCTAAGTCGTGCGCAAAGGAAGACCATGTTACTGTTCTCCGAAAACTATTTGAGCGGCTTAGGAAATTTAAACTTAGACTGAACCCGGCTAAGTGTGTATTCGGGGCAACATCGGGCAAACTACTCGGTTTTATCGTAGTAATCAAGATATCGAAGTCGATCCTGCCAAAGTTGAGGCCATTCGAAATTTACCTCCGCCAAAGATAACTAAGGAAGTGAGAGGTTTCATGGGTCGGCTGAATTACATCGCCCGTTTTATCTCAAATCTGTCTGAAACCTGTAAACCCATATTCAAACTCCTCAAGAAGGATACCCCTGTTGAATGGAATATTGAATGTCAAGCTGCATTTGAACAGATCAAGCAATACTTATCAATCCCTCCGGTACTACTCCCACCAACGTCGAGGCATCCCCTAACGCTTTATCTCACCATACAAGATGAGTCTCTAGGAACCCTTTTGGCACAACAACCATGAGGTGCCAAAGAACACGCTATTTATTATCTGAGCAAGAAATTCACATCTAGTGAAGCCCGTTACATGATTTTGGAACGAACCTATTGTGCATTGGTTTGGGTACTTCATCGCCTGAGATAATATACCCTTCATTACGAAATACTTTTGGTCTCGGAAAACAATCCTCTGAGGTCATTTAGCTGACCCACAATAATAGGGCGTATCTCGAAATGGCAACTGCAATTGGCTCAAGATATCATCAAATGCTTCCGTGACATTGAGTTCAACTACTTGCCTCGAACGGAGAATCGCTTCGCAGATGCACTGGCAACATTGGCCTCGATGATCCCACTAGTTGGACAGATGAATATCGAGGCCCTCCAAATCGACATCTCTCATAACCCGAGTTGCACTTCAATCATTGATGAACCAGACAACAAACCTTGGTACTTCGATGTCAAAGTTTACTTACAAACCGGCATCTTTCTTGAAGGATGCAGCGGGAAAGAGCGAAAATTCATACGACGGATCGCTCGCAACTACTTTTTAGACGGAGTTATCTTATACAAGAAGTCCTTTACCGCAACCCTCATGAGATGCGTTGACGTGAATGAAGCACACGAAATCATTACTGAAATCAATGAAGGTGTATGTGGTCCATATATGAACAGATAGATACGCCTTAGCAAAAAAAATTATGCGGCAAGGGTATTATTGGCTGACCATCGAAGCAGACTGCACTTCGTACGTGCGTCGGTGCCATAAATTCCAAATTTATAGTGGCAAAGTTCATAAGCCTCCCACTAGATTGTACCCATTATTTGAATCATGGCCATTTTCAATGTGGGGGATGGACGTCATCGGCCGAATCAATCCAAAAGCTTCGAATGGTCAACGATTCATCCTACTCTCCATTGATTATTTCACCCAATGGATAGAAACTCAATCATTCAAAGAAGTTACAGTAAAGAATGTGGCCCGATTCGTCCGCATCAATATAATTGCTCGCTACGGAGTGCCCAAACTGCTCATGACTAATAATGGGACCAACTTCAACAACAAGATTATTGATTCACTGTGCGAAGAATTTCGAATCAAACATCTCAACTCCTCACCATATCGTCCACAGATGAACGATGCCGTGGACGCTGCAAACAAGAATATAAAGAACATAATCCAAACGATGGTAGTTACATACCACAACTGGCACGAAAAGCACAACACGTACCTCAACTAGGGCAACTCCTTTTGAGTTGGTCTATGGAGCCCAGGCAGTTCTGCCTATCGAAGTTCAAATTCCTTCTTTCCGAGTCCTCCAAGAAGCAAATGTGTCAGAGGATGATTATATGCAACATTGTTTGTATCACTTGGATCTCATCGATGAGTAACAGCTCGCTGCTGCACATCATATGCAATGTTATCAAGAACGTGTGTCTCGAGCTTTCAACAAAAAGGTCAGACCGGTGACATACAAGCCTAGTGATTTGGTTTTAAAGTGGATTATTCCGAATGTCAAGGACCCTCGTAGAAAATTCTCCCCCAACTACGATGGCCCGTACGTTGTCAAGCAAGCTTTCTCAGGAGGGGCCCTGATCTTAATAAAGATGGAAAGGGTTGTTCTACCCTATCCAATTAACGTCGATTCACTTCGACGCTATTACACCTAAAGACAAAATATTGTACCCATGTTATTTCCTTATTGGAACAATTTTAAGTCAATTCATTTCAATGATATTTGCTTTTAACGTAACTCTCCTCGGAGACTTTTTAGGAGCAATGAAAACTTTCATGGCTCACAAGCCATGCTGCAGAAGCGGTGAAAGGAAGTGTCGTTCTAATTTAAATCACATGAAACTATAAGCTAATTATCTCCACCTTTCTATTCAGATGTGTAACTAGGGCAACGATCAAGCATCGTTAGGTAACCGGTAAAGTAAAGCATCGTTCCAAGTTTAAAACTCCTTACATTTAACCTAATTATACTCCATCTCTTTCCCTACAAGGCCTTAATGTCGAAGCGAACATCATAGGTAATGTTATCATGTTTATATATTCATATTCTCATGCATCCTCAAAATTTGAAACACTTTCTCTAGGGGAACACTTGTGTGCACAGAGATAGAAAGGCAAGCCTATCCCCAAACACATACACTTTCGAGAGTTGAGTGCAAACACTTGTGAGGAATTCAGACACTACAGCGTCAAAGTGGGAAGGAAATCCCTTTGACAATGTTTGATAGCATTCATACTTCCCACTCTAATAGAATAGAAACATACTTTGAGTGAGCCTTGAGAGATGTAAGAAAGACATTTCTTTATTCTCTATTGCACAAGTGTTTCTCTTTTTGAAAAAATGAAATTTTGGCGCATGCATATAGAACATCTAGCATTCATATCATCCGCAGTCAATATTTTAGCAAGAAGTGCACATGGGAGACACAAACAATCCCGTTGGCGTTGCTTACACCAGCGGCGACCCATCTTTGCTAGCAAGCACCTTGAGGACGGCCGCATCCTCTGCCTCCTTTGTTCCCCGATTGCTGCTCCAGTTCTGCTTCCCGACTCCAGCAGCGACCCACAACGGTGCGCCCGGCCTGTAATTCGCCCGCTTCGAAATCCGTAAACCGACGCTCTCCGAACGCTACGCCAACCAGAGCATCAGCTTCATTTTGGCTTCTAAACGCCAAGCAACGCCTGGCTTTTCCCGCCGATGCCTTGAGGCTTCAACCAGCTACACCAGATCAGACTTCCTCTCCACAGTTCCCCGTTGGCGTTGCTTACACCCACAATCCCGGGGATCCCATGCCGGCATGTTCACGGTTGAGGTGATGGAGAAGACGGGTTTGGGCAAGCAGAAGCGGGGGAACCACATCCCGACGTTTGGTATTTTTTTATTTTTTATTTATTTCTCTGTAGGTTACTTTTATCAATTCTCCATGGGTTATTATAATTGTTTCATCCTCAATTCTATTGTCTTCTATGTGTTCCAAATTTAGTTTTTTTTTACTCCTTATAATTGTCTCAGTGGGTTCAAGACGTGTTGATTTTCAATGCTTCTTTATTAGTGGTATGAATTTTAGATAATTAATCCACATCATTTTGAAAATATTCATAAGATATCTTGATTATTTTGTACGATTCTCGTTGTTCGTAAAAAATTCGCGTCCTGTTGTTTTAAAATTATTTCAAGGTGAAAGTTAATTTATCGACTCTCGTCGAACAGTTTACTTCGTTGTCTCTATTTTTATGCAGATATTCCGGGGGGCGTGCCTTGCGGACAACCAATGCACGCATCCCATTCGACGCAATCATGACAACGAAGTTATATATATTCGAGGAATAATTTGGATTCTCGAAGGTAAGACCCTTTAAAGACGGCTTCGCACTCACCACCGTACGGCATCGACGGCTCGCCAGATTCGCCGTAAACGTATTCTAAAATGACACCGTGAGGTATAAACGCTAACGGGGGTGTTCTATGGAGAACGAGAAATGGTACAAAATCCCGGTTCTCTCTTGAATTTAATTTGGCTTAAAAACAGTTAAGGTATTAATAAATCTATGTTGCTTGCGTTTTTGCCCGGAATCAATTTTTTAGGAAATATTTTCATAAAAATTATTCACATAGGCACTGTTAGTAAATTGATTCAAAGTTCGGAACGCGGCTACTTCCTTGGTTAATGTTTCCATCTGGACACTCAAGGATGACAATTGGTTGACCGAATACATCCCAGCTACCCCTCGAGTTGACGTCCTTCTTTGACCGTAGTTGGCATTCTACTCAAATAATTCAAGTGCTTCATCCGGAGTCTTGTTCATCAATGTCCCTCTTGCGGCTGAATCGACCTTCAATTGAAGTGGTTTCGCTAAGCCATCATAGAAACTTTGAACTAACATCCACGTCGGAATCTCATGATGAGGGCATAATCTTTGTAATTCCTTGAACATTTCCCATGCCTCATACATAGACTCGGTGCCTTGTTGACAGAAAGAGGTGATCTTGTTCCTCAGCCTCACAGTCCTGTTTGGTGAGTAATACTTGGCTAAAAATTGCCTTGACAGCTCTTCCCATGTGTTGAAGGAATCTCTTGGCAATGAGTAAAGCCATGCCCTCGTCTTGTCCCTTAAAGAGAAAGGGAACATCCTTAATCGTACAGCTTCGGGTGACACTCCGTTGTACCTTAAAGTATCACATAAATCCTCAAAATGGGTTAGATGCCAATGTGGATCCTCGTTCGATAGCCCGCTAAAACTTGAATTTTCAATCATGTTGAGTATAGCTGGCTTGATCTCAAAGTTGTTCGCCTGGATAGCTGGCCCAAGAAATCTTATCGGCTCGTATGGTGTTGGTTGAGCAAAATCTCGCCTGGATAGTTCGCCTGCAAAGGCACAAATAAGAAAATTAAAATTAAAAGGACTTGATCTACAAAAATTGCATCGTTGAAAGTAAAGTAATTCGGAAAATAATTCCCCGACAACGGCGCCAAAAACTTGTTCGAAGGTTTGGCAAGTGCACGGGTCGTACAAGTAATAGAGTAATGAGTAAAAGTCGTTCCCACGGAGAATTATTTTAGAAATATCATAGCGATCAACGGCCAACAATCGCGATGTAGTCAAATCAAGTAAAACAAGGATTTATGAAAATAAACTAACAAAAATCTAAACAGTAGAAAGTACGAGAAATAATCAAATGAGAAAAACCTATGATCATGACTTCTCCCGATATTTCACCAGATCATTCAACCCCCACTTTATCATTAAATTGTCCAAAACTTGTTTACTAACCTAAGATTCTCAGTCACTCTTATACATCTTCCGACCTACACAAGAGAAATAACTAACCCAGCCAAACCCCCTATATTCCAATGGAAATTAATAGTTGAATCAAATTCATTAAGTTCCAATCTTAATCTGGCTACCTAAGGCAAGCAAGTATATTCCTATAATACTCGTTAAATTAACTCGATTCCTCGACGTTAACCTAGGCTATTTTATCCTCCTTCTAAACGTAAAATTCCCCTCCCGAGTTCAAATATGTTAAGGAATAAATCACTCTATGTATATTTCTTGGATGGAATTCTGAATTAATACGAATTGTTGATCAGGCAAGCGCAAGCATTAAGCGCCAGATAAAATAAATAAACGAAGTCTTAAACTCATTAAATCAAAGGGAATCAAAAGTAATCTGGCTACATATCAGGTTCCGTTGTAAACCTAGAACAAAAACTTAGTTCATCACAAGATTGACGAAAAACCATAAAATAAAAGTAAAACTTATCCTAAACAAAAACTAAGAAATCTAGTACTCCCTTCTCGACGACTCTTCTCTCGTCCGCCTCCTCTTCTAAATTCACTTTGAAGCTCTTTATATAGTTAAGGTAAATCTCGAAAGTTTAGGAAATATTCTAGAAATATTTCAAAAAATCTTCTCGCCTTGTGTGGCCACATCGGATTCTCGTGTGGCCACACCAACCTTTCTATCCAAGTCTGCGCCTCCCGTGAGGCCATAGTGGCCACACGAGGCGAGAAGATTTTCTAAAATATTTCTAGAATATTTCCTAATCTTTCGAGATTTACCCTAACTATATAAAGAGATTCAAAGTGAATTTAGAAGAGGAGGCGGACGAGAGAAGAGCCGTCGAGAAGGGAGTTCTAGGTTTTTCAGTTTTTGTTTAGGATGAGTTTTACTTTTATTTTATGGTTTTTTGTCAATCTTGTGATGAACTAAGTTTTTGTTCTAGGGTTATGATGGAACCTGATATGTAGCCAAATTACTTTTGACTATCTTTGATTTAATGAGTTTAAGACTTCGTTTATTTATTTTATTCTGTGCTTAATGCTTGCGGTTGCCTGATCAACAATATCTTTTGATTCCTTAACACATCTGAACTCGGGAGGGGACTTTTAAGTTTAGAAGGAGGATAAAATAGCCTAGGTTAACGTCGAGGAATTGAATTAATTTAACGAATACTATAGGAAGATATGTGTTTGTCTTAGGTAGCCAGATTAAGATTCGAACTTAATGAATTTGATTCAACTATTAATTCCCATAGGAATATAGAGGGTTTGGTTGGGTTAGGTATTTATCTTGTGTAGGTTAGAAGATGTATAAGAGTGGCAGAGAATCTTAGGTTAGTAAACAAATTTTGGACAATTTAATGATATAGAGGAGGTTGAATGATCTGCTGAAATATCGGGAGAAGTCATGATCCAAAGTTTTTCTCATTTGATTAATTCTCGTATTTTCTGCTGTTTAGTTTTTTGTTAGTTTATTTTCCTAAATCCTTGTTTTACTTGATTTGATCACATCGCGATTGTTGACAGTTGATCGCTAGGATATTTCTAAAATAATTCTTCGTGGGAACGACTTCTACTCATTACTCCATTACTATTGCGACTCGTGCACTTGCGGGACTCAAACCTTCGAACAATATCTCAAAAAATGATATGCACTGAGGACCTCCCTTCCCCTCCATTTTTACATTTCGCTTACATATTTTTTAGGTTTATATATTGCTTAATTTTTGTTTTTTTTATGAAAATATGATGAAGCATATTAAGGACGTACTCAAGGTATCGACGTTAGCAGCCAGCCTCAGCACATTAAGGAAGAAGTCCCTAAAGACAGTGCACAAGACCGGATGGCACGTGGTTATACTTTGCTAGAGCAGTCCCAACCGATAAAATTCGCCAATGATATGTCATTCTGACGAGTCACAAGGTACTTAAAGAAGTACGAGCTTCTCGATTTTTTTTGTATTGTTATAGTAAATTACGAGCATAGTAAAATTGACCCGCAGTTTGTTTGATTTCTCGGACCAATTTATTCTATATGTCTTTCTATTATTGTTAAGAGGATCGCGCTCTTATCAATTAACGTGCTGTCGGGTCTAACGGTCGAATAGGCCCATGCCCCTTAAAATAAAATTGTTTTCGATGCTAGTCACCGCATGCAAAAACTTAATAAATCACAATCTAGAAATTTGGACCGAGTTTTTCGACTTAAATTACTCTTTAAAAATTGACTCGGTGGCACCTCGTCAAAGTTTTTCATGGTAAAGTAAAACAAACATGTTTCTCCATATAGATGCGTTGATTGGATAGTGCAAGCATGGGCGTTACTCAATTCCTCTTTTTTTTTTTTTATTCAAGCTCTTTCTCTCCTTCTCACGCGTCACCTTCGACTTTTCTTGTAAAACTAAGGACGACAAGTGAGGACCTGAATAAGCTCAATTACGAGAAACGAAGGGATCAAATTAGCTGTTATTCGCAAGGTCGACTTGTAGAGGGAAAACTCGAATTCCCACTCCCGAGCACGACAATTGTTTGCCTACGATCTTTGAAAACGTTTTTGAAATTTACATGGAAGTGATCTTTTTTATTTTTGTAATTTTCTAGTCTCTATTAGAGTTGTTTTTGAATTGGAATTGTTGGATTGTTCAGGTGGATTAAGAGGGGGTGAATTTGTAATTATTACTTTTTCGTCATTCCTCATTGTAAGCAAAAGCGTACCGTATTACATCAGACCATTTCTCAAATTATGATACCTGCTTCACTGTCCATTACGATTTGGTCGAGTATATTTTCATACGAGTATTTGCGCGATCGTAATGGACACAGTAGTTTATAGTGGTTTGGCCTTAATCGACTTACGTCCACTTTCCACCAACGAGGTGATTCCACTATATAATATAATGAGTGCAAAATGTCCTTACACTAGGCTTTCGGTTTCTCACAGAAATCCTTAAATAAATTAGAGATCCCTCAGGGGTTACGATCAGCTCCTCGCTTAATGGACTCCTTCTCGTTTCCAACAGATGGATGCTCACGCTCAGCAGTTGGTAGCTCAACGGATTCTCACACAGCACGTTGTCGCTTTAGCGTAGGCATGTCTAACAAAGCACAAAGACAACATTATAATATAAATCCTCACGAAATTATTCATTACAGTGACAGAACGACTTCTCAAGGAGCAACCGATTTTTGATTCACTACAGATGAATGCTTCAACACTTAATCACACAGCAGAGGATTTCCACACATCTCTTGTCTCCTTTTAATGAGAACCTATCTATAAACACAAGAGAGACAACCACAAAGAGAGTCACTCAGAACAAAGAGATAAAGAAGGAATTGGTTCCTCACACAGCGGGACCTGACTTCTCACGTAGCGAAGTCGGGGTATTCGTCCTACACTTAGTTCGGACGTGCACGCTTACCACAGCGTGACTCATTGCACTGCACACCCAGTGCCTAGGGTAGAATTTTCAACTCTGGTAGCTCCCACGCAGCTCCCTCACGAGGTCGAGACTTCTACACAACACCCCTGTGATCTGGAGGACCTCTTTCCACTCCGGTGGTATTCCCAACTCCTGCTCTACCCTGCAGGCACGAGACTTCTGACATGCATCCGCAAGTGCATGTCTAATTGCTCAAACTCCGTAGGCTCGAGACTTCCCTACGAAAACACATGACAAGAAGAGCTTCTTAACGATGGGTCAGCATTTGGTTACTGCAATCCGAATAGGTATTCACTTAGCTTCCCTCAGACGATTCGCCAGCCCCTCGTTGAACCCATCGAGGACACACAGTCCCTCACACGACGATCAAGGTCGCACTCAGCCCTTGACACTCCCACACGCAGATTACGAGAGCTAAGAACTAGACGTTTACTTAGCATCTTCCATTCTCCGCGATTACACATCACACACAGATCCTCAAAGCTTCACTTAGATCACACAGGCTTTGGACAACCACGCAGACCACTCAGACGCACAAAGGCTATTTAATCTGATAGCCTAGTTTGATTTTTATGGGAAAAACATCGTGGGGTGGTGTCCAGGTTCATTGGGACGATTCCCTTGATTTGTTTCCAAAACTGCACACAGGTCTAAACAAATGTCTGCTCAACGATCGTTGCACCCAAGAAGGTAAGTCCTATAAGGGAAACTTCTCTTGATTAATTTATCTCATCTGAATGAGAAGATTTATTTACATGTTTTATAAGTTAACTAATCTAATGATAATATTATCATATTAGTTAATAAAATCAAATAATAATCAAGATTATTTGATTTGATATTTTGTCTCTTTACAGCGTAACGTTGCTGCAGATAATCAGAGATTTTCATAATGAAATATTTTATTTCCATATCTTAACTTGGAAAGCTAATATCATGATGTCGAGTGGCTTAACCAGCCCGGAGTTACACTGACCCGATTCATTCCATGAAATTTCGCATGGTGTAGGTTGCCTGATAGAATATGTTTGTCCGACACAAGTCGGTTCATCCAAATCCAAATTAGTTAGGAGACTAAATAATTAGGATTCATCAAAATGGAGGATATGAGACATGATCAAGGAGGACACGTGACTAAAGGAAGAAGATCGGATGTTGTTCAACAAGATGAGGAAGAGAAGGAGAAAATCTCACACTAGATAGAAGTTTGTTGGGATCAGAACAACTTGAAGTTGATACTACACGACCTAGCACGAAGATATCCCTGAGGTTTTAGGCATTGTTTAGGATTTTTGTATAAATAAACTATTTTTAATTTAGATATAACTAATTAAGAAAATTCTTCTTAAAATTTTAGACTTGGGTACTCTTGTTATCTCGGTGTGTGATCATCAAATGGCATTGTTTAGAAGTGATATCTTGGATATTCCCTTTGCCTTCTATTCACTTGTTTATCTAAAAATGGAGAACGGTAAATCACCGTTTGATTGAGACTTGTTTTCCACGCACTTTCTTTATGGGTGAAATTCTTTAGCTCCTTTAAAGGAAATCCTCCCACTCCCTATTCTTGCTAGGGACAGAGAGCAACCTCCATTTGGTAGAAATCTCTTGGCTTTTCCCTAAGTTTTAACGGACAAACTCGGATGACGATCATATATACGAACCACGGACGTAATATTCGCTTGACCAAATATTCAAGACGTGTTTTTAAGACCAAGCGGGTCCTCAATTACATGATTCGCTCGACGTTACGATTTTAACAAGCGAAACGTGTTGATTTTTATTATATCTGGACACCTTTATTTATATGGTAATAGAGCTTCATCGGAATGCCTTGAACTTGTTTCACGGTGAGTTCTTATTGGCGACGGAATCGCAATTTATCGGATATATATGGCATGAAGGACATAGAGGTTCAGAATGTGGTTGCCGGTAATTTAAAAATGAATAACTAAAAAAAATAGTGTTTTCAATTCCGAACGGAAACTTATAGTAATAAACACAATGATAAAAAAAACTATAGTTGGAATGATGCGGACGTCCTAAACCTCCTTTTTGCTTCTCGACTGACAGGGTTGGCTGACGAGATCCAGGTATTGGTGATGGTGCGGTGGAATTGAGAATGAAAAAGCTGAAAAGTAGAAGCATAAGGAATTGAGCTGGAATCTGGGATCTGCGGGTTGAGAACTCAAAAAGAGACTTGAGACAAGCATAGTTAATTGTCTTAATTGAATGTCTATTAGTTTTTTCGAGATCTTCATGCCACTTAAAATGAGTTGTGCGTAATTAGATATTTGGAAACGTCGGTCTCAAACAAGTTGAATTAAATTCCTAAGAAATAGCCCCTTTCATATTTTCATCGAAGTGATTATATTATGAAGATTACGTGGCCCCCCGAACAACTTCCCAGAATCATAGAGTCGTCTTTTTTTTAGTGTTTTCCTGGAATTTGATTTAGGTTGACTACCATCATAGGCGACTTCACCTCATAGACTTAGCTCGGTTTCCTGCCCTCGTAGACTCAGGCTCATTCCTTGTAGACTTGCTGTGAATTTACTTCTCATAGACATACTGCGATTTTGTCTTTCATAATCTCACTATGCATTTGCATCTTGTACACTTGCTTGCTATGGGTTTTCCCCAATAAACTTACTAGGGGTCCCATCTTGGTAAACTTACTGAAGGTTACATCCGTAGACTTCTTATTGGTCATCCCAAAAGATCCATTGTATGTTCCATCCTGGAATATTTACTATGAATTGTACCTCGTAGACTTACAATGGCCCCATCCTGGTAAACTTACTATGAGCCTCCAGAATCTAATTGTCAGCATAAGCCCCCCAACTAGTCACTTGGTCCGCCATCACATTACACGACCTGTTGAGGAAGATATCCAAGTACGATTGGTAACAGCCAGAACTTCCCAAAGTATGTGCGAGCCTCCCATAGCTTGCCCTATCGGTGGGACTGCCAAAAACATTTTGACAACATTCACAAGGAACAAAGGATCAACGACGCTCCTCATGCCTTCACACGCCAACACGCTTAAGGACATACCAATGACTTCTAAAAATACCCATCACAAGTCGGCCTCTATGCATGATAAAGAATAAGAGAGCGCATGGATGCCCCTAGACGCACCCACAACATATACAAAAGTAACGACATACATCTCTACTTTAGTTCTCTTCGCAACTCACTCAACATCCTCTGACACGACATAATGGCCTCTTCCTTCATCAAATCGAGGTTCTTGGTATACTTCTCAAAAAGTGACATGCAGTGAGGACCTCCCTTACCCTCCATTTTTACATTATGCTTACATATTTCTTACGTTTATATATTGCTTAATTTTCGCTTTTTTCATGAAAATATGATGAAGCACATCAAGGACGTACTCAAGGTATCGACGTTAGTAGCCAGCCTCAGCACATTAAGGAAGAAGTCCATGAAGATAGTGCACAAGACCGATGGCACGTGGTAATACTTTGCTAGAGCAGTCCCGACTGATAAAATTTGCAATGACATGAAATTCTGATGAGTCACAAGGTACTTAAAGAAGAACGGGATTCTCGATTTTTTTTATATTGCTATAGTAAATTACGAGCATAGTAAACTTGAGCCGCAGTTTATTTGATTTCTCGGACCACTTTATTCTATATGTTTTTCTATTATTGTTAAGAGGATCGCGCTCTTATCAATTAACTTGATTTCGGGTCCAACGCTCGAATAGACTCACCGCATGTAAAAACTTAATAAATCACAATCTAGAATTTTGCACTGATTTTTACGACTTAGACTACTCTTTAAAAATTGACTCGGTGGCACCTCGTCAAAGTTTTTCATGGTAAAGTAAAACAAACATGTTTTTCGATATAGATGCGTTGATTGTATAGTGCAAGCATGGGTGTTACTCAATTCCTCTTTTTTTTTTTTTTATTCAAGCTCTTTCTCTGCTCACGCGTCACCTTCGACTTTTCTTGTAGAATTAAGGACGACAAGTGAGGACATGAATAAGCTCAATTAGGAGGAACGGAGGGATCACATTAGCTGTTATTCGCAAGGTGGACTTGTAGAGGGCAAACTCGAATTCCCACAGCCGAGCACGTACAATTGTTCGCCTACGATCTTTGAAAACCTGAAACGTTTCAGAAATTTACATGGAAGTGATTTTTTTTTTTCTTTTTGTAATTTCCTAGTTTCTATTAGATTTGTTTTTTAATTGGAACGAAAACACGTATTCATCGAAAACATAAAATAATAAGAAAAAAAACTTGTTCTCTCTAAGTTCAGGGAGCAGGACGATGGTTAAAAGTAGATGTGCATGATTTAGCTGCACCAAAAAATATCTCCTTCGCGAGCCCAAAAAATATCATAAAGAAAATGGTGCCGGTTGAAAAGCTATGTCGGAGCATTTCATGCCGACTCACACATTGACATCTAGTACGATCTCATCACGCATTCAATTTTGTTTAGCATAAGAAAATTATGACATGGACTCGCATGGGCTTATTATGAACAGTTTTAGGTCCCGAAGTTACACTGACTCGATTCATTCAATGAAATTTTTGCCTGGTGTAGGTTGCCTCATAGAATATATTTGTCCGACAGTTAGGTGACTAAATAAGTAGTATTCATCCAAATGGAGGATGTGAGACATGATCAAGGACACGTGACTAAAGGCAGAAGATCGGATGAAGTTCAACAAGATGAGGAAGAGAAGGAGGAAATCTCACACTAGATAGAAGTTTGATGGGATCAGAACGACTTGAAGTTGATACTACACGACCCAGCACGAAGATATCCCGAGATTTTAAGTATTGTTTAGGATTTTAGTAAAATAGACTATTTTTAATTTAGATACACAAATAACTAATGACGAAAATTCTTCTTAAAATTTTAGACTCAGGTACTCTTGTTATCTCGGTGTGTGATCATCAAATGGCATTGCGCTTTCTTTATGGGTGAAACTCTTTACCTCCTTTAAAGGCATCCTCCCCCCGCTCCCTGTTCTTGCTAGGGACATAGAGCAACCTCCTTTTGGTAGAAATCTCTTGACTTTTCCCTGAGTTTTATCGGACAAACTCGGATGACGATCATGTATACAAACCACGAACTCAATATTCGCTTGACCAACTATTCACGACGTGTTTCTAAGACCAAGCAGGTCCTCAATTACATGATTCGCTCGACGTTACGATTTTAACGAGCGAAACGTGTTGATTTTTATTATGTCGGGGGCCGCAAGACGCGGGCCTCTCTGCCTCATTTATCACGCGCTAAAAAGGGTATTTCTTATCTGTGTGAGAGTTCAGCTTCATCCTCCGCTCAATCATGTACCTCTACTTATCCACTGCGTGCCCCCCCTATTTATTGGCTCTTTTATCTTGGTCGTGGCTGGCTGGCTGGCTGGCTTGCCCAACCTCGAGGGACCAAAAATGCAAGCGCGGGAATGATAATGATACAACGCATTGAAATGACCATGAATCACCAGGAGGCGGCATACCATACGACACCATATACCATAACAACGCTGTTTCCCTTTGATCTTACCACCGCCTTCCCTCTTTCTCATAATATTTGTTAGCTTTCGTTTTATCTTTCCATTTACTTAACATATAATATAATGTCAATAGCATTTATCAAAGTGCATGCTGGGATTGGATAGTGTTGACATGCAACTAATGCGCAAGCTATCTTGGGCCTAATTTTGAAAAAGTCCACAAAAGCCCATAGCCATATACTAGGCCTGTGCCTATAGAGAGAAGTCTACAGAAGTAATATAGTAACCCTGTAATCAAGGGAAGTCTACAAGCATGCGCCTCCGATGGACATCACGTCTACAGGCCTGCGCCTGAGGGCCTGCGCCTGGGACACGAAGTCTACAGGCTTGTGCCTGCGACACAAAGCCTAAAGGCTTGTGCCTGTAGAGGATGTTAAGACTCTAGGCCTGTGCCTGCGAAGGACACGTGTCAAAGGAAAACAGTTCCATGGCCCCGAAACAATTGGGACTTGTCACCCACGCATAACACTAACACACGTCTTAAAGATAATCAATTAAATCCGAAGTCAGAGGAGCTGATCCACGTTTAAATGAGTGGGAATCAGTTAGCTGCAAGATTCTTGGGGTGAGTTGGGTCTGGAAGATCTTCAGAAGGTCGTAACAGACTAAGTATAAAAGGGATGAGATCTCCCTAAGAGAAAATCATGATCAAATCAGCCAACAGAAGCTTATCTTGCTCGTCACCCCTTAGCGTAGTTGTTAGGATTCCCCGACCTAGGAGAGACCCTTAAGGTTTCATTGGTCTTCACTTTCACCGCCAGAGTGAGCAACCGAAGCTCTGGTAACAATCTTCCGCCTTCACTTCAACCGTCAGAGTGAGCAACAGTAGCTCTGGTAAAAATCCTCCGCGTTCACTTCCACCGTCAGAGTGAGCAACCGTAGCTCTGGTAACAACCCTCCGCCTTCAATTCCACCATCAAAGTGAGCAACCGTAGCTCTGGTAACAACCCTCCGCCCTCGACTTCAACGCCAGGACGAGCCACCGTAGTCCCAGTACACATCTCCGCCTTCGACACTCCCGCCAACGCAGACCACCACAGCCTTGACGTCCACGTCCGCCTCAGCATCCGACCGTACCCAATCCATCAAGCTTAGCAGCTAAGTCCTACCACCAGAGGAACGCCAGCCTGCAGTATTCCACCGTCAAGTCTGCGACGACGCTCCAAGTCTACGAAGCACCGTAGCCAGTCAACGACTTTCCGTCCTTATTTTATTTCTATGACTATAAGCTTTTATTTTCTATTGTAAGACTTCTTTCAATCGTTTTCTTCAATTACTTACTGACGATCACATCTACAAAATCCCTGTGAGTCTTATTGCTAAATATTTCCGACGTGATCCGTTTCCGACGCGAACATGTTTTTAGCGACCACAGTGGGAGTCGTGAAACTTAAAGTGTTCAGATGGCAAAGAACAATCGGAGCGGACTAAATCGTGATCCTCCTCCCCCTCCATTAGATGGGGATGAGTAGAATCCACCAGCCGACTTAAATGTCGAAGACATGGCTCTAAGAAGCCATGAAACCGGGAATCAATCCGGTTCCGAGGGTCATATTCCTTCTGAGTTTATTTCCAGAATTGAATTCCATAAAAAATTCAATGAGATGAGGAACCTAATGGACCGGCATATCACTGGTTTGCAAGATAATATGGCTCAGATTTCGGAGCAACTCAGTGCATTGAGTAGGCCAAGCGATGCGGCAAAACCAGGTTTTCCTATAGACACGGAAAATTCCTTTATGGGAGACGCTCGGCGCGTAGAGAGGCGCAACTTATCGTTTAAGGGAGATGAGCCTTGGAGTGGTATTAACCCACGTGCTATAGAGATCAATAGCAGGGACCGAGTGTCCCCATCTAGGCCTACGACCTCCCGATCTCCTACCTGGAGAGCGAATGCGGTGTACGCAATGAATCCTGTAGATGATAAAGTAGAGGTTCAGGACGAGACGAACAGGTACGCGAGTGCCATACCCCCTCGTCGACCTGTAAAGAACCTGGAGCTGTTAGGCAAGAGGACCCTGGTTTATACAGGAGTTCCTACCCTGCCTATATTGACAGAGAATATCCTCTTCCTAGGGGGTACAGGGTGCCTGACTTTACCCGGTTTTCGAGGGAAGATGAGATGACGCCCGTAGAGCATATAGCCCGGTTCACTCATCAGGTAGGGGATGCTGCAGCAAACGATTTTTGGAAGCTAAAGCTCTTCCCGAACTCTCTCACAGGAGATGCCTTTACATGGTACGCAAGTCTACCTCCTGGATCAGTGACGACATGGGCAGGGATGCAATCTTCGTTTATGAAGGCATTCGCACGGTTAGACACGCCTATGTCAATCTTTGAGGTAATGCGACTTAAGCAAGCCGCCGAAGAACATCCAGGGCAGTTCCTTATGCGCCTGCGAAAAGCACTGTTGCGCTGTAGACCTGCGATTCCTGAAAGGGATCAACTGATGATCGCATTAAACGCGTGGTCTATGCCTTTCAAGAAAAAGCTGCAGGGAGAAAGATTTAATGACCTGTATGACTTGGCCAGAAGGGCGACAGAGTACCATCAGTTACTGATGGAAGAGCCCCAGGCTAAGCATGCCTTTCAGCTCGAAACCTTTGAGGTGGATATGGCCGAATTCGTGAAAGGCGAAGCGACGGTTTGTGAACCCCTCGTAAGGAAAAACTCCAAAGCCAAAGCATCCCAGAAGTCCAACGAAGAAAGAAAATATTCGTTCGACGTAGACAAGGCGGATGCGATTTTCGATTGGTTCATTCAACGGAAGCGCATTAAACTTAAACCGGGTCATAGAGCTCCCCAGACAGAGAGGGAAAAGACTAGAAATTATTGTAAATGGCATGGGTCATTTACACATACGACCAGAGGCTGCTTGTCATTCAGGAATATAACCCAGGACCTTATAGAGTCCAAGGAATTATGTTTCTCTGAGGTCGACGAAGTGACAATGGATGATGATAGACCTTTTGATGATGAAATAGCTATCCATATGTTTGATATTGCTGATGTATACATCAATTTCATCGAAACTAATATAGATCATCATTCTCTGCAGGACGTAAAGATCCCCGGGGAGACTTTGGTGGCGAATGCCCTTTTTCGCCGACTGGGTGATAAAGGTGTAGTCACCTGTCCGGTCAAAGAGGTTGCGCCTAGCTTTTGCTGCTGGCATATGGATGATACACACACCACCGAAAGATGCAATACATTCAGGAAGTATCTCCAGAACAATCAAAGCGACACCTGGTTCGATCTGACCCGACTTGAGGAGGTAGCGATGGGAGTAGTACACTCAGGCTCGCAAAGCGCTTCCAACAACTCGCAAGGGGTTTTAAGAGCCCTCCAAGCGTAGAGCGCTGACCGGCAAACCGAGGGGGGAGAGGTGGTCCACATAGTCGAGGCCGAGTGCTTGAGCCACAGCCACGTGCGCCCGAACGTTCCAAGCGACATCTGGAGTTTAATGACTCCTCGTCCCAGCAAGGTGCCAGGTCAGGGCAAGAAAGGCCTGGCCATCTTGACGAGTCTCGCCCTGGAAGCGTAGAAGCAGATAATCCTAATAGAGCCCTGAGGCCTGAGCGAACACAAAAGAGGATGAACAAGCCTAGACAGGGAATGCCTAAGGTAGACATCCAGGCGATCCGAACATGCCCACCGATAGCTCAGTTTTTGGAAGCAAAGATGCTCTGTCAGAAATGCAAGCTCATAGCTCAAAACAAGATCCTGATTACTCAGCTCTGCACTTCCTGCTGCGTCGACTACTTCCTCAAGCTTGTATACCTGTCCTCAAATGGAGAAATCGTGGTCAAACCAGCGTGCTCTGCAACTACAGGTACTTGTGAAACTAACAGCACTTGCTCGGAAACGCAACAAGGTCCTACGTGAACGGTAGTAGGGTATGACCCATTCGTTGGCGACTACGTTGAGGTACGTCAAATTTTCCTTGGTTCCAAGAAATCAAGGGTAATTAAAGCAGTTAACCCTTCGAAATATTGGCAGAAGGCAATGGGCAAGACCACTTTGCCTCTGAGGGCGCGCAAGAGGAGGGATAGACGTCTAAGTCACGTCACCAAAAGGCCCAAGCCTGCCTCTCAGGAGCAGCCCCACTGGCTAGAGCACCTACGAATGGAGTTAGCGCCGAGGCAGAGCGCTTTTAGTTTACGGATCATTCAGAAGAACCTGGCTCAAGTTTTGACTACACCCCACTCCGGAGCGAGATCCCAAATGATGTCGACGGGGAAATGAGGCCAGTCGTGAGCTGCAATGCTCTTACCCTGCCTGTAGACTTCGCTTGTAAGTGGGACGCAAGGACTCTAGTAGGTAAAGTGCCTCTTCCTTGCTCTCCAGTTTACCCAGCAAGCTTTCCATTAAATTGGTTAGAAAAGCCATCTGACAGCATGAAACAACACATGCATTCATTATACATAACTGCTACCTTTGACGGTACAGTAGTAAGTCGAGTCCTTGTAGACAACGAAGCGACTATAAACGTGCTCCCTCTATCCAGGTTTAAATTGCTTGGATATAAGCCTTGCGACTTGGTTAAAACCAATGTCGCAGTGAGTGGGTTTAATGGCAGGAAATCTGAATGCCTAGGGGTATTCTCAGTGCACCTTGAAGTAGGTCGCCAGGAAAGGAATCTGCCTTCTTCGTGATAGACATAATTCCCACTTTTAATGCACTATTGGGCCACGACTGGCTTCATAAAGCTGCTTATATCCCTTCTACGTTGCATAGAGAGTTGTTGCTTTGGGTTGACTCCGAAATTGAAATTATCAAGGCTGATGAATATTCCTGTTGTGACAAGGGTATCTTGCATGCAAAAACAAGCAAGACGGTCAAGGACCTCACGCTGGATCAGCGCTATAAGCTTGGCGACCCTATGGTAGGGCCCCTTGGCGAGCCATCCAGAAAGTTCGATTACATCGTAAACTACGGGACATCGCACCCCAAGCCAGATACAGGGCCGATTGTTCCAACTGGTTGGGGAGATGAGCTGTCTACTCAAGACATTGAGGAGGTTCTCCAAGAAGTTAACTCGGGGAAGAACCCGGTGGCGACTGACAAACCAAGAGAAGAGGAAGTGACGAGAGACCAGCACAATGGTACTACGGAGTTGGAGCCCGATAGACTCCTCAAGGAAGGGACCTATGAACCAGAATGAGAGAGTAACCGAAGCAGTCGCCGATGTCCTTCAAAGACTTCAAGTTTACCAAGGAAATCGCTACTGTAGTCAACCCGTCTCTTGGTTTTCAATAAACTCAAAAGCACTTAGAACGCCCAATGCTTGTAATAAGCCCGTGTCTACTGACTTAGGTGGTTCTGAGGAATGTAAGTCTTTGATGACACCTTGCGACCCATTGGTCAGCATTAACCTAGGAAGTGAGTCCTCTCCTAGACTTCTTTTCATTAGTTCTTCTTTAAACAAAGAGCTTTTTAATGCGATTAGGGGAGTACTTGAGGAATTCAAAGACTGTTTCGCCTGGGATTACACTGAAATGCCGGGATTGGACCGTAGACTTGTAGAACACACCCGTCCTATTAAAAAAGATTTTAAGCCGGTGCAGCAAGCGCCCAGGCGCATGACTACTGAAGTCACGCAACTAGTCTTTGAAGAAGTTAAAAAACTTTTTCGAGTAGGTTATATTAGGACCTCACGCTATACATAATGGATTTCCAGTATAGTTCCTGTCCTTAAAAAGAATGGCAAAATCAGAGTCGGCATAGACTTTCGAGATCTCAATCGCCCCACTCCAAAAGATGAATACCCAATACCAATCACAGACGGCCTTGTTGACAAGACAGCAGGGCATTAGATTAAGTCCTTTATGGACGGCTTTTCTGGTTACAACCAAATCTTCATTGCAGAGGAAGACATACATAAGACTGCATTTAGATGTCCCTTAGGGATTTTCAAATGGGTAGTAATGCCATTTGGATTAAAAAAAAATGCTGGCACAACTTATTAGCGAGCGGTGAATACTATATTTGATGCCTCTCTCGACAAGACAGTAGAAGTCTACATCGAAGATATAGTAGTTAAGTCGAAAATAGGAAAACCTTAGTCTTAGTCTACATTCTCAGTAATGCGTCCAAATAAAAAGGAAGAAAATAGAGGAACAGAAGAGAGAAAAAGAAGAGGCTCTAAGTAAAGTCTACTTCTGCTGTTTTCCGCACTTGGTTAGCCTTTCAGCTATTCCCGCATCGTGGACTTAGCCGGTTCCACTTCTTCCTCCACTTCTTCCTCCACTTCTTGTTTCCTTCTGCCTGCTCGCTATGAGGGTCAGGCAAGAATAGGTTAGCCCAAGAATGCCTATGGTTTGGCATATTGGGCAATCGCCTCTGCATGCCTAAGAAGCTGACAGGAGGCATAGCAACTAGTGAATACCTCCGGTCTGTCTTACTTAACTCCTGCTTCACCCTCCTTGGAGCTTGGCAGAAGCAAGTAAGCTTGTGAATACCTACGGTCTGTCTCACTTGGCCAAGAGAAAACTCACAGGCCCGAACGTCGTCTGCTTTCTGCCTGGTGAGGTCAGTCTGCTGTAATACCCGACGATGAAGATGATGAAGCCCCGAAAGCTTCGTTTGCTCCAGAAAGAGAACTGGGCCATTTGCAACAATACATGACTGGATGAACAACCTTTTGAGGTTGTCCAGGCATTGGATTGCGCATGAAGGCCATATCTCACGGGGAGGGTTGACGTTGCGAAGTGACCCTTCTTTGCCAAAGAATAGGGCAGACAAAAGGAAGAGGAGATCAGTCGCAGCGCATTCTTTTAAAGATCTAGTAGAACGAAGGCGTTTTAGTGCAAAGATGGGCAGCCGTTTGTTCCTGGTTGGCTGAAGATGGCCATCCTCATGCCCTCAGAGGTGGTTTTGGGCCATTCGTCTCCTTACGGAAGGGTGGCGAAGAAGACTGCTTTTTGTTAAAAGATTCAAAAAGAGGTTTCTGATAGGGAAAAAAAAAGGGACTTTCTCTGGGATATGGATGCGAAAGGCTAATGAAAGGCAAGGTTTGAAAAGAGAACCAAAAAAAACTTAGAAGTTTAAGAAATGAGAAATGAGAAATTCTCGAAAGGTTTGCAAGGGGATTTAAAGAACGGCCCGAGTAAGGAGTAAGTGTGAAAAGTTCCGAGGAAGGGAGGCGAAAGGTTTTCCTCTCGGGAAAGGAAAGAAGACAAACGGTCTTTGAAAAAGGGAGGTGAAAAGACACTTTTACAGAAAATATCTTTTCGCAGGGACAATATCCTGTCTACAGAAGATCGAATATTTGATTTACTGAAGCACGCAACGTCAGAAGTACTCAGGCGACGTAAGTCCCCTCAGCAAAAAACGGGGGCTTATATTGACATGCAACTAACGTGCAAGCTATCTTGGGCCTAATTTTGATAAAGCCCACAAAAGCCAATAGCCATATACTAGGCCTGTGCTTGTGGAGAGAAGTCTACAGAAGTAATATAGTAACCCTGTAATCAAGGGAAGTCTACAAGTCTGCGCCTCCGATGGACATCACGTCTACAGGCTTGTGCCTGAGGGCCTGTGCCTAGGACACAAACTCTACAGGCTTATGCCTGCGACACAAAGCCTACAGGCTTGTGCCTGTAGAGGATGTTAAGACTATAAGCCTGTGCCTGCGAAGGACACGTGTCAAAGGAAAAACGGTTCCATGGCCCCGAAACAATTGGGACTTGTCACCCACGCATAACACTAACACATGTCTTAAAGAAAATCAATTAAACCCGAAGTCAGAGGAGCTAATCCACGTTTAAATGAGTGGGAATCAGTTAGCTCCGAGATTCTTGGGGTGAGTTGGGTCTGGAAGATCTTCAGAAGGTCGTAACAGACTAAGCATAAAAGGGAGGAGATCTCTCTTAGAGAAAATTACGATCAAATCAGCCAACAGATGCTTATCTTGCTCGTCACCCCTTAGAGCAGTTGTTAGGATTCCCCGACCTGGGAGAGACCCTTAAAGTTTTATTGGTCTTCACTTCCACCGCCAGAGTGAGCAACTGTAGCTCTGGTAACAATCATCCGCCTTCACTTCCACCGCCAGAGTGAGCAACCGTAGCTCTGGTAACAGCCATCCGCCTTCACTTCCACAATCAGAGTGAGCAACCGTAGCTCTGGTAACAACCCTCCGACCTCGACTTCAATGCCAGGACGAGCCACCGTAGTCCCGGTACGCATCTCCGCCTTCAACACTCCCGCCAACGCAGACCACCACAGCCTTGACGTCCACATCCGCCTCAGCATCCGACTGTACCTAGTCCATCAAGCTTAGCAGCTAAGTCCTGCCACCAGAGGAACGCCAGCCTGCAGCGTTCCACCGTCAAGTCTGCGACGACGCTCCAAGTCTACAAAGCACCGTAGCTAGTCAACGACTTTCCGTCCTTATTTTATTTCTATGACTGTAAGCTCTTATTTTATATTGTAAGACTTCTTTCAATCGTTTTCTTCAATTACTTACTAGCGATCACATCTACAAAATCCCTATGAGTCTTATTGCCAAATATTTCTTACGTGATCCATTTCCGACGCGAACAGATAGCCGGTTACTTCCACTTATTTTCAAAACATGGTTCCCACCCCCCTCCTCAGAGAGTAATATGTGAATGAATTGACAAAAGCATATACTTAATATTTACACACAATGAAAGATAAAATCTTGTTCACATCTATAAAATTAAATTAAACATATTGTTGTTAGATGTTAAATAAAGTATATTTTACTTTTAAATAATGAATAAAATTTAAGTAAACATCACTTATACGTTTTATTTCAATTTTTTAAATTTTGTAAAATTAATACAACTAAAAGGGTTTTCCATTTATCTTTGCTTTTAGTGTTTTACCAACCAAATTTTCTAATCTTGAGGAACGATTTGGAATATTTTTGTGCTTTTAATCTTGATCTCGAGGAACGAGTGGAAATTTTCAATAACCAAACACGGCCTTATTTTCTTATTCTTAGTGCTTACTCGCCACCCTCCAATTATGGAGAATCCTATCCATCTGGATAGTCTCATAAATATTATTATTTTATTCTGGAATAATTTTTGGGAAATATATGTTTGGACTAAAGTGAAAAGGCGGCCCACGGAAGTGTTGATTGATTCAAATGGGAGGGATTATTTCATAAAACCATCACCCCCACCCTTTTTGTGCATTTTGTCGGCGTCCAATCATTTCTTTCTATTATTGTTGGGACGCAAATTTGCTTTCTACGTAACACGTATCAAATTTTTACGAGTGACGTGATTGTCGTGCAGAAACTAAACAAAGTTTGACAGAAAACAATGCTTGAATTAGAAATATAGAGTTTTACAAATCAAGTGTTACACTTACAATCTGTTCATTTCGAAAGTGACTGCGGATAAGCCGGAACCAAACACGTCAGAAATTTCTAGCACTACGAGCAACTGGTGTTCGGAGGTTCGTTATATTTGTGTGTGTGGTCGCCGTATGAATGAAATAAGAGAGAGGGAGAAGACAATGGACGAACACCCTTAAGCGGAAGCACTTATGGATGCCATCGACGATGGCTTCGGAGGGAAGCAGGAACGCAGGAGCGCTTGAATGCTGGGATGCTTGAATATAATAATGACAATATGTCCGTCTGTAGAAAGGTGTCTTTACACAATGCCTAAGAACGACTATTTATACTAAACTAGACCTACGTATATATGGTAACGAAATATTACACATATATTACGCTTCCTTTGTCACCAGTCTTCATGAAATATCTTCTTTCCATATGATCGAACTTGGTGACAATTCCCTTCGAAATCTTGAGATTGTCTGGAACGTTCCTTAACAGCTACTGATCGTTTGTATTGCCCACTGGCCTTCGCCATAGAGTTTCCTCATTCGCCAGTTGACTGTCGCTTCATTGACTCTTGTTTCCCGTCGCCTGGTAACCCTGTCGCTTGGTGACTGTTTCACCCAGCAAGCCTTCGCTTGGTGTATTTCCGTGGTCACCTTCTTACTGGATTTCCATTCCTTGGGCCCGTGTTCTTTGATCCACAGATGAAGCCGAGATCTGTGGCCCAGAATTTCTGTTGCTAAATATATAAGCCACCCTCAAGGCAGATTGAGTTATCTGTCGCGCCTTGAAAAACACCAAGTAATCATTCCCTTCCAATTAAGTAGCGTGTGCAGGCGAAGATAAATCCTTGACCGTCGATATCCCCGAATTGTATCAGTTGAGATCCCCGAGATCACTGTTGCGATATCTTTTGTCAGAGTATTAATTTTCCCCATAACATCGCTATAAATAATGATGTCCGGTTCGCCTTCCAAATCGCAAACCATCACCCCTGAAAATAGCGAAGCCATGAGGTTTTCCACCCTTCAGTACTTCACCCAGGGCTTATGTCCATCACCTTAGCTTGCTTGAGAGCTTATGTCCATCACCTTATGAGGATGGTCTCTATGTCTCCCCGGCTTCCTTTATCTCTTTTGAAAAGTTAGTCTGGAAGGGTGGAGGGCCTCAGCTGCTCTTCGGAGCGCCGTCCTAGGGATGTCCGGTCAAGCTATCCTTTGGTGGTTCTGAGCTCTAATAAATCAGCGCGGTTGCTAGGAAACCATCAGGGGAAGTCTTTGTTCCATCCTCGTCTTGCTAGTGTCACGGCTTTTAGGAGATCCGACTAGGCCTCAGGTCTTCAACTCCACGGCATCCGGGATAACCTTCCTGGTATTCCTTGACGACCAAGGATTGACGCGACTTGCTGCATTAACCCCTACGTCAAATGAATAGGTTTCCATTTTGTTGAGGTGTTTTGATGATGAGCAATGACCTTCTGTAAATCAGAAGTCAACCCTCTACACGACAGAAGCTAATCCTGACAGGAACCTTTTGTAAGGAAATATTTTTGTAATTAATAATTAATTACAAAATTAAGTGGGAATATTCCATGGGAATTATCCAATATGATCAGGTTAATTATCTGATCGAAATCATTGCCAAAGAAATAAAATAGAATAATATATTTCCATTGGAAGAAATATAATCTTCTATTTATGGTAACATTCTGCAAGGTTGTTTCAACCTTCTGTGAATCCATCCGATCACCAAGACCCGTTACCTAGGATGTTTATCCACGTCATCTGTCTAGATACATTCACTTAAGTATCTTGAATAGAATGATATCGTTTTAAATCATTAAGGAAGTTAATCTTTGATTATTTCCATTTGTAGAAGGCCGCTGACAAATTAGAACCTTCTGTGACGCAATATTCGTGGAAACAATCATCAAATTATTATTAATTTGATTTGATACGTTTACCTAAAGAATATATGCCTAGTGCAACGTATTTGTAAATTAAATATTGTATTATAATTTAATCTTTTACTTTCCTTGTTCTGCAGAAGGCTAATTCGTCAGATTACCTTCTACACTTAGCGTTTTTGTCTTTGTGTATAAATAGGATATTAGTTCATGCTTTCAAAAAGACACGAAAAATAGAGGAACGAATCCTTCTTGTATTCTGATAGCGTAAGGTTTAAGTTTCGAGTTTTGTTAGTCACGCACGAGGGACGCTACCTGCAGTAGGCTGCATCGTTGGTGAAGTCTTCTGGGAGAGTGACTCGGGGGCCACGAGGGAATCGGTTGGAAGCTGCAGGAGACGTTGGTGGATAGCACGGCTGGGTGTCGTGTGCCAACGTGCGGTGGGCCGGAGAGAAGGGCAGATACCCCGGGAGCACAGAAGGTGAGGGACTAACCAGCTTCTGTAGTGTAACGTTCTGTGTGTGCAGGTACCTAGGACGGAGGTTGCCGTCTGCTTGCGTGGGGTTTGCCACGTGCTTGCGCAGGGTCTGCTGCGTGCTTGCGTAGGGTATGCTACGTGCCTGTGTGGGGTACACCAGATAGTCGCTAGCTTGAGGAGATCGTGCAGGTCGTGTGGAGGCGCCGGAGTGAAAATCCATCCTTGGACAGGGGTCGCTGTCTGCCTGCGTAGGGTTCGCTACGTGCTCGCGTGGGGTACGCCACGAAGTCGTTGTCCTTGAGAGGATTGCGCATTGATTACTTTGTTAGTCACACCAACGTGTGCATTGAGTTACTATAGTGCAGAACCTTCGGGTCTGTACAACCTACTATAGTGCAGAACGTTCGGGTCTGTGAATCTACTTCAGTGCAGAACCTTACGGTCTGTACTTATCAAGTCACTTCCTACATAGAACCTTCTGGTCTATAGTGGATTGACATTTACAACACAGAACCTTCTGGTCTGTGATCTTTCACTCAGAGTTCTACGGTACAGAACCTTCTGGTCCGTGATGTGTAACAAGTTCTACGGTACAGAACCTTCTGGTCTGTGCTCTGCCACTCAGACTTCTACAGTGAAGAACTTTCTGATCAGCTCTATTTGCTATCGATTGTGTAATCTGTATTGAGATACAATTGAGTGGAAACCATCCAAGTTTCTAGGTGAAGAGTGGAGTAGGCGATTTGCCGAACCACTATAAAAGTCTTGCGTACTTCAAATAAATCGCAATCACAATCCAACGTTCTGTTTTACAGAAACCTATCTCTAAGGTTCTGTGGCACAGAAGCTTTCTTCCGCTGCGGGGTTAATCGAAAAGGAGTTAAATATCCTTAATTAGACTTTAACACTAATTCACCCCCTCTTACTGTAACAATTGGTATCAGAGCTGGTTCCAACAGAAGCTTAACCGCTTGTTGTAGATCCACAGAAACTCGTGCCAGCTACACGCTCTACACTGCAGAAGTCTCTGTCTCTGCAATATCATCTAAAACAGATCAAATTTGTTTCTGTTTGGATTATTCAGATTGGTATTCTTGTTCTGGCTGTCTGGGACGTGACTGTCAAAGGAATCAGATTTATTTCCACAGAAGCCTTAGGTTCTGTGAAATATTATCTGCCGCTACTCTGTAGAAGCCTACGCTCTATAGAAGTATATTGCTTATCAACAGAAGCTTACGCTCTGTTAAATACAAAAATTGATATAAGAGTTCTGGTCAAACAGAGGCTAATTGTCCTGCTGTGATCTTACAAAGACTCTACCACTTTAATACTCTTTTGCGATTTGCATCTTGGTTCTGTTCTGCAGAAGCCTATTGCTCTGCGAGAATTTGACATCTGCTATCGAAAAAGAAAATTCAGATTTGTCATATTGACACTCGTTCTCTAATTACTAGAGACTTTACGGTCGGTTTGATAACTGACTTCTACCCAATAGAAGCTTTCAGCTTGTTGAGGTTCTACGCAGTAATCGTCAACGTTCTGTTCTATAGAAGTCTGATACTCTATACGAATTGAACTAATGGCTGATAACTATCATATACCAAAACCACATGTTGGGAATCCTCCCATATTTGATGGTAAGAATTTTGCCTCTTGGAAAATTCGAATGAGTGCATTCGTCGATGCTATTGATGACGACTTATGGTCCTATATAGAAGATGGTCCGCCTTATATACCAGAGAACCAACAAAATGATCGAGATGGTCGTCCAACTCGAGAATACCTCAAGATCAAACGACTCACTAAGACGGCAAAGTATCTAATGTTTAGTGCTATGTCTGAAAGTGAATTTGTGAAAGTTTCTACTTGCACTTCGGGCAAGGAAATCTGGGATAAGCTTGTCACCATGTATGTTGGGACAGACCAGATTAGAGAAACTATGATGAATTTTCTAATTCATCAATATGAAAATTTTGCTATGAAGGCTGATGAATCTGTTGAACAGATGTTCCAGAGACTCAACCTCCTAGTTGATGCCTTAACACATTTAGGCAAAATTTATACAAATTCTAAGATAGTTCGAAAGGTTCTGCGAACTCTACCCAAATCTTGGGAAGCTAAGAAAACAGCTATAGAGGAAGCTAAAGATCTTTCTACCCTTCGACTAGATCAATTAATGAGCTCCTTAATATCATATGAGATGGAAAGATCATCTCAGTCTGATACAAAGAGAGCAATAGCTTTCAGAGCATCGGAAGAACCCATAGAAGGTTCCGATGATGAAGCAGAAGCTGACTCGGGTGATGAACTCGCAATGATAGCTAAACGCCTTCTGCGGTTCGCCACCAAGAAACGCTTCAATAAAAGAAGCCAAAATCGTGAAAAGCAATTTGATCCAAGATTGGTCACTTGCTTTGAATGTAAAAAGAAAGGACACTATAAGACAAAATGTCCTTTACTTAAAGAGAAGGAAAAACCTTCTACACAATCTAAGTCCAGGAAAGCAATTGCTGCTTGGGCAGATCTTGATGATTCTGATGTTGAGGATGAAGAAGCACTAATGTGTCTCACCGCTCACACAGAAACTCAAAATGAAATACATACCTGCTTTCAAACAGAAGCTGTTGAAAGTGAATGGTATCTCGATAGCGGATGCTCCAGGCATATGACCGGAGATCCATCAAAATTTTCGCAACTGACTCTACATAATGGAGGGTCTATGAAATTTGGTGACAATAGCAAAGGCTCTGTCATTGGTAAAGGTACCATTGGAAGTCCTGACTCCATGGTCAGAGATGAGGTTCTGTTGGTCACAGAACTCAAGCATAATTTGCTGAGCATTAGCCAGCTTTGTGACAAAGGTTATAAAATAACTTTTGATCAAGACAAGTGTTCTGGTATCCTAGATAATGAAGTTCGCTTCATTGGAAATCGAAAAAGGAACATTTATACCTTGACACAGGAAAGCTTCTGTACTACAGAAAACTGCCTTCTGTCCGTCAAAGATGAGAGCCATTTGTGGCATAGAAGGTTGGGACATTCCAACTTTAAATTGTTATCCAAGCTCGCAAGAAAAGAGTTGGTAAAAGGTTTACCCAACATCAGATTCGAGCATAACAGTTTCTGCGAAGCATGTTCACTTGGAAAACAAACCAAATATTCATTTAAGTCTAAGAATGAAGTCTCTACTACACAGCCACTTGAACTTCTACATATGGATCTTTTCGGACCTACTAGAGTTCAAAGTATTGGAGATAAAAGATATTGTCTTGTTGTAGTTGATGACTACTCTAGATACACGTGGGTTAAATTTCTAACTCACAAAAGCGATGCTTTTGAAATGTTCATTAAGCTAGCTAAGAAATTACAGAATGAAATTGGATCTTCTGTAAAAGCTATAAGGACGGATCATGGTACAGAGTTTGAAAACCATGACTTCGCTACCTTCTGTGACGAACAAGGTATCGATCACAACTTCTCTGCACCATATACTCCTCAACAGAATGGAGTAGCCGAAAGGAAAAATCGGACGCTTATAGATATGGCTAGAACCATGATATGTGAGAGCAACGCTCCACAAAACCTTTGGGCAGAAGCTGTTAATACAGCCTGCTACATCTCTAATAGGGTTCTACTTAGACCCATACTAGAGAAAATTCCCTATCAACTATACAGGGGGGGAAACCGAACATTTCCTATTTTCACGCCTTTGGAACTCCATGTCTTATCTTGAGACCTTCAAAGGGCAGTTTAGGAAAATTTGAAGCTAAGACTGATGAGGGCATCTTTCTAGGATACTCTCTGTCTAGCAAAGCCTATAGAGTCCTAAACAAAAGGACATCTACAATAGAGGAGTCTATTAATGTTAAGATTAATGATTTACCTCAACTTGATAATACAAAAGATGTAATATCACTAGAACCTATAGAAGATGCTGTAGAATCTACACCCTCTGCGAAAGAGAAGGGTGAACCCTCTGTTCATGATTCTCAAAAAGATCCTGAACAAACAAATGATAATTCTGAAGAAATTTCTCAGAATAATCAAAATGATTTTAGGGCACCTGCTTTATATCAGAAACGACATCCTATAGACCAAGTCATAGGAGATATCAACAGAGGCATACAAACAAGACGTTCTGTAAATGACTTCTATGAACACTCTGCCTTTCTTTCACAGAAAGAACCAGAGGGAATCGATGAAGCTCTTGATGATCCAGATTGGATTCTTGCTATGCAAGAGGAGCTTAATCAATTCGAAAGAAACAAAGTATGGACACTTGTCCCTAAACCTGAAAACCGTTCCATCGTAGGGACTAAATGGGTTTTCAGAAACAAACTAGATGAGTCTGGCGCTATTGTAAGAAACAAGGCACGACTCGTTGCTAAAGGGTATTCTCAAGAAGAAGGTATAGACTTTGATGAGACGTTTGCTCCTGTAGCACGTCTAGAGGCAATAAGACTCTTATTAGCCTATGCTTGCTACAACAATTATAAGTTGTATCAAATGGACGTAAAAAGTGCATTCCTCAATGGAGAAATCAAAGAAGAGGTATACGTAAGTCAACCTCCTGGTTTCGAGGAACTGCAACACAAAAACTATGTCTATAAACTCTCCAAAGCTCTGTACGGCCTTAAACAGGCTCCTAGGGCATGGTATGAAAGACTTAGCTCCTTCCTTATTGAAAAGGGTTACAAAAGAGGAAGAGTAGATACCACTCTCTTTCTCAAACACAGAAGCAATCATCTCATTGTTGTTCAGATTTATGTCGATGATATTATCTTTGGATCAACTAATGAAATGCTCTGTAACGAATTCTCCAAACTCATGACAAGTGAGTTTGAGATGAGCATGATGGGAGAACTCACGTTCTTCCTTGGCTTACAAATTCAGCAGACTGCAGAAGGTACATTCTTGCATCAAGAAAAGTACACAAAGCGGCTCCTGAAGAAATTTGGCCTAGAAGGCACAAAACCTTTGTCTACTCCAATGGGAACAAATACCCAATTAGACAAGGATGAAAACGGGAAAGAAGTGGATAGTAAGCTCTACAGAAGCATGATAGGTCCCTTCTGTATCTTACAGCTTCTAGACCTGACATACTCTTCAGTGTATGTCTCTGTGCTAGATTTCAATCAGTACCTAAAGAGTCTCACATGACAGCAGTCAAGAGAATCTTTAGATATCTACAGGGTTCTATGAACCTAGGCATTTGGTATCCAAAAGGATCAAACTTTGATCTCATTGGATATTCCGATGCAGACTTCGCAGGATGTAAGGTTGACAGAAAAAGTACCAGTGGTACATGTCAGCTTATGGGAAACATGTTGATTTCATGGTTCTCTAAGAAGCAGACTTCTGTTGCCCTCTCCACTACAGAAGCCGAGTACGTAGCAGCCGCAAGCTGTTGTGCTCAACTTCTATGGATGAGACAACAACTTGAGGACTACGGTCACTCATTTACAAAAATTCCGATCAATTGTGATAATACTAGTGCGATAAGCCTAGCCAAGAATCCAGTGTATCACTCTAGATCGAAGCACATTGAACTCAGACATCATTTTCTGAAGGACAATGTACAACAGGGTTCTGTTAGTGTAGAATATATTAACACAGAACATCAATTGGCTGACATTTTCACTAAGCCTCTGGATAAAGAAAAGTTTTTCTTTTTCAGAAGTGAATTGGGAATCTGCCATCCTCTATAACGTCTTATAAAAGACAAATGAAAGTCATGTAAGTACTTTATCCAATATAGAAACTTACAACAGAAGGTACTTCCTTCTACACAACAGAAGGTACTTCCTCTACACTACAGAAGGTATAACAAGTGTATACCTTAATAAACACAACTCGAATTGAAAATTTCCAAAAATAAAATTGGAAGTTTAAAGCAGAAGATATATTGTGAAAATATATCTGCAAAATGGTTCGAGCAAAAACTAGCTTTCCAGAATCGAAAGTATCTACAGAAGGAATCCTTCTGTCAAGCAGAAGCCACCCAAAGTGCGGACCTTCTGCAGTTCGTTAAACAAAATCTTGGAGATTAAAGCCAATTACGTGTTAGAATCTCCAAAAAGATATTGTTTCTGAATATTTTAGGTGGAACAAGATTTTCCAACCTAAAGAAATCCTTCAGAAAATATTTACTAAGGAAGAAAATATTTTCTTTCCAATATATTGAATTTTAGGAAATAATTTTTTTTTTCCTAATTTCACTAAGAAGCCTCGCTTACTTAAACTAAATCGGAGGTCTCTGTTTCATCTTCACCAGAAAAAAACATGAAACCCTAGTATTCCATTCTCCGACTCTCTCAACACCAATGGCACCCAAGATGAAATTTCTCCGGAAAAAGTCTCTTGCTGCCGCCACACCCTCTTCATCGGAGAAATCTCCATCTCCCCTGAAGGAAACACCTGCTGCCATCGTTGCTGAGCACTCAGCCGATGAGGACACCATCTCCGAGGATCTAGGGCTTCCTACAGTCCAGCTCCAAGAGGATTTGGAAGACACGGATGCAATTCCACCCACTGCAACAAAGGAACCTCTTGTCGCCCAGCCCTCTGTTGAGGAAACCCCTGCTGTTGGAGACGATGATTCGCCCAACGATGATGATGACGAGGATGCTGTTTCTGACAAGGAAAAGCAACCCTCTATTGATGACGAGGCTGATGATGAGATTCTTGAGGTTGAGCCCATTTCTCAAGTGCTCTCCATGCCGGATCGCAAGCAGAAGGGCAAAGCCTCTGCATCCCAGGCGTCTCTTATACAGACGACCTCTCCAAAGGCCAAACTTCTCCATGACACTATGAAGCCAGGAGCTATTGCTTCTTGCACTCGGCTGAAAAGGAAAGTTCCTGAGACTGTGAGCTCATCCTTAACAAAGATCGACGTGAAGAAACCTAAGTCACCGGCAAAGGTCTCTCCCACGAATGATACCACCATCGAGGTCATCAAAGGCTTCACTCCTTCGGTAACATCTCTTGTCTCACAAAAGGAGATTGATGATGTTCTTGCTGACACTAGGCTGCCTAGTTGTGATGCTATGTGTAGACAGATTGCTATCTTCAAGCGTATTGATTTCAATTGGTTTGCCGCTAATGATCTCGATATAGCTCCTCTCTTTGAGAAACTTGGATTGAAATCCTTCTGCGAAATGTATGCTGAGTTGCCCGTAGTGAAATTGAAAGAATTCTACGCCAACATCACGTTTCATGAGGATGGTCCACTTGTTAAGTTCATCAAGACGGTTGTCGACGGGATCACTCTTGTCTTCTCCGCGCATGATGTGAACAAGATGTTTGGATGTGAGGAGCATGATCCACTGTCTGAGCTTGGCCGGACTGCTTCTTACAGCATCATCCTTGGAAAGAAGGCACAAGTGCCGAGGTATCTTGAGTCCACGAGGCTGGACATCAAATGCAGAATTCTACACAGGGCTGTGCTATTCTGCCTTCTACCGCGTAGTGGGAGCATTGACACCATTACTCCAAATGATGCGTTAGTCATGGCGCACATTCTGAAAGGGATCCCCTTCAACCTTGGACTTCTAGTCTTTCAGCACATGAAAAGGTGCTGCAACACCACCGGAAAAGCTCTCCCGTACGGCCAGGTAATCGCCGGCCTCTTGAAACTTGCCGAAATTTCTTCTAATGCATCTGCTATGCAAGAGAAGTGGAAGGTTGGAACCTTCGGGAGCCAAATCATCACTAGCATGCACTATGTGAAGTTGGGTTCGACTTGGACTCTCAAAGGGAAGTCCGCGGAATCATCCCCTGCTGTTGAGGAGAAACCTCCAGCCCCCAGAGCTGTGAAGAAGGTTGTTACTACAACACCTTCTACTACTTCAGCCTCTGCTGCACAGAAAGCAGCTGGACCATCTGAGGACGTCTTACTTCCCTCGGATCTCCGCTCACTCCTCAATGATCTCAAGCAGCAAGCTGTGGAGAATGGGGAAGATATTCGCGTGCTCCAGCGTTTGGTGCTAAACCTTACTCGCACAGTGGAACGTCAGGACAAGCTTCTGCGCGATAACCTTGCTGATGCACCTTCTGTGGATGAAGCATGATGCACTTCTTTCGTTGCTTTGCTTTATCAGTACCTTTGGCCAAAAACAGCTTTTTATGGCCTCATGGTTTGATGTAATAAGTGCCATCTATGGACACACCTTTCGCATTTGAGTTTGAATAATTCATCTGCAGCTCATGCCATGGTAGTCAAAATCGCGATTTTACTCGTAAAATCTTACGAGTTTACGATTTTTGGGGACATCGCGAGTTAAATCGTACATAAAAACGTTGTCAGGTAAAACCGTAGTGGGATCGTAGGATCGGATGTAGAATCGTGGGAGCGAAATCGTAGTTAAAATCGTAATGGGATATTTTAAAATCGTAGATTATAATTATATTATTAAATAATGAAATTAAAAAATATTTTTCTCTCTAAACCCTATTTCTGTTATCTCGCTGCGGCCCCCAATTTAACCCCCAAATTCTTCCCAATCCTTCGAACCGAATAGAGAAACCAATTAAGAGAGACCAATAACAAGAAGAAAAAAAACAAGGAGAAAAGTCAAACTTCGATCGCTGGTCAGGAGACAATTCTGTTCGCTTGTTTGTCGTTATTGTGGCGGGCAGTTGTAGTTGGTAGTATTGCGACCTTCGTTCCTGGGCATGGCCCTGGTAATTGTGCTTTCTTGGAACGGGGTGGAGTATAAATCATCAAGGTTAGGATTGAATTTTCTTTACAATCACAGCCTGCAGAACATGTCATAACATATGGTTTAGATCAGTGGAGTTTGTGTAATGCGAGAAGTTAAAGTAGTTGGAGTTCTATTGCTATTCAAACTTACTGATATAAATCGGTGGAGTTAGACTTTCCTCAGATGATGAATGGATCCTTACTGATGAAGATGCGCAAAACTTAGAAGAGGATATTGACACTACAAATGAAGATGTTCTGCGTGTTGGAGATGAAGCGGGAGTTAGTAGTGTTGGTGATGATTTGCATATTATATGATTTGAAGATGATGTACCCGAGGAGGAGAATGAAGATGATATGGTCGACGAGGGAGATGATTATTATGATCAAAATATGAATACTTTGTTGGATCATTAGATTTTTGTTATGCTTTTAAGACTTGTCACTTTAGAGGACTTTTATGGTGTGTTTTGTTTGGGAGCATATTATTTGTCTTGTGACTTTACATTTTATTATGCACTTTTTTATGATTAAAGACTTGTTTCTTTATGTTCTTTGTGTTCTTGATGTGATTTGTTATTTGCTACAATGTGCGTTTATGTGTTGTTCGAATTGTAATTTTGTAAACTCTTTCGATTTTACTTACGATCCCACGAGTTACGATTTCACAGCTCCCTTCCGATCCCGCGTAGGATCTCGATTTTGACTACCATGGCTCATGCTTCTCCGTTATAACGTTCTGTCCTCCTTAATTCTTTTTGATATGACAAAAAGGGGGAGAAATTATGTTGAGGGAGAGTACTGAGTTCTAAGTACTTTATGTACTTCGCTCTGTATTAAGGTTGTAGAAAAATCATGGATTTTCTATAATTATGGGTGTAGAAGGCTATGGGTATCAAAGCTCATATTCATCCTTCTGCTGGGAAGGCGAATAGTGATCTTGTATAGTCACCTTTGCTGGGAGTGCAAAAGTGAAAACTCATCATTTTTGTCGGGCTAAATACAGAAGCTTCATGCTCTGTACATTATAGAAGCTTTGTGCTCTATGAATAGTTTTTTTTATAACAGAAGCATCTATGCTCTGTTCGACAGAAACCACATGGTTCTGTGAAATGCAAGACTCGTACTCGCACCTATTTAGGGGGAGTCAGGGGGAGTTACTTGCAAAAATATTTCCTTCAACGATGAATGTTTTGTCATCATCAAAAAGGGGGAGATTGTTGAGGTGTTTTGATGATGAGCAATGACCTTCTGCAAAGCAGAAGTCAACCCTCTACATGACAGAAGCTAATCCTGACAGGAACCTTCTGTAAGGAAATATTTTTGTAATTAATAATTATTTACGAAATTAAGTGGGAATATTCCATGGGAATTATCCAATATGATCAGGTTAATTATCTGATCGAAATCACTACCAAAGAAATAAAATAGAATAATATATTTCCATTGGAGGAAATATAATCTTCTATTTATGGTAACATTCTGCAAGGTTGTTTCAACCTTCTGTGAATCCATCCGATCACCAAGACCCGTTACGTAGGATGTTTATCCATGTCATCTGTCTATATACTTTCACTTAAGTATCTTGAATAGAATGATATCGTTTTAAATCATTAAGGAAGTTAATCTTTGATTATTTCCATTTGTAGAAGGCTGCTGACAAATTAGAACCTTCTGTGACGCAATATTCGTGGAAACAACCATCAAATTATTATTAATTTGATTTGATATGTTTACCTAAAGAATATATGCCTAGTGCAACATATTTGTAAATTAAATATTGTATTATAATCTAATCTTTTACTTTCCTTGTTCTGCAGAAGGTTGATTCGTCAGATTACCTTCTACACTTAGCGTTTTTTGTCTTTGTGTATAAATAGGATATTAGTTCATGCTTTCAAAAAGACACGAAAAACAGAGGAATGAATCCTTCCTGTATTCTGATAGCGTAAGGTTTAAGTTTCGAGTTTTGTTAGTCACGCACGAGGGACGCTACCTGCAGAAGGCTGCATCGTTGGTGAAGTCTTCTAGGAGAGTGACTCGGGGGCCACGAGGGACTCGGTTGGAAGCTGTAGGAGACGTTGGTGGATAGCACGGCTGGGTGTCGTGTGCCAACGTGCGGTGGGCCGGAGAGAAGGGCAGATACCCCGGGAGCACAGAAGGTGAGGGACTAACCAGCTTCTGTAGTGTAACGTTCTGTGTGTGCAGGTACCTAGGACGGAGGTTGCCGTCTGCTTGCGTGGGGTTTGCCACGTGCTTGCGCAGGGTCTGCTGCGTGCTTGCGTAGTGTATGCTACGTGCCTGTGTGGGGTACGCCACATAGTCGCTATCTCGTGGAGATCGTGCAGGTCGTGTGGAGGCGCCGGAGTGAAAATCCATCCTTGGACAGGGGTCGCTGTCTGCCTGCGTAGGGTTCGCTACGTGCTCGCGTGGGGTACACCACGAAGTCGTTGTCCTTGAGAGGATTGCGCATTGGTTACTTTGTTAGTCACACCAACGTGTGCATTGAGTTACTATAGTGCAGAACCTTCGGGTCTGTACAACCTACTATAGTGCAGAACCTTCGGGTCTGTGAATCTACTTCAGTACAGAACCTTACGGTCTGTACTTATCAAGTCACTTCCTACATAGAACCTTCTGGTCTATAGTGGATTGACATTTACAACACAGAACCTTCTGGTCTGTGATCTTTCACTCAAAGTTCTACGGTACAGAACCTTCTGGTCTGTACTGTGTAACAAGTTCTACGGTACAGAACCTTCTGGTCTGTGCTCTGCCACTCAGACTTCTACAGTGAAGAACTTTCTCTATGCCACAGAACCTATCTCTAAGGTTCTGTGGCACAGAAGCTTTCTTTCGCCGTGGGGTTAATCGAAAAGGAGTTAAATATCCTTAATTGGACTTTAACACTAATTCACCCCCCTCTTAGTGTAACACATTTGCTGCTAAGGATCTTCTCCATCAGAGGGAAGAACCCGGTGTATGTCCGGTTTCTGTGGACAAACCCTTGAATATTTAGAAATACTCATAGGAATTTCAATAGAGTGTTTCCTGGTGAGTGGAAACGTTGTCTACTGAGTCGTCTACATTTCATTTATTGTCAATCAAGCCCATGTAATAAGCAGATGAGAATAAATGTGTATCTGAAGTCTTTTCGCTTACCCACTTATGAATTTTGAATTGTCATCAGTTTCCAAGAAGCGATGTTACCTTTTATAAGTGAGGCGACGTCACTGTTGACCCTGGTCGTCAGGCGACGTCCCATTTAGGTCTCAACTCTCTTGTCGGTTTCTGGGAGTATAAAGTCCTTTTGGGGTTGGGGTTTCCCGCTCACGCACTTAGAAACCCTTCTCCTTCTTTCTCGTATTTTTAGAAACCCTTGTTTTCTTTAACTCATGTGGATTCAGATGCTTCCACCCCGTCGTCCTTGGCCTCTCCGACCTATAAGGACGGTGTCACGGCCAAGTTCAATGGGCCTTTACTGAGTCCCAGCAGTTTCATGTTTTCCGTTGCAATGAAGCTGAGTCGGGGTATGGTGTTCCGATGTCGGACCAGCAAACCCTGGGTCAGTATATTCCCGATTCTCTGCATTTCGTCCTTTCCGACGTGGAAAGGTAGTTTCTTTTCACCAGTAGGTTGCCCGCTGTGTTCTCCCCTGGCAAATTTAATCCGTCTGGTTGGAAGCCGTCCATACGAGCGAACCTCCATTGCTTGCTGTCTCCCAGGAATAAGGTGTGTCAAGATTGGGTCTCCAAGTGGATGGGAGAAAGGGTGTTGTATGGAAAGCGATGGGGATCAAGGTGCTGATCGATCTATGTCGTTTGTCGGTCGAACCGAACCTATCTGTGTGTGCCGGGTTCTTTTCGTTTTAGAACCCTGTTGTCAATTGTTTCTATCTCCCGAAGGGACCGATGTCGATCACTCTGGAGGACATCTGTTTTTAAACTTGTTGCAGTCTTTCCAGAGCCCCCCTTCGCTTCGACTACGAGCGCGCACGCTTGAAGTTCAATCCTTCGGAGCGTGTTAGTGAAGGCGCTAGCTGGCACCTTTCTGATGACAACTGGGAATTCCAAGAGGCGTTCGAGTTCTACTTGGAGTGGCTATCCAAGTACATCTTCTACAATCGAGGAAAACTCACTGGTCGCTTTATGGTTGGAGTGGCCGCCAGCCACGTCGACGCTGCTAATGCAGACAAACCGGAGCCTGCAGCCACGTCCCCTAGTGTCACTGTCGCCCAGGAAACATCAGGTGAAGCGACAAGGGTCTTTCAAGGTCGGGCGACAGAAGCCCCCTTGGGATGAGCAGCAGAGGTTCTGAAAGGATCTAGATTTCACTAATAAAATAAAAATTTTCCTTTACTCATTCATTTCGAAGGTTCGGTACAAAAGTATTGATGTTACGAGTTCAAACTTGCCCAATTCACCTATTACAATGAACCTACGTGGCACGAACGCTTAAGAAGACTCTTAGACCTGCGAGAGACTATAAAACATTAGAATAGAAGTAAGTATGCAGCCACAACAAGTAGCACACCCCTTACTTGGACCGTTGCATCATCATGCGCATCGCGGCGCCACTACCGCTTTACATCGCTATGCATGCGGCCCTCCATAGCCAAGCCATTTCAATTCCTTCCAGCCTAATACGGCCTTCCCTTCGACATTCCCAAGGGTAGGAATTAAGCCCCCTAACCCCAATAAAGCACCCGGGCTAATCGCCCCGCGATAGTCGGATCGCTCACATTGATTGTGCTCGTTTCAACCAAACACCATCTAGTTTGGTCTCACCTCGCATCCACCCCCAAGCATGAGTTATGTGCCTTCAATCGCACAAGAGGCAAGCCTCTTGAGGCCCGCATAGGACTCCTTTTTGGTTCAAGTATTCCAGCCCCAAGGCCGATTCATTTCCGAGACGTATGTCTCGCGGTTCCGCTCTTAGAGCGCGGTGGCGGAGTGCGACCACCACGGGGTCCAACGCTCCCCTTTCCTCGTTGATTTCCAACATTTTCCAGCCCCTATGGGGCGAGTTCCAACCCCCTAGGGTCCGCTTACAAGCATTCCACTAAACGTTCCGTCATCGAGACGATTTATACGCTACTACTTTAACATCCACCGAGAAGGGCCCGGGGCGGCTTCCCACTCCTCACAGGATAGGCCACCCCCTAGACCCCCACTAAGTTAACCACATTTCAGCCCCAAAATACCGCAGCAATCGCCCGAAAACAAGGGTGCAAAGTGGAAAGAAAATCAGACAAGGGTTGTGGGGTATACCTTCTGGTTGCCTCCGCACAAAATCGGGCGAGTTCTCGCCTTTGTCGCGCGACTTCCGCCCTTGAAAGTAGCCTCCCCGCAACCCTCAACCTCAGGCTGGTACGGCGTCGAGCTCTCCTCGTACGGGGATCCACGATGTCGGCTTCTCTTCCTTCCTCCACCGCGGGCAACCTTGCTCCGACCGCTTCCTCCGTCCCCCCCTTCTTCCACCCAAAGTCAAGTGTTTGTGTTTTGTGTGTGGAAGTGCGTGTTGAGGAGTTCCGGATGGGGAGGGGAAGAACAAGGCCCGAACTCCCCTCTTGGGACAAGAATTTAATCATATTTTATTTGGCTTTCCCCCTAATCAAGCAATCAAGCCAATCAACCTCTCTTTTTCTTGATTTGTAGAAATATGTTCCCTTGTCTTACTCCACTTTATCCAAGGGTTAGGATTCAAGCTTGAATCCCCCTTTCCATGTCATTAGGATCAATGTTGGGGAGGGTTTTAGGGGCCATCTAGGCGCCACTCATAAGAGAGGGGCGGTCCCCCTTTGACAACTCGGACGCCCCTTGGGCGGGTGGGGATCGATGGCTGTCGCACCCTGGGCGTCCCCTGGGTAGTGGCCATCGCCCCTGGGGTCAGCGGCCGTCGACCCCAGCTCAATTCGCATAGACCGTCGCACGACCCCACCGCTACCGCCTTCGGTCGCGATTATCTTACAAACTAAAGGTCATCTCCCAAAACTAATTAATACTAAACACCTCCTAATGACCTAATTAAGACCCCAAAAGTATTTAATTTCAATTTCGGGTCGGGCTATTTTTCGGCCGAAATGACCCCCGGGGCTGCCCTCTAGGCGTCGTGGGCGTGTCCGAGGTAAGCGGCCATTGCCCACTCATCGACCCCTCATCGCCCACCCGAAGGCACCCGTGATTGAGTTTCTCTCTCTTCACAGTTCGAGGTTTGGGCGTGCCAGGGACGGCGGTTGTCGCCCCTCTATCGCCCCTCAGGCTTCTGGGAGCATTTTCCCATCACCCCTTCGAGGTCGCCCCGTGATCGGGTTTCTCTCTCTTCACGGTAGCGCGTCTGGGCATGCTAGGGGCAGCGGCCATCGCCCCTCCATTGACCCCTGGATCAGCGGCCGTCGCCCACACCCCAATTCGTTCCGACCCTCGAACAACCCGATCTAAGGCCGATCTCCAAATTCCGGCATCTACTTCAAAGCTTCAATTTACGTCCTCTACCACCCCATGCACATCCCACGTCGATCCGAGAACCTCCGATTTTGAGTGTCCCGAGCCCCCCCACACGGTGTTCGCCCCATAACACATTGCACGTACCCTTACTCAAACGTTATTTTTGTTTAAAAACTCGTTCGCCATAGCCATTTGATCTTCATTCACCCTTCATATACATATTTCCAATTCACGAAAAGTCGGGACGCTACAGGTTCCCTCCAGCGAAGTGAGGGAAGCATGTCGGGGTGAGGCGATAGAAGACCCCAAGTCCGAGCGACGGAAGCCCCCCGAGGCTTACAAATACATGCGTACTTGGTAATGATCTTGAGAATCGTGTTCCTTGCTTATACTCAGATCATTGTATAACTTGGGTATGTTTATGGCAGCCCTTGTATTCTCTGCTCACCTCATTCATTGTCATCCTTGAGCGCGGGGTCGAGACTAAAGACAGTCTTCTTGCTCTGATGTCCGTGACAGATGATTTAGGGTGAGTGGATGCCACTCCGCCCGAGCTAAAGGTTATGCACTCTCTTCTTCGGAGGTCTCTTTGGCGTTCGTGGGTGAGCGCCAGGAAGACCTCGCAGTTTGGGTGAGGCTGGAGGAGAGAAAGTCAACTCTGTCCCAGCCGCTCTCATCCTCGGCTCGGGTACGAGCTATCTCTTGAGGTGGCGAACCTTTTCACGGAGAGAGGGGATGTTGGCTGCTCTCCAACGTCTCCAGGAAAAGTTGGATGCTACGAGTGAGAGCCAGCGGCCCCCGTGCAGAAGAGGCGACTGAGCGCGTGTTCGCCGAACGCAATCGAGAGACCTTAGGCAGGGAATGGGACAAGGCCGCAGATGTCGAGGCAAAGGAAATGATAGCCGCCGGGTTGGTGGCCCGTGCGAAACGCCTATTGTACTCCTTGCCTCCTTCATGAAAAACACTACGTTTGTATTTGCCCCCGCAAAGTGGGGAAAGGTTGTGCGATAATATTTTTGTGCATCTCCCACAGTGTTAGCTTTTACCTTTTTAAGTACCTGCCATTGATTTGGTGATGCACTGATCCTTCAAGCCCCCTAGGCAATATGAATTCCCAAGATGAGATTCAACCACTTGATAGGGGCCTTCTCAATTCGTTGTCCATTTCCCATGAAAGTAATCGCGGACTCCCTCGGGCAACCTGAGTTTCCAAACCAAGTCGCCTTTGTTGAATGATCGAGGGACCACTTTCTTGTTGTAGTAACGGGCGACATTCCTCTTATGGGCTTCTAGATGGTTTAGCACATTGATCCGGGAGGGTAGTCTCCAAGCCTTCTAGCTCAACGTCCATGTCCTTATCATACCCCTCGTGTTCTCCGAGGTGCCTGATGAGTCTAAGCGATCGATATCGCACTTCTATTGAGAGCATCGCGTCGTGACTATAAACAAGGTTGATCGGGGATACGCCTATGCTTTCTCGTTTTGTGACACGGACTGTCCATAACGTTTCCTGAAGAACAGAATGCCTTGTGCGTGGGTTATTCCCAATCATCCTCTGTATCACTCCTTTAATGAGCTTGTTGGAGGCTTCTGCTTGCCCGTATGACTGAGCGTATTACGGGATTGAGTTGAGTACTTTAAGCCCAAAATCTTCGGTAAATTCGTCCATAAGCTCGCCATTAAACACTCTTGCATTATCTACCACAATATTCTGGGGAACTCCATATCGGTAAACGATGAAGTTTTTTATGAATTCAATTACGTCCTTCTGATTATTGGACTTGTACGTCGCCGCCTCTACCCAGTTGGTAAAATAGTCCGTGGGGACGAGTATGTAAGCATCTCCCCTACTCGAGTGAGGATGTACTTCCCCCATAATATTCAGCACCCACGTCCTGAAAGGCCATGATTTCATTGTGACATTCATGTCAGTTGTAGGGGTTCGCTTCACTGGCCAGCATTGTTGGCAAGCCTGGCAGGCTCGAGCCATTTCAACACAATTTTTTAGCAGTGGTGGCCAATAAAAGCCATGTCGTTTGATTGACCAACTCATATTAATCCCTGCTTGATGTGCCTCGCACAACCCCTCATGTGTTTCCATCATGATTGGGATAACTTCATCCACATCGACACATCTTAAAAGGAAATCCTCGTTGGTCTTCCTGTAGAGGACTCCATCAAGGAGCACGTAGTGTCTGGTGATTACTCGAATCTTTCTTTCGACTTTTGTACTAGTATCCTTGAGGAATTGTCGCATTGGTTCTCGCCAATCCTCTTTCCCTTCAAATAGGTTAGCAGTACGAACCTCCTCGTTCCTTATCTCACCATCGTTGTAAAACTCTGGCCGTTTGCTTACGAACAAAGTCGTACTTTTTTTAGGCACTTCGGAGTCGTTTGTCAACCCAGAGGCTAACTGTGCCAAGTAGTTGGCCTCCTGATTGTCGTCTCGCCTCACGTAAATGATCTCAGCCTTACCCAGTTTTGCGAAGAGCCCTTTCGCTTTCCGCATGTACTGACCAAGGCAAGGTGCGTGGCACTCACTCTGGTTAAAAATTTGTGTGGATCACTAGCTGCGAATCGCCGCATATTTTTTGGTTTCCCAATTTCCAATCTAGCGCGAGTTTGAAGGCTAATATCAGGGCTTCGTGCTCTGCTTCGTTGTTAGTTACTTTCCCATTGAGGCGACAGGCTACCCTGGTTTCCGCTTTCCATGGTGGCTTGATAAAGACGCCCACGCCAGCTCCAAACCTGTTGGAGGACCCGTCAAACCAAATGGTCCAACGTTCACTGAGGTGAACCTCTTCGTGTGAGTGATCGAGATTGCCTCCACCATAATGGGTGATAAATTCAGCTAGGGCGTGGCCTTTAACTAAGGCTTGTGGCTTGTGGTAAATATTGTAGGCTGAGAGCACTAGGCTCCACTTGCTTATTCTTCCCGTGAGCAAGGGATTATCAAAGAATACCTTGGTCACAGGTGTCTCAGAGAAGACATACTGATCATTAGACCCGATGTAGTGTCTAAGTTTCATCACCGATTAGTACACTGGTAGGCAAACCTTGTTAGTTGAGGTATATCGTTGTTCGGTTTCTGTGAGTAACAGTGACAGGTAATAAATCGCTCTTTCTACTCCGTCATGTTCTTGTGCCAGCATAGATCCAATGGTGAACTAGGATGCAGCCACATAGAGGATGTACGGCACATTTATGTTTGGTGGTGCTAGTACGGGAGGGTTGGTCAGATATTCTTTTAATTCTTAGAATGCTCGCTCGTGTTGCGATGTCCAATCTATTTGTTCTTTCTCTTTCCCTTTCAGGATCGTCGAGAAGACGTTTGTTTTAGACGCCACGTTACCTATGAAGCGGCGAATATAATTTAGTCTCCCAAGGAAAGCTTGAAGTTCCTTCGTGTTTCGAGGAGTTAGGAGATTTTAGATAGCACGAGTTTTCAAGGGATCTACTTCGATCCCTCGTTAGTGCACAAGGAATCCGAGAAATTGCCCCTTTTGTACTTTGAAGGCGCACTTTAATGGATTGAGTTTGAGGTTATGCACTCGCATCTTTTCAAATGGCTCGCTTAGATGAACATGATGATCTTATTTCCTCTTGGATTTTACCACTACGTCATCGATGTATACCTCGACTGGCTTTCCTATCTGGGTTGGAAAAATTAGGTTCATTGCCCTTTGATACGTGGCTCCAACATTCTTCAATTCGAAAGGCATGACAACCCACTCGAATATCCCTATCGGGCATCTAAACGTTGTCTTATGCACGTCTTCCTCAGCAATGAAGATTTGATTATACCTAGAGTACCCGTCCATAAATGACATTAGCTCGTGTCCTGCCGACTTATCTATAAGATCGTCAATGACGAGCATGAGGTACTCATCTTTAGGTCTTGCTTTGTTTAGATCGCGTAAGTCTATGCACACCCTGATCTTGCCATTTTTCTTGATGACATGTACTATGCTAGAAATCCAATCTACATATTTAGTCGTCCTTATGTATCCGGCCTTGAATAATTTTTGATTTCGTCGTAGACCATCTTGGCTACTTCCCGTGACATCCTCCTTGGAGTCTATTTTACGGGTTTGAAGTTGTTGTATATCGGGAGCCGATGCTCAACCAAATCTCGGCTAAGACCAGGCATCTCGGTGTAATCCCAGACGAAACAGTCTTTGTAGATGTGGAGAACTTTGCTTATGTCATGTGCCTCAGCTTCACTTATGAGCGAACTAAGGTACGTGACACGTGCAGAATCAACAGTTCCTAGGTTTATTTCCTTCAAAGGATCACAAGGAACGACAGAAGTATTATGAACTTCTTTATTAATTGAATGAATATTTAGCATGTCTTGACATGCTTGAGGGAACACATTACATTGTGCCCTATTTATTCTAGATGTCCTATAACTAAACTATCTAGTCTCTTTAGGACATCTGATATTGGATCAAGCTTTTCACTCTCCATTAGACGAAGATGGGTGGAGGAGTCTATCGGGCTCTAAATCCGTCTACGTCTAATGCGTATCATTGTCATCTCGTATCCCGGCCTCACGTATGTCTTTTTCTAGTGGGGTTAGATCTTCACTGACCTCGAACTGCAGCTCGTCTCCCCATCCAGTCGGGACGATCGGGTTCTGAGGCGGTGCCAAAGGTGGTCCGTCATATGAGACTAGTAATTCGTAGACTGCTTCGCCTAAAGGGCTCACGTTTGGGTCTCCCATGGCATACCTCTGTTTCAGTGTCATGGTTTTAACTAGCTTGACTGCTCCTACATAGACATAAGGCATATTAGCACTTTCGTTTGCCTCCCCCATAACAACTTTTAAACCATGTTTGCCCCATATAGCAGCTCTTGGTGAAGAGTAGAAGATATGGCTCTAGTCTTCTGGAGCCAATCTATTCCGAGTAAAGTATTAAAAGAGGCCTTTATGTCAATGACGAACTTGGAGATCACCTCTTCTTGTCATGCGTTCCCACTCGGAGCTTAGCAGAAACTACGCCTAAACAAGAAGAGGTGGTTCCGTTGAACCTGCTGATTCTTACGTCAGTTTCTCCAAGTTCGGCTATGTCATCCCTTAGGCTCTTGTAAGCTTCCAGGGGGAGCAGATTGATAGTCGCTCCATTATCCACAAGGACACGACGTATTGCTACGTTGTTGATTGTCGCTTGGATATGGAGAGGAAACATGTGTTTCCGCAATGGTGCAGGAGGTTCTTTTAACCACCTACTCAAAAAGTTCCGAGATATTTCGATGGCAGTATTAAGATTAAAGGGTAGTGTTAGTCTACCTTTCGCTTGATTGTCTTCCTTTTTATCGAATTCAGCCGGTGGCATGACGACGTTGCAGGCAGCTTCGTTCGTCTCGGGTGGAGTCCCGGATTAAACTGGGTTGTAGTCGCTCAGCGATTTAAATGCAAGGTCACTTTCGCTTGACTCCTTAGCCTTTTTAGCACCAGAGATTGCCGTCTTGGCACGTTTCTCCGCAGCGCGTCGTGCCCTCCTTTCTCTTCGCTTCCTGATTTTTTCGGTGGGTATTTGGGGTTGTGTTCCCATGCCCACCTTATGCCATGTCCCTACATTTGGAAGGATGGGTACACGAATAAAGCGTGAGTTTGCGAGAGGTTGCGGGCGAAAGTATGCCAATGATCCATATGCCAGCGACAACGGTTGTGTTGCATCCTTTTGAGATCAACGGGACACTAAAGTATCCCTATGCTCACGAGCCGCTTGAATAACATGTTGGCGATGAGTGTCTCGCCGGTTTAGGACGGCTGATCTTTGTCTCCCTACATTGGCAATGGAAGCACAATCAGAGAATTGACATCAAAGGCGTTTACGTCAGCTGAATCACCAAATGGATGTGATTCTGTTAGCGCCTGATCTTGCGAGTATGGGAAACGTAGTTCCTTAGACTCAATAAGATCTTTGTTGACATGAAAAAATATCTAGGGCCTAAGTTAATCATGGCCCATCCAAACTTGCGTTGTAGACCATTAGATGAGAAGGAAGGCATGGGCCCGTACTAAGTCTACGAGGGAAGTTGTTAAGTCTATACGAGTCAAAACTGATAAGTGACATGGATAAGAGCCATGTTTACTAAGATTGGGTTGTTACCGAGAATCCGGTGAGTTAGTTAAGAGGGGCATGACCAGAAAAGATATTCTGATTGAGGAAAATCTGGAACGTGGCACACATCCTAAGCACGTAAAGATCCAATATAAAAGGGAGAAAATCTCTCTCAACAAGACACGACAATCATTCTGAGCCAAACGGTGCATTGATCGTCAAGAACAGGCGTCCAGACCCCGATCGGGTGAACTCGCAAGGGTTCTTGGACTTCACTTCCACCGTCAGAGTGAGCAACCATAGCCTTGACAACCAGATTCCGCCTTCAATCCATTACTAGGAATGTGGATGAAAACCAAAATATGTAGATAAGCATAGACAGGCGCATCGCCGGGTTACACGAAGAAAGCATACGCCACAGCTCTGAGTTAACGGCCCAAATACAAGAAATGATGAAAGGCTTAAGTAGGCAGATCTCCAACCCGAAAGCGAGCGATCCTACTGATAGAGATAATTCTTTCATAGGAGGCGCTCGGCGCGCGGCAAGTGGGAAGCGAGTTGTGTTCCATGGAGTAATGCCCATCAAGGTAACATAGATGTGTATAATAGAGAAAGGACACCTCCTTCCAGACCTTCCTCTTCTCGGTCTCCCATGCCCTATAGACCGAACACGGGGTATACAGCGAACCCGGTAGACGAGGATAGTGAGGTGCAGGGTGAAACAACCAGAAATGCAAATTATGCCCCTCCTCGCCGTCAAGGCAAGGCGCATATGGAGGAGATACCGCAAGGGGAGAACCCGGTCTCGTGGAGCAACAGGATAGGCCCGCCTCGCGAAGAAAGTTTCTACACAAGGGCCCTGGTTAATGAACAAGCATTGCGCGCCAGTGAGCAATTCATGTACCCTTCTGGGGGTTTGTTTCAGGGACCTACTGTGCCGACGGGTCAGGAGATGCCTTTACCTGGTATGCGAGCTTGCCCCCAGGGTCGGTAGCATCGTGGACTAAGATGCAGTCAATATTTATGAAGCCGTTTGCTCGTCTCGATACGCTTATGTCAATATTTGAGGTAATGTGATTAAGGCAAGAAGCAGGAGAGCACCCTGGGCAGTTCCTAATGCATCTACGCAAGGCACTACTCCATTGTAGACCTGCTATTCTCGAAAGAGATCAGTTGATGGTGGCATTAAATGTAACGATCCCCCTCAGGAAGAAGTTACAGGGGGAGCGATTCAGCGATCTCTATGATTTGGCTAGGAGGGCGACTTAATACCATCAATTGTTAATGGAGGAGGCGCAGTCGACCCGGGCATATCAAGTGGAGCCCAACAGCTTCGAGGTAGACATGGCCGAGTTTGTAAAGGGCGAGGCCACTATCTGCGACCCGTTGGCAGGGAAGAACTCACAGGCAAACGCATCCCAGAAATTTGGCGAAGGGATGAAATATTCCTTTTTGATAACTCTATGAAAGTAGAGTTATTTAGAGCAATTTCATACTTAGATTTTGTTAGATTTGTGAAATATTGTGTTAATTACATAATATTCCTCACTATTTCACATTATTCCCGAGAAACGGATTACTGCCGAGTTTTCTGGTCTATTTCGGGATAAATATGAAGAAAAGGGGACCTCAGCGTAATTATGAAGACTTCGTGCAGATGGAAGATCTCTGGATGCTCTTGCAAGACCTAAAGCTACGATGGGGAGAAATTAGAAGATTTTCTTTCCTTATTTTTCTGAGATTCTCTAGGTTCAGGGGGGAAATAAAAACATTTTATTTTTTTACCTGGAGAAGACGTGAAGGCTGCTGGTAACAAGGAGCCGTCGACAGAGACTTTAGGAGTTTTTCTTTTTGTTTTCCTTTATGTCGTTTTCATTGTCTACGATGAATTTGATGTTTTCTATTATTTCGGTTATGAACTAATTTTCTTTGCCTAGGGTTAAGATGGATCTTGACGATTAGTCAAGAGTCTATCTCTTTTGACACACTTGAATGATTTTGGTTTGATTATTCCTGTTCGTTCTTAATGCTTTCTTATTGCCTGATCACTAATATGATTGAATAGTGAATTTAGGTGAACTCGGAAGGGGAATCCTAAATTAAGCACGGGGAGAGGAATAACCTAGGGTAAACTTAGTCGGAAGACAGGATTATTAACGAGCGGGATAGGAATATACCCAATCGTCCTAGGTAATCGAATTAGAATTGATTCGTAAGGGGCACTCGATAGTTAATCTACCTAGGAATGTACGTTCTTATGACCTCGGGAAGGGCGTAGGAAGATAACCGAATTCCAAATTATCAACCATATCATCGAAAGCGTGTTGATCGAGATATGACTTGCGATTAATTGTCCGGTGAAATCGTCACTCTAGGTTCTGTTCTCAATTGAATTTCAATTCAATTTATTTACTCGTTTTCATTATTTTTACATTTAGTTTAATTAATTCTCAATTTACTTAGTTGGATAATAGAGATTGATGGTATTTTAATAATTGGCAGAAGTTTAGATCAGTCCTCGTAGGAACGATATCTTACTTACACTTTATTACTTGTACGATCGCGTGCACTTGCGTGGTGAATGCGTTTTCGACGTGACAAGTTTTTGGCGCCGTTGCCAGGGACTGTTTTCTAGATTTTTAGCCAATATTAATTTCAATCAAATCATTATTAATTCAACTTTAACCTTGATTTTCGATATTTTTGCAGGAAAAATCTTAACGCTGCATGCGCAGTAGTGAATTGGTTCCTTTTGAGAGAGTCTAAGAGAGCAAAAGGAAGCCACACGCCAACAAATAATGGAGAACAACAATCAAGAAGTTAAACCGAGAATCATGCGTGATTATGCCCAGCCCCATGTGCATGAACGCTCTAGCATAGTGAAGCCGACTATCCAAGCCAACACATTTGAAATCAAACCGGCAGTTATCACTATGCTACAAAATTTGAGTTTCGGGGGATCTCCATCGGAGGATCCACATGGGCACATCACCAACTTTTTGGAAATTTGCGACATTTCCGCTATAATGGAGTGTCAAGCGAGGCCATTCGGATGAGACTCTTCCCATTCTCGTTGAGGGACAAAGCACGAACATGGCTCTACTCTTTGCCAGAAGGGTCCATCACAAACTGGGAAGAGATGTCTGGAAAATTCCTATCAAAGTGTTTCCCGCCTAGCAAGACCATCAAGATGCGGAATGACATCACTTCGTTTCGACAACATGGAACATAGTCACTTTATGAGGCGTGGGAGAGATTTAAGGAATTTTTACGAGTGTGCCCACATCATGAGATACCTCAATGGATGCTAGTACAAATTTTTTATGATGGATTAACTGATGCACTTCGCTCAATGATAGATGCAGCTGCAGGGGGAACTATATTAAACAAGCAGCTGGAGGAAGCAATGGAGCTATTCGAGCAGATGGCTAATAACGGTCATGGAGTATCACGTGCCCAAGGAGTAGCTGGAGTACATTCAGTTTATGAAGTTGCTACCTTCAATGCTAAAATGGATGCGTTAACTCGAGAGCTGAATGCACTAAAGGGTCCTAGTCATCCCATTCATTATCCGTGTGAGAGGTGTGGAGAAAATCATGCTCATGGTCAATGTTTCACTGGTGCCGAGTCAGCCAACTACTTGGGAGCCAACTCGAGGAACAACCCCTTTTCGAATACTTACAATCCGGGATGGAGGAACCACCCGAATTTCTCGTGGGGAAATCAACAATCGGCGAAACCAACTCCTCCACCAAGGCCTCATCAACAAAAGCCACAACCGCAAGAAAAAATGTCAGGTATTGGCGAACTTTTAGTCAAATATATTTCTAAAATCGACACTCTTTTGCAGAACCAATCGGCTTCACTTCGGAGTTTGGAAGCCCAAGTCGGACAATTAGCACAAGCAATTAATAATCGACCTCAAGGCACTCTTCCGAGCAATACTGAGGTGAATCCAAGGAATGACGGGAATGCACAAGTACAAGCTATCACTTTACAGAATGGGAGAACACTTCCTGAAGCCTCAAAGTTCAAGCACGACGTTGCAACTACACCAGAAGTTACGCACAAGAGCAACGAACCTTCTGTTCAGCCGAGCCAGCAACTTTCTCAACCAAAACAAGGTATGGAAAATGCTGCTATTGGAAAAGATAAACTTGTATATCCACCTCTTCATTTTCCACAGCGAGCTAGAAAGCAGAATGATGAGAAGGACTTCCTGAAATTCTTAGAAATCTTTAAAAAGCTACAAATCAACATACCTTTTACTGAAGCGTTGGAGAAGATGCCGAGTTACGTTAAATTCATGAAAGATATATTATCTAAAAGGAGACGTCTCGGTGAGTTTGAGACTGTTGCTTTAACTGAGGAATGTAATGCTATTTTGCAGAAAAAATTACCTCCAAAGCTGAAAGATCCAGGTAGTTTCACTATACCTTGTTCTATTGGTTCAAATTTTAGCTGTCAGGCATTGTGTGATCTTGGAGCGAGTGTTAATTTAATGCCTTTATCAATATTTTATGAATTGGGTTTGGGGAAAGTAAGACCTACATCGGTCACGCTGCAATTAGCCGACCGGTCTCTTGCTTTTCCAAGGGGAATCATTGAGGATATTTTGGTTAAGGTAGATAAATTTGTTTTGCCAGCGGATTTTATCGTGCTTGATTTTGAAGAGGACCGTGAAATACCAATCATCCTTGGAAGACCATTCCTAGCCACAGGTAGGACTTTAATTGACGTTCAAAAGGGTGAGCTAACCATGAGGGTTAATAACGAGGAGGTAACATTTAATATTCTTCATGCAATGAAATGTCCGAATGAACCTGATGATTGTTTTTCTATTGACGTCATTGACAGGATAGCAGCCGAAGAAGCTACTATTTTGAAGACGACCGATGTGCTTGAGCTAGCATTAACTTCTGAGGAAACAACTATCGATGAAGAAACTAAGGAAATGATCAGTTGGATGGAGTGCAAATCTTACATACCTAGAGATCTAAGAGCGTTCGATCCATTGGAGATGCCAGAAAAGACCATCAACCCATCCATCATAGAAGCACCAGAATTAGAGCTCAAAACCTTACCCACTCACTTGAGGTATTCATTTCTCCAAAACGACAATCAACTCCCTGTGATTATATCTGCAGAATTGACGGAGTTGCAGGAGGAAAAATTACTTCAAATCTTGAGGGATCACAAGATGGCGATAGGATGGACTATTGCAGATATCAGAGGAATCAGCCCAGCAATTTGCATGCATAAAATCCTCCACGAGGATGATCACAAACCATCAATAGAGAATCAACGGAAATTGAACCCAAACATGAAAGATGTTGTAAAGAAGGAGATCATCAAGTGGCTCGATGCAGGTATCATATATCCTATTTCTGATAGCTCGTGGGTTAGTCCTATACAATGTGTTCCCAAGAAAGGTGGAATGACAGTAGTAACAAATGAGAAGAATGAACTTATCCCTACTCGCACTGTCACTGGATGGAGGGTATGTATGGACTATCGGAAGTTGAACAAAGCAACAAGAAAGGATCACTACCCGCTTCCATTTATCGATCAAATGTTGGACAGATTGGCAGGTAAAGAATATTATTGTTTTCTTGATGGTTACTCAGGATATAATCAAATTGCCATTGCACCAGAAGATCAGGAGAAAACGACTTTCACATGTCCATACGGTACGTTCACCTTCCATAGAATGCCATTTGGATTGTGTAATGCACCTGCTACATTCCAAAGGTGCATGACGTCTATTTTCACTGACATGGTAGAACGATATTTAGAAATTTTTATGGATGACTTTTCCGTTTTTGGTGACTCATTTGATAATTGCTTACATAATCTTGCATATGTACTCGAACGTTGCGAGAAGACTAATCTAATCTTAAATTGGGAAAAGTGTCACTTTATGGTTCGGGAAGGTATTGTCCTTGGTCACAGGGTGTCAAGCAAAGGAATCGAAGTTGACAGAGCAAAGATTGAGACAATCGAAAAGTTATCCCCACCAACATCGGTAAGAGGTATTCGAAGTTTTCTTGGTCATGCTGGCTTCTACAGGCGATTTATTAAGGATTTCTCCAAAATATCGAAACCGTTATGCAATCTTTTGGAGAAAGACATACCATTCAACTTTGATAAAGCATGCATGGAAGCATTTACAAAATTGAAAGAGAGGTTAGTTACAGCACCTATCATTGTAGTGCCTAGTTGGACATTACCTTTTGAATTGATGTGCGATGCGAGTGATTATGCCTTAGGAGCAGTGTTTGGGCAACGTAAGAATAAGGTTTTTCATGTGATTTACTATGCTAGTAGAACTTTGCACGATGCACAGGTAAATTACACGTCCACTGAAAATGAGCTACTAGCTGTTGTATTTGCTTTCGATAAATTTCGATCTTACCTTGTGGGTTCGAAAGTCATAGTGTTCATAGATCACACCGAGATCAAGTACTTGATTGAGAAAAAGGATGCAAAACCACGATTGATAAGATGGGTTCTCTTACTACAAGAATTCGATCTCAAAATCAAGGACAGAAAAGGAACAGAGAATCAAGTAGCTGATCACTTGTCAAGGTTAGATGGTCAAAGCGACACCAAGCTCAACCAGGTAGCTATAAATGAATCTTTTCCCGATGAACAGCTACTCTCGGTTAGTCACACACAAGTTCCGTGGTATGCAGATTTTGTTAATTTTCTTGTTTCGAATTTCATACCCACTGATTTGAATACGTAACAAAAGAAGAGGTTTTTACATGATGTTAAGTATTATGTGTGGGATGAACCGTTCTTGTTCAAGCAATGTGCAGATCAGATTCTTACAAGATGCATACCTGAAGAAGAATGGGACTAAATTTTGTAGCAATGTCATTCATCACCTTACGGTGGACATTTTGGAGGAGATAAAACAGCTGCTCGGATTTTACAATCAGGTTTCTTTTGGCCTTCTTTATTTAAGGACGCATGCAATTTTGTTGCTAAATGTGATAGAATCCAACGAACGGGAAACATATCAAGGCGACACGAAATGCCCTTAAACAACATTCTGGAGGTAGAGATTTTCGACGTTTGGGGTATTGATTTTATGGGACCATTTGTTTCGTCTTTCAAAAATCGTTATATTTTAGTTGCTGTGGATTACGTGTCTAAATGGGTTGAAGCGAAAGCTTTGCCCACTTACGAGGCTAAAACAGTGGTTGAGTTTTTTAAGAAGCAGGTGTTTACAAGGTTCGGTACCCCAAGAGCAATCATCAGCGATGGGGGATCTCACATTTGCAATAAACAAGTCGTCAATTTGTTGAACAAGTATGGAATAAATCACAAGATCGCTCTCGCATACCATCCTCAGACTAGTGGGCAAGTGGAAGTATCAAATCGAGAAATTAAGAGAATTCTCAAGAAAACAGTAAACACATCACGGAAGGATTGGGCACTGAAGCTAGAGGATGCATTGTGAGCTTACCGAACAGCTTATAAAACGCCAATTAAAATGTCTCAGTTTATGCTAGTTTATGGGAAAGCATGTCACTTGCCGGTGGAATTGGAACACAAAGCATTCTGGGTGATTAAGAAATTGAATTTTGATCTCGAGAAGGCTGGAGAGAAGAGGTTGCTCCAATTGAACGAACTTGATGAATTTCGGCTTCAAGCATATGAAAACGCGAGGATCTATAAGGAGAAGACGAAACAGTGGCATGATAAGAAGATCATTGAGCGGAAATTTGAGCTTGGACAACAAGTATTGCTATTCAATTCCAGACTAAGATTATTCCCAGGAAAGCTCAAATCACGGTGGTCTGGACCATTTCAGGTAGTTCAGGTATTCCCCTATGGTGCCATAGAAATACGAAATCCAAGTTCAGAACATACATTCAAGGTTAATGGACAGAAGCTGAAACACTATTGGGGAGGAAACGTTGAAAGGGAAGTTGTCGCGGCAACAATGAGAGACACGTGATGGATATCAAGAGTCGAGCCGTAGACTATAAACCAAGCGCTTCTTGGGTGGCAACCCAAGTTATTTGATTTGTTTTTATTTCTTTTGTTTTATTAGGTGAAAAGGTAGCGGGGGATGCAAGAGCAAGCAGTAAGATCGTGCAACTGTAGGAAAATCTTGTGCAGCTGCACCGCTTGGACCTCCAAGGCACAAGAACTCTGTGCAGCTGCACCGAAATCTCGTGCAGCTGCACACGCGGACCTAAAATCCACAGAAACTTTGTGCGGCTGCAACAAAATCTCATGCAACTGCACCACTTGGAACACAAAATGCACAAAAACTTTGTGCAGTTGCACGAAAATCTGGAGCAGCTGCACCGGATTTTATTAAAAATAAAATAAAAATCAAAAAATCAAAAAAATCAAAAAAAATCAAAAAATCAAAAATAACAAAATAAGAAAACCAAATCAGGCCTTTTTGCTAGACAACCCAAATCGTTTTTCTTTCTTGTGACAGGGAAGAGCTATAGCCGCCACCTCCGTCGCCCTCCCGAGCCACAGCTGCCGAGGATGCGGATTCAGATAATACGATGTGGTCTTACACCAAGGCAGTCGGTAGCTACACATCGGTGCTTCTCGGTCACCGACATATCCTGATACTCTCGTTTCCTACTCGTATTATCTTAAGCACCGAGGACGCTGCTTGAATTAGGTTTGGGGGTGTGGTGTGTGGTGTGGTGATTGTTTGTTATTGAATTTTTAGGGTGAGTTATATCTATGTCTTATTTTTCAAACTTTTGGTCGTTTCTCCTCGACGAAACCGTAGGAAGTCGTTGTGCAATGTCTGTTTTCGATGATGAGCATATGGGTTGCATTCTTCAAGTGTGGAAAGATGAAATTCTTTGCTTAGTGTGCCAAAATTTTTCTAGTAATTTTGAAAAGATCTCCCAGTAGAAAGTGTGTGCTTACCAGCAACGGGTTACATCTCCTCAGAATGCATGGTGACTAGTGGTGAGTAGCGTAGCTTGAATTATCTCTCAAAACGACGTCTTTGGTCAATGTGCCAAAAAGAAAAGAAAAAAAGAAAAAAAAAGAAAAAGAAAAATGAGGTTGCCAAGGCTCTGAGTACCAATGTTCAGGTTTGAAAAAAAAAAGAATAGAGGAAAAGATATTGCCTGAATATGTGCTTGTGGTGGGAGTCTTCCGTGCTAGCTTGAGTGATTGATCCGAGGGGTGCTTTATCACCTAATGCCTTGGTTCAACTGAATCGGGACTCATTGATCGAGAGCTTGCTACATAAGCTTTAGCCGGAATCAGATGAACATTTAGAGTCGTGCAATCTGAAAAAAAAAATCATGAAGTTGTTAAAACGTTGAAAAACCTGTGATAAATGAATAGAGATGTTTGTGGTGATCTTCGCGAGTTACTGGTTGACATGAGCTATTTGGAGTGTATGCTTGTTAATGTTGAGTGTACAACCTGCTGGGACAAAGATTTTGTGTTTTAAAGCCTTTAATTGAGCATGTTAGGTAGTGAATGGAATCTAGATACATGAGGAGCATGCACCCATTTCTGAGATTGTTCTAAAAGATGCTTCTACGTTTGACGGACTTGGGGTGGTCGAGGAGTCTTTTAATTTTTACTTTTTCTATCTTTGCTCGAGACTAGCAAAATTTAGGTTTAGGAGTATGATAACTCTATGAAAGTAGAGTTATTTAGGGCAATTTCATACTTAGATTTTGTTAGATTTGTGAAATATTGCGTTAATTACACAATATTCCTGGTTATTTCACATTATTCCCGAGAAACGGATTACTGCCAAGTTTTCTGGTCTATTTCCGGATAAATATGAAGAAAAGGGGATCTCGGCGTAATTATGAAGACTTCGTGCAGATGGAAGATCTCTGGATGCTCTTGCAAGACCTAAAGCTACGATGGGGAGAAATTAGAAGATTTTCTTTCCTTAATTTTCTGAGATTCTCTAGGTTTAGGGGGGATATAAAAACATTTTATTTTTTTACCTGGAGAAGACGTGAAGGCTGCAGGTAACAAGGAGCCGTCGACAGAGACTTTAGGAGTTTTTCTTTTTGTTTTCCTTTATGTCGTTTTCATTGTCTACGATGAATCTGATGTTTTCTATTATTTCGGTTATGAACTAATTTTCTTTGCCTAGGGTTAAGATGGATCTTGACGATTAGTCAAGAGTCTATCTCTTTTGCCACACTTGAATGATTTTGGTTTGATTATTCCTGTTCGTTCTTAATGCTTTCTTATTGCCTGATCACCAATAGGATTGAATAGTGAATTTAGGTGAACTCGGAAGGGCAATCCTAGATTAAGCACGGGGAGAGGAATAACCTAGGGTAAACTTAGTCGGAAGACGGGATTATTAACGAGCGGGATAGGAATATACCCAATCGTCCCAGGTAATCGAATTAGAATTGATTCGTAAGGGGCACTCAATAGTTAATCTACCTAGGAATAGAGTGATTACTATTTACAGAGATGTACGTTCTTATGACCTCGGGAGGGGCGTAGGAAGATAACCGAATTCCAGATTATCAACCATATCATCTTAAGCGTGTTGATCGAGATATGACTTGCGATTAATTATCCGGTGAAATCGTCGCCCTAGGTTCAGTTCTCAATTGAATTTTAATTCAATTTATTTACTCGTTTTCTTTATTTTTACATTTAGTTTAATTAATTCTCAATTTGCTTAGTTGGATAATAGAGATTGATGGTATTTTAATAATTGGCAGATGTTTAGATTAGTCCTCGTGGGAACGATATCTTACTTACACTTTATTACTTGTACGATCGCGTGCACTTGCGTGGTGAATACGTTTTCGACGTGACACTTTTACATAGACAAAGCGGATGCGATCTTTGACTGGCTTCTCCAGCAAAAACGAATTAGGCTAAAGCCAGGCCATAGAGTGCCTCAGATCGAAAGAGAGAAAGGCCAGAAGTATTGCAAATGGCACGGGTCGTTCCCGCATACGACTAAGGATTGTCTGTCATTTAGGAACATAATCCAGGACCTTATAGAGTCAAAAGAGTTGTGTTTTCCTAAAGTAGACGAAGTCACTATGGTCGATGATAAACCCTTTGATGATGACATTGCCATCCATACATTTGATATTTTCTTTGCGGATATCAATGTAATAGAAACTAATTTCGATGTCTCCGTGCAGGAGACTAAGACCCCAGGGAAGACCATCATCGCGAACGCTTTGTTTCGACAACTGGCTGACAAAGGCATAGTCACTTGCCCAGTAAAAGGGGTCGTTAACAATATGTATTGGTGGCATATGGACGACACGCACACCACAGACAGGTGCCACACCTTCAGAAAATATCTGCAGAGCAACCAAGAGGATACCCGGTACGACTTGTCTCCGCTTGAAGAGGTGGCCATGGGAATGGTTTCTCCTGCATCGCGGTTTGCTCCTGCGAGGTTGCATAGGAGGCAGGCACCCATTAGAAGCCCCCAGGGCTTGGAGCAGAGACTAGTTGTTCGGGGAGGAAGAGGCGGTCCCCATGGTCGTGGGAAGACTAGAGAAATGGCCGGCCAGCAGCTCTGCATCCTCGAACTACCTAACCGCCTGCTTGATTTTGATGGAAATCGTGCCCAGCAAGGAGCAGGGCATGAACCAGATAAGGCGGACTCTACGGTTTAGTCACGGCGTGGAGGAACAGGTACCCTTGATATGTCCTAACAAGCGACAAGTCCCCATAGGAGAATTGTCAAACAGAATAATGGGCCACCTAAGGTTGACGTGCAAGCCATTCGCACGGGCCAACTAATAGCTTAGTTTCTAGAAGAAAAGATGCTCTCTCATAAATGCAAGCTGATAGCTCAGAACAGGATTCTAATTTCGCAACTATGCACTCCTTACTATGTCAACTATTTCTTCAAGGTGGTAGACATGTCATCGAAGGAGACGATCGTAATCGAGTCGGCTCAGTCGGCACCTTCAGGTATGAATGGAACTAACAATCACTCTTGGACACAACAGGTGCCAAATCGTGCAATCACTAGATATGATCCAATTTCGGGAGACTTTATGGAGTTAAGACAACTCATACTTGGTTCTGGGAAACCAAAGAAGGTCAAAGCGAGTAATCCTTCAAAATATTGGCAAAATGCCTTTGCCGCTAAGAGAAAGTCGCAAGAAAAGGGAGACATGTCTAAGTCATGTCATTAAAAGGCCTAGGCCTACCCCTTCGAAAGTCGCTTCTCCCACCAAAGTGACCATGAAAGAATTGAAAGCTGAGTTAGAACGTGTCGAGTCTACGGACTATTCAGGAGAACCAAGCTCAAGCTTTGACTACAACCCCCCCTCCAGAGTGGAGCACCAAGTAATGTTGATGGTGAAGGAAAACCTGTGGTGAGTTGTAACGCCCTCACCTTGCCAGCGGATTTCGCAAAAAATTGTAAGGAGGAGGCTGCAAGAGGTAAGATTCCTCTCCTCCATACGGCAGATTGTCCGCTTGATTTTCCTATACATTGGTTTAGAAAGCCATTTGATAGCATTAAACAACACATGCATTCTTTATATATTACCACCACTTTTGATGGCACTCTGGTGAGCAGGGTTCTAGTCGACAACGGAGCAACAATAAACGTGTTGTTGTTGTCCAAATTCAGGATGCTCTAGTACAACTTCCAGGAATTGGTTAAAACTAATATTTCTGTTAGTGGTTTCAACGGGAAAAAGTCCGAGTGCCTAGGAGTGTTCTCTGTACACCTGGGAGTCGGACGACAGGAAAGGGAAACTGCATTTTTTGTCATAGACATAGTCCCTACTTTTAATGCCTTCTTAGGTCGCGATTGGCTTCATAAAGCCGCGGCTATACCTTCTACTCTACATAGAGAATTAATGTTATGGCTTGATTTCGAAATTGAGATCGTTAAAGCTGACGAGTATTCATGTTGTGACAAAGGTATTTTGCATGCAAAGACAAGCAAAACCGTCAAAGATCATACACTGGAACAAAGATACAAGCTGGGCGATCCCACTGTTGGTCCCCTCGGTCAACCGTCTGGGAAATTCAACTATATCGTTTCCCACGGGACATCACATCCAAAGCGTGCGACCGACACGAACGCTCCGACTGGATGGGGGTATGAGCTCAGTGCTAAGGATATAGAAGAAGTCTTACAAGAGGTTGATTCTGGAGAGATTCCTGAGGAAGGAAATGCAAATGCCCAGGTTGACCAAGAAGGGAAGAACAGTATAGTCAATGAAGAAGCAGCTAAAAATCAAGGAAGTGTTATTACGGAGTTGGAGCCCCACAGACTCCTAAGGGAAGGAACCTATGACCATAGGAGTGAAGTGAGTAAAGCAGTCGCTGACGTGCTGCAGCGATTGCAAGTCTAGAAAGAAAGTCGCCATTGCTATTGCGAACGGTCTACGTCTTTGCTGTCATTAAATCCAAAAATGTATTGGGCGCCTAGTGCTTATAATAAGTCAATTTCTACTTATTTAGGAGGTAGCAAGATCGGGGAATCTTTAATGATGCCATGTGACCCGCTAGTTAGTGTCAATTTAGGAAGTGAGACTTCTAGGACTATTTTCATCAGCTCATCAGCCAATAGAGTTTTACTTAATGCGATTCAAGAAATACTTGAGGAATTACTCGGAAATGCCAGATCTAGATCGGAGACTTATAGAACATAAGTTGTCCATTAAGAAAGATTTTAAATCAATCCAATAATCACCTCGATGAATGACTAGAGAAGCGACACAACTAGTGTTTGCAGAAGTAAAGAAACTCTTCCGGGCAGGGTACATAAAGACATTGCGATATACAGAGTGGATTTCCAGCATAGTATCGTAATGAAAAAGAATGGAAAAATTAGAGTCTATATAGATTTTAGAGATCGAACCCGAGCAACCGCGAATGATGAATACCCCCTATGCCTATTGCGAATGATCTTGTAGGCAAGACGGCCGGGCATCAGGTCATGTCCTTTATGGATAGTTTTTCAGGATATAACCAGATCTTTTTCGCAGAAGAAGATGTGCATAAGACTGCGTTTAGATGCCCTCTGGGAATTTTTGAGTGGGTGGTAATGCCGTTTGGTTTTAAAAATGCCGGTGCCACATATCAAAGGGCTATGAATGTGATTTCGACGCCTCTATTGGAAAAACCATGGAAGATTTACACGTAGATCATCTCCGTAGTGCCTTCATGAAAATGAGGGGACACCAACTTAAACTTAACCCTTTAAAATGCGCCTTTGGAGTTAAAGCAGTACATTTTCTCGGATTCCTGGTACACCAACGCGGCATAGAAGTAGATCAAAATAAGGTCCAAGCTATTCAGAACCTGGTGGCTCCGAGAACCCAAAAGGAGTTGCAAGCCTTTTAAGGAGGAGGGAATTATCTCCAGAGATTCATAGGCAACGTAGCAGGAAAAAACGGAAGTGTTTTCTACTCTTTTGAAAAGAAAAGGTGAATACATCTGGACTACTAAACACGAGGAAGCCTTTAATGCCCTCAAGAAGTATTTATTAAATCCTCCAGTATTAGCACCTCCGCAATGCGGGAAACCTTTCATACTCAATGTGGCAGCCACCAAGACAGCTGTTGGTGCTATGTTGGCCCAAACTGACGAAATCGAACGAGAAAGGGCCGTATATTATCATTCGAGGTTGTTGTCACCAACAGAGACGAGATATACCCCGAGGGAGAAGCTATGTCTCTCAGTAGTTTATGCTGTCACGAAATTGAGGCATTATATTGGAAACAGTGAAGACTACGTCGTGTCTAAGTCCCCTATCGTTAAGTACTTTTTTGAAAGTCCACTTTTGGCAGGACGAATTAGCTAGTGGAGCTTAATCCTTTCACCTTACGACCTTAGATACAGACTTAAACAATCAGTTAAAGGCCAGGTGTTGGCCGACTTCCTAGTTGAACACGACTCGACCTTGTCTATAGACCAAGAAGAAGCGAATGAGGATATTTGGCGAGCATGGTTTGATGGTTCGTCTACGAAGAATGGAGCTGGAATAGGAATCCACCTGATGACGCCCCTGGGGAAGGACATTAGGTTAGCTTTTCGCCCCTACGGAGTATGAGGCACTCATAACAGTACTTAAAGAACTCATGTCCCGAGGAGCTAAACATGCTCAGGTTATGGGTGACTCCTAATTAATCATAAATCCGGTTAACAAAAAATGCGAGTGCTGGATAAGCTCCTGCCTTGTCTTAATGGTAAGAGAGTTGTCGACGCAATTTGACCAGATAACATTCCAATTTGTAAGACGTGAGGATAATATGGTGGCTAATAGCTTAGCACAATTAGCCTCCGGCTACAAGATCACTACAAAACAAGACAAAATTCCTAAGGTACAATCACACTTGCAACAAGAAAGAATTGTTTTGACTGTAGACATAATGTACCAAGACAAGGATTGGAGAAAACCTCATGTAGATTTTTTGTCGGACCCTAACCAGAAGGCCAAGCAACGCACTAACGTCCAAGCGTTGTTCTATGTCTTAAAAGACAACGTTCTCTACAAGAAAAATGTAAACGGAGTTTTATTAAGATGCGTCGACTTAGATGAAACAACTCCAATAATGCTAGAAACTCATGAAGGGCTTCGCGGGTCACATCAGTCGGGAGTAAAGATCTGATGGGCAATACGAAGACACGGCTTTTATTGGCCATCGATGATAAAAAATTGTATCGAAATGGCCAGAGGTTGTCAGGAGTGTCAACGACATGGTCCAACGACTCGCGCTCCAGCGACAGATCTCATCCCCGTTGTTAAACCATGGCCTTTCAGGACTTGGCTTTAGATATAATAGGAGCAATACACGCCCATTCCAGTCGAGGAGATGCATTCATTCTGGTAGCAACTGATTACTTTACTAAATGGGTAGAAGCACAAGTCTACAAGAAGATCGACCATAATGATATTATTGGCTTTCGGCGAACTTGCATCATATACAGTTTTGGGTTCCCCAGAATATCGTTGTCAATAATGGGACGGTTTTAAACAATTTGAAAGTGTGGGAGTTTGCAGAGGAGTTTGGTTTTACAATTACCAATTACACACCTTACTACCCCCAAGCGAATGGGTAGGCTGAGGCCACCAATAAGTTGATAAAAAATAACATTCAGAAAATGATTGCGTTTAGTCCACAGAAGTGGCATGAAGTGTTAAACGATACCTTATGGGCCTTGCGAGTCGCCAAGCAAGACAGTACTGGGGAATCCCCGCTTGCATTGGTATACGGTCATGATGCAATATTGCCTATTGAAATGATGTACAAGTCGCTTCGTGTTAGTCATCCCTGGTTATAGGATGAAGCCAAGTACGTGGCTTTACAAGAATTAGAAAGAAAGAGATTAGAAGTAATAGACAAAATAAAAGTACACAAGAAAAGAATGGCCTGACATTATAACAAGAAAGTGGTTCATAAACACTTTCGAGTTGGCGACTTGGTTTGGAAGATGGTATTACCTCTGAAGACTAAAGACCAGGTTTTAGGTAAGTGGTCTCCAAATTGGGAAGGACCATATCAAGTGATTGAAGCATATTCAGCAAATAGTTATAGATTGTCAACCCTTGAAGAAGTCAAGCAACCATTGAAAATCAATGGTAAATACTTGAAGCCTTAGAAGGTAACTATTTGGGAGGCTCATGAAAGGAATTTAAGAGGTCGCAAATTGCCCAAAAATAAACAGAGTTTAATGGAACTAGCGGGTGCTAAGAGGTCGCAATGGTTCCACAAAAACAGTAGTGACCAATCGCAGAAATAGAAACAACGATACAAGAAAGAAAATTAGTTTGTTTTTCCCAAGGGGAGGACATCATTCAGTTTCTCAAAATCCATAATTTGGGCATCGCATTAGCAGCATCTACGAAGAGCATTGTCAGGACCTTCTTCCTGGTCTGCTTCATGACAACCTCGTTCCTTTGATGAAACCAGGACATTAGGCCTTGTCGATTATGCTGGGAGGAGTCGAGAGTAGTCCGATCAGCTAACAGTGAATCGATGACAACAACTCGGTCCTTAAAGTCTTTCTCCAGGGCCAAGAGTTGGGAGATACGAGTTTGCACTCCCGAAAGCTGGGAAGACAGGTCGGCCTTCTGCTGGTGAAGGAGCCGGGTATCAGCTGCTGCTTCAGCCTGAGATTTTTTTATCTCCAGAATTTTGACTTCGGCATCACTGAGCAGGTTAAGGTCCGCCATGTAGGCAGACCACTCAGTCCAGAATTGATCCTTAAAACTCAGGCAAGCCGTAAGTAATTCATCGGTCGCCCCAGGAGACTCCTCAATGGCCAGGATGCAAGATTGAAGGGTCTAGAGCTCCTCCTCGAAAAATATGTCATGATGAAGAAGCTCGCTAATCTCATCAATGTTCCTCAGCAGTTGCTCAACCTCACTAAGCTGAGGAAGAGTTTCCTTTGTGCATGAGGCACCTTCTCCTGATGGGCCATGGGGTTCTTCACCTGGTGGTAGGCTAGGGAATGAGTTAGTTGGACTTACAGCTGCCATAGCCTCAACAGCGCTTGGATTAACATCCTTAGTACCGAAAGCCTCTTGCTCAGCAACCTTGATAACTTTCAAGACTACAGTAAACTCGTCGTTAGGCGTTCCTTGGCCCGGGCTCTTAGGAGGATGAATCTGCGACAAGGAGTAACAACCAAATTATATATGAAAGAAGTAAGGAAAATGAATGGCAAAATCAACAACTACCTCGTCGTTAGGAGCAATTGGCCCCAGGAAAACCGTAGACTCAACAGGTGTCATTCCCAATAGATTTGGTCCTGTAGAAAGTAATGATTAGCTAGAGATGACCAGCAGAAGTTTTCCTTTCAATAAAAAAGAAAGTACTTACATTTCCTACTTCGGAGTCTATCGACAGATCATCGGTTTCTTCAGCGGGGAACTCAGAGGGATCAATTTCTAAATCCTGAATTTTGTCCTCGTGAGTGCAGAAGTTCAACGCATATTAAGAAAGGTAGCTAGGAGAAGCATAAACTATAATGTACCTTGGAACATGACATCTCCATATCCTGAGGAGGAACGTCAGTGTCTGACTTTGGAGGCAAGGTATTGATCGGAGTAGGAGCTTGAACACCTACATCACCGAAAAGAATAAGTCTACGTTACTTAAAAGCAACTGACAATGGTTCTTCTTCTTCAGGATCGGAGCCTTCTAGAGTTGAAGGAGCCCTTTTCTTGGAAGCCTTCTTCTTTTTGGATGGTTTGGGCTGGCCCTCAACTTTGATTTGCCTACCTTTGGTGGTGGGGGTTATACCCTGACGACGACGACGCGTCATACGGCCAGCAGAAGGAGGAGGACTGTAGTCGGGAGAGGATTCTCCTGAATCAACTGTGAGAACGGAAATATAGAAATTGATTGGTAAAGGGAAACATATAAATCTACAGAGGCAAGAGATAGAAGTATACCAAATGGTTTCTGACCAGTCTTTAGCATCATCTCCAAAGTGAGGTGAAGATCTAGCTCTTGAGAATTATCAAGGAAGAGCATCCGGGCGTGCAACTCGTGGAAAACGATTGCCCATTGGACAGAGAATAATTCCGTGGCATGAATCGGGGTGGTCTCTAATGGGAATTCCATTTGGCGAAGCTTAAATTTCTCGGCAAGAAGAATCAGAGAGGTCTGAAGGTTATCTCTTGACACAATACTGCTCACTCTAGAATGCATAGGAATGTTGAGAGAACCTGCAAATGGAACTGCAGAGCTTTGAATGAAACCTAGTTGTCTCGCACAAAGTTGGGGATTGCAGACTTCGTTGCGAAATCCACTGCGATGAGCACACACCAGATCCCTACTAGTCAGGTCAGCATCCCAATATAAACCTGGGGTTAATTTCTGTCTGCGTTTCATAATGAGATGACTAGAAGGGAAAGGGACCCAGCTGCGTCAATCGCCTCTGCCAGGGTCCACCAAATGACGCATATGGCCTGTCACCGAGGCGCGAAGCTAGTTGTCCCTCGATCGACAGTAAGTACTCAGAATGTAAGCGCCATAACACTCGACCTTGGTGGCCCCCGAAGGCATTGGGAAGCCGGTCAGTCCAGGCATCCAAATGCAGCACCATAGGTGGACAAGCCATAGAGGGCCACCTACTGGAAACCTAAGAAAAAGCTATGTAGATACACTGTTTTCATGAAGGCTTCGGTATACCAAACCCAAAAGGAAAGGAGCGAAAGCAATCCTGCTTGTAGCTGTGCTAAGGAAGTTGGCAATACCATAAATTTATCAAATTCCTCGTACTGACAGAAAGAAATCGCGAAACTTCTGTAAATGGCATGGGTCATTCACCCATACCACTAGGGACTGCATCACGTTAGAAACTTGGTGCAGGACCTAATAGAGTCTAAAGAATTATGCTTCCCAGACTCGGGAGATCAGGCGTTGACAGAATCGCACCCATTTGGCGACTTAGTTGACATAAACACCTTTGATGTCAATTGCCTGACCATATCTCTTTCATCAACGCGGGGGAGGAACAAGGATCAAGCGCCCGAGGCTGGTTAAACAATCATTGCCAAAATGTTATTCAAAAGTCTGGTGAGCAAAGGGATACTCCAGTGCCCTGCTGATCTTAGGAATATACATTATGATCGTTGTCACTGGCATATGGATACCTCGCATACCACCGACCGATGCCATACCTTTCGAAAGTACTTGTTAAACGAAAGAAAAGCAGGATGGTACGACCTTAACCGTCTTGAACAGATGGCTATGGGAGTCAATCATGGTCCAAGGGTCTACCAGTGCATGGAGAAGCGTCCAGAGGAGATGGTTACCCCACCTCCTAGAAACAGAGAACTTTATACCCCTGAAGAACTCATGAGACAGGGAGTCGCGAGCAAAAGCAAGCAGGTTCAGAAATAGCCTTGCACCAAGAAATTTCCCAGAGACGTGTTGTAGACTGCCTTAGGACTCAACGGGCGAAGCAAACCTAGAGCCCTCGAGGCGATAAGGACACGACGAGGGAAGGAACCTAAATTGCCCAGTTTCTAACGACGGATATGCTCTGTTACAGGTGCAAACCGATAGCAGCGCACAAAGTGCTCATCACAAAGATGTGCCAACCATGTTGCAACTACTACTTCCTGGTGCTGGTCGATATGGCGTCCAAAGGGAAGATCAAGGTAGAAAGGGTGGACCCAGCGTCAGGTAACCTATCTAACTCCACTCGAGGACAACCTCAAAAAGGGTTAAGCCCGCATAAAAGGGAATTTATTCAGGTTGATAATCGCCTGCAACCTCTAAAAAACTCACGCTTTATTCGCGTCCCTGTCATACCAGCTACGGGTACCTGCTAGAAGGTAAGCACGAGAATACAACCCCAGATACCTACTAAGAGGACTAAAAAGTGGAGAGAAAAGAAAGCACGAAGCGCCATGGAGAAACATTCCAAAACAACGGCTTTCAATATTCAAAAAGCTAAGGAATCAAATGAGAGTGACCTCGCGTCCAACTCGCTGAGTGATTACAACCCAGTCCAATCCGGGATCCCACACGAGATGAATGAGGCTAGTTGCAATGTCCTCATGCTACCAATCGAGTTCGCTAGGAAGGACGACGGCCAAGCGAAAGGTAGACTAGCGCTACCCTATAACCATAGTGTTGTCACTGAAATACCATGGAACTTCCCAAGTAGTTGGCTAAAAGAGCCTCCTACGTCATTACGAAAACATATGTTTCCACTTCATGTTTGGGCGACAATCAAAAATGTGGCAATGCGCCGCGTTCTTGTCGACAACGGAGCAACTATTAATTTCCTCCCCTTTGAAGTTTTTAAAAGTCTAAGGGATGACATAGCCGAACTTGGAGAGACCGACGTAAGGGTCATCGGTTTTAACGGGTTCACTTCATCCTGTTTAGTCGTGGTTTCTACTAGACTCCAAGTGGGTACACACGAAAAGAAGATGGCTTTCTTTGTCATTGACATAAATCCCTCTTTCAGTGCTTTACTCGGGAGGGATTGACTACACAAAGCTGGTGTCATACCCTCTACTCTCACCAAGAACTACTATTGTGGGGAAAACAAGGTTTAGAAGTCGTCACAGGAGAGACGAATGAAAATGCTAACATGCCTCATGTCTGTGCAGGGGCAATAAGGGAAGTCAAAGACATGATACTGAAGTAAAGGTACACGATGGGAAACCCAAATGTCGGCACCTTAGGCTAAACAGGCTACAAGTTCTTTTGATGCCTTCAGAGAAAGAGTATGTCCAGTCTAAACTCAAGGGATTGTTTCATCTCATCTACCTCGAGCTGGATTGGGCCCTACTTCAGAACCTTGTTGCACCATGGGATCCAAATTCTTACACCTTTCACTTCGGAGATCTAGAGTTGGCGCCATTGTACTAAGAGTATGAGCATTTGACCGAGATGCATCATCACACCAAGATACTGCCTCTTCCCCGAGTTGACAAACCGAAAGAATACATAGCAAAACTCCTCCGAATTTCCTCAGCAAGCGTACCCGACCTGTTCACCTCCCAAGGTGATATCAGCATCAACGGCCTCATTAATCTTCTGACAGTACCATACATCCCCCACAATGCGATATTCCGCTCACTGGAACCCACTGACTTCTACTAGAGGGCCACATGTTTTGAGACAGACTACGCCATCATCACCTCCACAGATGGAGACTTTATTCCAACTATGGGAATCGGAGGCACTTCATATTATGCCCCAGATCGAGTCTGACATCAGCTAGGAGGAATCCCAAGGATCATATCGTCTCCGCAACGGCTCAGTCTCATCGTTTTTTGAGGAAGCGCAATGCCCCGTAGGACCGCGTTTGATTACGGACACCTTTATTGAGCCTGCGAGCCCATCCTTTCTTTCCTTTGATGAATTATACTTTGATTTGTATGACAGAGAAGAATTTATCAAATTCACTTCATTTCCTTTGGGTCAATTTCGTTGAAACGTTAATCCAGTCCCTACATTAGACGCGATAATGCATTATTACATATCATGCACCCAAGACGAACTCGCAATTGAAGCTAATTCAATTCTCATTTCAATTACCGAAGGTACCAAAATTAATCTCCCGAGGAGACCTCCGTTCGAGCTGCGAAGCTGGATGGTACAGATGGCTAGCTCAACACTGGAGTGTTGATATGACACGTTCGAGTCTCCTCTTCTGATATGACAATGCCCAACACTGGAGTGTCCAAGACGACCGTCCATTCAGCTCCAATCGCCATCGGGTCTACGTCAACAGCAACACCCACGATTTCCATGGAAAATTTTCTGCCGCTATCTTCTCAAGTTTCGGTATTCACCGCTCCAAAGATGGAGAGATCAACAATGCCGACCATTGCACCATCTGTGCCCATTCCACCTGCACTGGCCCAGACACGCTAACAACTCCCTAGGGAACAAGGTGGAATCCCTTTCTACAGAGCTGTCATCTTTGAGGACGATGATGGCTAAGTTACTACAACGACAACTGATGGTCACATCTCCCGTTGCACAGAACCCGCACCTTCCAGCCCACATGCCAGGGTCCTCAGTGCCGACAATGCATCGTCCGTATTTAACTCCTACTTCACCCCTGTCAGCGGAGTGAGCGCCGTGAATGCACCAACCTTCAACCCGTATACACCTCCGGACATGGTCGGATCATCTAGCGGAACATGTCATGTCATGTCGCCGTACTACCCATAATCATTGGCACCAGGGCCAACTACCTATGTTCATATCGCCATAACAACTGTCGGCTTCGGGATTTCCAAACCGATCACAACACCCCCGGCACCACATGTCGAATCGATTGTGCCAAACCCAATAAACCGTAATGCGACCATTGTGGATGAGTTATTCGATGAACAGCAGTAGGCCGACGCTTTTGAGACAAGACTCGAGGCTAAGATTGCCTTTATGCAAGAAGAAGAGGCGCATCGCATGGCTGGATAGAAGAGCGCCTCAATGCCATTCAGGGGCATCGAGCTCACAACTAGGACTATCCCAACTACCATGTACCCCAGATTCAAGTCCCGTCGAAGTTTTAAATGCCCGAATTTAAGAAGTTTTGTGGGAACGGCTGTCCGGAGTTACATCTGAAGCACTTCTACCACAAGATGGTTGTGTACCCGGTAGATGATAAGTTTCGCATCACCATGTTCCAAGAGAGCTTGGGGGAGTCGGAGCTGCACTGATACTATACCAAGGATGTGAGCCAGCATACAACATTCAAAGAGTTTACCCACGACTTCCTCAATTACTACAATTTCAATGTAGAGATGGCACCCACAATATCAGACTTGCGGAAGCTGAAGAGTTACCGCACGGAGGACATCAAACAGTTTGTTTATCGGTTCAGGCATATGGCTTTGCATATTAAGCCCGCTCTGAAAGAAAAAGAGCTGATATACGAGTTCTTCCAACTCCTCTTGCACGTGTACTTACCCTACATGATCGGGCAGACCATTTCAACCTTTGCACAAGCGGTCATCAACGCCGACAAACTCGAATGGTCAAGCTGTGACGGGCTAATTCCTTCCCCTTCAGTGAAACCGGCCGTCAAACCAAACCCCAAGGAGCTCGTCGCGGCTGCGGAGCACAATAAACAGTTAATGAAGGCAGCGACTGCGCCGACTACGTATGCGCCGAGGTCATACGCCGCAGCTACCATTAGACCCCCCGTGCCTGTGGAGGCCAGCCCTAGATTGCTCGCTCCCGTGATGATACACCAGCAGCCAAGGCCTGCACAATAAGAGCGTCCCTGATGAAGTAGGAGGACCTGGTTCCGACTCCCGATCCATTAGATGTCGTGTTCACCCGGCTGATGGGCTTCATCACACATGTGGATCCCAAACCGACCAACCCTTCCTCTTTTGGGTATAACCCCAAGGTGAGTTGTCAATATCATTCTTGAGCACTAGGGCACGACACCAAGGATTGCATCGCGCTCAAATTTAAGATTCAGAACTTGTTGGACGACGGCGTCATTACGTTCGCAACACCGGACACAACTCCAAATGTCATGAGTAACCCATTGCCCGAGCACGTCAACTATGTCGGGACAAACCCCTTTGCGCCGCTGACTGATCATGAAGAAAGAGGTGCATTTACATGGGGTGGAGCAAGAGATCATCAAACATGCCAATGTAGCTGAGCTCGATCGGGGACGAGGTTGGAGACGCCGACCCTGCATGCGCACTTACTATATACCACATAACGTGGCCATACCTTTGAACCTCAAGCCGGCATATATTAGACAGGCCAGGAAACCACACTTTTGTGTTCCAATTGTTCATGTCACTCCTAAAACTGAAGTATGACCTCCGAGAAAGCAAAAGAAGTCTAATGTTGAGAAGCTAGATGATACGGAGGTTAAGACGCATGAGTCTGAAGGCGAAGAATATGTCAACATGGTCGAGTGCAATCGTGGTCGAGGTCGAGGTATACATACCGGAACATATTGAGGTCAACGCGCTGGACTCGTACATGAACGGCATGCTGGCAAACAATGCCATCACCTTCTCGAAAGATGACCTGCCAGAAGGAGGACAAGACCACAACAGCGCCTTGTTCATCACTCAAGTGTCGCGATACTATTATTTCCAAGGTGCTCATCGATGTGGGGTCCGGAGTCAACATCGTCCCACTTCCTGTGCCTCTGAAGCTCGGTGTCAACATGGAGAGATTTCCACCTTCCAGCCTGACCATTCATGCTTTTGATGGCGCAAAATGTCAGGCCCACGACGAGGTGACCCTAGAGATCAAAGTGGGGCCCACTTTCTTGTCCTCCGCATTCCAAATTCTTGAGACCGTCGGATCTTTTAACATGCTGCTAGGACATCCATGGATCCATCAGGCCAGGGCAATCCCTTCGACTCTGCACCAAATGGTCCATTATCAGTCAGAAGGCAAGCTCATCATAGTCAAAGGAGAGTGTATCATGGAACTTTGCCATGACATTGACATGCCTTATGTTGGAGAACCAACTGGCGAACCATCGACAGCTCAAGCGTTCAAGATGATGAACATGGTCAGGAGGGACTTCAGGTCAGATCCCCTAATGGGTTGAGGCAATGTCAGCGCCGCTCGACAGTTCATCAAATTCGGATACCAGCCTAGTCAAGGACTCGGAGCTCATGGCCAAGGCATCCGACATCCGATCAACATTCCTATCCAGTTAGGCACACGCGCTCTCGGATCCAAAGGCGACGAACCACGGAGGCCTAAACCAACAATCAAGGACATGCACACCGGCGGCAAGTCATCCATCCCTTTCGTCCGTTCGTTAGCAACGACAAAGGAAGGTGAGATCCTCTCCGAACAGATGGAGGATATGAAGAATGAGGCATAAGAGCCCGAAGAAGAAATCAACATGATGGAAGCGTCAAACCCAACTAAGTCAAACATGCCGCTCGAAGGGTGAACCTTTCCAACTTTACTTTTTGCACTTAGAGTAGTCGAGTCTAGAATAAGTTGCCTTGCTACATTCTTGTTGCGGACTAGCAAGGCTGTCCACATGTAACACGACCATAGTTAGTGTCGGAGCGTATGTGGGATCGGGCCGCTGATGAGCCCGCTGAGTCTCGATCCCACAACGCTTCCATTTGTCCAAAGCGCAGGACTTGCTACAGGTTGTTGCATTAAATAATATTTCAGTAATCCATGACTCTGACATCTTCTCCTTTTCAGGAACGGCGCTTCGGACATACCGAAAACACCCCCGAACAAGATGAAGTGATCGTAGATAACCCGAAGTCCCTGAACGGCTACCAAGGTCTTGAGCTAAGTCTCCAACAACATGAGGAGCCAAGGGAGATAACATTGCAAGAACCCAGATCAATCAACATTGGAACAGACAACGAGCTTAAGGAGCTACACATTGGGGTTGATCTCCCAGCAAACGAAGCCGAGAATATCGTCAACCTACTCAAGGAGTTTTCAGCCACCTTCGCTTGGACGTACGCAGATATGCCAGGACTAGACCCAGAGATAGTGGAGCACAAGATCCCCACTGATCCACTGATCCGTCCCACCAAGCAGAAACAACGCTAGTACAAGCCCGAGCTAGCCCTTGCGATCAAGGAAGAGGTCGACAAACTCCTTAACGTCAACTTCATCGAAGTAGCCAATTACCCACAATGGGTTGCCAACATTGTCCCCGTTATCAAGAAAAATCGGAAGGTCCGAGTCTGTGTCGACTACCGTGACCTTAACAAAGCAAGTCCCAAAGACGACTTCCCTATGTCACACATCGACCTGCTAGTGGACAATACCGTCAGATTCAACAGATTTTCTTTCATTGATGGATTCTCAGGCTACAACCAAATTCGCATAGCAGAAGAAGATAAAGAAAAAACAACATTCACTACACCTTAGGGCACTTTTTGCTATAGGGTCATGCCCTTCGAGCTCAACAACGCTAGAGCAACCTATCAACGCGCAATGGTGGTCTTATTCCACGACATGATGCATCGCGAGCTTGAGGTTTATGTCGACGACATGATCGCCAAATCCAAAGCAAAAGAGGACCACACTATTGTTCTCCGCAAGTTATTCGAACGACTTCGCAAGTACAAGCTTCGTCTCAATCCGGCCAAATGCGTTTTCGCGGCAACATCAGGCAAACTTCTCGGGTTCGTTGTCAGCAGCAAAGGCATCGAGATCGACCACGACAAAATCAGGGCAATTCGCGATCTCCCTGTTCGCTAAATCCTCAAGTGCACGGTTCGCGTCAAGTAATATAGAGTAAGTAAAGTGTCGATCCCATGAGGAGACAGTGTAGGAAATCACTTTTATCGTCCGGTGCCAACGCTCTCAAAGTCAACCCGAAGGTAATGAGAATTGTAATTAAAACTAAAAACAAAAGCAAGTAAATAAACTAAGTGCAAGTGAAATCAATAATAAGACAACCTAGGACTATGAATCCCTCAATTGTTTCATTACTATAGCGTGTCTCCCCTCTACCTATCTCAATTCCATGTTCGTCTACTAACCGAAATCCCTAATTATCGTGCTCCGCTCGAAATCCGCCAAACTACCTAAATAATCGATCCCTATCTCTAGGCTCACGATTAATTAGATGTGTTAAGTCCCGATTTCCCTTGGTTGCCTTCGGTGTATATCTTTATACCACCTTAAGTCCGCTCGCTCTCACGAGACAAACCTCTACTTTCACCACTACTTCTTCTCTTAAGATCCTCTCTCGAGCTCACCCGAGCACAAGCGATCAATACGAACATCGGCCACATGCACGCAAGCATTAAGCACAAGTGAAGTAGATAAGCGAAACACGAAAAGAGATAGTTCAAAGGAATTCATTAAGAAAGTAACTCCACAACCGAGTACATCATATTCCTAGAAAAGAGATTTAGTTCATCCTGAAAATAATCAAACACAAGACTAAAGAAATGGAAAACATCCTGCACGAAGCTTTGTTGAATGTCTTCGTGTGTGGCCCGGCATGATCTCTCATTCCCGGCACACCCTTCTTCCTCAAGCAAGTCGTCCTTTTATCCTTCAAAGGGTTGCAACACTAGGAGATTTTCAAAATCTGGAAGGTGGATAGAATCTAGGAAATAAAGTATTTCATCGCATCCGTACGTGCACGAAAATCTGGTGCAGCTACACCAACTTTATGTCAAAATTTATGTCTACCCTGTGCGGCTGCAATACTTTCTGGTGCAGCTGCAACAACTTTCTGCAAAACTCCATCCGCCCTCATTCCTTCCAAATTTACGTACAAGATTAATAAAACTACCAGCAGTACCTCAATCTAAGTAATATACTCATATATTACCATATACCTCATGGATTTCGCTCAATATCACGCAATTAGAGGGATGGAAACATATATTTATAAGAAGTTATCACTCCCAGCACCAAAGTCACTTAAGGAGATTCGGGGCTTCATGGGCCGCATCAACTAGATTGGAAGATTCATCTCCAACTTGGTGAATACATACAAACCCCTGTTCTTGAAATTAAGGAAGGATGTCTAATTTAAATGGGATGACGACTGCAAAATCACGTTCGAGCAGATAAAGGCATACCTAACAGAACCACCCGTTCTCATTCCACCAAAGTCGGGGCACCCTCTCACGCTTTACCGCACATTCCGAAAAGAGTCGTTTGGAGCCATACTTGCCCAACGGCTACTAGATGCCAAGGAACATGCAATCTACTACTCGAGCAAGAAATTCACGAATTGCAAGTCCTGGTACACGACGCCGGAGCATACCTGTTGTGCACTCGTCTGGGTGCTACATCGACTCCGACAGTACACTCTCCACTATGAGATCATGCTGGTATCTAAGAACGACCCCCTCATGTATCTCTTTGACAAACGAACACTGATCGAAAGAGTCTCTAAATAGCAACTACAACTAGCCCAATTCGACATTAGATTATCCATATCGTTGACCATATCGCATAATATCCAGGAACTGACAACTCCCCTCTGGACGTCAGATTATAGGACGAAAACATCTTCCTCACAGAGTCACAGTAAAGGTGGACAATGTATTTCGACGGTGCTGTCAACTCCTCGGGCTTAGGCATCGGAGCGATGATGATATCCCCAAATGGACAATATTATCGAACAGCTGCTAAAGTCACCTTCCCCTGCATGAATAACATCATTGAATACGAAGCATGCATTCTCGGCCTATTACGTGCACTCGATATGCTAGTCCGATTTCTTGATGTTCATGGAGATTCGGCACTTATTATCTCCCAAATAAATGGGGCATGACGCACACGGGACCCAACGCTTATCCCATATCAGGACTACCTACAAACACTAGCCCGCCAGTTCATTGATATCGAGTTGAATTACCTCCCACGGGCAAGTAATCATTTCGCTGACCCTCTTGTTGTTCTTGCATCAATGATTCCATTAGCAGGAGAAATGGACATCGAGCCTTTTCGCATCGACATCCTTGAAGATCCAAGTTGCATGCACGTTGAGCCTTGTCAACCTGAGGACTCACCACCTTGGTTTGCAGACATCAAGGCTTACCTGGAGCCGGCCGTTTTTCCCCAAGGCAACATAGGAAAGGAACGCAAATTCATCTGAAGGATTGCAAGGAACTACTTCCTCAATGGCGACGTGCTCTACAAGAAGTCCTCATGACAGCCCTCATGCGGTGCGTCACTGAACAGGAAGCCCAAGCCATCATCTTCGAAGTCCATGAAGGTGTTTGCGGACGACATATGAACGATTATGCTCTCGCTCAGAAGATCATTCGTTAGAGATACTATTGGCCCACAATCAAGGCCGACTGCATCAAATACGTCAAAACCTGCCACAAATGTCAGATCTACAGCAACATGGTGCATGTCCGTCCGAAAACGCTCTACCCGTTGTTCGAACCGTGGCCATTCTCATTGTGGGGCATGGATGTCATCGGACCGATTAATCCCAAGGCATCAAATGGACATTGATTCATACTGGTCGTCATCGACTATTTCACTAAATGGATCGAAGCACAATCTTTCAAGGAAGTCACCGCGAATAACGTCATATGTTTCACGCGGGCAAACATAATCACTAGATACGGAGTTCTAGAGCTGCTCGTCACTGACAACGGCACAAACTTCAACAACAAATAGATGAATTCTCTATGCACTGAATTTCGAATCAAACACCTCAACACTTCACCGTATCGTCCATAAATGAACGGTGCCGTTGAAGCTACCAACTGAAACATGAAAAGGATCCTTCGGAAGACGGCAATCACATATCGTGATTGGCACGAGAAGCTCCCTTTCGCATTACTCGCCTATCGGACGACGATGCGTACTTCGACTGGGGAAACTCCCTTTGAACTCGTCTGTGGTGCTCAAGTAGTCATTCCAGCAGAGGTCAAGCTATCTACTCTCCGAATCTCGTCCCAAAGCAACATGACCAGAGAAGATAAGGCCAATCACCAGCTCGCCCACCTCGACTTGTTCGACGAGAAACGACTTGCTGCAATCGATCACATGCAGTGTTATCAACGACGCATGCCTAGGGCGTTCAACAAAAAAGTCAAAGAGGTCAAGTACAAATCAGGAGACCTCATCCTCAAATGGATCCTTCCAAACGTCAAAGATCCCAAAGGAAAATTCGCTCCAAACTACGAAGGACAGTTTGTTGTCAAACACACCTTCTCAGGAGGAACAACCATCCTAACGAAAATAGATGGAGGAGAACTATCGCAATCAATCAATGAAGATGCTCTCCGATGTCATTACTCCTAAATGGTGTCAAGGTTTTGAGCTGCAGCTTCGGAACGAACTTCATAAGCAAAATTCTTCACAGCCCCAAGGAGTTAACTAGGGTAAGGAAGGCTGGCAGTAGTCACGAGAAATGGAGAATCATACAATTACTAATCTCTTCATCAAATTAAACGGGATTACATGAGCTTATATCGTTTATGTCCTTCGTCCCGTGGGCAGGTACAAGAGTTCCCCACACGAAAGGTATAAAACTCTTGTGATGAAGGCGAGGGTGGCAAAGCTTCAAGCCAAAGACTTATTGCAGTTTCGTTAATCCTTCGATTCCATCGGACGAAGACATAATAGCAAAGAAATGGAAGTATCATGACTACCTTTCCTTTCAAATTTGTGAAATTACATGAGAAAATTTCGTTTCTACTCTTAAAGAAGCAAGTCACACAAACTCACTTGTTTTCTCGCCATTATTTGCTAAATACAAGTTCAACTGTCACAACAGACATAAGGCAGGAGTAGCACTTCGCCAAACCTTTGATTACATCGGACGAAGACGCACTGATGAAGCAACAAGAAAGCGGATTATTAATCCAATACTTTTTGCAAGTTATATGAGCCCACCTTCTCTCCGCCCTTTGGCGTTTGTAAGTACACGAACATCCTGCATTATAAGCAAAGGCGTGGGCGGTTGGGCGGAAAATTTCGAACCAAAGATTCGGATTGCTTTTGTTATCACCAAGTATGGCCATGCAAAAGGGAGTACATTCTACACTATTCCCTAACAAGTTTTTTTGTCATTCGTCAGCTGAAGACACACTTTCATTTCCCCAAGCTGGAATCTTTTAAATGAACCCACCGAATCCCCCAACACGAGTGGGATACGCGAGCATATTCTTCCCCAACGACAATCGAAATGAACATTTTGTTCTCATCTCCCCAGCGGATACCTGACCATATCAATATTTCCGCTAGCGAGAGTTGAAATACTTGAGCTAACTCCATCTACGTTTGTTGTCAACTGTGTAGGTATACGAGCAACCACACGGTACAATACAAACTTCGAGGCAACGATGAAGATGGAAGTTGTTTCGAGCCTAACCTCGAAAGACATGAATTGGGGCACGAAAGTATAAGCACTTTCCCTATGGAACTCAGACCAACTAGAGCACCACTGCTGTTTAATTTTTCCAATCAGGTTTGCATTCCCAAAGGCATTCACTCCTTAAGCATTCGTGTGTTTATTTCATATAATTTCCAACAAATTTTCACATTAAGAAAATGCTTCTGGACAAGAAATGGAGAAGGCAAACCCTCTCCCGAACACTCACCCCAGAGAGACGAGTGCAAACACTACGAGAGTTTATCCAAACAAGCGTCCAGGCGGACGAGGAATCCTTTGACAAATGATGCTTAAACCAGGATAAGATCAAGCGTTCATTTTCTTCCCAAACATAGAACATTGACTGTTGCTAACCCCTCCGAGCCAAAGTCGAAGTTTCTGGACATACTACTCCCTCTGAGTCTAAAGACCGCCTCACATTGAGGTAAATGGAGATCCTGTAGTAATAAACCGGAAGCAATGGACCACAGAGGTGATACTTCCTCAAAGTTCAAGTGAAGAAGCACCATTAATACACATGCACACCAGTTGAGACGTTTCCAAAGATAGTCGTCTTCATCAAAACAACGGAAAATCAAATCACCAAGGAGTCCAAAGAGTCTCCAACAAAAAACAGACAGAACGAAAATGGGGCATTTCCCAAAAAATCATCAAGAAAAAGTAAAATCAGTGCAGAGATCAAACTCTTCAAAAGCAAAGCACAACAAACAAAAGAGCAAATTAAAGCACAGGGGCCGACATGAACGGCTGCAAAAGCAAACGTGCTATCTACCGGACAAAACGAGGAGAAGACACTCCCCAAAGCAGATTTCCAACGGGCCTATTGTATGGTAGATGGAGAATTCACTTAGACGGTGGAACCTCTATGGTACAACAGTTTTCGATGAGGTCCTTAGACTCGTTCCTTCAAAATGACAAATTCATATTATCTAGCGAAAAGCCTTATGCCAGAACTATATTACAACCTAAATAAACTCTCCTTCGACTGGTACATGAGCATTCAAGTCAAAGGAATTCTGAAATCTCAGCTAAACACTTTTCAGAAATAAGAGTGAGCCGAAAAAATGTCAAAAGCCCTTCTCCAACCTTGCTCAGAAGCAACCAAATAAACTTTGTCAAAATAAATTACAACATAAATGAATGTCATAAGTTCATGTTCGCTCATACATGTTTGATTATTACCGTATTACTGACATTTTTCGTGATGAGATCCAAAGTACAGGTCTATCAAGGATACCCTAAATCCACAATTTCCACGATTTGGGGTACTAATGAAGTCATTGCGAGAAAATCTTTCCAAAATTCCCTCACAAAGACAATGAAGACAACAGGCGCTTCGCCCGGTCCAATGCTCTGATCGTCATAGCTTCCTTTGCCTCGATGTATAGGGCCCTATCCACATCCCTCTCTTGCGTCTCTCGCTCCAAGTCGATAGTCATGCGCCCGGCTGCCTCGTCCGCTTGGGCAACAGCTAGGTCTACATCAACCTCAAAGATGCGTACAACTGTGGCGTCCAATTCTTCATGGAGATGTTGAATGGTGGCCGATAGCTCCTCTCGCTTCCTACAGAGTTTGGCCCCTTCAAGAGACGGCTTGTTTACTCGAGCGGAGGACGGAAGCGGCAAGGACCATGCAAGTTCCTTTTCCTCCAACCTCACCTTGAGTGTAAAGTCCTCTTGCCGCTCACCCACGAATGTTAGAAGGATCTTCAAAAAAGCAAGAGTATAACACGCAACTCGCGTAGGTCGTCGCCCACCGCCCCCAACTCATCCATCACGGACACTAAGGCGATGAAGTCCTCCTCAACGTCAATCCCACGCTCGAAGGTCCATAAAAGAGACAAGTAGGGAACACAGAGGCTGCCATAAATATGTCTGAGTCAGGCAATTACTTAGGAATGAATCATGAACGAGACTCAATATCACTTACTGAGGTCGCCTGCACTTGTGGGCCTTGGGGGGCTTTTGTCGCTTCGCCTAGGAATTATTGGGCGACAAGGACATCTTCAACCACTGAAACCCCAGCTTCAGTCCTCAACGGTGGGGGTGGCATCTCTGCTCCCAGCTCACTGGGTGGCTCCTCTTTTTCCTCAGTTTTGGTGGTCTGCTCAGAGCGACCATGACTATCTAGCCAGAAAGCAATAGGAATGTCGTCAGGAACATTGTCACTGACAATAGAGGAAACATCGGCAACACCTTGACCAAAGGAAATTGATGTTACTCGATTCAGTTTCTTCGTCATGAAATAAAGCGAGAGAGCCTAATATCTGGCGCATCCCCAGGGGACACCTTCTCAAGGATAGGGGGCTCAACAACAACTCGCGGTAGTGATGGAGCAGGCTCATGAGATACTCTTCTCTTCAGGTGAACTCCTTGTGAGGATAAGCCTCCAGGAGACGACTTTATTCTTCATTCTCTTGATGCTCGCTTCACATAAAGATTTTGGCTTAAGCTAAACAACGATAAACAGTTACTCAAGCTGGTTTAGCAAACCCGAAGAAGACGTGTCGTCGCCTGAGAACCGCTTCTTCGAGGACGTTTCGCTTGGACCAGGAAGCGCCTTTTGAGGAGCTGAACTCTCCTCTTGAATCAACCTCCCCAGGTGGGAAGAAGCTTGCACCATGCCCCAGATCGCATAGTTCTAAAAAAGAAGGGGGACGGACCACCAGAAGGCTCCACCTTGAGCTTAGCCATGGGAAGGTTCGGTAATTGGGGGTGTTCAATTGGTCCAGACTCCACAAGGATCACAACATGCGTATCTAGTTGTTGGTTCCTGGACTTAAAGAATGGAACTGCCAGGCACTAGCTGAAGCCAAGTTGACGGGCACAAAGTTAAGGATTGTACACCTCAAAAGTCAAGCTAGCTGACTCCACTCCTACCAAGTCCCTAGCGAAGAAAGTCAGTCGTAGGTATTCGAAATCCCCTAGGCCTTCCCACTCGTGCGAGAAAGGACGCCAGGAAAAAACAACACCAAGACCGGCATCCGCATATCCATCCATCAGAGCTTGGATACAACCAACCACCCTGAAGGAAAACTAGTGTTCGGATGGGCTCGCTGAGATAACATCACTGTGAGAACGCATTGCGCGGGGAAACTGGGTAAAGCCTGGAAAGTATAGAATGATCCACAGGTACACCATCCATAAAGGGTCATCCGTCCTACACCAGGGAAGTTGGCCGGGTCGGTTGTTGCCTGATACAGTCCACGATAGATCAAATTCAACAGGAAAGGGGATAAAGCCACAACCTCTGGTTTGTCTACATTGGCAATATCGACGAGATAGGCGACTATCCCAACAATGAAGCGATTGGGGTGTTTTTCTCGGTTATAGAAAATGTATTTGGATAACCACTCCAAGTAGAACTCGAACTCCTCTTAGGGTCCCCATTTTTCCTCATATATAGAAAGATGTCGGGTAACCACCTCACCGATGTGTTCTGAAGGGTTGAACTTCAGGCCAACATGCCCGCGGTCAAATCGGAGGGGGGCTCGAAAAGGTAGCAACCAGCCAAAAAGCAAACATCCTCCAAAGTGACCGACATCGGTCCTATGGGAAGAAAAAAGCAGTTGGCGATAAGGTTCCAGAACGATAGGAAACCAGCACACACTGACAAGTTGGGCTCAATGGAGAAGCGAGACGTGTTGATCAAGACATTTATCCTCATCGCTTCCCATGCAGCACGCTTCTTCACCATCCACTTGGAAACCCATGAATCATGAGCCTCGCTCCTGGGAGATGGAAAACAACGGAGACTCGCTCGCACCGACGAGTTCCATCCTGACTGTTTGAAATCACCAGAGGAGAAAATTGCGGGCAACTTACTGGTATAAAGGACTGACCTTTCCACATCAGAAAGAAGCAGAACTTGTGCTTGGGAATGTACGGACCCAGCGTTTGTTGTTCCAACATCTCCACACCAAAGTCCGACTATGCTTCGTGGCAAGGGAAAACATGGAACTACTCGGCCTTAGCGTAGACCTGTCGAATTAGCTCTGTCGCTCTCCTCATGGCCCGGAGAAGCCGAGGACTTCGGGGATGAAGTATCATAGGCCATAAGGGTCGAAGGAAACTAGGGTTTCTAGAGGGACAATGGAAGGAGGAAAAGGGTTTGAGTGGGTGAGCGGGAAACCCCGATCCCTATTAAGTTTTATAGTTCAAGAACCAATAAGACGGCCCAAAAAAAAGCGTCGTTTCATCTGAAAACCGATGACAGCCCAAAAGGCAAGAGGTAGGCAGGCGAAGAGACTTAAAACGCACATTTATTTTTCATTCAAATCCTTGGATCATTACACGGGTTTGGTTGAAAGTAAATGTGCAAATAAAACATAAATTACTCAGTATACGACGTTTTCCTTCTTAGCGAAATGCTCTCTATTGAAAATCCCTCGAGCTTTCTGGGATATTCACGAGTTTATCCATAGAAGGCGGTTACACGTTGAACCCCATTCTTCCTCTAGACAAAGAAGATCCTTGGCTGCAACCGGAAGCATTTTCGCAAGGTGGAGGCGCTACTGTAGTGTGAATCTCTTGAGTGGGAAGGTATTGATCCCCTCATCTGATTCCGAGTCATATCTCCCAGAAGCCGTGAGGTTAGAAAATTGAGGACATGGCAGCACCTTTGTCCTATGACGTTCCAGCAACTCCAAGAGTTTGGGGTCACTGAGAAGCATCAAAGGTTAGTCCAATCAAGACACAACCCGGGATGGCTCACCAAAGCATTGCCCAGACCCTCTTCCCGTCCAGACAACCTCATCGAGAGGCGGCAAAGTGGAGAATTTGGAAGGAGAGAAACCACTCGCATAAGGTGTTAGACATAAGTTCTCAAGCAAGCTAAGGTGATGGGCATAGGTCCTGGGTAAGATGCACAAAGACGAAGATCCGATAACCTTTCTACTTTCAAGGGCGATGGTTTGTGATTAGGGAGCTGATCCGGACGTCGCAATTTATAGAAGGGTTATGAGAGATGTGAAAGGCTCTGACAGGAGATATTATGACGGAGTTTTGGGGGTCGTAACAGCTGTCCTGGGGATCTCAACCGATACATTTCGAGGATATCAATGGTCAGGGCTTATTGTTTGCCTACACACGTTACTAGGTCGTAGGGGAATTATTACTTGGTCTTTTTCAAGACGAGACCGTTCACTCCGTCTACCTTGAGGGGGGCTTATATGTTTAGCAACAGAAATTCTAGGCCACAGATCTCAGCCTTATCTGTAGATCAACGGTTCAGAATACGGGCCCAAAGTAGGTGTGAAAACACACCAAGCGAAGGCTTGCGGGCAAAGGAGTAACCAAGTGACGGGGCTACCAGGGATAAGGGTCAAGAAGGTGATCAAGCGACAGTCAACTTAGCGAGCAAGGAAACTCTGCAACGAGGCGAATGAGCGATTTGGTCGATCAGTAGCTGTTATGGGAAGATTCCAAACGGTCTTAAGAATTTGAAGGAAGCTGTTACTAAGTTTGCTCAAATGGAGAGAGGATATTTCACGAAGACTGGCAACAAGGATACGTAATATATGTATAATATTTCGTTACCATATATACGTAGGGCTAGTCTAGTATAAATAGTTGTTCTTAGGCATTGTATGTAAATACCTCTCTACACTTCTTTACAGACGGACATATTGTGTTTTTATCTTCAAGCATTCCCGCATTCAAGCCTTTCTTGTGCTCCTATGTTCTTCCTTCCTTCCGAAGGCATCGTCGATGGCATCTGTAAGTGTTTCCGCTTAAGGGTATTTGTCCCCTGCCTTCTCCCCCTTCTTCATTCATACGGCGACCACACATTTCAACGAACCTCCGAGCACCGGTTGCTCATAGTGCCAGAAATTTCCGACGTGTTTGTATCCAGCTTGTCCGCGGTCACTTCCGGAGCGAACAATACCGATGAACCGCCTCCCCAATCCTAATGCCCCCAATACTGCCACAAGCCTTCCTCATTAGATGCGCTTGAATCACCAAATTAATGCGATCAACCAATCCATGGTTGACAATTCAAGGTCCTCGTCAAGGTCTATGACATTTTTCTTGCCAATGAAATATGGTCGACACTTCGTACGTGCTTCTCTCAAGCAATCTTGGCGCGGGAACTCGACCTATGCAATCAACTCATCTCTCTCCGCCTGACCAACCAATCCATGGTCGTCGACCTCCATAAGATGAAAAGCATTGTGGATCAGCTTACTTCAATCGGAAAAGTGATTTCCACCACCGAACTTATCCTTTATGTCCTTCACATCTTGCTTCATCATTACGAGAGTCTTGTCACGAACTTATCGTATTCAGTCATTCATCAGACATTTGACTAACTGTGAGACTGCCTTCTCACCTATGAGTAGTGATTACAACGTCGTGGAATGTTGTCATCAACACTTGGTAAATTTGGCACTTACCATCCTTGTCCAATCTCAGCTACCACCACCTTTTGGGAAGACACCATCCACACGGCCAACTACATAGTCAATCGGCTGCCTTCATCTGCCATTCCATTTGCAATACCATATGAGCTTCTTCATCATAGATCATTCGACTACAACTCTCTCTGACCATTTGGGTGTCTATATTTTCTATACCTAGGGCATGTTGTCGCCTACAAGCTTGTCATCGGTCTGTTCCGTGTATTTTTCTTGGATACTCCTACCAGCATAAGGGCTATCTGTTTGCGGACGAAACACGTCGCGATATAACGGAGACTAAAGTGTTGAATGCAATGTGGTCGCCAATAATACAAAAGAATAAAAGATAGTCAAAAAATTCACTAATACAGAGAAAGAACACAGCCATCTTACAACACTTAACACGATTTCTGACAGTCAGGTTGACAACCAAGCAGCCCTTCGGGGTCATAGAATGATTGACTGTGTTTTACAATTGACTAGGCCCGACTTATTTATAGATATAATCTAGGTAACCGTCGATCGAAACACATAAAAAACGTGTTATTTACTCTAACATTTATTACTAACCAACTGCTGGGATAATCTCATCATCAACGAACTCCACTGTCGAACCTCGCAACATCGATAAGCTCCCGAGTTAGTGTCGACTTTATGCCTTGATAATCATCTTTGACACAGCATCGATATTGAACACCTTCGACGCAGCATCGATCTCGAGCACCTTCGAAGCCCAACATGCAAGGCCCAAAATGAAATTTATCATTGAAACATTTTGCCCCCTTCCTTCGACGCGCCAGTTTGTCTTCTCTATCTTCCTTTATAAAACCCTTGTCGTCTTCTTATTTGTCACTTTTACTCTCTTTCTCTTCATCGTTCTGTCTGTTTCTCTCTCCTCTGCAAAGCGTATCTTCCCTGTCACGTCCAGTCATGGCCCTCAAGCATTTTACAATCACGCACCGTTGAGCGGGTCTGAGGTTTACTTCAAAAGGTTCAAAAGCCAAGCGAAAGATTCCTTGGCCAAAAGGACTTTCGATTTCGCCAAAGAAGAGTCAAGAAAGAATGGGCAAATCACACCGGGTCCCTTTTTCAGAGGCGATTCCTTTAATCCTTTGCTGGACAACAAGCAGATGTCCGTCGATTACCTCCTCCCTGACCCTACAGTCATTCTAATTTGTAGAGACAGTTTTCTCAACCCAGGTAATTGGTGTCGATCCCTTGACTCCGGCGATTCAACTCTGCATGACTTTCCCACCATTGTTGTATCCATTACAGTTGTCACGTATGTCTCCTCGAGGCTAATTTCCGCTTTGATGCTTTTGGAATAATCCTCTCCTTCAAATTTGAATCTCCCGGATCCATATCAGCAAGTCACTTGGTTCTTGCCCGAGGTGACTAACCACCCTTCTTCTACTGTCGTTATCGATGACTCCATCCCTACAGCTCCTTTGTCCTTTACCATAGCGTCGATCCTTACTCTCCTCCACCTCAAACAAGTGCAACCTCATTTGAGCCATCTCCTACGACTGTCGATCGAACTGTGGCATCTCTTACTGACCAACCAAGCCATGCACGTGACTCCTCAACTACGCCATCTGTTACGGATGTCCATCAGCATGTTGCACCTCTTGTTGCATAGCCCAGCATCATATGGTAACCCGACAACTGTTGATACCCGGCGTGTGCGTGAAATTCCTGACCTCTCAACTATGACTTTACCCAACCCGCCAACGTCGTATTGCAAGGCCTTTGCAGATCCACTATGGAGGCAAGCAATGGAGCATGAATTCAACTTCTTTGCAATGACACTTGGAAGTTGGTTCTCTCCTCCAATTCGCAAAAGCTTGTGGGTTGTCGATTGATTTTTCAAGTCAAAGTTCATCTTGACAGGACACTTAATCGTCGAAAAGCATGTATTGTCGCACATAGATTCACTCAACGCCCGGGTATCGACTTTAGGGAGACTTATAATCCTCTCATAAAGCCAGCCACGATCTGGCTCGTCCTCACAATTGCAATCTTCCGTGGTTGGTCGCTGCGACAACTTGACGTCAAGGACACGTTCCTTCATGAGCCATCACATAAATAATCTATATGCACCATCCATCGGGGTTTGAAGATCCTAGGTTCTCGCATCATGCTTTTCTTCTGCGAAAGTCAATATACAGTCTCTCTTTGTGCGGCACCAAGGTATTCACATTCTCATTCCCATCCTTCATTTCGATGATATACTCTTGGCTTGCACAATAGGTAGTGGTGTCGCAGCTCTTTCAAGGATGTTTCGAATAAAGGATTTAGGCTTTCCTTCGACGTTTTTAAATGTTCGCTTTCAGCGCATATATGGTGGTATTTTTCTGTCTCAAGCTCACAACGTTGACAAGCTCCTTTTTCAATTCAATTTACAAGAATGCTCCGTGGCCAAGACTCCTCTCTCTACCAAGTTTCAGTCCTTGGACAGCGATAAAGCTACCTCACATCCTCAAATCTTTCATGATATCATCAATAGTCTCCAAGCCAATTTCTTCGGTCATCCACCATTGCTCATCTTCAGGCTGACAAGTCGCTCTGTTACCTAAGTGGAACAGCTTCCTTTGGTCAGCCTATTTGCCCGACCAATCTATTTCATCCCACTACTTTGGTCGATGTTGACCGGGCCGGCTACCCTGCCACTTAGCGGTTGACAACTAGTTATGTCATCTACATTGGAGATAATCTTCTACCTTGGCTTTCCAAAAAGCAACCTACTATTGCTCGTAGCTCTACCGAAGCTGAGTATGGTACACTCACTTATGTTGTCATTGAGCTTATGTAGCTCTCGTCCTTAGGAGCCACGTATCTTGCCGCTAATCATGTCCAGTATGCACGTACAATGCATATGGCCATAAAATACCACTTTGTCGCGAGCAAGAGAGCTCTTCATCAAATTTGTTCCCACTGCCGAACAATGTTATCAGATTCATTCATGTTTTCCATATGTATATATATAATCCTCAGTCTTTCCTTATATCACACATTTTTGGGACATTAAGTAATACAAGGTCGTTGGCTTTATTCAACCTTCATCGGTTCGTGTGTTTTACAAAGCAGAAAAGAAATCATATTTATAATGTCTAACTTAAGCTAATAATGCAAAGTAAATATTTAATTAATACAATCTTCTTACTACCAATTATTTCCTTGCAAGTTTGAACTACTTCTTCCGGTATCCTTAGATCTTCTACCTTTTCTTGCTTAATTGAACCTAATAGCTTCCATATCTTGGAGTCTTCAAATTCCTTTCTTTTGACGTTTTCAAGTGTTTCCCCCATCAGCTTTCATTCAATGTGTTTCTTCGCTTGTTTTGTCCAATCGTCGCTTATCAAAATCCTTTGCTCAGTTACAGTTTCGCCCATAATCTTCACCCAACACGTTTCCACTATCAATCCGCTCAAAACCTTCGTTCGTTTCAGGTCTCATTGGATCGATCATTCTGCCTCTAACTGGCCCATAATTATTACTGTCAAACAGGGAACTTAAACTAGAATGCCAGTTCAAAAGAAGAGTCCAAAGGAATGAGCAAACAACATAATAATAATAATAATAATAATGTCAAATGATTGAATATATCATCAACTTTGACCATTTTTTCGATTAGCATAACATTTGGAAAATATCACCTAACATTTGAAAATATTATCTTACATCCTAACGTTAGAATGTTACCTCAATTATATCATTTTTTAGTCGTCCTTGTTAACGGCGCTGACATGGCAACTAACGTTGTCAGCGCCACGTTTAATCTAGGTGAAATTAACAAATATATCATAACCTTTCTTACTTTTTTCGATTTATCGTAACATTTCAAAAATATCTTCGTGTAACCCTAACGCTAAGACGTTATTTCAAAATTGTCTACCGTTATTCCCGACCCATAACGGCGTCCGACTTAGCGTTGATGTGTACCCCTAGCCCCGACCTAACTCCAACCCACCCCATCCCTTCTCTTCTCAGCTGCCTAGGGGGTTGTATTGAAGTCCTGTCATTTATGAGTATTATATTTTGTTGTGAGGAGACTTAAAGTTGCAATGACATACCAAGACATACAGGGCATCCACGGAAATAACCATGATAAAGCACCCATAACAACACTCATAATCATTGGTTTTCTTGTTGAGAGTTTCATGCTAGGTTCCGCAATAGAACTTTCTTGGGTTCCTGATGTCGCTATATTTTAGCTAATTTGAGCATGCCTGGGAATTTTCTTTTCCATTGGGATGTAGCATTACTCGTCCTTTTGCATGTCAAGTCAATATATAATGAGTCAATTGTTCATTGTGCAATGTATAATGACAAGTTAATGAGATATACAATAAGCTGAGGATTGGGGCTCGGGGTGAGTTCATGGCGAAGCTGGGATGGGATGGGTCAGGGTGGGTTGGGGCAATATTGGGCTTATTAGCTTCGGGACTAGGTTACACATCAAACGCCAAGTCGAACGCTATTAGGGGTTGGATCTAACGGTGAATAATTTTTAAATAACGTCTTAACATTACGTTACACGAAGATGTTCTCCAAATGTTATGATAAATTGAAAAATAGTGAGAAAGTTTATAATATATTTGATAATTTCGTCTAATTTAAACGTAGGCCTCCATTAGCAAGTATATAATTGAGATACAGGATAGAAAGTGATATTTTTCAAGTATTATACTAAATCGAAAAAAATACCAAAATTTAGGATATATCATTTGTTCTAGTAATAACAACAATGGAAATTGCATTCACTAGTTCAACTACGGCTAGGAATTGCGGCAGCCACTCGATCGAGACTACGAGAATCCTAAACAACAAAAGAGCAGTGGCTCACGACGAAGCAATCGGTGATCGAAGACGTAGATGGGGGTAGACAATTGGGGTACTGAGTGGCGGTGACGAGGCCAGGATGATCGTTACATGGAGATCCTGCTTGAACCAGATGAGCATGGCTCCATCCTTCAGTCCTTCGTTAGTCGCCAAAACAGCAACAAGACAGCATTGCTTAGTCGGTCACATCCGGCGAACGCGACGGGGGAAGCACTGTGAAAGGGCGAGGAAGGAACACGTGGACATTAACTTCCAATGAGCAACAGCTTTTCCGTTGGCAAGGAAAAAGCGGCCATCGAGCAAGATGATGAAGTGGTTCAGCAAGGGACCGACGCTCGGGTTCATGTGGCGGAGAAAACCAAAAGGGGAACAGACATTATGACTTCGGTCTGAGTTCATTCTTCCTAAGACTGTACATAAGCGACAAGAGTCAAATCCGATGATTGACCTCTCCAAAATAAAATTGCAAGAAATAACATGATTCTTACCGTTACTGGGAATATAGTCTCTACCTAAAACTGGATTACTGACTTTACCTTCGTCCCTGAAACCATGAACCCCATCCTTCTTTCCTCGAACGAGTATTCTACCTCTTCTGGGATATCCTTAACCATAGGAACGGCAACTTGCAATGGCAACGAGTTGGGCGTCATAGCTGTGTGCATGGGCACCGAAACTGTCAAAGGCGTGGCGGGCATCGGAGTGGGCATCACCTTAGGTGTTCTGTTCTCTTCATCCACTATAGATACTGTCTTTGACGGAGTAGCAAACATGGCGCTGCCTGGAGCAATTTTGTGTGCTGCCTCAACAGGTGCAAAGCTTGATTCATCCATTGAGTTGATTCGGCCACCCAGCTTTGTTGATGCTGTTGAAGCAAGCGGTGAGAAAGGTTTCCGAACCATAGGTGACTCTGGTTCATGTGCATTCACAGAGACAAATGAGTTGTTCTTGATCGGGCGACCAGTGGCATCAATCACTTTCTTACCTGGATCGATATTGAAGAAACAGAAAAGATTGCTCTCTTCTCAAAGGACAATGCGACTGAAAAGTATTTTCATTCTAAAAGAAAACCTGTGATGGATAAAGAAACTTACCAACTGGCGAAGGTCCTACGAAGAAGTCATCCTGGGGAAGATTCAGCCGATCAATTTGGTTCTCACGTTCATTCTTCCTTCCAGGGCGTGAATGAGGGGTGCTTTTTATTGAATGTCGGTCAATTTTTGGAGTTTGAGCGAGCATTGTTCCACCAAGCGAGAGCTTTCTGTTATTCGCAATCCCAGTTGATGTTCTAGGAGCCTTTTTTGCATTCTGAATCTTTGAGGGACTTGGTTTTGAGCCATACAGTGCCTCTTGCTCTGCCATTAACTGACCCTGAAGCTTTTTCTGATCCTGCGAATTAAAGTTAAATGTATAATACACGGCCGACTCCGACTAGTGACTCAAAGGCTGGACTGTTGTACGATATTATCCCAAACATCATCATGCTGACACTTGAACGTAAACAGAAATTCTAAAAGTGACTACTTGAGAATTGCATTATGGAAACTCGAGGGATGCCAATACTTGCTGATCAAGAAAGAGATTAAGCAGCATACAAGCATCATACCCGAAGTCTACGACGTTGTTCTTCTTTCGCTTGGCGTAAGATGTTGTAATCATCAAGCATAGAAAGGAGACGAACCTGTGCGGCCACATAAACAATAAATTTAATACATTGTGGGAAATGTTGACAGTGAAGGGTTATTTTCCTTTTGGCAATTTCACCGATGTGTACTGCAGAAAAGAAAGAGTTTCAGAAAAGATATTGACCACATACTCCGTCGTACGTGAAGTCCGTTCCTCTTTCCTTTTCCCATGCGACAGTTTTTGATGTCAAAGCCTCAACCATTGCTGTCCAAGAATAGAGGTTGGACTAAATCCGAGAGGCGCAGAGAACCAAAAAAGCCCATAGGACTGGAAAATCCTCATAGCAAAAAAGATTGGATGCATACCGGGCAATTTATTGACAAGGGAGCGAGCTTTCTCTGCACGTTTGAGAGTAAGATGAGCCCCTCTACCAGCATTATACCTATTCTCATCCTGAAAGAGAGGAAAAACCATGCTGAGATGAGAGCTTGGGCTAACAGAGTAGGACCAGACACAACTTAGCGATTTCGAGCACAAAAATTTAACAAGAACGAAAATTTAAGAACTCTAGACCCTATTGTACTCCTCAAGCCAGCTCTCCTCGTCGCATGCCGCCAACCATTTCTCAACTCTTTCCAGCAGTTCTTTCCGGCTGAAGGCTTCCTCCTTGACTTTGGCCATTTGCAGTTCAAATTTTTGGAGTACGCTATCAGCATCCACAAGCCCTGTAATATCGCAAAATTTGTACTCAGTCCCAACATTGTCAGTTGATTAACAACAAAATCAGTACGCGGGATAGATAATTACCAGATTTCATTGCTTCAAGGACAGCTTCCATTGTAGTGTCATCTTCAGGGATAAGATGCGTCCTTCGACAGATGTCTTCAAAATCTGACCTCTTCTTAAAGACGAGTTCTTTCATTTTGCTCAACTTCAACCCCTCCAGCCGAGCAACTTCAGATTCAACCTACATAGTCATCAAGGTAAAGTTAACTCCACCTAAAGGTCGTGTGGGTTGTTGAATGACTTATTTGTGATCCCAACTCTCACATGACTGAGGGTGTCCAATGACAGAGCATTGGCATCCGTTATTTCATGTTCCAAAGCAGCTACATTGCGAGTAACATACTGAAACTTCTGCTGTTCTTCAGCAGGTGTATCCATCAAACTCCACAAACCCAGCAACGTAGTAGCGAAATCTTGTATCTGTCCATAATAATGTTACAAAAGTATCCGCAATTATAATACATTTTCCAGGAAAACTTACACATTCAAAGCTTGTAGTATTACCTTTTGCATCCTTTGAACTTTTGTCTCTCGCAAATTGTGTATTTTAAGAGCCAATCTTTCAATGGCACCAGTGCTTATATCTCCAGTTCCTCCTGAAGCACTTGTATCAAAGGGAATCTCAGATGTCGTAACATTGAAGTCCAGTCCAAGCGCCAGGCAAAGTGAGTGTAGCGCATTGAGGTATTCTTGTACTTGCTTCAGTCGATTGCTCTAGATAACAGAAGACAAAAAAGTGAAGCAAAAAGAAACGTACCATTGAGAAGCGTAATAAGCATGATCAAGGAGTAAGCAAAATAGCTGAACCTTCTCTAGTTGAAGGGCCTGTAGTTGTTTGTGGAGTTCCTCAAGCTTCCTCAATGATAAATCACTATCATCAACAGTCACTGGAAGAGGCATGTGCTTTGCTGATGCGTTCAATTCATTAGAAATTCTTTGTAGTTGCTGCAAAACTTCAAGAAACTGTTGTTGCCTATCATTTTTTCGCTTGCGCATCTCTTCTAACTGAGGCAAAATGCGTTTAAGCTCATCCTTCAAGCTTTCTGCATTTTGATCGGGCTGAAATAAGAACACATGTTGATCTGTCAAGCAAAGATAAAGAACGAGCAGTCTGAAATTCATCACAGATAGAGCTACAGATATTATCAAACTTGGTGGTCATTGTAATGTCATATTACAAGACAAATCCGACTTACTAGGAAAATCACAGTAGATCACGCAAAAACAATTAAAGCCTAAATTCAGCCTTTTGCCATTCCCAGCAGACATTGTTCCCGGCTTCCCAAATGTTTTATTGACAAGACATAAAAACAATAATAATTGATAGGCTTTCCGCTAAAGCTTCAATAAAAGAGGTTGCTTTGACTTATAAAAAAAAAAGAGAGATTGCTCCGATGATATGTAAAGCATAAAGAACCTTCATTTGGTGTTTCCCATATGACAAATCTCTCTCTTTGAAAAACCCCACTCTCGTGACCAACTAAAACACATTGGACGCCAACTATCCCTATAGAAGTAGAACCCAGTAACTGCACATGATCAGGTCACAAATCCATAAGCCAGACAAGTTCAGAAGAAAATGAAATTGCTTCAACCAATTAAGAGCTAACTGGTATCGTACAGGTCAATGCAACCAAAAACCCGAAAATGCTAACATTCTAGGGGCAAAAGAAAACTTGTTACAGAACTCTAACCTGCCTTATGCTAACTGGTCTCTCCCCCATTGCAGAGCATATGGCTGCAAGCTCCGCTTCTTGGTCTGCCATAGTCTGTCTAAGCTTAGCTCTGTATCTGCTTGCTTGGTCTACTTTTCTCCTATAAACTTCAAGGCATTCCCTTTCAAGCTCAAGAAGCATTTCATCCCTTTCTGCATCGGACTCCCCAACTTCGTCCCATATTACCTTAGAAGCAGGAAGGGGTTTCGATCAAGGATACGTCTTGGACAGGAATGGAGAAGAAAACAGCATACATAAAGTGTGTCCTAAACAGATTATAGTGTTAAAAATGCATACCTGAAGCTCGCAAAGGAGTGTCCCGCAAGTTGTTTCCCCTCGCAAAAGTGGATCATTATCCACCTGGGACATGTTGAGGAGGCAAATCGATCTGCCCAAAATGCAGCCAATGCGCAAGCTGATCCCTCTAAATGAAAAAAAAAAAAAAAAATATTCCCTTGAAAGCCTAATAACTATTTATCAGGCCAAGAAATGAAGGAAGGATGAGTCGAATGAAGTTCATGGTCCCATGCTCAAACAGAGTCCAACCAGGGCGTCCTATAAGCCGGCTTCAATTAGCACTTTCTAAGCTGACATTGTGGCAAACAAAAGAAAACCGAGGACCCAACCGCAGTTTACCAGCACTAAAACCCTAAGCCGATGCCAGACGCTCATCGCAACAGATCAAACCACGTAAAACATGGTGGCCGGGGTATGGATTCTCGTAGCCGAGCACCGGAATGTAGATCACACATACTAGGAAAGGAAAACATTTTCATATGCCCACAACTTTGGAATAGGAAACGGAAACATCAGAGGAGAAGACAAACCGGAATCCAGGGGGCCTTCCTATCCACCACTACGCAGGCTCGAAGACAAGGGTGACCGGCAGAAGGGCAGTTGAGGCCAGGTAAGGGCCGGTGAGGTGTCGTGGATTTAGGATAGGGATTGTGGAAGGATGTTAGAGACTCAAAAAAAGAAATGGTCGGGGAAGAGGAAATGGAAGGAGCGTTGCAAGCATAAGCACGAGAGGAAAGAATGAGCGGCATTTGAATTTTTGAAATGTCCATCTCCATCCAACCCTTTCTTTTGATCGGACGGCTCGTACATTTTTGTCCCTTTCCCGGACCTGATAATATATTATATTTTATTATTCTACACTCGGGTCGGGCCTTTTCGATAATCTCTCGAGTCCGTTTTCAAAAATTCAACCCGTAATTAAATATTTTATTTAAATCAAATATTCCATTTTACCTTAAAATTTCATCATTTTTTTCGATATATCATATACTTTTCAAATTATCATCACGCATCCTAATATTTGACATTCAATTTTAACGAGTTAATCAAAGGGATGACGAAATTCTATGCGGCACAGTGACAACTAACTCCATTCTGTCTACCGTTAAACTCCTCCCACACCCCTTCCACCATCCTCTTCTTCCTCGCCCTTCTCCCATCGTTAAAAAAAAAGTCAAACTGTATAATGATCTGCGAACGACGTGGCAAGGAACGGGAAAAGCCGACACTCCTCCTCCTCCTCACCTTGTTCTCCTTGATCGAACACAGGGAGTAGAGCGCGGTGGCCGCATCCTTCTTCCCTCGGGAGATGCCCATCTCCAGGAGCTCCACCAACGGGAGGATTTCCCCCCCACGACTGATGGCCGTCTTGTTCTCCTCGACCTGAGACAGCCAAAGGAGGGCGCAGGCCGCGTTCTCCCTCGCGGTGGCCTTGCCTGACCTCAAAGCCCTCATGAGGGGCCCGATTGCACCCGAGGAAACGATCAAACCCTTGTTATCGTCGCACAAGGCTATGTTAAGGATGGCGGTGACGCAGTACTCCTGTAATTGGGGGTCGGAGGACGAGATCAGCGAGACCAGAGGCTTGATGGCGTCGGCCCTGTCGATCCTGGAGCAAATATCGGGCTTGTTCTTTGTGAGTAGGCGAAGCTCGAAGGCGGCGCGCCTGCGAAGGTCGAGGGGGCGGGAAGGGTCGAGGGGGCGGGAAGAGTCAAGGTCGGAGATGACGGAGTGGATGAGGTCATCAGAACCGCAGGAGACGAGGAGGAGGTGGGTGTTGTGGGGGGAGGAGAAGCTTTCGGAGCGATCACTGTTGCAGTCGCTGAAGGGCAAGTAGACGGGGGATGTGGAGGGAGAAGAGGAGGAAGAGGAGGAGGAGTTGGCGTCGTGGTCGATGGAGAGTTCGTGCAAGGTCGGGGCCATGCGGGAGAAGTCTGGGGGACTCTCCGTGTCCAATGAAGCCTGATCGGCTTTTCGGGTTGATGAGAGGATGGTCGGCGCTGAGGAATGTAAGGTGCGACAAAAGCTGAAGCCGAAGAAGAAGAAGAAGAAGGGGAAGGAAGGAGTGGCGCATGTGAGAAGATTTTGTCACCTGATCGGGCATTGTTTTGAGAATTTAACGATGGACAAACGGAGTTATTGCCACCTGGGTGCCACGTAGGATTCCATTGTCCCCTTTTGATTAATGGTGGTTAAAATTAATATAACGGTCAAACGTTAGGATGCGTGATGATATTTTGAAAAGTTCGGGGTAGATCCGAAAAGACAGCCAAATTTTAGGATGGAATTGATCATTTGGCTTTTATTTTTAACCATTTACAATGTCTTTGAAAAGCAGAAATGTTTTGATGAAATCTCAAGGGTTAATTTATTTACTCAAACCGACACACCCAGAGGCCAAGGAGAGCAGGTGAGCCTAATCCCCATCAAATATGGGGGCAGGGTGGGGGTGAATATATTTGAACAAGATTTGGTAGCATCCCCATGCCACCAGGCTCTAGCAGTTGCAACAAACAGGCCCCCAATATTATTCCAGGCAGCTGCACCGAGCCGAAAATTATTGCATTCTGGATATGGATGAAGGAGAGGGGTTGGCTTGATCGATGCAGCCAAAACACGGCGCGAGGCACCCTCCTTCCATACCCTTCTTCTTGGAAGAGAGATCAGGCATCCCAAAGAAGGATTCATGCCTTGGATGTGAGAAGATTGTTCCTTTGGTAGCTCGGTTTAAGATTCAAGCGCGGTGGAAGCAGCAGTAGGCACACAAGTTAGGATTTCATTAGATAACAGAGCACAAGGATGCCGTATTGAGTTAATAGGCTTACATTTCTTATAATAAGCTCAACATGTATTATGGAAGCATATATAAGTGGGTGAAAGGTCTTTGTAACAAAATTGAGTGATAACAGTTTTCTTCTCTCTTTTATATTTGTTTTGGTTTCCTCCTGTGATCTAATTTCATCTCCAACGATCTTCATTCAGCTTGCATGGTATCAGAGCTCCTGCAATGGCGAATGTAATATGTAGAGGTAAGGTGGCAACATAACTTGATCCATCATCTCCCTTCTTCATCAGTCCCACATATGGACAGATAGGGGTTTTAATTTCTCCGAAGCTTGCAATGACCTTGTGAGATCATGGTTGCAGAAATATGTTTCTGTTTCGATTGCAAGACAATTTTCTTCTTCGATTTTGCTGAAGAGGTGTGGGATGAGTTAAGAAGGTTTGCAGTGCCAGATGATTATAGAATATGTCATTTAAAATGCAATATCATACTTTGATGTAAGGGTCTAAGTCGGTTGCTGCATATTACAATTACTTGCTTTCAATCGTGCAGGAGACACAAATTTATAGGCCTTTGCCTCGATGTTGTTGTAATAAAAATAGTTGTAATTGGATGAAGAAATATATGGAGCCATACCCAAAGGATTCGGTATTCAAGCTTCCAAATGACTTGAATGAAGAGTTCTCTGTGATGAGATTACAGATTTTAATGAATAAACCATTTCCCACTCTTAGAGAGGGTTACAATATCATTCACCAGGAAGAAACACGTAATGATATAAAAAGAGGCTTGCATAATCCAATTGAATGACTGGTTATAGTGGTAGCTTTTGGGAAAATTCAAAGGATGCAACCAGATGTAGATTCAAGGGGATATACAGACAAGAAATAAGGAAGGAAGGAATGATTTTTTGAGCATTGTGGAAAGAATGGCCATATGAAGGATAAATGTTACCAAATCATTGGTTATCCTTTATCTCAGTAGATCTGGAAGAGGAACATGTTAAGTAACTAGTAGATCACCTGGGTTGAGGCGTGTGAATCGGGTGCTTGTTATGGGGACATTTTCAGTAGATACAATAAGTTCTGTACATTCTCAACTTAGTCTCTCTAAGCAACAAGTTCAAAAGTTGATGAAGATACTTAGCGTGGATAATGATGCTAAGCCTGAAGTCTTGGGTTCACATTCTTCTTCAACTTCTTCTTCTATTTCACCAAATCGAGCAGGTGCAGTTTTTTCCTTGAGTCATATTTTTTCTGTGTCTAAAGATCAGCTTCTAATGAAGTCTTGGATTGTAGATACATGGGCCACTGACCAAATTGTTTCTTACATCTCTTTATTTCATTCAAGCCAAAAGTTAGTTGTGCCTTTGTAGATACGGTTCCAAACAATTCGTATGTTCGAGTAACACACATTGGTTTGGTCATTATGAATGGTGATATGCATCTTCAAAACACTTTATTTGTCCCTTATTTTAACTTCAATCTTATTTATGCAGATAAACTTGCTTTGAGTGGACAAATTTGTCTTGTTTTTCTTAAAAATTTTTGTTATATTCAGGACTTACGAAGATGGGTGGCAGTTGGACTAGCTAAGCATAAGGGTTTCATGCATCTCAAGTGTCAATGATTCCCAAGAAACTTTCTACTTATCTAGCCAACACAACGATGTACACTTCATTGGATGGATTTGATCTTTGCCAGTCTAGACTAGGATATGCCTCTTTGGATAAAATCAAGTTTTTGAGCATAATAGATCCTTCTATTTCTATTAAGAAAGACAATACATGTATTTTGTTTGTCCTCAATCAAAACAAAAGAAATTGACTTTTCCTCTGAGTGTATCTAGGAGTGCTTATCCATTTGATTTGATTCACATTGATATTTCGAGACCATACTCTAAAGTTGTAATAGGGGGTTTTAGATATTTCTTGACTATAACAAATGATTGCACTAAAAGGACTTGTTGTATCTTATGTGAAACAAATATGAAACTCAAGGATACATTAAGGATTTATGTCGACTAGTCGAAAATCAATTTAATGAGACAATTAAGGTAATTAGGTGAAACAACTGGACAGTTTTTCAAGCCAGCTTTCTATAAGGAGTTTGGTATTTTACATCAGGTTAGTTGTGTAGAATCTCCACAGTGGAATGGAGTTGTGGAACGAAAACATCTGTATTTGTGACTACATTGAGAGCATTACTATTTCTAGCTAACTTGTCTCTGGTTTTCTGGAGATATGTTGTTCTTGCTGCGACATATGTAACCAATAGATTGCCTTCTAAAGTCTTAGGTGGTAAAACTCTTTATGAGATCATATTTCATCGGCCTCCCATTTTTACTAACATGAGAAATTTTTGTTCTATTTATTTTATCAATACTCTTTCTCGACAGAACAAAATTTGATAGGCGAGCTGATAAATGTTTCCCTTTTGGGTATGCTTTGGATGTTAAGGGGTACTTTGTATGCCATTTGGATACTCATCAAGTGACCATTTCTAGGGATATTATATTTTACGAGTCTATTTTTCCTTTTCACACATCATCTTCTACAAATTCTTTCATTGATTAATCCTATTTTGTATTCTTTCAATTTGATAATGATCATCCAGATTCAGAATACATTTCATATTGATTCTTTTCCCATGTTCAGTCAGACTACTTTTGAATCAGTTTCTTTAAAAGATGCATTAAGCATTGTATGACATGCATTAGATCATCCATCTGCCGCTGCATCACCAAAGGCAATGATTTGTTCTCTGATTTGAGAAGAGGTACTAGAGAACAAAGAATCCTATCTTATTTAGGCAGATGGTTGGAAAATTAATCTATCTGGGAATCACTCGACCATATATCACATATGCAGCGCATGTTCTAGCTTAGTTCATGGATTGTTCTTCTAAAGAACATTGGGATGCAGCTTGGTCAATTTTAAGATGCCTCAAAGCTACATCTGGTAAATGGGTATTGTTTGCAAACAAACCAGATGTCACTCTCAAAGCCTATGTGAATAGTGATTAGGGTGGATGTGTTGAGACAAGGAGGTCCACAACTGGATATTATGTGTTTATTGGAGATTCTTTAGTTAGTTGGAAGTTAAAGAAACAACCTACAGTTTCGTGAAGTTCCTATGAGGCGGAACATAGGGCCATAACATCATTAGTTACATTAGAATTGGTCTGGTTGACTGCTTTGTTGAAAGACTTATGCATCTCATCAAGAACAACAATGTTGTTTTGTGACAGTAAATTGGTCATATACTTACGCAAGAACCCTGTTTATCATGAGAGGACAAAGCATTTGGAAATAAACTTGTATTTTGCCAGGTAAAAGGTTGCAACCGGAGAAAATGAAGTGAGTCATGTTTTAACTCAATTGTAGGTGGCTGATATTCGAACCAAGGCTTTGCTTCCTGTGAGATTTCATTTTCTAGTTAACAAGATGGGACTTATGGGTATTTATAGTGCCCATCTTGAGGAGTGTGACAAGAGGGTTCCTTTGGTAGCTGGGTTTAAGAGTCAAGCAATGTGGTGGAAGCAGCAGACACACAAGTCAGGATTCATCAGCTAACAGAGCACAAGGATGCCGCATTGAGTAGGGCTTATGTTTGTTATAATAAGCTCAACATGTATTATGAAAGCATACATTGTGAAAGGTCTTTGTAACAAACTTAACATAATTGAATGAGAACAGTTGTTTTCTCTTCTGTGTTTATCTGTTTCCTCCGGTAATCTTCATTTCATCTCCGGCAATCTTCATTCCGCTTGCATTGGAACTCTTTCATTTAGACAGCCAGCCCCACTCCCAGCAAAGCTTGTTGCGTTCGTTCATTCCCATGGGAAGAATAGCCAGGGAAACAACTATCCTCATTCTCGGTCTCAACACTGCCCGCGACCTCTCCTCCGTCGAAGCACAGCCAAGGGGAGGAAGCCACTACGTGGGAAGAAGAAATTTGCGAACTAAATGAGGATTGTTTTAGCTATGAATCTGAATACTCCTTTAGCTCCTCCATCACTCCAATCAAAACAACCTCCCTACATGATCATCCTAGCCTTCGTTCTAGATCTCCTTCATCATCGGACACCGGCATCAGTAGAATAAACATTGAGGGTCCTTCATTCCTCGAATACCTCTTCCTGCTGTACACACCTGACTCGGGTTACCTTGGAGAAGCAAGGACTTCAAACACCAAGCATAGAGGCGGCTTGGATAATGTGCGCGAGATTGTGGTGGACACAGGGTGAAGCGTTCAAAAACTCTGGAAGACCTGATAATGCTATGCCGAAGGAGAAGCATAGCCCTGAAAACGACAGTAACGGGAATTGAAAACCCATCATTGGTAAGCTCCAAGCCAACAACGCTTTATTGGCCACCCAAAATAAAATAAAAGTTACAACTACTTAGTAAAGAGACACATCCACCTCATCTCTCCTTTGGACATACATCAAATATATTTATGATGATTCAGTATTTGCAAATGAAATTACCTCCATTGTGTTCAAGCATGACAGGATTGTGCAAGAAGAAATGCATTTGGTGCTGCATCTACGAGATCGGAGGCAAAATGACTTCCCGACTGAATATCAGCAGCTGTCGTGACAAAAGCTTTCGTCCAGATCACAGGAACAGTGAAGTTCCTTAAAAAAGCTGGAAAGCTTCCCTATTGAGATTTATATTGCACCTCTTCTGTATGCTTAATTCCTCCTTTCTGTTAAGTGCTAAGAACAGGAGGTTCCATGAGCCCCGCATCTGGTATGGTTGCGATGTTCGGCAACTTTTTGGATCCTTTCCATGACAAAAGGAACGTCATCTTTTAATATGGTGGTAAAACAACAACGAAACCATCCTGGTTTTGCACAGTGACAAGCGGAGTCTGTAGTGGAAGTCACTTTTGACATCTCTCATAGCTTCTCCCTCAATTCTAGTTCTGTTTCTCACTGTATGAGGACATAAATCCACCCATGTTAATCCGGTTGTATGAACCAGCAACACTGTCCAGGTAGTTCACCCCCAATTGTTTTAGACATTCAATAAACAACCCGTACATTTGTCTGGACCTATTTCTGTTTGTCTCAATAAAAACATTTACAAATCTTGTATCAGTAAGCATGGGAACCAGTAACCTCTGTGTCAGGGAAGAGATGGAAGAAATTCTCATCAATTTCCAGCTAGCTGCCAAAACATCCTCATTGTAGAGAGAACCCACTTGAAAGTCGTATACTATGTGTACCCTGCCCTTATCGCCAAAGGAATTCGCGTACTTCTCTCTTCTTATACAACTATCATCGTAGTAAAATGAGAATATTGATATGGTTCATAAGACCGGCGATCGACATCCTACAACATTTTCCTTTTTAACAGCAAAGGAAAATTGACGAACGTGTTTCTGGAAAACCAAATGTTACTGTCCCTAGGGAATTCTCCCTCTGAGACCTCCAGAAGGGCAGTGCGACAAAGGTGTGACTGATATGTCATTTTATTCAAATTTTGTTTTGAAACCAACAAGGAAATCTCGACTTTTTACCATTGAGCATTTTATGAACTTCATGTCCAAGCTGAAAGCAACTCAATTTGACAACATTTGGTGGACATGTGAGCAACATTCAATCTTGTAATAATAGGAATATTATCATGTTTGGTTATCAGTTTGTTCTCGAAGATGAATACCTTTACTCGGTTACTGTCCATAAGCAATTGAAGATCTCGACAGCAAAGTCAAATATGTAAGATGAGGATGGCGTCTAAGGGTTTGATGCTTTACCAATCTCTTGCGGATTAAAATATCGAGTGTTTCATTAATGTGAATTTCGATAAAATCGCAGCTATCCATTGATCTTGAAACTTGGCCTCATTCGAGATACCAATTTTCATTAAACTTGACATGGGGGAGTGATTTGATTACTTGTCATTCCACTTTCAATGCTCAACGAATAAGAAAAATACGTTAGTGTCATGACTGATAGTAGCATCTGGTCTTAATTAATTATTATATGGTGGGCACAGTGACGGAGAAACGTTAAGCTCTTGCGTAAAGCAAATTCCAGTGCATCTCGGATTATCGATCAAAAGGGAGGAGCTTTAACATGTAAAAGCAGAAGTTATTTCCAGTTTGGTTTCATGGATGCAGTTCACAAACAAGTTTGGCTGAGTTAAGTGCATTTTGCCATGGTTTAGCAGCATGGGCATCCGCTGAAACGCTCTTATTCCACGGGGAGATATTTGACGGTCAGCTCCATCAATGCTCGATAAGGATATTAGTCAAAATGAAAACCCCGTCGAGTGACGTTTCCTTCGAGTGGCCTATTCGAGTAGCCTTTCCCCAGTTGATCAACGTAGTCAAGCTTGGAGGAGTACTTCGTGACAGCTACGACAAGGAAGATGATGAGAATTGTGGCTTTTTTTCAAAGACAATAATTTATTTCCTTAATTACTTGCATATTTAGTTGTGAATTCACTGCAAACATTTAATTTCCTAGTTAGCTTTTAATTTCCTACCTTTTATGTTTGGGCTACCTCCGTAAGAGAAGCCTTGTAATAGTTAAAGGAGATTAATTCGAAAATTAAGTTTAAATTCTTTGTCATCTTTCAAACACTCTTTTTTTGTTTGATGAGTTTCGTGTTGGAGTTTGAGTGTGTCGACCGGTCGTAGTATATCTGTATTCTCTGCATTGTCCATCATCTCTATCCATGTTGGTGTATTTGTATCCATTTTACGAGCTAATCTATCTGAATTCTTTTATCATGGTGGTGAAATTTGTATACAGTGTTTCTCAACTTATCCTTTACATTACCCTGTCAGCAGCAGAAGACTTGTCTAATGGGTGGACTCAGTAGAAGCACACCAAATGAGCTTAGTAATTTAGCGAGCCCTTTATGGGTTTTAGTTTAATAAAGGGCCCATGTGTGTGTTTAAACGAGAGGACGGAAGTCTGTTTAGGTCCTTACAAACTCTTCTTCAGAAAGAAACGGGATACCGCAAGAATTGTGAGCGAATGAGTTAGGAAACTCTCAAGAATGGTTCTCTAGAAATAGAGAGGTTGCACACCTAGTTCGTATTCATCGCCGGACATCCCCGTCCGATCATTTTCCATCATCCTTTTCGCACCTTCTCCGTGTCAATGTATACATTTGTCTAAGGAGAACCCACCCATGATTATGAAACGGAGTTGTAAGCGATTGACTGACAAATGAAAGGAGAACTGCCTCCAAAAAGCGACCACTGAGTTACAAGTATCGGCATGCTACTCGCAATCAACAAACCTACACTTGATATGATCGAATTTGCGAACTAGTTCCACTTGTGGCAAGCTATATTTTGGTAGGCCAGGAGCACAAAACCATGGTCCTTTGGCATAGTCACATAAGAGTTAGCTTCCTAATAAAAACTGTTGCCAGAATGGATCAGCATCTCCAAAACAACTTAAATTTGTGAAGAAGAGAGAGGGTCTCACGAGACTGACCAAAGGACATTGCCCGTGGCCAAGGGCAGTTTAACCCAAATGTGTGCCTTCCGCATCTCATTCCGCAATCTATATTCCTGTCGTACCCATTTATCACCTACATGTGTCTCTACTATTCCGCTATTTCTTGGACAAGGCCTCTCGATACTGTAGTACCCATTTATCACCAACATCTATCTCTACTATTCCGCTATTTCTTTGGCACGGCCTCCCGATACTGTAGGATCCATTGAGCATCCGATGAACTGTTCTCCAAATGGATTGGTGGCAGCTGGCGCGTAAATTGCTCCCGATATGTCTTCGTATTTACCAGCAACTGAGCATAGTCAATATTCTTGACATTGTTCAAAGAATTCTTTGTGGCGGATTCAGGCAGCAGAGAGACCAGCACACGAGAGACTTCATGCATTGTTGGTCGATCAGCCGGGTGTCGCTTTGCACAAAGCAGAGCAAGCTGAAACACCTTCCTAATATGAGAGTGATCAATGCATGTGACTGAAACTTCTGGATCGACAGATTCCATCACTGTGTTGTTATCTGCCTTGGTCAGTATCTAGCACGAAACACGTAGTTATAAGAACAAGGATGCTCCAAGCAACTTATGGACACAATATCACCTGGTAATAAAACATACCATTTGCAGCAAATTACACTCATTGTCCACAGCTTTCTTCCCAGTCAGCAGTTCCAACAGAACAATGCCAAAACTGTAAACGTCAGATTTTTCAGTCAACCTGGAAGTGCGTGCATATTCTGGGTCAATGTACCCAATGGTACCAAGAACATAAGTTGATGCATGTGTCTTTGCAGTTGGAATACTCCTGGCAATTCCAAAATCAGAAAGATGAGCCTCAAAATTCTCATCCAGCAAGATATTTGAAGATTTGATGTCTCTGTGGATAATTCGAGGGTTGCAGTCATGGTGTAGATAGGCCAATCCTTGAGCTGCCCCGACAGCTATCCTCAGGCGAGTTTGCCAATCAAGCTTCACCTTAGTTGATGGTCCTACAAGGTGGTAAAATACAGAACACATAAAGGGATCCGGAAGAAAATTAGCTGACCACACATAACAGGTATAAATGCTTCCTAAAGATAACGTCAACAATGAAGAATGATGAAGTGCTGACCATGAAGGAGATCCCACAGGGAGCCATTCTGCATGTAGTCGTAAAACAACAAATTTCCATGAGCAGACAATGCATAACCATGCAGGGTCACGAGGTTCCGATGCCTAATACTCCCAACTATTGCCAGCTCCGTCTCAAACTCATGCAAGTCATGTGGATTCTGGTTATAGAGCCTCTTTATTGCGATTGGCCGAGAACTCTTCAACACACATTTGTATACTGTACTGGAAGCCCCACAGCCAATGACGTACTTCTCACTTAAATTGTCAGTTAGCCTCATAATGTCAGAAAGAGTATGAATAGCCATATCCATGTGCAGAATCACGAGCTTTGAAGGCCCTGAAAAATAAGCACAAATCATCATGAGCCAGCCAATTAAGTAGCACGAGCAAAAAGCACAAGAAAGAGGAGCATACCATGGAGATCCGCCTCACTGCTCTTGACAAACTCTTTGGGTTTCTTGGACTTGTAGATGGCAGCCAAAAACATGGAAAGCAGTATAATCACACCCAATATCAAGCAAGCCACGGCAGTCTTGGACAACACCCCTGGACAAATGTTACCACACATGAATAGTCAATCAAAAAACCATATTATAGGAAACAGATAGATAAGATTAGCCTATACATTGACGTTTCAGAATGTGCGAGCCACATAGGAATCCTGCCCAATCGCCACAAAGCAAATTGTTTCCAATAAAGCTGAAGAAAGAAATACAGTCAGGTCAGAGATTTTGATGAAAATAAAATGCCGAAATAAACCCCGATAAATTGCCACCTGTTACGACAAAACCGGGAGAAGTTTCGGTTTGAAGGCACATAACCCGATAGGTTGTTATACGACAAGTTCCTGAGGCACAACAATTGAAATTAGCACCCCTAGAGATCACATACAAGGAACAACACTTGAGGAGAACTCACAGAGTAGCAAGACTAAAACAATTAGTCAGTTGGTCAGGGATTCCTCCGTACAGATTGTTGTTATTGAGTATACTGTCAATATTTCAAGAATCAGAAACAGAAAAACAACCCTCGTGTAGTGGAGACACGACAATAAACTCTCTAAACAAGGATTAGAAACCTACAGCGTCTCAATGTTCTGTAGTTGACCGAGTTCCCAGGGTATAGAACCAGAAAGATTATTGAAAGAGAAGTCTCTGCATTGATAAAAGGCCCAAAAGATACTACAAGTACAGTGAATAATTGTAGTAGTTTTCCCAAAAGAAAAAAAGAGATGCTAACACAATCTGTACGCTCTTTAGGTTCCCACAAGCAGAAGGAAGTGGTCCATTGAGAATGTTTCTGCTCAAGTTCCTAAATAAAATGAAAATATACAATCACAAGGCTGACTCCGAACAACAAGAGAAAATTCAAGAGATTTTTACTGTCATACAAGGTCAGGAGATGTTCGAGATCACCAAGAGAAGAAGGCAAAGCACCAGAAAAACAATTGCTGGAAAGATCCCTGGAAAGAACAACCAAAACATGAGATGCCTGGAACGAGGCATATACAATAATGCGCAGAAGACATACAGCGTATCCAAATTGATAATATGCCCCAATTCAGCCGGTATCGTTCCGTTGAAGTTGTTTGCTGACAAATTGCTACAGTTAAAAACTTTACGTGTTAGAACGAACATAAAAAAATAATAAAATTACAGTCCACATAACTTCAAGAACATACAGGTATGTCAAACTTTGAAGATTACGCAATGAAGACGGGAATGTGCCACTAAGACGATTTCCGTGCAAATTTCTGCATGTGGAATCAGAATTTCCATAAGAGGAGTGGAAACATTGAAGCAAGGTTGCAATAATATGCAAACCAGGTATTGTCAAAAGAATGTTCAACTTATCGCCCAATGCTTACATCTGATTTAGTGCCGTACATGAGCTCAAGTTCTCGGGGATAGGTCCTTCAAGATTATTGTCTGAAAGATTCCTGGGGATAAACCATCAAGACAATATTACACTCTTAAGTTCAGAAAAGCAGCATAAAAGAACAGATGAGTGGGCAAAAGGGCAGACAATTCAAATAGCTGATCCAACTTTCCAAGTTCTGGAGGTATCTCCCCGGAGAGCATGTTATCATTCAACTGCCTGAAAAGGGAGAATATAGAAATTGCAGACAAATAGAGTTAACAACTCCAAATATCATTTCATCAGAAAGGACAGAATCCTTACAGATAGCTAAGCCTGGACATGTTCCCAATCTCAGGAGGAATACGTCCACTAAGCTTATTCCCATGGAGATATCTACAGCATAAAGAAAAACGAGTAAAGAAGGGAGAAGAAAACAGCGGAGGCACATAATTGCCAAGAGGATTGCAGGACTAACAGCTTTCCAGTATAAGATAAATTTCCAAGAATAGGAGGAATTGGGCCAACCAAGTCATTCTCACTTAAGTCACTGGAACAAGAGAGGAGAATATGAGAAACAAACACCAGACTGGATTGCAAATACAAGCAGCAGAAGAGAGCACAACACTCACAGTACAGCAAGAGCCTGCATTAGGCCAATAACCTCAGGAATCTTTCCAGTTAGCCTGTTCCCTTCCAATGATCTGCCAATACGCAGCAACCATGCAACAACTAGAGTAAGAGCATCTTTTTATCGGGGGGAGGGGGGGGGGATTAATATGCTTACAAAGTGGCAACTTGGAGGAAGCCTATATTGTAAGGAATTTCTCCGCTGAGCTGATTGTACGATAAATCCCTAAAGACAAACAATTGTTATGCCAAAAGAAAATGATAAAAGGGTAGCAAGATGACAGATTCAACAGGGCAGAACATACAAGATCTCAAAACTTGTACAATTTCCAATGGTGTCGGGTATTGTCCCAGTCAAATTATTCCCCCTAACATCACTGAAAATAACATGTCAGCAAAGAATAAAAACCTTCAATGTGGCAAAGCGATGAAAGAAATAGCACAAAAGACACAAAATAAAAAGCCTCTAGACATACAAGAACCAAAGACCAGTTAGTTGGCACATGTCTGGAGAAAGGGTTCCACTTAGCGAATTCCCCCTCAAGCCACTGTGGACAAAAAGGATCAAAATTATAATACATGCTACGTTTGGACAGCCATATATAGCTTGATATGCACAACCTACATAAAACAAAACTTGAAACTATGAAAGCACCACCACAACCAACACTCACAGATACTGTAACACCTCATTCCAGTATATTAGCCTAGGAATCTCCCCAGTAAGCTGGTTTCGGGCAAGGTCTCTACAATTCAAAAGCCAAGGGCTCGTGAGCAGTAGACAGACTAACATTTCACCCGGTCATCACAAAACGGGTCTAGCTCAAGAAGACCCAAAAAGTGAAAAACAAGCTTACAGCGTTTTCAAATTTGGAATTTGAGTCAGGGTGGAAGGAACAGGACCGGTCAACTGATTGTTCTTCAGATTTCTGCATTGTCATCCATGTATACTTTAATACGGAGACATTTGTTACTAAAAAAAAGATAGTTGTCTGTTATAAACAATGATGATAATGAGAAATTCGAAATGGTAGTTCCAACAAGGGAACCTAAAATACCAAAGTCGAAAGAGATGTCACACATCCCAATTTTGCAATTTATGATAACAGGACAGAGACTACAATTCACACACTTACAAAAACTCAAGGTGCTTAAGCTTAGAAATAGAGAAGGGTATGTCGCCACTGAGCAAATTGTATGACAAGTCCCTGCAGAGAACAGAAAAAAATCAAACAAAGGCAACGAGAGGCTTCACTGGCCATCAATGCAAAATTCAGGACACGATGAGCATGATGGAGGAGGCTTACAAACGGATTAGAACAGAACAATCTCCAATTTCATCAGGAATCTGGCCATTCAACTTATTTCCTTGGAGGTCTCTGCATTGGTTGGCCTTGGTGATTACTTAAACCCAGCAAGGCAAGTTATTGCCATCATTTGCTATTCAATTAAGAAGGGCCACTTACATGGACTGCAAGTTCCGCAAATCGCCAATGGCGGGTGATATTCCACCTCCAAGATTCAAGTTCGACAGGTTCCTTAAACATCACGAGGGAGCAACACCAAGGTCGATATCAGCGTACGGCTTCCTCTTCGTGGACCAAGAACGTCTCAGAAAAAAAGATCACGGTGTTTTTTTTTTTGGGGGGGGGGGGGGGGTGCTTACAGAGAGACGACGGTGAGGCTAGCATTGTCACAGAGAACTCCAGCCCAGGAGCAGAGGTGGTTATTTTGGGCGATGTCCCAGTCCGGCAGTCGGTCGGCGGCGTCACCAAAAGATGCCTTGATGTCCATAAGAGCTTTCCCTGGGGAAATGAAGGGGAACAACCAAAGTAAGTTGCCAGGAAAAACCCGTCGAAGGAATCCAACATGGACAGAAGGACGCTGCGGGGCAAGTGGAGGAAGACCAACAAAATGAAGCAGGAAAAAAAAACAGAGTGAAGCCACCGCCACCTTCACCACTCGAAGAAGAGGAAACGGAGGGAAGGCCGAGCATGAGCAAGGCAACGGCTACGGCAAAGGAGACGTGGGGGGAAGGAAGAAGCCCTTCCCGGCAGAGTAGTGGAGGCGAGGGAAGGCGCTTCATTGTGGGACAAAGAAGGGCAGAGGGAGGAAGCAAAGAGTGGGGATGGAAAATGGAATGTACAAGTAGGAATTGGGAAAAATAAGAGATGAAGAAGGAAAGGGAGATTGGCGTGAACAGTAAAGGGAGAAGCAGAGAGGGAGGCAGAGACTATAAACATTAGGCGCGCGCGCCCACAAAACATGACAGTGGCAGTACAAAAAACCAACTGTCCCAACCCCAAAAGAAAAGAAAAAAAAAAGCCTCCCTCCTATTTATTTATTTATTTTTTTAAAACTACTGGTAATAATAGTAAACAACAATAATAGCTGATTAGGAGAGGACCATTGTGGTAAGAAAGGGGGGAGGGTCCTCCCTCTCATTCGCATCCCTCCCTTTCCCAACGTCTTGTTTGGTTCGTTTGTAATTACTATTCCATGCGTTTGGTCGATGGTAATGATAGACAGAGACACACACATGTCTATTCTAGTAAGAAAATCTTATATTTTCCTTACAATATCTTTGAATTATTATTATTTTTTTTTAATTTGACTTTTTTTTATATAAATTAATCTCAATGTAAGCTAAAGATATAATATATTTCAATGTAATTTTTTGAGGACATCTTTTACATTTGATGTGTATCCTTTGTTTAGCTGTTCTTTGAACCAAACCAAAAGGACAGGCATCCGTACACAATTACCTATTCAATTCCATTCCAAAGTTGCTGTGATTCCGAACCCTTTTCGCAAGTCCCCAACGGATGAGTGGGATTTTGTTGGCGATCGATCCCAATGTTCTTTGTTGGTTGATAGGGGAAGATAAGATTTGCGACCGAAAGGGATGCGTCCAGTTTTAGGAGGGGAGGAATTAATGTCCAATATTGTCGGATACGTTCTTCCCAAAGCAAGGAACACCCCCCCCCCCCCTCCCCCCCCAAAACCAAACCTTTCACATGCAAGCTTTATGGTGATAAAGAGTCTGCCAACATTACTCGCTAAATTTGATTCGGAGGGAAAAATGGGCCGGAGGAGGATGATCCTCCTCCTATTTGCGGGGGTTGCTTATTTGTCCTCTTTTGGTTCTCTCACGGGGTCAGTGATGCAGTGACACGGCCCTTGCAGGACAGCCACGTGGCGGATTCATACCAGACCCAGTAATGCTTTTAGGAGCTGTTCGCGTCGAAAACGGATCACGTCGAAAATATTTGGCAATAAGACTCACAGGGATTGTAGATGTGGTCGCCAGTAAGTAATTGAAAAAATATGATTGAATGCAAACGTTTTTACACAAAGTAAAGAAAGCTTACAGCCATAAAAATAAAAATAAGGACGGTGGTGAGGGCGTAGACTGGCTACTGTGCTCCGTAGACTTGGAGCGGGGACATAGACTTGAACGGCGAAAGAGGTCATGGACTTGACGCTGGGCACTCCGGACTCGAGAATTTGGTCAGCGTAGCCGTAGACCTGGTGACAGAGCACTGTAGACTTGCACTCCTCGGGTGGCAGGACTTAGCTGCTGAGCTTGGTGGACGGGCTGTGGTCGAATGTAGAGGCGGACGTGGATACCCAGGCTACGGTGGCTCACCCTGGTGGCGGCGTCGAAGGCGGAGAAGTGTACCGGGACTACGATTGATCGTCCTGGCGTTGGAGTCGAAGGCGGAGAGTTGTTACCAGAGCTACGGTTGCTCACTCTGATGGTGGAGGTGAAGACCAATGAAACCTTAGGGGTTTCGCCCAGGTCGGGGAATCCTAACAACTAAACTAAGGGGTGACGAGCAAGATAAGCTTATGTTGGCTGATTTGATCGTGATTTTCTCTGAGGGAGATCTTCCCCTTTTATACTTGGTCTGTTACGACCTTCTGAAGATCTTCCAGACTCAATTACCCCCAAGAATCTCGGAGCCGATTGACTTTCATTCGTGTAATCGTGGGTCGTAGGCTCCTCTGACTTCGGTTTTAATTAATTGTCTTCTAAGACGTGTGCTAGCATATGCGTGGGTTGCAAGTCCCATTTATCTCGGGGCTATGGAACCGTTCCCTTTGACACGTGTCCTTTGCAGGTGCAGGCTCGTAAACTTCCCTGATTACGGGGTTACTCCTCTGCCCCTGTAGAATTCCTTTTCCATATAGCTCGTGGAGACTACAGACGCAGGCCTGGTGTGTTCAACCTTGTCATGAGCTTCGTGCCTATTATAGGCTTTTTGTCAGAGTTAGGCCCAAGATTGGTCCAAGATAACCATCATGTTAATCGCATGTCAACATAAGCCCCCCTTTTTTGCTAAGGGGACTTCTGTCGCCTGAGCTCTTCTGATATTGCTCGCTTCAGAAGACAAAATATTTGATTCTCTGCAAAAGATATTATCTGCAGCATGAACCTTTCGCCTTTCCCTTTTTACAGACGGACCCTTTGACTTCTTTCTTTTCCCAAGAGAAAGACTTTTCATTTTCCTTCTTCAGGACGTTCTTTAAATTCCTTCGCGAGTTCCCTAAAAAATCCTCACTTCTCGTTTTAATGTTGTTCATTTTCTTCAAATTCCAAATCTTGGGTTTTCTCTTCAAAGCTTTGCCTCTCAGTATAGTTTCTCCTTTTCCATTGGGAGAGCAATGGCACATAATAAGTTCTGGAGGTGCAAGGGTGGTGATATCCATATGTTTGAAGTTAAACGGCCTCACATCCCTGTATTAGGGTGTTTTTGTTCTATTAGGATTTCCTCAGGGGTATACACTACGACTGATTTCCTTTTCCCACCGTTCGCCCTGTTTTTTGGCGAAGAAGGATCTTCCAACAACAGTGTACCCTCCTTCGAGACGTGGCCACCATACGCGATCCAAAGGCTGGACAACCTCAGCAGGTTGTTCGGCCAGCTAAGTATTGTTGTAGATGGCTCAGATCTCTTTCTGGAGCAAACGAAGATCCTGGGTGTACCATCTCCATCATCGGACATTACAGCAAACTGACCTCACCAGGCAGAAAGCTGGCAATGTCTGGGCCTGCGAGTTTTCTCTTGGCCCAGTGAGACAGACCGTAGGTATTTACAAGCTGATTTGTCTCTGCCAGTCTCCAGGGAAGAGGGCGCGGAGGCTTGGTAAGACAGACCGGAGGTATTTACGAGTCGCATCGCCTCCACTAGCTTTTAGGATTGCGGAGGCGATTGCCCAATGCAACGGACCGTAGGTATTCCTGGGCTGATCCACTCCTGCCCGACTCTTAGGGCAAGAAGGCAGAAAAAGAAGGACAAGGGTCGGAGGAGGAAGTGGAGTCGGCTAAGTCTACGATGCAGCAGTCGAAGGACTAACCAAGTTCGAGAAACAGAAGAAGTAGACTTGGTTTCTTAGAGCCCATTTTTTTCTCTTTTCTGTTCCTTTTTTTTTAATTGAGTGTATCGTTGGGATCGTAGACTAGGACTAAGATTTCTCCTTTGTCGACTTAACCACTATATCATCAATGTAGACTTCTACTGTCTTGCCAAGAGAAGCATCAAATATAGTGTTCATTGCTCGCTGATAAGTAGCGCCAGCATTCTTTAACCCGAATTGCATTACCACCCACTTGAATATTCCTAAGGGGCATCTGAATGCTGTTTTGTGTATGTCTTCTTCCACGATGAAGATTTGGTTGTAACCTGAAAATCCATCCATAAACGACATAATCTGATGCCCTGCTGTTTTGTCTACAAGATCGTCTGCGATGGGCATAGGGTATTCATTCTTCGGAGTGGCACGATTCAGATCCCTAAAATTTATACAGACTCTGATTTTACCATTCTTTTTAAGGACGGGCACGATGCTAGAGATCCATTCTGTATAGCGCAAAGTCCTTATATAACCTGCTCGAAAGAGTTTTTTGACCTCTTCGAAGACTAACTGTGTGACTTGTTAGTCATGCGCCTTGGTGCTTATTGCACTGGTTTAAAGTCCTTCTTGATAGGAAGTGTGTGTACTACTAGTCTACGGTCCAACCCTGGCATCTCAGTGTAATCGCAGGCAAAACAATCTTTGAATTCCTCAAGTATTCCCTTAATCGCATTAAAAAGTTCTTTATTCACAGAAGAACTAATGAAAAGTTTTCTAGGAGAGGACTCGTTTCTTAAGTTAATACTGACCAATGGGTCGCATGGAGTCATCAAAGACTCGCGTTCCTCTGATCCACCTAAGTCGGTAGACACGGGCTTATTACAAGCACTAGGTGCTCTAAGCCCTTCTGAGTTTATTGAAAACAAAGATAGGTTGTCTACAGCAGCGATTTCTCTAGTAGACTTGAAGTCGTCGAAGGACGTCGGCGACCGCTTCGGTTATCGCTTCATTCTGGTCCATAAGTACCTTCCTTCAGGTGTCTATCGGGCTCTAAGTCCGCAGCACCATTATGTTGGTCTTTCTCTACTCCTTCTTCTTTTGCTTCACCAGTTGCTACAGGATTTTCCCCCGAGTTGACTTCTTGGAGAACCTCTTCTATATCCTGGGCGGACAACTCGTCTCCCCATCTAGTTGGAACGATCGGTCCTGTGTCCGATTTGGGGTGTGATGTCCCGTAGTCTACGATGTAGTCGAACTTTCTAGATGGTTGACCAAGGGGTTCAACAGTAAGGTCGGCAAGCTTATAGCGCTGTTCCAGTGTAAGGTCCTTGACAGTCTTGCTTGTCTCTGCATGCAAGATACCTTTATCACAGCAGGAATATTCATCGGCCTTGATAATTTTAATTTCAGAGTCAACCCAAAGCATCAACTCTCTATGCAAAGTGGAAGGAATAGCTGCAGCTTTATGGAGCCAGTCGCGGCCCAACAGCGCATTGAAAGTAGGAATTATGTCTATCACAAAGAGGACAGTTTCTCTTTCCTGACGACCCACCTCGAGGTGCACAGAGAAAACTCCTAGGCACTCGGATTTCCTACCATTAAAACCATTTACTGCAACGTTGGTTTTAACCAAGTCGTGAGGCTTGTACCCAAGCGTTTTAAACCTTGACAAAGGGAGCACATTTATAGTAGCTCCGTTGTCTACAAGGACTCGACTCACCACTGTACCATCAAAGGTAGTAGTTATGTATAATGAATGCATGTGTTGTTTCATGCTGTCAGACGGCTTTTCCAACCAATTTAATGGAAAGCCCGCTGGGTAAATTGGAGAACAAGGAAGAGGCACTTTACCTCTTAGGGTCTCCATGTCTCGCTTACAAGCGACGTCTACAGGCAGGGTAAGAGCGTTGCAGCTCATGACTGGTCTCATCTCCCCGTCGACATCACTTGGGATCTCGCTCCGGAGTGGGGTATAGTCAAAGCTCGAGCCAGGCTCTTCTGAATGGTCTGTAGACTCAATGTGTTCTACCTCGGCGTTAACTCCTTTTGTAGGCGCTCTAGCCGACGGAACAGCTCCTGAGAGGGTAGGCCTGAGCCTCTTGGCGACGTGACTTAGATGTCTGTCCCTTCTCTTGCGTGCCCGTGGTGGCAAAGTGGTCTCGCTCACTGCCTTCTGCCAATATTTTGAAGGGTTAACTGCTTTAATCACCCTTGATCTCTTAGAACCAAGGAGAATTTGACGTACCTCAAGAAGGTCGCCAACAAGTGGGTCGTATCCCACTATCGTTCGCGTGGGTACCTGCTGCGTTTCCAAACAAGTGTTGTTAGTTTCGCAAGTACTTGTAGCTGTAGAGTGCGCGGGTTTGACCACGATTTCCCCATTTGAGGACAAGTCTACAAGTTTGAGGAAATAGCTGACGCAACAGGAAGTGCAGAGCTGAGTGATCAGGATCCTGTTTTGAGCTATGAGTTTACATTTCTGACAGAGCATCGTCTCGTCCAAGAACTGAGCTATTGGTGGGCTTGTTCGGAGCGCCGGGATGTCTATTTTAGGCATCCCACGTCTCGGCTTGTTCGCCTTTTCCTGCGGTCTTTCGGACTGTTGGGCTCTGCTGGGGTTGTCTGCTTCTGTGCTCCCGGGACGAGATTCGTCAGAATGGCCAAGTCTCTCTTGCCCCGACTTGGCGCCTTGTTGGAAAGAAAAATCGTTAAACTCTAGGTGTCGCCTGGGACGTTCAGGCGCACGGGGCTGTTGCTCAGGTGCTCGACATCGACCATGAGGGCCACCTTTTCCTCCCCGGGTTGCTGGCCTGCGCTCTGCGCTTGGGGGGCTTTTAAATCCCCTTTGTGAATTGTTGGAGGCACTTCGCGAGCTTGGGGGCACTACTCCCATTGCTACCTCCTCAAGTGGGGTCAAATCATACCAGGTATCTCCCTGATTGTTCTGCAGGTACTTCCTGAACGTGTTGCATCTATCAGTGGTGTGCGTGTCATCCATATGCCAGCAACAAAAGTTGGGCGTAACCTCCTTGACTGGACAGGTGACTACACCCTTATTAGCCAGTCGACGAAAGAGGGCATTCGCCACCAAAGTCTCCCTGGGGATCTTCATGTCCTGCAGGGAAAGGTCCATATTAGTTTCGATGAAATTGATGTCTACATCAGCAACATCGAACATATGAATGGCTATTTCATCTTCAAAAGGCCTTTCGTCGACCATAGTGACTTCGTCTACTTTAAGGAAACATAATTCTTTGGACTCTATAAGGTCCTGGATTATATTTCTGAATGACAGACAATCTCTGGTCGTGTGTGTAAACGACCTATGCCATTTGCAGTAGTTTCTAGTCTTTTCCCTTTCTGTCTAGGGGGCTCTATGGCCCGGTTTAAGTTTGATGCGCTTCGTTGGATGAGCCAATCAAAGATTGCATCCGCCTTGTCTACGTCAAAAGAATACTTTCTTTCTTCGCCAGACTTTTGGGATGCTTTTGCTTTTGAGTTTTTCCTCGCCAGAGGCTCACAAACCGTCGCCTCGCCTTTCATGAGTTCGGCCATGTCTACCTCAAGGGTTTCCAACTGATAAGCGTGCTTAGACTGCGCTTCTTCCATCAGTAACTGATGATACTCAGTCGCCCTTCTGGACAAGTCATACACGTCATTAAACCTTTCTCCCTATAACTTTTTCTTGAAGGGCATAGACAACGCATTTAACGCAATCATCAACTGATCCCTTTCAGGAATTGCAGGTCTACAGCGTAGTAGCGCCTAGTGCAGGCGCATGAGGAACTGCCCTGGGTGTTCCCCGGCGGTTTGCTTAAGCCGCATCACCTCGAAGATCGACATGGGCGTATCTAAGCGCACAAATGCCTTCATAAAAGAAGACTGCATCTCTGCCCATGATGTTACTGACCCAGGAGGTAGACTTGCATACCATGTGAAGGCATCTCCTGTAAGAGAGTTCGGGAATAGCTTTAGCTTCCAAAGATCATTGGATGCAGTGTCCCCTGCCTGATGAGTGAACCGGGCTATATGTTCCACGGGCGTCATCTCATCTTTCCCCAAAAACCGGGTAAAATCGGGTACTCTGTACCCCCTAGGCAGGGGATATTCCCTGTCGATGTAGGCTGGGTACGGACTCCTGTATAGACCAGGGTCGTCTTGCTTAACTGCCCCAGGTACCATCTGCTCTAAAACCTGAGTGATCGTCTCCCTCAAATTCGGTGGTGGTGGTGGAACAGGGTTGAACTGTTCTCGAACATATTCCTGTCCCGATTTTTCTAGGGGATACGGCACCCTTGGTGTAGCTCGAAGTGGCTGTGGGTTTACCGAGACGTTAGTATAGAAGCTCTCTGCCCGTGGTAAATTTCCCATAATGGGAGGTTCCCTGGAGGAATTTCCTCTACCGGAGCTTTACCATGTCGACGAGGGGGTATGGCACTCGCATACCTGTTTGTCTCGCCCTGAGCCTCTATCTCGTCGTCTACAGGATTCATCGCGTACATCGCATTTGCTCTCCAGGTGGGAGACCGAGAGGTAGTCGGTCTCGATGGGGACATTTGGTCCCTATCACTGACTTCTGTAGTGCGCGGGTTAGCACCACCCCAAGGCTCATCCCCCTGGAATGACACATTGCGTCTCTCTACGCGTCGGGCGTCTCCCATGAAAGAGTTTTCCCTGTCTACTGGGGTGCTTGACTTCGTGACGCTTGGCCTATTTAAGGCACTGAGCTACTCCAAAATCTGAGCCATATTGTCTTGTAATCCAGTGATATGTCTGTCCATTATGCTCCTCACATCATTGAACTCTTTATGGAATTCAAGTCTGGATATAAACTCAGAAGGAATATGAACCCCGGAATCGGGTTGGTTCGCGGTCTCTTGGCTTCCTAGAGCGGGATTCTCGACATTTAAGTCTGATGGTGGATGTGTATCATCTCCATCTAATGGAGGAGGAGGAGGATCGCGATTAACTCCGCTCCTGGTACTTTTTGCCATTTGAAAACTTTAAGTTTCACAACTCCCATTGTGGTCGCCAAAAACGTGTTCGCGTCGAAAACGAATCACGTCGGAAATATTTGGCAATAAGACTCGTAGAGATTGTAGATGCGGTCGCCAGTAAGTAATTGAAGAAATATGATTGAATGCAAACGTTTTTACACAAAGTAAAGAAAGCTTACAGCCATAAAAATAAAAATAAGGACGGTGGTGAGGGCGTAAACTAGCTACTGTGCTCCGTAGACTTGGAGCGGGGACGTAGACTTGAACGGCGAAAAAGGTCTTGGACTTGACGCTGGGCACTCCGGACTCGAGAATCTGGTCAGCGTAGCCGTGGACTTGGTGACAGAGCGCTGTAGACTTGCACTCCTCGGGTGGCAGGACTTAGCTGCTGGGCTTGGCGGACGGGCTGTGGTCGAATGTAGAGGCGGACGTGGATACCAAGGCTACGGTGGCTCACCCTGGTGGTGGCATCGAAGGCGGAGAAGTGTATCGGGACTACGGTTGCTCGTCCTGGCGTTGGAGTCGAAGGCGGAGAAGTGTACCGGGACTACGGTTGCTCGTTCTGGCGTTGGAGTCGAAGGCGGAGAGTTGTTACCAGAGCTACGGTTGCTCACTCTGATGGTGGAGGTGAAGACCAATGAAACCTTAGGGGTTTCGCCCAGGTCAGGGAATCCTAACAACTAAACTAGGGGTGACGAGCAAGATAAGCTTCTGTTGGCTGATTTGATCGTGATTTACTCTGAGGGAGATCTTCCCCTTTTATACTTGGTTTGTTACGACCTTCTGAAGATCTTCCAGACTCAACTACCCCCAAGAATCTCGGAGCCGACTAACTTTCATGCGTGTAATCGTGGGTCGTAGGCTCCTTTGACTTCGGTTTTAATTAATTGTCTTCTAAGACGTGTGCTAGCATATGCGTGGGTTGCAAGTCCCATTTATCTCGGGGCTATAGAACCGTTCCCTTTGACACGTGTCCTTTGCAGGTGCATGCTCGTAGACTTCCCTGATTACGGGGTTACTACTCTGCGCCTGTAGACTTCCTTTGCCATATAGCCCGTGTAGACTACAGACGCAGGCCTGATGCATTCAACATTGTCATGGACTTCGTGCCTATTATAGGCTTTTTATCAGAGTTAGGCCCAAAATTGATCCAAGATAACCCTAACGTTAATCGCATGTCAACAGGAGCTCCTCCATCCATCCCCATTAGAAAATCTCCAAGGCAGTGAATATCTCACCCTCCTTGATGGTTTTTTTTTTACCATTCCCATGAATTAAGAACAAAGGAAAACACGATTCCGCCAACTCCATTGGCAAAGTTTAACTCCCATTCCCAGCTTTCTCCATTCAATCCCCATGTCTAGTACTACCTACTCGGCCTTTCTTTTGTCTCTTTTCCTTATATCTCCAAAACAATTCAGATTCCCCCCTCCCCTCCCCCACCCCACTAAACTAAACCTAATTACATTTTCCCTTTTAAGAAAAATAAAATAAATGCATGTCGGGACGTTATTCAGTTCCCGCGGGAATGTGTGTCAAAACATGCATGAATATCGGGGTCATATCTTCCATTATTCGTCTCCTAGTCCCCCCGATTATTATTATTATTATTATTCGTACAGTTATCCGACGGTGGAAAAGGAGGGCATGGTAACATTATTGGGTATTATTTTATTTATGACCGATCAATTAAATGAGCAGACAAACTTCTGGGCCGGAAACAAAATCTAAGGTTAAAAGGCAGGAAGGAAACCAATAAAGAGTAAGACGAGTAGCTGCAGTGCGTGCAGTCACACGGTCGGATTTCCTCTTTGCGCTTGGGTTTTCTCCTCTTTGGAATCTGGGGGAACTAAAAACGGGGGAGACAGGATTTTTCAGGAACAAGAGGGAGGAAGGAACGCGATTGGGAGAACATGTCCATCGAGGAAGGGACACGTGGCGATATCCCAGTTGAGCGATGAGGACCGGAGGGAGGAAGTTGGTGGGGTGGAGTTAATGGGGCCGACCGTCAGCTAGAGTGAAGGGTGAAAAGTTGCAGGAGGGCTACGGTCGACTTCTGCTTGCTGGGGGTTTAATGGACAAGACCCACCCACCCACCCACCCCCTCCCTCCTTCGAAGTCCCGTATCTTTTTTAGCCCCCAATTAAATTCATTTTCTTTTCCCTACGTATAAAGCAGAAAGGAAAACATCGACTTTTCAGGATTTGATCGAGGAAATCTGATCGGAGCGTTGCAGCTGCTGCAATGCTACTACTTGAGTCCATCCCCATAGAATTTTAAATACAAGTTTTGACCTGATTGATCGATCGTAGGGCCCTAGCGTTTGGGTTATTAGTTCTAATAATGTTGGCGAAGTAAATTCTTCTGTGGGTTTGAATGAAATAAAAGCAAACGGGAGTAGGCGGTCAGCCTCAGCTAGCTTCAACGGTAGACATAGCGAAGGAGGGCAAGAAAACAACTCGATATAGTTTTCCTTGATGGGGGGCGAGGGTAAATCAATGCCCCCATCATTAATTTTCTTTGCCTCCCTGCAAATCTGATCCTATCTTTAACCTTAAGACGATAATCCCCAAAAGATCATAATCGGGAAAAGGTCCAGTCATCGCCACCGTTGCTAGTTGTCATATCACGTTATATTCTCATCAGGACATGGATTATCATTATATGACCTTTCGGGTCTCCATTTGGGCCTCAAATGCTAGTCACGCTCAGGACAACACGTGTATGGGCCTGCCTTCCCCCAATCATGTCGTTTTCTGGCGCGACCAGAGAGTTCCGGTTCCCATCCACAGGAGCCGTGCTCTCTGCAGGTTTTGACGCCCCCCCGGTGCGAGACGCTCCTGACAAATGGCCACTGTCGTCAACATGTCGGGTTTTGGCTTCTCGTGCCTCTCCCAGCCGGTCCGAGGGGTCCGGCGAGGCCCTGTGATTGTGCGGGCGGAGGCCGAGGGTGTATCCATCATCAACCCCTCCATCCGTAAGTCAGAGGAGAAGGTCGTTGACTCCGTAGTGATCGCCGAGCTCTTCAAGCCCCTCACCGCCTATTGCCGGTTCGTCCTTCCATCCTAACCTCGATTAGGCTGATTAGTTGGGTTGTATCCTTCGTGGAGTTAAAGATGAATGGCTTGATTGGATGATATTGCCTGGTGGGTTGACTGGGCGCTGATTTAAGTGAGACGGGTAGCTGGTGGGTTGGACTCGTGTTCGATTGCTTACGGTGGCTTGCTGTAGCTGTAGGTGGTGCTGGAACTTTCTTCCTATGTAGTTCAGTTTGTAGAGCGTTGAGTGTGGTATACGGTGTCCTACTTTGGTACTGGCGACCCATAGTAGCTATTGATTGAAGGCAACTTCCCTTGTGCGGTTATGTTTTCTCCACGTACACTGCGTAGATGGTGAAGTGTGGCTTCAATCTGCCCATGTCATTTACGAAATTGGTCTGCAGGTGCTGGAGATCGGGTACTTTCCCGCTGTGCGATGGCAGCCACGTGAAGCACAACAAGGCTACTGGGGATAACGTTGGACCTTTGCTGTTGAAGAAGCAGAAAGAGTAAACCCTGCATTGCTTCTTCTTTCTTGTGCCAATTTCTGCTTTTTCTTTCAAGCGTGTAATTTTGGGGTGCCGTTTGTTTTCTTCCCTGAAATCGGAATGGCCTTGTTTTGATATGCTGCATTGTGACTCTTATCCCTCGTATGCTATCAGTAATAACTTACCGGCCTTGGCCTCTGCATTTATGCCGGATTCCTTTCACCGGAGAATGTTCATTGAATAGGATGGACTCACATCCAGGAAAATTCCTGTGCTGATTTTCTGCATTCCGAAGGATTCTTCTACCTTTTGTTTGGTTCGGATGCAGATCATATAATGTCAGCATCCAACTGTGGCTGTTGCCTTATGCATTGAGCAAAAGTTCTTCTGGTGGATTAAAATTCATTATGACCTAAAAGAAAAGAAAAGAAGGAAATGTTGGCTGCTAAAAAGCAGGAGGAAAAGTCAGACTTCTTAAGCCCATAGAGAGAAGGAAATCTCTCTGGCCCAACGTTTCAATCTAACGGCCGACTTTCAACTACCACCCGAGCATACGGACGGCCCAGATTATTCTGACCGCTCGAACCCGAATAAAAGAACCCCAACCCTAACCGAAAAACATATTCCTCTCTGTCTCTCTGTCGTTTCTCCCACCGCCGAAAAGCCCTAAAAGCGGAAGGAGAAACAAGAGACTCCCCTTCCTTCCATCGCCATGCCCGCTCTCACCCTTTCTGGCGATCCCAAATCCCTAGTTAAGGAGAAGAAGATGAAGCTGAAGGTCCAGACAGTCACCGACTCTCCGTCGTCTGATAAGAAGGACAAGACGAGCAAGAAGGGCAAGGACTCCGCGGAAAAGATCTCGAAGAAGGAAATGAAGAAGAAGAGGAAGGCTGCGGAAGCCGATGATCACGACGAGGAGGGGAAGAGCGACAGCTTCAGCTCGGAGCTGGTCGATCCGGACAACTCCAGGGCCAAGAAGGTTAAGTTGAGTCACGGCGAAGAGGAGGTCGTGAAGGAAGAGCACCCAGACGCTGTCTCCAAGTTCAGGATATCTGATGGCTTGAGGGAGAAGTTGAAGTCGAACGGGATTGAGTACTTGTTCCCTATTCAGGCCATGACCTTCGATATACTTCTTGATGGCTGTGATTTGGTCGGCCGCGCCCGCACCGGTCAGGTATCATGTTATTGCCGAGTGGTTCGATACTAAACTTTGCTGCCTTGTTCCTGCTGATTGTCTAATAATAATTGTCGCGTATCTATATTAACCAGGGTAAAACACTCGCCTTTGTGCTGCCAATTCTGGAATCTTTGACTAAAGGGCCCGCTAGGGAATCCAGGAGAACTGGGCATGGTAGGCCGCCCAGTGTTCTGGTGCTTTTACCTACCAGAGAGTTGGCGAGTCAGGTAATCAATGTAATATGCAATGTTGATGTTGACCATCCCCTGGTTTTTGCCTCGTATCTAATAGTTCTTTTACTACAATATAGGTGTTTTCTGACTTTGAGGTTTATGGTGGGGCAGTGGGCTTAACATCATGTTGTTTATATGGTGGCGCTCCCTACCATCCTCAAGAGACAAAGCTCAGAAGAGGGGTTGATATAGTTGTTGGAACACCTGGCCGTGTGAAAGTAAGATGGAAAGCCTTGTCTTGTGGATGGATCTTTATTATAATTCATGTCAGTGCAGTATTTATTAATTTCGTTGCTGTGGCAGGATCACCTTGAGCGGGGGAATATTGACTTTAGCTCCTTGAAGTTCCGTGTCCTGGATGAGGCCGATGAAATGCTTAGGATGGGATTTGTTGAAGACGTTGAATTAATTCTTGGTACATCTTCATACTTATTATTCTGTAGGCATTAGTATGGAAAATGAGTCAACCATGTGGTTGTGAATTCTGATGTATCCTGTTTTGTTGACCCTTCTGTGTAGGCAAGGTAGAGGATGCCAATAAGGTCCAGACCCTTCTTTTTAGCGCAACATTGCCACATTGGGTGAAGAATGTATGTATCTTGGGGGAGATGATACATCTTCTTTCTTTTTTTTCAGAACTTTGTTCAGTTATTTTAATCAGTAAGAATAGGTTTAAATTGTAATGTCCTCATCTTTCCAGATATCTTCAAGGTTCCTTAAGCCACAGAGGAAAACAGTCGATCTGGTTGGCAATGAGAAAATGAAGGCCAGCACAAGTGTCAGGCACATTGTAATTCCTTGTTCGACTGCTGCTAGACCTCAAGTTATCCCAGACATCATTAGATGTTACAGCAGGTTTGACATTGACGCCTTATACCCTTGTAGCTCTAGGTTCTGCTTTCATGCATTGTTATGTTAATTCTAAATCTGGATTGTCATTTTTCTTCAGTGGAGGTCGTACAATTATCTTTACGGAAACAAAGGAATCTGCCTCTCAACTTTCTGGGTCGTTGCCTGGTGCTCGTGCTTTACATGGTGACATACAGCAATCACAAAGAGAGGTACCAAATCTGTGCCGTTCTGGATATGTTATGTAAAGTAGTTGGGAGTATGTTGTTTCTTTGGTTCTCTGGTTTCAGGATCAACTATATTAAGTTAGACCTGAAAAGTTGAAAGGAATGCATCTTGTGTGAATTTTCTCTTATTGTTGTTGCAGGTTACTCTTTCTGGCTTTAGATCAGGCAAATTTATGACACTAGTGGCTACAAATGTTGCGGCCAGAGGATTGGATATTAATGACGTGCAGTTAATTATCCAGGTTTGTATTGGCAGTGTGTTTCTTATATTTTATGTTTCTGTATTAATTTTTCCAATATATGCGAACTGGTTAGTTTTCAGTGCGAGCCTCCACGGGATGTTGAAGCATATATTCACAGATCTGGTCGCACGGGCAGAGCAGGTAACACCGTGAAGCCTATACCAATTGTTAATTTATTACTTATTTTGCTGAGTTTTTATTGCTTTTCTTCAGGCAACACTGGGGTTGCTGTAATGCTATACGACCCTAGGAAATCGAGCATATCTAAAATTGAAAAGGAATCTGGCGTGAAATTTGAACACGTTACTGCTCCTCAACCCAGCGACGTAGCTAAGGCAGCTGGTGTAGAAGCTGCCGATTCAATAACCCATATTTCTGATAGGTAGAAATTTGTTTTTGCTTCCTATGTGCTGTTGATTTCTGTTCGGGCACGTGTACTGATGAAAAACCATTCTCAGTGTTGTTCCGGCTTTCAAGTCGGCTGCAGAGGAACTACTGAATTCATCCGGCATGTCTGCTGTTGAATTACTCGCAAAAGCTCTTGCTAAGGCTTCTGTGAGTTTCACACTTTGTTCCGAATATTAATCTCACGTCTTGATGAGTAGTTGGCTTTGATGAACGACTGCAGAGATTCGAAATTTCTATACCCATTATTAGTCTAGTAAGCACACCAATCATCTTCTCTTCTGCAGGGTTATACGGAAATAAAGAGTAGGTCCTTGCTCAATTCGCTTGAGAATCATGTCACATTGCTTCTTGAATCTGGAAGACCCTTCTACACACCTTCGTGAGTATTTACCTAGGATTGCTCCTCATATATATAAAATCAATTTTAACATGGTGGATTGCTTTGGATTCACTCCTGCAATTTGGACACCGGTCAGATAATGATAATGAGTTCTTTTCATCGCCATTTGGGTGAAATTCTTTTGGTCTGTCAGGTATGCTTTTGGGGTGTTGAAGAGATTTTTGCCAGAGGAAAAAGTTAACTCTGTGAAGGGCCTTACTCTGGTTGCCGATGGGAATGGTGCTGTGTTTGATGTTCCCTCTGAAGACGCGGACACTTTCCTCACTGGTATGCATGCTGTTGAATGTAATGTGACAGAGTCATATGCAGTACGTGGTATTACTTTCAAGCTCGTTGGTGATTGTATACTAATATCGGAATCTTGAATTTGGTTCAGTGCAAAAAAATGCAGCCGATGTGAGCCTGGAAGTTGTGAAGACTTTGCCTCGTCTCCAGGAAAGAGACCCATCAAGGGGAGGGAGATTCTTCGGCAATGGGTGTGGTGGGTTCGATCGAGGAAATGGGGGGCGGTTTTCGCGAGGAAGAGGGGTTAGAGGCGGTGGATTTAATGGCCAGAGAAACGACAGGTTCTCCGGTGGTGGCCGCGGGCGTGGGATGGGTCGCAGCAACAGCAGACGATGAAGATTGGTTTCCAGTGTATATCTGCCGCGACAACACATTGGATCGTCAAAACCTGAAAAGGATCTGGCAGATGCAAATTTTGACTATTTCGTGATTGTAATGAAAGACCCGGAAATTGTGGGCCTCGATTATTATGGTGTTTTTTCTCCGTCTATATTTTTCCTTTTCGGTTTTATTTCTTTGAAAGAGCCTTGCTACCGACGTTTCCGCCTCCCTCGCCCCCTTCCTATGAAACATTTATGGGCCCATGAAAGTAGCCGCCTTCCTCTCCTCGGTTCTGGTGGAGGAAGGGAAGGGGACTGTTTGGAGTGGTGAAATTAGTTGACCTGTTGTCCCCGTCCCGACGGCCAAACAGCCGGCCATTCCCAGTCATTGTGGTGTAAAACGTCGTAAAGATTCAGTCAAAACAAGGGACCCCTACGGAGGGAGAGTGGTTAAGGAAGAGAAATGTTTCAACCATGCTCATCAATATCCGATAGGAGGGAGGCATCCTCGACTCCCTCCCGCAGCCCCTGCTGGCCCAGCTGTTCGCCAGTCCTCATCTAGAGACCCCGGAATGATGTGGGGCTTCTTCAGGATGAGGGTCCTCGTCTTGCTGTTTCTGGTCGTCCTCCATTCCCTCCTGCAAGGTTTCTGCTCTCTCGTGGGATGGAAACTCCACCATCGGCTCCCGTTGACTCCTCCGAATGAGATCCCCTCTATCCTCCTCATGTCTTCTCGTGGTCTCCTAGGGGCAGCTACACGGTCCTTATTAATTCTTGGAGGCCGAGCTCCCACATTAAGCCACACACTACACGTCGTGTTGATGTCATCAATGCCGTATGGAGTTCGACTGTTCCTCCGAGGATCTCCTTAACTAGTTCCCCATCTCGTCCTCTCGATCTGACCGGAGTCCTAGAGTCGAATTCGACCCTAACTTCAAGGGCGACTTCAAGAGTAGATTTAGGCCTATTAGTACCTGCGAACAGATGCCGTGTTTTCGGTGGACAATGACACTATTATTCCATGTCCGCGTCTGGAGTTTGGTTTCAATGTCTAATGGACTGTGCCTTCTAACATGGTTGGTTTCATCCCTCGTTTGCACGCGCTGGATGCATGGCATTGACCGATTTGTTGATACATGCTCCTCGTGGCTTTTTTTTTTTTTTTTTTTTAACATCTTGAAGCACGACTTAATGAAGCTTATCCGTTGCATTGGACCGCTTGAGATAGAATAAGGATTGGCCCTCAGTTCTTTAGAACTTTTGAGAAAGTCGTGTTGCTTAACTGTAAATGAAACCAACCTGTCACTCTGTTAAAGTTTATCTTTTCATTTAACATGTCCTTTTCAAAGTTTAGAGATCTGCATGTTCTTTTCTTAAGATTTGCCTTGTGCTCCCTGGAATTAGAGACGCCGCAATTTCAGCAATGCCCTGTCCTCCTCAAACCTTTTCCAAGGGTCCAATTGAAGGGTTAGGACATGATTTTGTGGCCAGTTCAAAGTGAAGACTGATGTCACTCACTAAGTGTAGACCAGGAAGAGAGATCGAGTCCATTTGTTTGGAAGAACTCAAGGCTGAGGAAGATATATTTTTCTATTAACGAATTGCCCGGGGAACTGACAATTGACATTAGACTACCGTTTCATTTTTCTTTTATCCTCATTATAATCGAACACGGGACTAATTATGTAGGCAATACTAAATCTGATAACTGTTTCTCATTGCAGAAGATTGGTACTTCATATTAGAAATACGAAGCGTTAGGAGAGTCTGTACATAACGAAGACCCTGAATAACAAATTTTTCTCATATTTTATATGTTTAGAATGACGGAAGCTATGTTTTTTATATCTTATCCGGATGATTGGTTGTCTGCATATTTCGATTTGGAGAGAATACAATAACAAGATCGACGAGGAGATCTATGCGATGTTTATTGTTATGTTCATTGATCTTTTCAACCAGAGCTTTAGGAAGATGTTCTTGTACGAGAGAAATGTTCTTATGGTTGATGATATACAATCTGCACTTTTGTTTAAGGATTTGATTGACAAAGAGTTAACTGTTGAAAAAGAGTGACTCATGAAGACATTAACAATATGCATGACCAAATCCAAAGGTATTATTGGTGTAAGGTGTTTTCATTACGGTAAGAAGGGACACATCAAGAAATACCATGCAAAAAGTTGATAGGGAATGATGCGGAGTTTCAAGCGTCAACAACGTATATTAACAATAGCGACCCTGGAGATATACTCGTGGCTAGCAAAGTGTAGGCCGCTGAAATCGAGTTGAAGAAACCATGTGACGAGGATTGGATTCTCGACTTAAAGCGAAGGACAATAAGAAAGCAAATCCCGAGAGGATAAATGACCTGTTGCATGAGTGTAAAGAGTGTGATAGTGAAGAAAGTGGGTGTCGAGAAATATTTTGACTGTTCTTACTGAGAAATCGGGATCTTGTAATATAGTTCGAAGGGGTAGAAAATGTTTCTAGCTAACTGCTTTATTGATGTAGTGAATCTTTTTCTCCGTCCATAAATGTAGGTCAATTTAAATTGAATCACATAAACTCTACATTTCTTATTTTTCATTAACTTTTGGTCAATGACCGGACGATATGATCTTGTGGGCTTCCGACGTGCGAACATGAAGGTTGGTGGACTGTTTGGTGGACGGTGCTAAAAATTATCCAATCTCCAATTTCAGAAAATCAAAACTTGGTTGTTTTCACATAGGAACAAATAAGAAGAAAGGAAATTCTTCGTACACACACGGAATCCATTGTGCAAATTACAACAAATAAAGAATAAGTATTGCTTATTTTTAGGAAACACCAAGGCTAACTGTCAAAATAAAATTAAAGAAATAAATTACAATTTAAAATAATTGCAGCCTGAAAACAACTTAACTTCTAACATTACACCTTAAGGTTTTTTAGGATAAACTCCCAGCTTCTGCCTTTTTGCTTTCCCAAAGGCTTGTGAGAATATCAACAATTTGATCTTTAGAAGGACAATACACCAACATGATTTCACCTCTCTTCACATCTTCACGTATTGCATGAAACTTCACCGAGATATGCTTGGTTCTTTTATGTTGAATCGTGTTCTCGGTGACAGCAATTGCTAATTGTTATTGATAAAATAGTTGTGAGTGAATCTTGTGGATAACCCAAATCTTTAAAAATCTTTCGAAGCCAAATAACTTGATTACTTGCTGCTACAGCCGACACGTATTCTGCTTCCACAGAGGATTGCATAACAACCTCTCGCTTCTTCAAATTCCATGAAAATACTTCATCTCTGAAAGAAAACACATAGCCTGAAGTGCTTTTCGAGTCGGCAACACTTCATGCCTAATCACTATCACAAAATTCCAACAAGCCTGGGCTATTATCCTTCTTAAATTCAATACCAAAGTGTAGAGTACCTCTGATATATCTTAAAACCCTTTTTGTTGTACAAAAGTGAAGTTAGCGAGGATTGTGCATAAATCGTAGAAGATAACTTGGAACAAACATAACATTCAGTAGAGATGCAAGCATGTAAAGCAAACTTCCAATAGTGTTTTGAAATAGAGTGGCATCAACTTCGTTGTTGCTGTCATCATCGAACTACTTCAAACTGATCGCAAGTGGGGTTAGAACTGCCTTTGCATCTCCCATCCTGAATCTCTTTACAAGATCTGTAGCATACTTTTGTTGGGATAAGAATATACCTTACTCATCTTTATGAATCTCAAAACCGAGGAAAAAAACATCAGTCCCAAATATTGCATCTCAAATTCTTTCATCATGTCGACTTTGAAAAAATAAACCATTGATTCATCTCCTCCGATAATAAGCAAATCGTTGGCGTACAAAGAAATTATAATTTGTGCCTTACCACCAGATTTCGTCACAAGGAGTGTGAGTTTTTTTCACTCTTCGAGAATCCTTGCATCAACAAATACGTGTTAATGCATTTGTACCAAGCACGCGGTGCTTGTTTCAATCCATAAAGAGCTTTTCTCAATTTACAAAATTTGTCCTCTAAACCTAAAATAAATCTTTCTGGTTGTTCGACAAAAATCATCTTCCTTTACGAACCCATTCAGAAAAGCTGATTTTACATCTAGATGAAAAATTTTCTAGCCAAGCTTTGCGGCAATAGCTAGCAACAATATCATGTCTTGTGACTGGAGCAAAAGTCTCGTTGAAGTCACAACTGGTTGTTGAGGGACAGCCTTTAACAACCAACATTGACATCAGCTTGTTCACGAACCCATCCGCATTAAGCTTGGTTCGATATACCAATTTAACTCTAATCAATTTTTATCCAATCGGCCTATCACCATGTACCATTTTCATAAATCAGATTTAACTCATCCTCATAGCTGTTATCCATGAAACATCCTTAAAAGTCTTCTCAAAAGAGTCAGGTTCTTGCACCGCCAAGTTGCTTCTCTTATAAACACTTTGGAGACTTCTTGTTCCTCTTTTTGTTTTTTGATATCAGCGAGGTTCGTGGTGGACTTACTTTTCACAAGCCCTTTCACGAGGCTTGGAGGTTCTTTGACAAGCCCACGAGCTTCAGGACCTTGAAATCAACCACCACTTGAGGAGGATTTTTTACATAATCCAAACAATCTGAATATTCATCCTTCCAATTCAATTATGCTTCTTCATCAAACTCCTTGATACAAAAAGAAAGGTCTCGAGCAAAAGGTGCTAAGCCAATCGAGATAAAGCCGCTCGAGCATAATGTTAGAATTAATCCGTTGTAACGGATGAGAATTATTGCTTGCGAGATGAATGGCCGAGGGGGTTAATGCTCGGTGAGTTAATGGCTGGGAATTAGTAAAGGAATCCCAATAGTTAATCGATTTTATTTTCCTTATGTATAAGTTTGTATTGTGAATGTAGATTAATGATGAGTGTTCAAAAATCTTCTCCTTTGTGTCTTGTTCGTGATCTGACTGGCCGGTGATCAATTCTTGTCGAAGATCGAGTTCGGTTGCAACACGTGGCATCAGAGCCAGTAATGTGGACTGTTAGGTGATCATGTCTGGCGACAACTCCCCGCATCAGAAGGACCTCATAGCCCAAGATAGCAGTGGCACATCGCGTGTGGTGAAGGAGACAGACGGCTTAATCGTGTACCCATCATTGACGCACACGAACTACAACGAATGAGCCCTTGCGATGCAAGTCAATCTGGAGGCACAGGGACCCTTGGATGCCATCGAGACCAAGGAGGTCGATCGGCGTGATGACAGACTCGCTTTGGCCGCAATCCTTCGCGCCGTGCTGGCCGAGATGCTCTCGATCCTCGCCGTGAAGGAGAGCGCAAAGGATGCTTGGGAGGCAGTGAAGACGATGCGAATGGGTATTGCTTGGGTCCAGGAGGCGAATGCCTAGAAATTGTTGAAAGAGTTCGAGAACATTGCCCAAGGAAGGTGAGGGCGTCGACGATTTCGCCATGCGAATTTCCAGCCTCGCCAGTAACATACGTGCGCTCGGCGAATCGATGGAGGAAGTCCATGTCGTGAAGAAATTTCTTCACGTTGTGCCAGCCCGGTACTCCCAGATCGCTCTTTCGATTGAAACCTTGCTCGATCTTAGCACGATGACAATCGAGGAGTTGGTCGGGCGGTTGCGTGCTGTGGATGATCGTTTTGACAGTAGCGGCAACGTCCACGACAAAGCTGGGCGGCTGCTTCTCGCTGAGGAGGAGTGGCTTGCCAAGTGGAAGCATCGGCTGCAAGGTGATTCTTCATCAAACGGTCAGGCTCACGGGAAGAACAAGGGCGGTTCTTAGAACGATGGTCGTAGCACCACCGGAAAGACCTCTGAAGGAACTCCATGGCGAAAGGGGAAGTGCCGCAACTACGGTGTTTATGGCCATTGGGCCAAGGAGTATCGGAAGCCGCGGCGTGAGCGGCGCGAGAAAGCTCATCTTGCAAACGTTAACGTCGAGCAGCTCGCTTTGCTCCTTGCCTGCTCTAGCAACATTGTGCACACTACGACTCAGAACGTGTTTCTCAATGAGGAGAGCGTATTCCCGATGGAGTGCGACAACGACACATGGTATCTCGACACTGGAGCTACAAACCACATGACTGGGTGCAGAGCAGCTCTCGCAACCCTCGACGAAATTGTCCGTGGTTCAGTGCGTTTCAGCGATCCCTCAACTGTGGATATCTGTGGGTTTGGTACCGTGATGAAAGCCTGCAAGAACAACGAGCAAAAGATCTTTACCGAGGTATATTACATTCCACGTTTGAGGACTAACATCATAACTCTTGGACAGTTGAAAGAAGGAGGATGAAAGATTGTCATCGACGACGTCGTGCTGTGTGTGTATTATCGTGAGCACGCATTGCTGGCCCACGCGGCGCGCGCCAATAGCAGGCTGTATACATTGAAGCTAAACTTGAGTGCGCCGGTGTGTCTCCTGTCCAAGATCAGTGACGAGGCGTGGTTGTGCCATGCTCGATTTGGGCACCTCAACTTTTGATCGCTCCGTGATCTTTAGATCAAGCAGATGGTAGAGGGCATGCCCGTGATTGAGCGTGGGGAGTTTTATAATGGCTGCGCTCTTGGAAAGCAGCATCGCACTCCGTTCCCGCACACCACATCGTACAGAGCGAAGCGGGGTGTGTTCCACGATGATTTGTGCGGTCAGATCTTGCCACCGACACCAGGAGGACGGAGGCACTTCCTGTTGATTGTCGATGATCACAGTCGAATCCTGTGGCTGGAGCTGCTGGAGTACAAAGACGAGGCGTTCAAGTATTTTAAAAGGATCAAGGTAGGCACAGAAAACGAGCTGGGTGGCCGGCTCAAGGCGTTTCGTTCAGATCGCGATGGTGAGTTCAATTCTGCCCAGTTTCGCGACTACTGCGATAGGAACGGCATCAAACACTTCACATCTGCTCCTTATTCGCCTCAACAAAATGGTGTTGTTGAGAGCGAAACCAAACTGTGGTGGAGATGGCGCATTGTCTACTTAAATCTATGCAAGTACCGGCAGAATTTTGGGGCAAGGCGGTGAAGACCACCGTGTACATCCTTAATAGTTCGCTGACGAGGAGCCTTGACGGTAAAACTTCATATGAAGTTTGGTACAACCGGAAGCCCGGCGTCCGGTATCTGCGCACATTCGGATGCGTGGCGCATGTGAAAAGCAACGGCCCAGGCATGACGAAGCTGGCGGACAGATCGGTTCCGGGTGTGTTCCTCGGTTACGAACCCGGAACGAAGGCATACAGGATATACGATCCAGTGGGAAAGAAGCTACTGATCACCCGGGATGTCGTTTTTCAATGGGCGGAAGGCGTGGAACTGGGCGGAAGGCGGCGATGGTGAACACGGGAGCACGGCGACGACTTTCACGGTGGAGTACATGACCACTATTGGTAGTCCGACAACAGACAATGGGACTGACGATCACCTGACCCGAATGACCGCAACGCCGATTTTAGCAGCTGCCCCACACCCGACATCACCAATTGCTGCTGCGGAGAGTCCGGTGCAAGATCTAGTTACTACACCATCGAATCCTCCCGGCGTACAATGGGCAACTCCACTAACTGAGGGCGCAATCGATTCAGATGGTGTGGGGCTCAGGTTCCGCACGATCTCGAACATCATCGACACCATAGAGGAGGTCCACGACTTAGAGTACAGCGGGCTTTGTCTGCTAGCTGCTGAGGAGCCAAACAACGTCGAGTAAGCATTATGTAAAGATTGTTGACGACAAGCTATGGAGGTGGAAATGGAGGCGATTCGGGAGAACAACGCTTGGGAGCCTACAACGGTGCCGCCGAGACATCGAGCCATATGGCTAAAATGGGTTTTTAAAGTCAAGAAGGACCCGACAGGAAACATTGTCAAGCACAAAGCTCGCTGGTGGGGTGGATTTTGACGAGGTGTTTGCTCTAGTGGCGCACATGGAGACCGTGCGACTATTGATTGCGCTCGCCGCACACGGCGGGTGGGAGGATCATTACATGGACGTGAAATCTGTATTCTTGAATGTTGATCTCGCTGAGGATGTCTACGTGCATCAGCCTCTAGGTTTGATCGTCGGCAATGATGATAAGCAAGTGCTCAATCTTCCCAAGGCACTCTATGGGTTGAGGCAGGCGCCACGGGCGTGGAATGCAAGGCTGGACAAGGAGTTGATTGCACTCGGATTCAGACGGAGTAAGTTGGAACACGCGGTTTACAAAAGAGGGGATCAACACTCTTTCTTGCTGGTCGGCGTGTACGTCGACGATTTGATTATTTCCAGGCCAGACATCTATGGCATTGTTGATTTCAAGTAGGAAATGATGCAACGCTTCAACATGAGTGACCTCGGGCTTCTAAGTTACTATTTGGGCATCGAGGTGAAACAAAGAAAAGGTGAGATCACACTATGCCAGAGTTCATACGCGGCTAAGATCCTTGAGTCAGCGGGGATGAGCGATTACAATCCCTATCAAACCCCCATGGAGAATCGACTAAAATTGAGAAAAAAGGAAGGTGGTGTGATCGTTGTTACAGGAGATACAGGAGCGTCGCCGACAGTTTACGGTACATTATTAACACCAGGCCTGATCTCGCTTATTCTGTGGGCATAGTTAGCAGATACATGGAAGCGCCCGGAGCACGACATTGGGCGGCGGTGAAACACATACTACGGTACCTAAGTGGGACAATTGGATATGGATATCGCTATAAGAAGGCAACTAGTCTACAACCTACGCTTATTGGGTTTAGCGATAGCGATTTCGCCGGTGATGTTGATGATCGAAGGAGTACGACGGGCGTCACATTCTTTCTTGGGTCGAGTCTTGTTTCCTGGATGTCACAGAAGCAAAAAGGTTATGGCACTCTCATCCTGTGAAGTGGAGTGCATTGCAGCAGCAGCGGCGGCGTGTCAGGGAGTGTGGTTGAGTCGTTTATTAGGTGAAATGATAGTGCAAGTACCGATTCAGATGAAGCTATTGATGGACAACAAGTCTGCGATAGCGCTGAGCAAAAACCCAGTGCACCATGATAGAAGTAAGCACATTGTTACAAAATTTCATTTCATTCGGGAGTGCATCCATGATGGAAAGGTGAAGGTCGAACATATCGGCTCTGATGGGCAATTGGCCGACATTCTCGCAAAGGAACTCGGACGCGTGAAGTTCGTCGAGATGAGACAGAAGCTTGGAATAGTTTAGGTACAACGGGATTAGGGGGTGATTTGTTAGAATTAATCCGTTATAACGGCTGAGACTTAATGCTTGTGAGATAAATGGCCGAGGGGGTTAATGCTCGGTGAGTTAATGGTTGGGAATTAATAAGGTAATCCCAATAGTTAATCGATTTTATTTTCTTTTTGTATAAATTTGTATTGTGAATGTAGGTTAATGGTGAGTGTTCAAAAATCTTCTCTTATGTATGTTGTTCGTGATCTGACTGACCGGCGAACAATTCTTGCCGAAGATCAAGTTTGATTGCAACACATAACAGGCATACTGAAGTGGTTCGAGGGAGCAGCAAATGTAGTCGCAGAGGGTAGAGCCAGTCAGTATAAACATATAACACGGCAGACAGGTGGGTTTAACGTGAAAGTATTTAGGGTGAAATGCTTGCTGAAGTATCAAGTAGTGGAGTCATTGAAAGGGAGAGAGTGGTTGAGTGAGGGGGGGGGGGGGGATGGGGCGAGCTAGGTTGAGAAATCCCGTGGTGTTGTGGAGGATGTAGTTTGTTGAGACGGTGGCTGATGAACAATTGAAATCCAGTGGTGTGAATTGGACAAAAGCCAATGAAATCAGTCACATCATGATTGGGGGGGTTGGGAACTAGATATTTGAATTTGATTTATGGGGTGTTAATATAACAACAGCTGGGTTGTTGGGGTTGGGGTTATCAACAAAGCTGTCCGATCCTCCAACAACAGTAGTAAATCTGGGCAAAAGCATCCCACCTACCTGAACTGAAAATAACACTGTTTGGCGTGTGAAGTAAAAACTGGGGGTTAGGAGGGATGGCTTGGGTTTGGGATGGATGGAGGGAGGAGGACAAAGCTCACGTGACGACAACGACAGGTGGGACTAGTCAGTGCGTGCTAACACCGAGTTTAGGAGAAAGGAGTTACTTTCCCCTCTTAACATGGAGTGTGATTAGCCTCCCATCCAACCGCATCTCGTCGGTTGTTTTAACTTGTCCTGTAGTTGTTTCACATGTTCTCATCCTTGGAATCTTGCGCCCCTTCCCCCGAGAAGAAGCACCACCACCACCACCACCACCTTGTTCCTGTTCTTAACCAAACAATTAACAAAAACAAGAAGAAACACTCCCCTGATTCATCATTACCTCCTCTCCTTGACTTATTTTACCAATCCAACCCCACTTGTCATCTCCATGAATTTCACCACCATCACCCTTTCGGTCTGCTTGGGGGGGGGGGGGGGGGGGTGTCCAATCGTGATTAAGTTAGAAGCTTCAACTATAGCCCTTTTTCTTGGGTAAAAGCAAAAAGGCCAAAAAAAAGGGGTTGTGGGCAGGACAATGATGATGGGTTAAACAGGAGGAGGAGGTGGAGGAGGAGGGGACCGGACACTCAGTTGTCGGTTTGCGTTGTGTTTTATTGTCGTGGGTTTAAGAAAGAGCGGAAGTGAATCATGAGAGGAGCCACGGCTTTTCTTCCTCTCTTTTTTGGCTTCTCTTTTTTTATATATATAAATAAATGAATGAACGATAGTTGGATGGGGGAAATTTCACGTTGATTTCAGTGTCACATGGCAACCCCATTTCCAGTCATAATTTGATAATAAGGGGGGGGGGGGGGGGGGGGGTTGGGTGAAATTATCCTTTGTGTACATTTCACGCCTCCCAGATGATATTTAACCCAAAGGGAAGAAGATGGGGGATGGTGGGCAGATTAACAAATCGGAAAAATGATGACCTTGAATAAATGTCAAACCTAACCCCCCCGGTTGTATTCATGATACCAATAATAATAATTGAGATTTTCATAGTTTTAGAAAAAAATGCAACTGACGACGACTATGTGCAAGTTGTATGTATTTGAAGTCACACCCCCTCTTCCTTCTTCGTAATAAAATATTGTCCACAACGCAACGAACATTGTTATATAAAAATCAGTGAGCGTGCCGTTTTCCTTTAGTTCATGAGAATGATAAATAATTATACTCACTTTATGAAAATTATTCAGTTGACCGGGTCTGAAATATATCCTCCCTCACACAATGAGAAGGCATTATTTATTCGGGGGAGTCCTATCTCTCAGTACACAATTGAATGGCGTGCTTTTCAATATTGACACTATTCAAGCGAACCGAGATCTTTTTAACCAAAAACAAGAAAGAGAGATTGAGAGAGACAGATGGGGAATTACAGACGAAAGGATCCGATGCTAAATGAAAATGTTATGAATGGAATCATATACGAGTGGAAAAGGGAATCCGCCAAAAAGACAAAACAGGAAGATGGCAAAAAAATTACAGATTTTATATTTTAAAAGGCATATCTTCGACATCATCATCACAGCATAAGTGATTCTAGTCACGAAAACATAGCTCGATGTTTAGTTTGGAAAATGTGATCAACGTAAATAAAGAGTAAACAAAAACACGCATTAATACTTACAAAGTTTGCAGAGCAGACCGAGATGGAACACAAATGCCTAAAGACTAAAACCTAGGTGACAATCAATTTCCATTTTAAATTATGATCATGCTTTTTTAGTTATTTATGTGAAAACCTTTTTATACTAAAGTTCCTAACTAACTACTAAAGATCTCTAAGTTATACTCATGGGTGGCTTTTGTTTCTTCAGTCACGTCATATTTTAACTATTATCGAGTCGCCTCATTTTCTTCGACGTAATCACTTCAAATTCAACTACCTTTTTGGTCTTGTGACATGTGTCCTTATGCAATACCCATATATTTCGTCTGGATAGGTTGACAACTGTTACTCTCTTTTGGATGAATGATAGGGTCCGATTGATATTCAAAATTAAGCAAACGTTAGAACCAAATAGTACTCCTCATCCATCGAGCGATGACTACATGTTAGGCCCAAACATGTATAGTTTGGTGCTTCAAAGAGACTTGCATAGTTACATCATTTGAGGTTCCTATACCCTTTGTTTGGTAGAGGCATCATTCGACTCCCATGGATATACATGATCGGTCATTCTCATATGCTCTACCCATATTACCACCTTTTATGCCATCCTACTCTCACTATGGTCGTTAAAGAAATGTTGACTGACAAATATATCGAAAATATATGGAAAACGTACATGAGTATTGGTATTTGGTTCGATAATGTGGTCGCCTTAAATAAAGAGTGAAGAAAAGACAATACTTAAGCAAGAACAAATACTTATAAAAGCTTGTAGAGTACATTGAGAGATAACACAATAGAGAACAAAAATGTCAGAATACTAGAAGCTAAGTGGCAGCCCAATTTCTATTTTCTATTGTGATTACGTGTCTTTAATAATATCTATAAAAACCTATCGATACTAACAATCCTCACTATCCGCATAAAATATCGACGTTATCTTCAAGTTGAATGACCTTTGTTTTTTCATGTCGTATACTAATTCTTGTCGATCCGCCTCCTTTTCTATAACACCATCACATAAAATCACAACTACCTTCTTGGACTTGTGAAACGTGTCCTTAGGTAGTAACCAACGTCTTGTGAATTATTACTCGCTTATGGGCGAAGGATACGATCGGCATGGAATTCAACATTTTACAAACATTTGAACTAGAGTATACTCCTCCTCTAACGAGTTACGACAACGTACTATGATCTTTTGAACGAAGGACGAAAATCTCGTGTACCAAGTCTAGGTCTAATAGACCCATTTTTATTTAGGGGAGTGCAACAAACCCTCATGTGAAACAGCAACGCACCCCTCCCCAATTACCAAATAAAATAAGTTACTTATAAAAAATTAAAGACAAAATATACGTTTATGGCCTTAATTTTAGCCTAACGTTTTGTTTTGTCATTTATGTTAGTTTGTTATATAATTTTTTCACCAACTTTCACTTTCATATTAATTTTGGCCGATCTTAAATTACTTCTAGCAAAAGCCAAACAAGGCTTTAATATAGTCTGACCCGTGTCTTATAACAGTGGAGTTTCAACCTCTCATTCATTCGCCTCATAGTTTACTTTACCCGAAGCAATGACCTCTCAATAGAGCAATCATCCGACCTTAATCAATTTTATGTATTTTTGACAGTATTAGCAACTATCGTCCAACTTAGACTTCCAACTCACTTGATCAGGCCATAAAATTTCATATGAGATGTTTTAATATTATCTACTATTATTTTATTTTATTATTTTTTCTTTTTTAGTCAATAAATAAAAATTGTGTATTAAGGTATGTTTGACCTTGGCGAGATAAAATTTAAGATTACCTAAAATTAAGATAAAAACAAAAATTAATGACATAATTATATAATAAACTAAAAAAATAATTAAAAAGAAAAGTGACAGAAAGAACAAATGAAAGTATTATAATTTTGCTCTTAGGAAAAGAAAAAAGAGGAGGAGAAGTAGGAGAACGGAAAAGGGTAAGTTTGGATTAGTGACAGGAGAAATAAAGCAAAGTGGTAGTGGGGATGACGATTCCCGAGAAGAGTCATCAAACCAAACAACACCCCCAAAAAAGCAGAGTCAGTCATATTTGGGGGGTGGGGGGGTGTTAACCCTTTTTCTCCCAACTCCCCCCACTACTTCTTCCTTCTTGTCGGAACAAAGCGTCAAATCGGAAGATATCCAGAGACCCATGAATAAACCACCACCACCACCACCACCACCCACCCTTTTCTGACTTTGACTTGTTTCTTCCCCCCAAACACCATGTCCATGTCCATCTCCTCCCCCCCTCCTCCCCCCTCTCCTCAGCCCACCCCCCACCACCCCCCTGTAATCCCTTCTCGAGTCCTCACCCCTCTCGCTGCCTCCGTCGCCGCCGCCTTCTCCTGTCTCCTCCTCCTCTCTTTCCTCCTCCGCAAGCTTTTCCGCCGCAAGCCCACCTTCCCCACCTCCTCCTCCCCTTCCCCTCCCCCTCACCGCTTTTCCTACTCCCTCCTCCGCCGCTCCACCCGCTCCTTCCACCCCTCCCTCCGCCTCGGCCAGGGCGGCTCCGGCTCCGTCTACTCCACCTGCTCCTCCTCCTCCGCCTTCCCCTCCCCCCTCGCCGTCAAGCTCATCGACTCCACCTCCCTCCAGGCCGAGCGCGAGTTCCAGAACGAGCTCTTCTTTGCCGGCATCGTCTCCTCCCCCTACACCCTCCCCGCCCTCGGCTTCTCCTTCAACAAGAAGGGCCGCCGCATGCTCATCGCCTACCCCCTCATGCCCAACGGCAACCTCCAGGACGCCCTCCTCCACCGCAAGTGCCCCGAGCTTATGCCTTGGCACAAGCGTTTCACCGTCATCCTGGACGTCGCCAGGGGTATCCAGCACCTGCATTTCCTTGATCCCCCAGTCATTCATGGCGACGTCAAGCCCAGCAACGTTCTCCTCGATAAGGATTTCTCTGCCAAGATCGGGGATTTTGGTCTAGCCCGGTTGAAATCTGCGGAGGCTAAAGATGGTAACGTTTCTAATCAGTGTGAGGTGCCTGTTGTGGAGCACGATGCAGCCAAGGAGAAGTCCCAGGTCTCGGAATCGAAGAAGCCCGAACCCGAAAATGAAGGTAATTTTGTCGTGAATGTGGACGATGGTGGATCTGCGATTGAGGATACCGAGAGCGTGTATACTGCCACCACTGCCACTGGGTTTGAGGATTGTAATTTGAGTGGCGTGGAGCAGTCCCCTGAGAACTTTGTTAGGATACCTATCTCGGAAGCTTCTCCTGACCCCGTTGGGACATCCCCAGGGGTGGTCGTGGGCATGTCACCGCAGGCTAGTCTAATGTCGAAGAGTGTGTCAGGGAAGGACTGGTGGTGGAAGCAGGATGGCGGGGGATCTACTTCCGGCAAGGTTAAGGACTACGTGATGGAGTGGATCGGGACAGAGATCAAGAAGGAGAGGCCGAAGAGTGATTGGCTGGGGGGTTCTGCTCCTTCTACCTGTCCTCCCTCGAAGCAGGACAAGGAGAAGAGCGTGAAGAAGAATAGGAAGCGTTTGGACTGGTGGGTTTCCATGGAAGAAGAGAAGGATGGAAAAAGATCTGCCAAGAAGGAGAAGCGGAGGCCAGCGAGGGAGTGGTGGAGGGAAGAGTATTGTGAGGAGCTCGCGAGGAAGAAGAAGAAGAAGAGGCGGCAGATGGGGGAGGGTGGTCAGGACAATAACTGCGCCGAACTGGAGGACGATTCGTGGCTGAGGGATGACGACATGATGTATGCGGAGCGTAAAAAGAGGAGTAAGAACCGGAGTAGGAGGAGCAGCAAGGGCAGCGTAGATTGGTGGTTAGATGGATTGAGCGGCGATCTCTGGCGAGGCCGGCGGAACAGTTATGATTCTGGTGAGATTCCAAGAAGCGGCGGCGTCAGTAGCACGCCAAGCATGAGAGGGACAGTGTGTTACGTCGCGCCGGAGTATGGCGGGGGTGGAGATCTGTCGGAGAAATGCGACGTCTACAGCTACGGGGTGTTGATGCTAGTCATCATAGCGGGTCGTCGCCCGTTACAGGTGACGGGGTCGCCGATGTCAGAGTTCCAGAGAGCCAACCTATTGTCTTGGGCTCGGCATCTAGCTAGGAGCGGGAAGCTTCTGGATTTGGTGGATCAGTCCATCCAGAACTTGAATAGGGAGCAAGCTATGCTATGCATCACGGTAGCGTTGCTATGCGTGCAGAAGTCACCTGGGCGTAGACCATCGATGAAGGAAGCAGTGGAGATGCTAACAGGAGCGATGGAACCGCCGCGGTTGCCGGTGGAGTTTTCGCCATCTCCGCCTTCACGGTTCCCGTACAAATCACAGAGGAAGGCTGCCCGGTGAGAAACCACTGTTTATTACATAATCATTCATAACTGCAGTCATCCCTGTAACACCCAAAATTCCAATCCCTTTTTCTCTTCTCTGTGTAATCAATATTTATGCGGTTTGGGTGAATAGTTTGGTTTTACTTCATGATGGAGGAGGATGAAGAGTTGTGTGTGACTTGAGGGAGGGAGCATCGTCTCCCCGCATGCTTCCCCAGAGTTAATAATAAATGTAAAAAGCAGAGGAACTGCTGACAAAACAAGTTGAAATAAGAAGCCAAATGTACAGAAATACAGTGGATTGCTTTGCCTGCCTTTTAGCCCTTACTGCTGATGATGATGGGGATGATGGCTCCCACTTCCCACTGTTGTTGATCCATCTCTTTTGGTGAATTTCTCGACTGTGAACGAAATCTGATATCTTTTGATGGTGGGACAGACTGGGAAACCCACTTTTTTTGTTGCTTCCCTTCTTTCATTTTTCTTCAGCTTCTTGGTGACAACCTCCCATCTCCCATACTTGCCAAAACTTTCTCAAATCGGGGTTACTGCTTCTGCTTTGCATTTCGTTTTCCTGTTCATTTAGATAAGAAAAAGAGAAGGATATGTGATGGCGTGTAAGCCTTTCCATCCCATATCCGACGTCTTTGTAGAGTGTGGATAGGAGGGGGTCCTCCCTCATCCTGTCCCCTCGGGTGCTTTTATTTTATGGTCATAACCGACAATTCTCGTTTAGGGCACTTGTAACAATTTTGGGCTTCCTTAGGTTTCAACTGCCGGGTCAGTCTTATTATGGGCCCATTTTTTGGGCTTTATTACAGGCCCACATGTCGGGAAAGAAGAAACCCGGTGGTGGGAAGGAGAATCTCCCCTTTATACGATGTTATGTCTATACCAACCAAACCAACCCCATATCGAAACGTCAAAGTAAAGATTTCTTGCCGGGAGAGTTCCCAACGTTGGACAGACACAACAGTCTGTCTACCTTTATACCACATCTTGTCATCTGTTTTGGACGAAATCAGATTGTGCAAACCCCTCCACCTCTCGACAAAATCCTGACATTCGAATCATATCCATATAAAAGAAGGGAGAAATAATCATACATGAAATCACAAAGACAAGCTTTCCGTCGATAAGCAGGAATCTGAATTAAACTACTGTTATCATTAAAAAAACAAAACGGGGTTCTTGAAGAGGGGGAGGGGACAGCGTAGCAGAACAGGACGACATCCCCCAACCTCAAACCCCCCCTTGTTCTACAAAGTTGAGATTGTAGTTTTACTTACTTTGGATTGTGAAACTTCTCCATCCAAAGGCAAACACACCAATAGGCATGAATAGTGCGATGAATGAACGTGTGATGGTTCCGATGATTGAACCTTCTGGAGAAGATATTATTAGCTAACATTTGATTATTATATTGGTAGTATGTTTAACTTTTCTGATAAAGATAATATTATCCAGATTTTCGACATCTTTAGGTTACTATTTCTCATCATAGCAATGGTGATAATTATAAAGTAAAACCTAAGAGCGTATAAGAATTGATACAAGTATAAAGAGCGCGACACCGGAAAAATACAATGGATATGACATAATCACTTAAATTATTTGTCTTTGTTATTTTTTATAAACATCCGACGAGTAACTAACCTCGGGGCGCACGAACAAATCCGTTCCCACGTAGTAGTAGCAAGCAATCATTCCCCACCTTGGAATAAATTAAACCCTGGCGTTCCCATTCCCTCGTTTCTGCACCACTGCGGGCGGGCGTGCGGGGAGGAATGTTCTGAAGTACCGTGAGAAAACAAATAAATTCACCTTTTACCGCTGAATGTTTTAAAATTACCAAAAGCCTGTTCCGACTCATTTTTGCCTTTTTCCAGACTTTAAGAAAACATCAAAAATTTTTAAAAACATTTTCAAATAGGTCCTTGAGATGGCTGGAGAAGGAAAATCCTCGGGAAATCCTTCTGGGACTCCATCACGGTTGGAGTTCATTCCAGAGTCTAGGCTGTCTCCCTTTGGAATTAGCAAGAGTATAAATAATATTTTAACTCAGCTAACAATTCTGGGGAATACAGAATCTCTAGAAAGCCGAAACCAAATGGCAAAGGAAGTAGGCTCTATAGTAAATAACATGCTAGACGCACTGGAAAGAGAAAGAAGTTTAAAAAGGCCTGAAGCCGAGGCGACTTCTGGATTGGAGAGTTCAACAGGAAAACCAGTCGAACGGTTGAATCTGGGAGGAAGAAATTCCAAACAGAATCAAGGCAAGAGTGTGGATGAGATGTATAAGGAGTTAGTAGCTCCTTACATTTTAGACTCACAAAAGCGAAATGCGAATTTGAACTCTCAAAGTGGAGAGTTGGCAAAAGATTTAAGGAAAGCCTTAGGTCTGGCAGAGGATGCTCCAGTTCATTTAGACAATAGAACGTTTAATGAACTGGTAACTGTGAAGAGGGAAATTTACAGGCCCGATTATCCCCATCGAACCAAACAAGAGTTTGTTCCAAGGGATAACGTATTAAAGCCTATAATCACCCCTGATGCTTTTCTAGACATAGATTGTGAAAACATGTATCTGAAAAGATAGATGAGTGGTTGTCACTAATCAGAATGACTGCGTCTGCTGGGATACTATCCTCTGGATCAGTCTATGAATTATGCGTGGCAGCCCTCATGGGAACGGCGCAGAAATATTGGAAATCTTTGGTGGCTCATACAGACATCAAAGAAAAGATAGATCAGGCGCTGACCGTTGATGGTGTGTTAGCAATCATAGTTGATGCATTAAAACGGGAGTTCTGTGGTTTTTCATTATCCACTGAGACTGTGGAAAAGGAGCAATCGTTGACTGCTCTAGTTAAACTACAGATCTGCGATATGTGTCTGTTTGACAGCTACGTGTGTGAATTCCAGAAGTATTATTACAATCTGGACGTAGTGTCTCAACAGTTCATATTGGGAACCTTTTTTGCAAAACTTCCAGAACCATGGCCGGAGGTTGCACAAAAGGCATATGAATTACTTCTGAGTAAGGAAAAAATTGTCTCTGGACTCGGAGGTAAAATTCAGGCGGTTAAGTACGCAATGCGGAAGGCATATACTGAGCTCCAGGTCAAGGAGGCATCTAAAAAGTTGCCATACCTAAACAAGAGCTGTTGTTATCAGATTGAGTATGTACCTGGAAGGTATGGATGTGATACTCAAACCGAATCTGGGAGAACAAGAAACTTTCCGAGGAAGAAGAAATTTGTTGGATACAATAAAAGGAAAGTTTGGCCAAAGAGAGACCTCCAGAAAAAACAAAGGGGAGGTCCTGCTTACAAACCAAAGAGGTTTGTGAGGAGACGGACTAACCTAAAGGATAAAGATAGGATCGAAGCCTTTAAGCGTAAGCATGGCAGAGAACCTAAATGTCCAAAAGGGAAACCGTTGAGCAACTGCAATTGTTGCTAGTTTTGTGGATCAAAAGCCCACAAAGCGGATACTTGTCCTCAGAAGAACCAAAGGAGAGAAAGACTCCGAATGGTATTTCTGGATGACAGGAGTCATGAGGAAGAAGTCCTGGCTTATGAACCAATAGATGAGCAGGATATTTCTGAATTAGACTCGGAAGTAGAATCTATCTACGAGGTTGTATCTGATTATGATATAGACTCAGAAGAGGATTCTGATCTCTGGAAAATGCATCTGTTCATGATGAGAGCAGAGCAAAATGGATATGGTGATGAGATGGTTCCATTGGAAGCATCGAATCAGGTACTGTAAGAATCCCACCAGTACGAGGATCCATCCCAGTCAGTGCTGGAATGGAGGTTGCCTAATGTTAATGTGAGAGAAGTTTACAATGTGTCGAGATTTACTTTTAGATCTATAATCGACATCTCACAAACAGAGCAACGGCTCAAGTTACAAGCACGGAACTTGAGACTTTGGATATCCCTCTACTCAACGTACAACGCATTAGGGAAACCATGCAACGTGCGAGAGGTGTATATAACTATATACACATAAGGTTGATCCAAGTAGGACTTATCCCGCTATTCCATCTTCCAGCGGATAGTCCTGGGGTAGTAGCGGTGATCGATAAATGATGGCGAGAGTTTAGAGATCAGCTGATATCAGGTATACAGGCCAATCTTGCACACGGCCCTGTATGGTTCCAGGTCCATCCAAATTTCATGATGGCCCTGAACGATCGCTGTTTGGGAAATTCATTGACCTTAAGAATTAAATCAATGAATATGGATAGAATGAATTCCCAGGCCAAGTTTTTGGCGTATCACACTAGGGTCATTTATCGATTGGTAAATACCACTAGTCCTGGTGTGAGGAACATCTCGAGACTTATTGAGTTGTTCGAAGAAGGTCATAATAACTACCAACAATTTCATAGGCGAGAGGTGAACCCACTAGAGTTAACCTGGCCAAGAAATTGGGTTATGACTGAGCCTGGTAGTAGCTCTAGACCGATTAGTGCGGCTAATATCCGACAGAGAGGTAATGAAATTACTTTAATGTTGGGAGAACCGTCTAGAGATAGTTTTAGAGCTGATAGGCATCTGCCTATGAGGATGCCACTCCTGAGAGAGCCAAGAACTCATACGCTCTCTGAAGTTTCTTCTAGAGCTAGTGATGTGGGAGAGGACATAATTGTGTCCCGACCAGCAGAAGCATCTGCTCCACCACTAATAGAAGAAATGTCTCGAAGGTCTACAGATTCGAGAACCCCGTCTCAACACACGGGTAGAATCGTAGGATATAGACAGGTGTCACTACCAGTCTATGAGGATCCGGTAGATCAAACGAGAGAGGAATCAATACGGATGATGAGAGTTACCTATCCGGATAACTCTTTGTCCAGTATTCCTAAAATCTGTAAGGTTATTGAACAAATAGTCGAGCAGAGGTCTATACCAATAGACGAAATCTGGAGGTTGATAGAACCATCCCAGGAAGTTCCTAAGAATATTGGGTTTAGTGTTAGGAAGGAAGATTTGATCACATATGTGGCTCTAACTTTCAAGTTTCCTGGATACTATGAGTATTCTTTGGATACTTTGATAGACACTGGGTGTAGCATAACTTATGCTAGACTCAATGCTCTACTAGATGAGTGGTGGAAACCACTCAGAAACCTATCCACATGGTAAACGTAGATGGAATGGCGACAATAGTCAGCCATCAGGCCAATAATGTGCCTGTCTTTATTGGTGGACAACAGTTCATCATAAAAGAGATCTTGGCCCATCCTTTATTAGAGGCAGACATCATAATTGGTAATGCCTTTCTGAAAGGACAAAAGGAAAACCTACCTTTTGTACAGGATGTCCATCATGTGTCCATAGGTGGTGTGAAAATCAGTATTCTTCAAGAACCTAGGTTGAGGTTAAAATTTGGGTTCTATCCGGTAAAACGGACAGAATACTGTGGTAATTCACCATGTGAAAGAGCTTTCAGAGTGCGAGCTCAGCGTGGTGATATACGGTTGGATGAGAACAAGGCATGGGAACAAACCTTGTTTTCTCCAACGAATACCAGGAGTTATAACTGGTATGACGACTTGTTTCCTAAACAAGAAGTGTGTGGCTGTACAGTTAGCTGGGACAAAATGGGATAAGTTCATAGTAAAACTTGCTGACAATTTTAGTGAAGATCCATTAAAATTGTGGAGTCGGAACGACTTAAAAGCTAGACTCGAGTTAAAAGATCCCAGAACCATCATAAGAGCCAGAAACATTACGTATACGGCTGAAATGGTTGAGGAGTTTGATAAACAAATTCCTGAGTTGCTTGGAAAAGGCTTGATTAGGGACAATTATAGTCCGCATTCTAGTCCAGCCTTTATGGTTATTAATCATGCTGAGCAGGTGCGAGGTAAAGCACGAATGGCTATAGATTATCGTCAGCTTAACAAAGCTACAAAGGACGATGGCTATAAGATTCCCACTGCGGGAGATTTAATTGATAGAGTGAGTTTGAGCCAACCAAAGTTCTTCTCTAAATTTGACTTGAAAAGTGGATACTGGCAAGTCAAGATGGAGGAAGAATCGGTTCATCTAACTGCCTTCAATGCTCTGCAAGGAATGTTTGAATGGCTGGTTATGCCGTTCGGCCTGAAAAATGCTCCAGGCGTGTTTCAGCACAAAATGGATAATGCCTTCAAGCAAGTCCGAACATTTTGTGCGGTCTATATTGACGATGTGTCAGTCTACAGTCAGACTGAGGACGATCACATGAGGCAGCTAGATAAGGTGACTGATGTCTTCCGATAGGAAGGTATGATTTTATCTGAAAGAAAGATAGAATGGTTTAGGAAGTCAGTTAATTTTCTAGGCATGGAAATTGAGCAAGGTAAAATTAAACTGCAAAGTCATATTGCTGAGAAAATAGTTGATTTTCCTGACAAACTTGAGGATAGAAAACAAGTCCAAAGATTTTGTAGATTTGTTAACTATGCAAGAAAGTTTGTGAAGGATCTTTCCCAAGATCTAGGAAGAATTTCGAAGAAAACGTCTTCGGTTAATCCTTGGATATAGGAAGATGAGGACACTCATGCGATTCAGAGAATTAAGAGAAAGGTTAAAAATTTACTGCAACTCTCTTTACCATCTGATAAGGATGATTTAGTTCTGGAAGTAGATGCTTCAAACGAATTTTGGGGTGCTGTCCTTAAAATTAAAGGAAGAAAACCAGAACCCGTTTGTAAGTATTGGTCGGGTAGTTTTAAGGGGTATGAACTCCGGTACCCGATACATGAAAAAGAGGTATTGGCCTTAAAAAATGGAATAAAGGCCTTTTTCATCTTTTTGGCACTTAAGAAATTCTTAGTGCGTTCTGACTCGACCTATGTAAAAAGGTTTATGAGTCTGAACCTCAAAGAGTCTAGGCAAACTAGACTTTTGAGGTTGCAAGAGTGGTTTAGCTATTATAAATTTGACGTCGAGTATATCTCTTCAGACAAAAACATAATAGCTGACTCTCTCTCTAGAGAACTTGCAAATGGATCCCGCAGCAAAGAAGAAAATCTGCTGGAGGTGCAAGCAGGAGGGACACTCCAAGAAGGTATGTCCTAATCCTATCAAGAGAGATACTGAGCAGAGTGATGCTGGTTCCAATTCTGGAACGAAATCAGCTTTGTACTGGTAGTGCAAGCGACCTGGACATCGATCATTCGAATGTCCCAGTAAGCAAAAAACTGCGGATACCCAGACGGGTGTGGCTGATCTCAAGGAGAAGGTAAAAGCCAACTCTAAGAGAAAGGCGGAGACAGATCTCCAGGAGGAGATGGTCGATCCTAAGGAGAAAACTACAGTTAACTCTAAAGGAAAGACGAAGGTTGATTCTCAGAAGAGAATGGCTGAACCGAAGGAAAAGGTAATAACCAATTCCAAAGGTAAGGCAGAGAAAGATTCCCAGAAGGGAATGACAGCTCCTAAGGGAAATCCCATGGGAGACGTGAAGAAAGATCTTCAAGAGAAGATGGCTGATCCTGAAGAGGTAAGCTCTAAAGGAAAAGCGAAGATAGCAGATCTAAGGAAGAAGCTCAGGCTAATTCTCAGGAGAAAGCCAAAAAGGAAAGAAAAGCTAAGAAGCTTAAGATCTCTGGTCCTGAGAAGGATGGTAAGGTCTGAGAAGGATGGTAAGGTTGAAGAACCTTGGTGGTCTCCTTTGACCAAGGAGCAGTTCAATTACTGCCGTAACCACTTGGCCAAATAGCAGAAAATTTCCATCAATCAAGCTGTGAAATCCTACAAAGCTTTGTTACAAAGCAAGGAGGAGCAGAAAGAGAGAATGGAAACACAGTATGCTGAAGAAGAGGCTAAGTTCAAGGCCTTAACTGGCGAGCCAATTCAAAAGGAAGAACAACCTGATGAGGCGGCTGATATGGAGTATGATGAGTATTTCAACTACGAAATACCGGAACACTCGGAAAAGGTAATCCTCAAACTCAGGAGAACCTTGAGAAAGTAATTCCTGAAGGAGGTTCAGTTGAACCTGGTGAGCAAGCTCACAATAACAAAGGTTATGAAGATCATGGATCTTGGTTTTTTGATGTTGAAGCCTTCGAAGATGGATCCCTATCTTGGGATGCCACTGTAGTTTGTGGGGGACTTATGGGAGGTATTAAACATAATTACGAAGCCTAAATTAAGTTCTTCGCAGCAAAGGCGATTGGTTACATCAGAGATCTGGAAGCCAAGTTAACTTACAAGGCTGCAGATGAGGAAGAGTTGTCTAGATCAGAACGAGACAGACAGCAAATCCTGACAACCACTATGTCTATTTTACCTTTGGAAGTCAAAGATTATGAGAATCTAAGGGTAAATGTGGATATGAGAGAGTCCTCTTTGGAGGAGAACTCTATACTTCAACCGTATCTACACTGGATATCGGAGAAGTGGCCATCCTTGAGGATTAATTCAAGTATGGTGGGAGTTGCTTTACCGTATTTGCATGCGGGGTTTGTTGATATTCTGGAGATCGACAGATCAGAACCAGAGCAGATAAATCCACTACCCCCATTGGAAAAGTTCTTACTCGGGTGCATTGGCTATGGTTCCAAATATGCCACGGCACTGATTACTAGTACTATGCTGGAGGAAGAAGACCATGAGCAGTATGGGAAAGTGATACTCCCAAATATGCAAGTATGGTACCTCCATCCTAGTGAAAGTAGGCATCTGATAGAACCTCAAAAACAGGACCTCGATCAGAGGGGTTTATGGCGTAAGTATTACAAGGATAAGACTGTAAGAAAGGCCATAAAGGTTGAGTTTCTTAAGGATGTGTTGGAGCACGTATTGGCTAAGAAAGACTTATACTATGTGCTCAGTGACGGTATGATAACTGTCACGATTCTCCGTTCTTATCTCAGTTATGCAGATGAGCATGCAAGAGAAAGAGGATGGGAGAGAGTTCTAGATCTTCTAGATAGTTTCTGGAAGAGGGAGAACTCTGAACTATGTCTCCGGACGGACACCTTCCAAGTCTGGAGTAAGATCGCTGACTACACTGATAAATCCTTAGCACAGCGATTCAAGCAAGATGAAGAGAGAGCCCAACAAAATGCTAATCAGGGACTCTTGGAAGGAACTGGCGAGTCTTCACACGCCAGAGAAGAAGGAATCTCCTTGGATGAAGCAGCGATGCCGACAGGAGAAAAAGACTGCATAGTGATAGATTAGGCAATTTTGTAGTCTAGCTAGCTTTTTGTAAGCTTTTGTAAAAGTAGATTCTTTTACTTTTGAGCTGGCAAACAATGCATAGGCATCAGCTCCTTTGTGTATATATTTCACAACCCTCTACCATTTTCGGGGAGGCAATCTGAATAGAGAAATTTTTCTCTCACATCTCTCTGAGTAAAATTTCTTTGATTGTCCTCCAACAACAACAACAACAATACCTTGAGGAACCAAGGGGAGTTAGAATTAATCAGGTTCGATTAAAACTAACTTAAGGTTAGATCTATGTATCTAAACCTTGAAGGAGAAGTCTTTATGACTAAACCTTGTAGGCGGATGAGGAGTGTCTATATAAGACCCTCGTGGTAAGGGCAATTGAAAGACACAAAAGAGCCTCTCCCTCTCACAGAATTCTCTGAATTGAGAAGTGAGCGTCTCTTGAGTTCCAGAAAATTGCGGAAGCTTGGTGAACCCGAAGCTGTCCACGGAAGAAAGGTATGATAAGCATCTTGGTTTAAGTTGTTTATGTTTTGAGAGAGGACTTTAATCAAGAGATTGAAGTGGTGCAAGAGCACGGGTCATTCTTGTGACTGATTGTCCAAATCCTGAACTATTACATTTAGATCACGGAGTGGGCAAGGATTTTACTACTGGTCTTCTCAATACCATAGTAGATCGTCTTGAAAATCTATCGGCACAGATATCACAAATATCAAAACAGATAGAGAGTTATTCTAAGAAATTAGAAGAGCTGACTCTAACCCAGAGTGAATTTGAGGAATATTTCCTTGAAGGCAAGTCCAATTTAGGATTTGCGGCAAGTTCAAAATATTCAAACGAATATTTGAGGTTGGCAGAACGCCGACGACAAAGACGATTGGGAAAAACTTCTTAAGTTCGATTCCTGTCAACTCTGAAGAATATCTAGCATGCTGATATCTAACTCTTAAGGGAGTAGATTTGCTTTGCTAAATCTTCAGTTTATTTATTGGTATCAGAGCCCGCTTAAAAATAATTTTTCCATTTAATTGCCTTGTAGGACTAAATTGAAAAAAGGAAAGAATTGGGGAAAAATTCTGAAGGAAGGAAAATAGCTACGGGAAGGAAAAAGGTAGAATAGAAATTTGTTAGCAAACAACGGTAAAGTTGAAAATAGTTTGCGGGACCACGGTAAATTGGTACAATCCTCGGCGTGCGGGGGTGTGGGTCACTCATATCTTATGTTAAAATAAATAAACGGCTTTTTTTATCGACTCACGTTCAAAGTCATATTTCTCGCTACCCGAATTATTATTTGTTGATGTATAAATAGTACACGATTGAATTTTTTTTTAAAAAAAAAACAAAGAAAAGGAAAAGCGAATCACAATCAGATGGAATCGCGACGACATCATGTTTCACTTTGTGTGTATAAAGCCTGATATTATTAATTTAATGCCCAATTAAAGGGGAAGGGGGTACTACTGACTACTAACCTCGGAACAGTGGGCAACACACGGACCAAAGCTCCAAAGCAAGCAAGCAAACAAAATCAAATAAAACAAGACATTATTTATACAGAAGAAGATCATGGGGAGTGATTTTGCGGTGGGATTTTTATTTAGGAGGGGGAGGGGAAGGAGGTTGGTTCATCATATCCTTTGTAAAGAGAAAGAGGTGGGGAAGGGGGGGGGGGGGGGGGGTCATGGAAGATGGGGGTGAGGAGGGATCATCAACCAACCCATCCTCCTCGCATTATTCCTCCCAAAATCTCCTCCCAAAATCTTCTCCTTCATTTCTTAATCCCGATTTCTCTTTCCAACCTAGCCATGATTCATTCTTGATTGCCCCAAATCCTAATCCTAATCCTAATCCTCATCACTGTCCTCCTCTCCCACCTCCTCACCCCCGCTCTTATCATCCTTCCCTCCATGCCCCCTACGCTCTCATCTCTTGGCCCGACGCTCCTACCCATATTCCCCGCCTGCCTCCGCCACCGCGTCCTTTTATTTCCTTTGCCGGCTGCCCCGGTGTGGACCACATCAGCCATGAGGAGGCCAGGAAGAAGATGCATAGGGAGGTCGAGCGACAAAGGAGGCAAGGGATGAATTCCCTTTTCTGCTCCCTTAGATCACTCCTCCCTCTTGGATCTGTAAAGGTTCCTACGATCTCTTCTTCCTATTGCCTAAAACTGATTTTGGACCACCGTGATAGCTATATATTTAGAATGGAGCCTGAGTTCCAACTAAAAATATCTTTCCAGTTTCCCTTATTTCAGAGTGACTTGTATAAACTTTAGGGTTTGTGTTGAATCTGTGTGGTAGGGGAAACGATCCGCGTCGGACCACATGAATGAGGCCTTCAACTATATACAGGACTTGCGAGGCCAGATCAAGGGCCTAGAAGTTAAGAGGGACAAGCTCCGTAGGAAATCCCCCTTTGTTGCCCTACAGATGGACAGTAGTGGCTCCGGGGCTACCCCGGTTAACTGTTTTTGCGTGCATCCGTATTTAGACGGAATCGAGGTGGTGATCCGGGGAGAATTTAACGAGCAGGAGTTTCCCTTGTCGAGGGTGTTGCTTCTGCTTGCACAGGAAGGAGTTCAGGTTGTTAATTGCATGTACACAAGGAATAATGACATCGCAATATACACCATCAAATCCGAGGTGCGGAGGTTGCCAGACAAGTTATAGGAGATTACTTGTGTGGTGCATTAATCCTTTCTCCATTGTGCTTTTTCCATAGGCTTGTGTTGGTGGGAGCTTCGACATAGCCGGACTCCAGTGGAAGCTTGGCCAACTACTCAATTCGTGAGGGCCATGGATTTGTCTCCCATTTAACTGCAGGTCTAGATTAATCATTTCATGTTTGATCATCTGCAATGGGTTCTTTACCAGAATCCCGCATCGTGGACCGAAAATGAGTGCTTGTTTTGTGTTGGGAAGTATGTTGTGGAGGTAACCCTTTTCTGGAAGATTACCTGAGTTGGTCTTGGTAATACATGATCAAGCGTGGTTGCGACTTTCTCGATGATGATGGCCCAACAGAAAGTTTAAGAATCTGAAATCATATCATCTGAAATTAAAAGCTTGAGGTTAAGTTAGACCTCAGCAGTGAGGATAACTTCTGTTGCACATACTGGGTACATAGACATTTTTTCGGACATAGGATGCAAACATCCGTCCGAGCAAGGCTAGGTTTTCGCCAAATTTATATCTGAAACTCTTTGAGAAGGATTAGTTTGTCGGTTGAGACATGGCCAGCGCTTAAGGATCCTTAAGCAACTGGCATGTAAGGCGGATTCGTTCTTTCTCGGAAAATGACCGTGATTGTTCACCACCAGTATGCTTTCCTCTTCTTTTCCTTGTTGATCTCGTTTGGGAATATACCCACATCTCCTGCGTCCTTACCCATGAATAAAAATCACGAGATAGCTGGTTCTTTTAACTTCCCTTTTAGTTTATTTCTAAAAGAAGAGGAAGAAGAAGTCAGATTTTGTGACAAGCTGACACCATGGACTTTGGTTATGAAAGCTTGGGGTGGGGGTGTGCCACAGCTTTAGGTTAAACTATACAACTCCCTAAAGAATTTGTGGGGGCAATTTCATATTTGCTGGTGGATTATACCGTGGAATCGAGACAGGTCACGGGAGATATTCACAAGAGCATCTTCTAAAGGTACAAGAAGCAAACGCATTTGAAGTAACAAACCTCGTACTCTTTCTTTTAACACCCTTGCTCTAATTTCTCCAGTCTTCGGGGTTATGATTTTTACACAAACAAAACCCTTTCAAACATAAAGGAATAAATTTATAAATCAGCCTGGAGTATTTGCTTGTTGACATTTGTGGAAGCTTCGCCTTTGACTACGAACGAAAACAATCCCAGAATTTAATTTATAAATCTTTTGGAACCCCATCAATCTAAATCAAGCTTAGCTCACTCGACCCATCTATTTAAAAAAAAAAAAACAAACCCAAATGAAAAGATGCCATGCCGATCGCTTTTCTAGTCCCTTGAGTCAGTCATCTCCACTCCATGATTTCTTTCAAATATTTTAGTAAATAAATTTTAAAAATATCTCTCGAAAGTCGAAATATTCATAAAGTTTAAAAATATCGGGAAAAAGATTATGAACTAAAAAATAAAAAAATTATAATTATGGTATCTTGAATATACTAAATGAATTTATTGCGTTCTCTGGTTATGGTCTAGAAAACTAAAAATTAATGAATGTATTTTAAAATCCGACTTTGCCCAACAAAAGTTAAGAGGCAGCTCACCGAATACACATAAATTCCGACATACAATTAATAAACATATTTTTCGCATGACAGCTAATGGAGCACGAAACAAAGGCAGCTCTCGTTGAAACTGAGGTTAGGAGACAGAAAGAGTGCTTTTAGTTAGTTGTCTTTAGACCTGCTAAATGAGCGAGTTTGGATAATTTCAGGCCGAGTGTTTTCGGGCTTAAGTTCTTAATTTTCTCAATGTCCAACTCCGCTCAAACCATAAATTCGGATCAATTTTATCTGGCTAAAAATTTTTACACTTAAATTAATTTACACTAAAAAAGTTTTAACTCTCGATTGAGATGATTAGAAATTGAAGATTTTGAGTTCTCGATTGTGTCAGTTAATTGAGTAATATTAAAGAAAAAATATTAGATTTCCCCATCGGAAGAGATGAATCAAGGGAAAAAATATCTTATTTCCTTAATAATCTAGAAGAGATGAATCTTGGGAAAAATATTAAATTTGCTCTTAAACATGAATTAATGGAAAAACATTAGATTTTCGTCCATCAATTTAGGACGAGGAAAAAATATCATATTATTTCCCATCAAATTGAGAAGACCCACGATGACTTCGAGAAGCAGTTTTCAATAACCACGGCTTCCACCCACCTGTGAAGCCCTCCCCATTATCCATTTAGTAGTTTCTTTAATATAAATATGTGTCGTTTCCTTTATTGTAAGGGACGAACATTAACCCTCACAAGGTTCGTTTTGTCCTACTCCCTTCTCATCTTTCCACCGTTTCTGCCATCAGTTATTTTCCTTTCTTTACAAGACATGGATGGTCGTAAGCTTGTTCTTTATTTAATGCAAACATTGTACTTTTCTTTTAATATTACTGGGGACCACATTGTTTTCGTGATTTGTCCACCATTTTCCCACACTGCGGTGAGTGCTCTAATGACCGTCGTTTCGTGTGATAACACTTTTTAAGTGATCATAGTTGAAATTAAAAATGGCGAAATTGAGTCTCTATGCCAAATATTATTAAACGGGATCAGAGATTCCAAAGATACTGTGATTGTAATGTATGTGAATATTTGTAAATAAATGATGTTTACTGTTTATTAATTACTTTTTTATTCGTAATTAATTTACGATAAAGTCCTATAGATTGATTATTTGTCAATCTAAAATTGTCCTTGATCGGATAGATGCTTAGAGGGACATGAACATTTAGATCAACATTGAGTATAACTTAGGTCAAGTTAGACCGATGGATGGATATCCAAGTTATACTTGGGGGTACCCGAGTTTAGGTTACATTGGACACGACCTGTTTATAGAGAATACCACATGCTAAGCATCATTGGTCACTTTTCTTATTGAACGAGTGTAACTGATCTCTTGACTTAAGACCTTCATTTATTCTATGTGTGAGTTATGCACTTTGATGCCGTTAGCAGTCTTTGACCGGACTGTGAGTAATACGGTTATTAGGTGTATAGTGAATCATATAAAAGATAGTGTTGAGTCAATATAGGATTCATCGTTCTCTTGGATTAGAGAGTCGACATCCTGGCTGCTTGATTGATATATTAATGATTTTAAACACACGGGCGTGGAGGAATGTTTATCATTCAATTTAATATCTATTATATCTCAGAAATTAAGTAAAATGATTAATTCAGTGATGACGCACAATGCACTGAATTAATCGGTATGTCGATGAGATGAAGAAATTGAATTACATAGAAACTGGTTTATAGTGGTTTTGGTTTATGACCAATATTCTATTACGTTGGGTGGCTAAAACTATTGCTAGACAGTTACCTCAGTTTGAACACTACCTTCGTATATAGAACCTAGAGTCACACGCAAAAGCACATCGACACAGACATTCTTTATTGAATCCCAATGGATTTTATAATTAAAAGATATAAGTTTCAGAATTAGAATTTGTTTGACTACAAATATATTCTAAAATATCGAAAGCAATAAATCTTGGTTTTGGATTTAAGTTTATTCTACGTTTTAAGACGAAGGATTTTATAATAATATAATATTTTAAAATATATTATATTACATTAGTTAATCAATTATTATAATAATATATTATAAACTAGCCTTGGTGGTAAAAGTAATAGCATTGCTACGTGCTAATAGGCAATTAAATTGTAATTGTTTATATTATAGATTTGATAATGGCGGTACCTATGAGTTACGGAACCCACTTCATGCCAAAGTAAATTGGTTATTTAAGAGTGAGATTGCGCAAAAGAGTATAAGGGAATTTTGGCCAAAAGAAAAGTTAGGCCATAGTTATTGTTTTCGCAAAAGAGAAAATTGAGAATTCAACGGGCTAGCATCAAACTGAGTTCGAGACATTCGTGTTACGGCGTGCGCGTGGATACTTATAGAGGAGTCACGTTTTAGGATTCTTGAAGAAGGTCATATTCGCAACAAATTCTCGATTTTTTCTTCCCACACTCAATTTGTAACTAAGGCATTTGATCTCACGGTCCGTATATAGACCGAAAATAGCGTACAAATTGTTGTATGAAAAATATGAGCGGGTTCTATCTATAATCACGGACAAAGTACGTGAGTCTCGAAATGTGGAAGGACTAATGCTATGGTGAATATCCGCTAGAGCTTCAGGGAGATGAGATATGTTGATGAAAACGATGGGGCTATAGAGCTTGATTCAGCAAGTCTTCAAGAGTAGCGAAGATCACCAGCGCTGTTGTAGAAGCTTGATCTTTGGAGATGGGCGAAGAACACCGAGGCTGTTTTAGAAGCTTGATCTGGTAGAACTTCATCGTCGATCGGGTGAGGAAAGGATGTTCGAGATCTTCGTTATCGAAGGAACTCCCCACTCTTGAAGTTGTGCTTTCCAATGAGGGGGAGGGAGTACCTTTATATAGGAGTTGAGAAGTCCTTAGGTGCCGTCTCTTTCCGATGGGGGATAAAGAAGCACGGGCTGAAGCCCATATTGGGCCGAACTTTGGGCTAAGCCACAAATGGGCCGATATATGGATCAAGCCTGATTTGTTTTTATTATTGGGTTAGGCTTGATTAGGCTAGCATGGGCTAGGCCACAATTATAAAACCCAACATTTAATTGGGTTGGACTTGAATTTATATAATGCCAATATCTTGCCCTTATATATATTATATCGATCGATATAACATATAGTTTTAGACTGAATGACATTATTTCGACTTTGATAAAATTTTAATATCTACAAATGCCCTTACTTTAATTCGTATCTCGTATGCATATATGTTACAGAGAGATTAGAATTAAAGTATATGTATGGAGTCTATTCCCAAAATATATATCACAAGTCGAGTATAATACGGAATATCAAAATATTGGATGTACATTTTTATTAACCAATATTGAGAATATTGTAAAAGACCATAATTGTGGGATACATATATAACATATATATAATATATATATATGTATTTAACAATCCCACTACCCGATGACAAAATCTTGATCACGGGGCTTATTTAGAATGTTATTTGCAATATATTGGGGATTTGTTCCTTGCAATTTCATATCTTCGAGAAAGAAATATATACATGCTCATGCTTCTCTCCCCGCCGAATATATATAGGATAGTCTCTTAAATCACCGTATCTTATCCCTCGAATTTATAAAATATTTGCTTTGAGAATCAATAATAGAGATGCAATTACACAAAATTGCATCTCTATTATTAATAGTGTTGAGTCAATATAGGATTCATCGTTCTCTTGGATTAGAGAGTCGACATCCTGGCTGCTTGATTGATATATTAATGATTTTAAACACACGGGCGTGGAGGAATGTTAAAATATAGGACAGTCTCTTAAATCACCGTATCTTATCCCTCGAATTTATAAAATATTTGTTTTGAGAATCAATAATAGAGATGCAATTACACAAAATTGCAAAGTTACATATGGGCTCAGAAATTAGTGATCCCTCGACTTGGAGTAATCGGGACTTAATAAAATCTTGAGACCATATTAAAAAATCCAATTTGATTTTCAATATCTGAGTGCGTTGAGTATCTCGAACAAACTTTGTCTTAGATTAGATTTCAGAGATTGCGTGGGACTAGATTTGGAGATACCAAACCGAACGATACCGAATCATATTTATTGATCTTGTACCGAGATTATAAAATAATGGTTGGATTCACCGTAGCACCTCCCATTCAACTAATCCCACCTTAAACGAGACTCCTTCTTATTTTTTGTTTCTCTTATTGATACTCTCTTCGGTGGAGATTCTCTTGTGAAGCATGGTAGTTACTGTCTTGTTCCATCTGTCGAACGAGGAAATCATTTTAGGAGCTTGGGCTTGGAATTCGACGATTCTTTGATAAGGCATGTGGTTTATGTAAACCCTCTTTGCTCGATTTTCATCTTCTTACGTAATAATTTCCTTTGACTTTCCTTATACCGAGTTTCTTGATGTTGATACTTGAGCTTCTTTGATTTAATATCCAGGGAAAACAGTCTCGCTGTTACACCATATAATTTTGGGCCGTTGATTGTGATTTGGGTAGAGTACAATCGACAAATATAATAGTTAAATTGATTCAAGGAATATATAATTTACCAAATTAGTCTAGTGCAAAAATCCTATCATCCGTCGATGGAGAATCTAACCGAGTCGATCCAGTCGACTGGGACATATTTTGTGGTTAAGTTTAAAGATAAAATTTTATAGATGGAAGATCACAATGAAAACGTGCAAAAAATGAAAATAACTTCCAAATGGAAGTTGAAGGATCAAGGGCAAGACCAGAAAATCAACACACATCAACAACAGTGAGACACTTTGTCTTTATCTAGTTTTGCTTGGTTGTCTCCTTGTATTCTATTTCCCAAAAATGGAAGTAGTATTATTGTTTATGTAATTGTGTTCTTGTACTTTACATTACTATCTGTTTGAGAGTCTTGGCGACCACATTTCTTCAACCCTTCTAGTCCCCGTTATATCACGACGTGTTTCGCTCCCAAACACGTTTTGGGCGACCACAGTGGAGTCGAAAACGAGTTTCGTGTGAATATGCGAAATGTCAACACATTTTTGGTGCGATGAGTGGGACGATGATCCCTTCTACGTCTGTTTAGCAACATAAATTCTGGGCCACAGATCTCGGCTTCATCTATGGATTGACGGTCCGGAATACAGGCCCAAAGCACGAGAAGCCCAGTAAGGAGGTAGCTGTGGAAACACACCAGGCGAAGGCTTGTGGGCGAAGCAGTCACCAAGCGACAGGGTTACCAGGCGACAAGGGTCAACGAGGTGATCAAGCGACAGTCAACTGAGCGAGCGAGGAAACTCTGTGGTGAAGGCTGATGGACGATTCGATTGATCAGTAGCTGTTACGGGAAGATTCCAGACGGTCTCAAGACTGCTCAAATGGAAAGAAGATATTCTATGAAGACCGGCACAAGGACACGTAATATATGTACAATATTTCATTACCGTACATACGTAGGTCTAGCTTAGTATAAATAGTCTTAGACATTGTACACGACACCTCTCTACAGATGGACATATTGTCTTTTTTATCTTCAAGTATTCGAGCGTTCAAACGATCTTGTGCCCTTGCATTCCTACTTGTTTCCGAAGGCACTATCGATGACATCCGTGCTTAGGGGTGTCTGTCCACTGTCTTCTTTTCTTTTCTTTTTTTTTTTCATTTCAAACGGCGATCACACAATTTACCTCCGAGCACCAGTTGCTCGTAGTGCCAGAGATTTCCGACGTGTTTGGATCCGGCTTGTTCGCGGTCACTTCCGAAGCAAACACGCCTTTGGCGACAACAGTGGAAGACTAGGTCAATAATGCCGAGAACCCGGGGTGGTGTTGATTCAAACAACCTTGGAGACAATCTCTCCGATGGGGGAAATGATAATAATGGAAACAACTCGGATCCAACCATAGCTGGAGAGTTATCAACCATTATGAGTACTTTGCAACTCTTAATAGAGAGGGTCGATGTTATTGATCAAAAGCACGACGCCTTCAAGAAAGGAATTGACTCCAAGATTGAGGCCATATTTCAAAACTTGAAAACTATATTCGGCGTACCTGTAAGCAGCCCTGGTAATAGGAAAGGTGAATCGGCTACCAAACATCAACCTGATTACGATGCCCGTAGAGCGTCAATTGCTAAGGGAAAGAAAATGGTTGACATGGAGGATGTCCCTTTCATCCCTATAGGTCCTAGGTGGTTTATGCACAATAATCTGCCACTTGTGATAAACGATGGCAGGACGACTGTGAGACAAGACCATCAGATGACATATCAACCCCCGTTTCATAGGAGGGAAGATCTTAATAGGCCGGTGGAGAATGAATTTGTTCGTCCTACTGAAGACCATCGATACTCTGAATACGCTTCCCAGTCCATATGCGGGAGAGGAGTAGCAGTGCAAGAGGCGATGGCACCTCCGGATCTCATGCCCAAAATAAGGGACAATAAAACTCGATTAGTTGAGCAAGCGATCCCTGGGGCGGACGACATGAATGAGGTTCAACTTTATCGTGCTCCTTACCCTGACAATTTCGATCGGGATTACCCTTTTTCAAGGGGTATCGCGTTCCTGAATTCGTTTGTTTTTCGGGCGAAGAAGGCCAAGGCCTTTCGCCTGCAGAACATGTCGCCCGTTTCACTCATCAGGCTGGAGAAGCTGTCACTAATGGGTTTTGAAAACTTCGTCTATTTCTTAGTTCTCTCACAGAAGCGGCCTTTACGTGGTATGTGAATCTTCCTCCGAACTCGGTAAGGAACTAGGAAGACATGCTAGTGCAGTTCACTCTGGCATTCGCTCAGACGGATCCAACAGTAACCCTGCAAGGCCTCACCCACATGAAACAACAACCTGGTGAACTCATGACAATCTTCCTGAATAGACTTCGGAAAGCACAGGTGAGATGCAAAACTTCTGCGTCCGAAGCTGAACTTATAGCCATTGCCCAGGATTCTCTCCTTCTTTTGCTTCGAAAAAGTTAGAAGGAGAGGTGTTCAGGGACTAGAATGAGTTGGCCAAAATGGCTATCCGATACGAAAATCTCGTTAGAGAGAAAACTCAGGCGAAGGGGAGTTTGAGTTCGGCGCCCTTGATGACCTATCAAGTGGAATCAATTGTAGATGTCGATGTCGTAGAATATGTAAAGGGACAACTCTTAACTTGTGATGAATTGACTAAGAAAAACTTTCGGGCCAAAGCCTCGCCAAAAAATCAAGAAGAAAGGAAGTACCCTTTCGACGAGGCAAAGACCGAAGAGATCTTCGAATTCATATTTCAAAATGGGCGAATCTGATTGAAATCAGGCCATCGAATTCCTCGTACTGACAGAGAAAAGTCGAGGAACTTCTGTAAGTGGCATAGGTCGTTCACCCACACCACTAGGGACTGCATCACATTCATAAACTTGGTGCAAGACCTAATAGAGTGCGAGGAATTGCGCTTCCCATGCTCGGGGGATCAGACATTAACAAAGTCGCACCCATTTGGCAACCTAGTCGGTATAAACGCCTTCGATGTTAATTGCCTAACCATATCTCCTTTATCAAAGTAAGGAGATAAGGATCAATCGTCCGAGACTGGTGAAACGGTCATTGCCAACATGCTATTCAAGAGGCTGGTGACCAAAGGGACACTCCAGTGCCCTCTTGATCTTAGGAACATATAGCCCGATCATTGTCGTTGGCATATGGATGCTTCGCATACCACCGATTGATGCCATACCTTTCGGAAGTACTTGCTGAACGAAAGGAAAGCAGAATGGTACGATTTTAACTGCCTAGAAGAGACAACCATGGGAATCAATAATGGTTCAAGGGTGCACCAGCGCATGGAGAAACGTCCGGAGCAGAAGGGTACCCCACCTCCTAGAAACAGGGAACTTTATACCCTTGAAGAACTCATGAGACAGGGAGTTACCAGCGAAAGCGAGCAGGTTCAGAAAGTTCCTCACACCAAGAAATTCCCTAGACGACGCGTTGTAGACCACCTTGGGCTTCAACAGGCGAAACAAACCCTAGAACAACTAGATCACCCTCGAGGCGATAAGGTTGCGATGAGGGAAGAGACTTCAATAGCCCAGTTTCTAACAGCTGATATGATTTGTTACAGGTGCAAACTGATAGCAGCGTACAAAGTGCTCATCATCCAGATGTGCCAACTCTGTTGCAACCGGTACTTCCTGCTACTGGCCGGTATGGCGTCTGAAGGAAAGATAAAGGTGGAAAAGGTCAAACCCCGGTCAGGTAACCTATATGACTCCGAATTCACCCACTTTTCGGAGACTCCACTCGAGGACAGCTTCAAAAGGGGTTATAACCTACATAAAATGGAGTTTGTTTAGGTTGATAATCGTCTGCAGCCTCTTAAGAACTCAAGCTTTATTCTCGTTCCCGCCGTACCAACTGTGGGTACCTGGCAGAATGTGGGTACGGGAACACAACTCCAGATGTCTACCGAGAGAACCAAAAAGGGGAGAGAAAGGAGAGCACGACGCATCGTGGAAAAACGTGCCAAAATGGCGGTCTCCAATACTAAGAAAACTAAGGAATCAAGTGAGAGTAACATCGCGTCCAACTTGTTGAGTGATTATAACCCAGTCCACTCCGGGACCCCACCCGAGGCGAATGGAGCTAGTTGCAATGTCCTCATGCTGTCAGTCGAATTCACTAAGAAGGTCGACAGACAAGCGGATGGTATATTAATGCTACCTCACAATCATAGTACTGTCACTGAAATACTGCGGAACTTCCCATCTAGGAGGCCAGAAGAGCCTCCTGCATCATTACGGAAACATATGTTCTCACTTCACATTCAGGTAACGATCAACAATGTGGCGATGCGCCGCGTTCTTGTTGATAACGGAGCGACCATCAATTTGCTCCTCCTTGAAGCTTATAAAAGCCTAGGAGAAAACATAACCGAACTTGGAGAGACCGATATAAGGGAAGGGTAAGTGGATTTAAAGGTATTACCTCCTCCTGTTTAGGCGTGGTCTCTGTTAGACTCCAAGTGGGTACGCACGAAAAGAAGACTTCTTTCTTCGTTATTGACATAAAGCCTCTTTCAGTGCCTTACTCGAGAGAGATTGACTACACAAGGCCAGCACCATACCCTGTACTCTCCACCAAGAACAGTTGTTGTGGGAAAACATGGCTTAGAAGTTATCATAGGAGAGGCAAATGAGAATGCTAACATGTCTTATGTTTGCGCAGAGCGATAAAGCAAGTCAAAGACATGACACTGAGGTAAAGGTATGCGATGGGAGACCCGAAGGTCGGCCCTTTAAGCGAAGCAGGCTACAAGTTCCTGGTTTCATATGATGGACCACCTTTGGCACCACCTCAAAACCCAATCATCCCAACTGGGTGGGGCGACGAGCTACAGCTCGAAGTTGATGAAGACCTGATCTCGTTGGAGAAAGATATACACACAGCCGGGATACGGGGTAACAACGACACTCATCAAACGGAGACGAACTTGGAGCTCGATAGACTCCTCAACCCGCCTTCGTCTAATGGAGAGTGAAATACCTGATCCAATATCGAATGTCCTAAAATGACTAGCCAATTATAGGACGTCTAGAATAAATGAAGCACATTGTAATGTGTTTCCTCGGACATGACAAGATATGCCAAGTATTTATTCGTTTAATAAAGAAGTTCCTAATACTTTTGTCATTCCATGAGATCCATTGAGTGAAATAAACTTAGGGACCACTGATTCACCACGCGTTACCTATCTCGGCTCACTCATAACTGAAGTTGAAGCATATGACATAAGTCAGATTCTTCATACTTACAAAGACCGTTTTGCTTGGGATTACACGAAATGCATGGTCTTGATCGAGACTTGGTTGAACATCGACTCGCAACATACCACAACTTTAAGCCTGTGAAACAAACTCCAAGTAGAATTCAAATTCCTCTTGGGGTCCCCACTTTTCTTCAGGTAGAGAAAGGTGCCGGTCAACCACCTCGCTGATGCGCTCTGAAGGGTTGAACTTCAGGTCAGCGCGCTCGTGGTCAAACCGAAGGAGGGCTCTAGAAAGGTGGCAACCAGCCAAGAAGAACACATCCTCCATAGTGATCGACATCAGTAATTTAGGGAGATAGAAGCAGTTGACGATAGGGTTCCAGAACGATAGAAAAGCAGCATAGACTGACAAGTTGGGCTCAATGGAGAAGCGAGACGTGTTGACCAGGACCTTGGTCCCCATCGCTTTCCATGCAACACGCTTCTTTACCATCCACTTGAAAACTCATGAATTGTGTGCCTTGCTCCTAGGGGATGGAAAACAACGGAGGTGCGTTCACGCGGACGTACTCCATCCCGATGGTTGGAAATCACTAGGGGAGGAAACATCAGACAACTTACTAGTGAAAATGAATGACCTTTCCGCATCAGAAAGAAGCAGGAACTTGTTCTTGGGAATGTACGGACCCAGCGTTTGTTGCTCCAACATCTCAGCACCAAAATTCACTCCATTTCGTGGCAAGGGAAAAAATGGTACTGCTCGGCCTCAGCGTAGACCCGTCGAACGGCTCCGTCGCCCTCCTCATGGGTCGAGGAAGCCGAGAACGTTGGGGATGAAGCAACGGAGGCCGTAAGAGTTAAAGAAGGCTAGGATTTCTGAAGGGACGAGAAAAGAAGGAGAAGGGTTTTTTATTACGTGAATGGGAAACCCCGATATCTATTAGGCTTTATAGTTCAGAAACTGACGAGATGGCCAATGCCCAAAAGGAGCGTCGCTTCGCTTGGAAACTGACGATGTTTCAAGAGTCAGAGGTGGGCAGGCGAAGATACTTAAAACGCGCATCTATTTTTTCATTCAAATACTTGGATCATTACATGGGTTTGGTTGAAAGCAAATGTGCAAATAAAACATAAACGACTCAGTAGACGACGTTTCCTCTTCTTAGTGAAATGCTCTATTGAAGATCCCTCGAGTTTTTCTGAGATATTCAAGGGTTTATCCATAGAAGGTGGTTACAGTACCTGATTCTTCCCTCAGATGGAGAAGATCCTTGGCTGCAATCGAAGGCTTTGTCGCATGGTGCTGCGGTGTGAATCTCTTGAGCGGGAAGGTCTTGTTCCCCCATTTGATTCCTGTTCAGACCTCCCAGAAACCGCAAAGTTGGAAAATTAAGGACAGGGCAGCACCTTCGTCCTATGGCGTTCCAACAACCCCAGAAGTTTGGGGTCACTAGGATGCGCCAAAGGTTAGTCCAATCAGGACACAACCAGGGACGACTCCCCAAGGCTTTGCTCAGGCCCTCTTCCCTTCTAGCCGAGCTCATCGAGAGGCAGAGTGGAGAATTTGGAATGAGAGAAACCACTTGAATAAGGTGGTGGACATAGGCTCTCAAGCAAGCTAAGGTGATGGACGTAGGTCTTTTCATTAATTGTCGTGAGGGAGGCAAATGTTTACACCATATAATTTTGGGCTGTCGATTGTGATTTGGGTAGAATACAATCGACAAATATAATAGTTAAGTTGATTCAAGGAATATATAATTTGCCAAATTAGTCTACTGCAAAAAACATAGAAAATTTAACCCAGTTGATAGAGGATTCTCCCCGTCAAGGAGAATTTAATCAGTCGAGAAAATCTAACCCAGTCCATTTCTCCCAATGGAGAATCTAATCAGTGAATGGAGAAAATATGGAGATTTTCCCCGGAGAATCTAATCAGTCGGAGAAACTTTAACCATTTTATAGTGGAAGATCACAATGAAAACGTGTAGAAATTGAAGATAACTGCCAAATGAAAGTTAATGAAGATTCTTTATAAATAGAAGGCAAGACCAGAAAATCAACACACATGAACAACAGCTAGACACTTTGTCTCTATCTTAGTTTTAGAGTAGAATCGCTATGCAATCTTTAGGAGGGGCAGCTTGGTTGTCTCCTTGTAATTTATTTCCCAGAAATGGTGTACTTTATATTATGTCTGTTTGAAAGTTTTGGCGACCGCATTTCTTCAACCATTTTAGTCATCGTTATATCGCGACGTATTTCGTCCGTAAACACTTGTAAGGATCAATTCTCATCACGGGGCGGGGATTCTGAAAGCAAAATCTTTTGGCTTAAGCGTGTGCTTGCTTTAGGTGGCATCTTACGGTTGCTTCCCCTCATCGGGCAATCTCATCCCGCTCACGGGTACGACTAGTTTTGTGCCTCTTTTCTCTGTAATGTGTAAATCTTGATTTTTGGCATCACACTTCCGATTCGTAGCGGCCAACATTCTCAATGTTTTCTTTACTTTATGTACGAGGTCTTCAGCTTCAAATTATTATTGAGGTAAGCGAGTCAACCTCGAACTTCGTCACAGGTGTGCATTCGTCTCCAATCTTCGTATGCCTCGTGGCCGTCCTTTTAGTCTTTTTTTTTTTTTTTTGCGTTGCTAGACTTTGAATCAAGAGGGCTCACCACCGTGAGTATTATTGGCAAGTCTACGATTTTCTAACTTGAGTATCATCATGGGAGCTTCCCACCGTGGTACTTCTCTTCATATTCTCTTTTCTTTCTTACTTTCTTGATTATTATTATTATTTTCCATATCCAATTAATTCTGTATAGTTTCTCTTTTCAGAAGTCATAGTTTTAATCTACTCAAGTGAGTGCCACCACGAGAAAGCCTTGAAAGTCGAAGAGACTTTCAAAATGAAATGGATGAGTCAAGACCAATGACGACCTCCGGTCGATTTAGTCCACATTCGAGAAGCCATCATTGTAAGTGATTGTCAGGGAGACGAAATTGAGATATTCTAGTCAAGCGATCTTCATTCGAGTATTCCTACTTGAGAATCCTACATCTAGTAAACTTGAGAAGGATTGGAGATAGTCAACTCGAGAAGGCTCGGAGGAGGACTCTTTCGAGGCATCGACTTGGACCAAATAACGGATGATGTGTTCCTTCCCAGACCATTGTGGTCGTCATTTATTTCTTTAAGTGCCTGTAGATGTAAGTTTTCCTATTGTGTGGAAAGTTAATGAAGGCACACTCATGTCGGCAAACGTTAGAGAGAAAAAAACAAGTAAAATTTCAAGAAAAGTTTGAGATGATCAAATATTCGATGATGAGTTTTAAAGATTGATATTCAGTTTTAAAGAAAGATTTGAACATGTTCAAATTTAATAAAATAAGGGATAATCTTGATGTTGGCAGCAAAACATCAATGGGAAAACTATTGGAATATGATATTTTGTTTAATTATATGGTTTATATTTTATGCTTGAAATAATATCTTATAATATATTTAGGACATTATTTTTTAGGTATTTTATTAAGTTATGAAAGAGGAGCATTTTTTAAAAAAATAAAATAAAATATAGAAACGCGGTGGGAGGAAACCCACGGTTGATAATTCATAATGAGGAAGCAAGCGATCCATATTCCAAAGGGATAATGCAGTTTATATACAGATACACGAATGGGAAAAAATGCAAACAAATGGAAGTATATATGAAAGGAAGGGGGGGATGTTTCTTCTTAATTTATTTTTGGTTTGTTCACTACTACTACTGCTGTCATCGTCCTGGCGGGGGGCTCCTCACCCTCTTCCAGTCGCTTGTTTTTATTTCTTCTTGTTTGCTAGTTGTTATTTGTCACCGCCTATTCTTTGAAGAGATCCGGAGTGATTTCATTTCTAAGAGATGGATCCTATGCACACACGTTTCTTGTTTTAAAAGAAGAAACAAGTCCTAGTGATGTGGCATACATAGGAGGAGGATGATGATGATGAATATATTTCCCAATGGAAGGGTTTGGTTTCTTTATTCATTTTATTTAGACCCTCTTGCTCCACGACGAAAGGGCAGGCGAGGACAACCCCCGTACCACCCTTGCCCCGACTACTTTGGCCATCATCACATCGATCCAAGACAGGGGAGGGGCTGCTCTCCACCGCATCCTTCCCTTGTTCGGGAAAAAAAATCTACTTGTTCTCTCAAAAGGGTATTATGTTATATGAGAGGAGAGATAGATGCAAACGAGAAGAAATCACAGGACATGTTGTTTCTTTTTAAAGCCCTAGGATGGAGACATTATACAAAAAGAACTTCAAAATGCCAAAGAAAAAAAAAGGGACACCATTGGCGTTGAATTAGCTCACATACAACAAGTATCGAATTGTGTGACTAGGTACGATGTTTCCAACAAACAAGATGAACGAAAGAGAAACGAAGCGAGGTACAATCAACTCTAAACACTTAAAGCCATAATAAGAAACAGTAAATCAAAGCCTTGCACGATGCAGACGCTCAGAAAAGCAACCAAGGCAATTCCCTCTATTGGAAGTGTTACCCTTGAGGAGAAGCAATAATACGACGAGGGATTTTTTGGAAGCTGGTCAGGACATTGAGAAAGAGGGACGTGTTCGCTCCGGAAGTTACCGCAGACAAGTCAAATCCAAACACGTCGGAAATCACTGGCACTACGAGTAACTGGTGCCCGGCGGTTCGTTGAATGTGTGTGTGGTTGCCGTATGAAAAAGAAAAGGAGAAGGAAGGCAGCGGACGTACACCCTTAAGTACTTACGGATGCCATCGACGATGCCTTCAGAGGGAAGCAGGAATGCAGGAGCACAAAGAGAGCTTGAACGATGGAACGCTTGAAGATAAAAATAACAATATGTCCGTCTGTAGAGAGGTGTCCTTCATACAATGCCTAAGAACGACTATTTATACTAAGCTAGACCTACGTATGTACGGTAACAAAATATTACACATATGTTACGCTTCCTTTGTCACCAGTCTTCATGGAATATCTTCTTTCCATATGACCGACTTGGTGACAATTCCCTTCCAAATCTTGAGATTGTCTAGAACCTTCCTTAACAGCTACTGATCGTTCGTATTGCCCATTGGCCTTCGCCATAGAGTTTCCTCGTTCGCCCAGTTGACTGTTGCTTCATTGACCTTGTCGCCCGTCGCCTGGTAACCCTGTCGCTTGATGACTGGTTCGCCCAGTAAGCCTTCGCCTGGTGTATTTCCGTGGTCAGCTCCTTACTGGGTTTCTTGTCCCTTGGGCCTGTATTCTGGACCGTCGATCCATAGATCAGGTCGAGATCTGTTGCCCAAAATTTCTGTTGCAAAACATATAAGCCCCCCTCAAGGAAGACTGAGTTATATGTCTCGCCTTGAAAAAAACCACGTAATCATTCCCCTGCAATTAAGTAGCGTGTGCAGGCGAACATAAATCCTTGACCGTCGATATCCCCGAGGTGCATCTGTAGAGATTTCTGGAAACACTGTTGGGATCCCCGAAATCCCTGTCATAATATACTCGGTCAGAGCATTGATTTTCCTCATAACCCGCTATAAATAGCGATGCCCGGTTCGTCTCCCAAATCGCAAACCATCGCCTCTGAAAATAGCGAAGCCATGGGGTTTCCATCATTCAGTACTTCACCCAGGGCCTATGTCCATCACCTTAGTTTGCTTGAGAGTCCATGTTCATCACCTCATGCGGACGGTCTCTATGTCCCCCCGAGCTTCCTTTCTCTCTTTTGAAAAGTTGGTCTGGAAGGGTGGAGGACCTGAGCAAGCTTTTCGGCACGCCGTCCTAGGTGGTGCTTGGCCGGGTTATCCTTTGGTGCTTCTTAGCGCCACTAAATCTGTGCGGCTGCTAGGAAACCATGAGGGGAAGTCATTGTTCCATCCTCGCCATGCTAGTCTCACGGCTTTTGGGAGATCGGACCAGGCCTCAGGTTTTCAACTCCACAGCATCCGGGAAGACCTACCTGGTATCCTTTGAAGACCAAGGACTAACCCCTATGTTAAATGAACAGGTTTCCATTTGCAGCCAAGGATCTTCTATATCAGAGGGAAGAACCGGGTGTATATCCGGTTTCTGTGGATAAACTCTTGAATGTTTAGAAATACTCGTTGAGCCTTCAATAGAGCATTTCCAGATAAGCGGAAACGTCGTCTACTGAGTCGTTTACGTTTCATTCCTTGTACATTCATCGTCAATCAAGCCCATGTAATGAACAGATTTGAATGAGAATAAATGTGTATCTTAAGTCTTTTCGCTTACCCACTTATGACTTTTGAATCGTCATCAGTTAGCGACGTTATCTTTTGTAAGTGAGGTGACGTCACTGCTGGGCCTTGGTCGTCAGGCGGCGTCCCTTTTTAGCCTCAATTCTCTTATCAGTTTTTGGGAGTATAAAGTCCTTAGGGGTTGGGGTTTCCCGCTCAAGCACTCAGAATCCATTCCCCTTCTTTCTCGTATTTTCAAAAACCCTTGTTTTCTCTAACTCTCATGGATTCCGGTGCTTCTTCTCCGTCGTTCTTGGCCTCTCCGGCCCGTGAGGAGGGTGATGCGGCTATGTTTCAACGAGCCTTTGCTGAGTCTCAGCAGTTTCACGTTTTCCCTTGTAATGAAGCGGAGTCAGAATATGGTGCTCGGATACCGAACCAACAAACCCTGGGTCCGTATGTTCCTGATTACAAGCTTTCCGATGTGGAAAGGTCATTCCTTTTCACCAGCAGATTGCCCGCTATGTTATCCCCTGGCAAATTTAAGCCGTTCGGGCGGGGCCGTCCGCACGGGTGCACCTCCGTTGCTTTCCGTCTCCCAGGAGTATGGTGTGCCACGATTGGGTCTCCAAGTGGATGGAGAAAAAGGGTGCTGCATGGGAAGCGATGGGGATCAAGGTGCTGATAAACATATGTCGTTCCCCAGTTGAGCCCAACCTATTGTGTGTGTCGGGTTCCTTTCATTTTGGAACCCCTGTAGTCAACTGTTTCTACTGCCCGGAGGGACCGATGACAATCACTTTGGAAGACATCTGTTTTTTGACTGGTTGCAGTCTTTTCAGAGCCCCTCTTTGCTTCGACTACAAGCACGCTGACTTGAAATTTAATCCTTCAGAGTGTGTCAGCGAAGTTGCTAAGTGGGGATTTCAGGAAGAGTTCGAGTTTTACTTGGAGTGGTTATCCAAGTTCATTTTCTACAATCAAGGAAAACTCCCCGGTTGCTTTATGGTTGGAGTGGCCGCCAGCCTCGTCGATGTTGCTAATGCAGACAAACCGGAGCCTGTGACCTTTGCTCCCTTTCTATTGAGCCTGATTTATCACGGGCTTTACCGAGCGACAACCGACCCGGCTAACTTTTCCTGGTGCCGAGCAGATGACCCTTTGTGGATTGTGAGCCTGTAGATTGTCTTGTATTTTCCAGGGTTCACTCGTTATTCTAACGCAATGCATGCCCGCGGCCAGGTCACTGCGGCGGGTTCTTCTAAGTACTAGGCTACCTTTAGTGTTGTTGGTTGCATTTTGACCCTGGCGGACGGACATAAGGATGGTGTCGCTGGCACGGTGTCCTCCTGGAGCCCTTTCCCTGAATAGTAGGAGCAGCTGCGCTTGGGGATGGTTGAATGCCATCGCCCGGCCCTTTTTGCTAGGGACTTAATGGCCGTGGACTCCGGTGGCCTGATCTTTGCGGTATACAATCCTCAGCTCTGTGCCCGCCAACTGGGCTTTACTCAGTGCTTAGCCGTCTCGTTCTTTGAGTAAAAACTCAGTCGCTGGACCAACGTATCGTACTCCCCGTGGGATCTGGGGTAGCCGAGTAGTCTCAGCGGCCATACCTTTTCATGCACCGGCTCTAGTCGAAACCGTCTGGTGGCCGATCCCCATCCCTTCTCATGCACCGGCTCCATTCGAAACCGTCAGGTGGCTGATCCCCACACTTTTCCCTTGCTTGGTACTAAATCTGGGATATGCTGCGGGCCTCTCCTCACATAGAGAGGTTGATTCAAGAAGAGAACTTGCCCCCTCCTCCGGCGCTTCCTAGTTCGAGCCAAAAGCCTTCGAAGAAACGATCGTCAGGCGATGACTCGCCCTCCTCGGGTATGTTAGATCAGTTCATCTTCTACTGAGTTGGTATCCAGATGGTAGACTAATCTTTTGTATACTACAGGCATCAAGAGAACGAAGCCTTCCTCCGCGAGATCGTCAACACAGGGATCCCGGTTAAAGAGGGAGGTGTCCCATGGATCTGTTCCCCTTGTATTGCCGAGTGTGTCCTTTGATCGTGCCCTTCCCGAGCAAGCGTCCTCCGGGAAGCGTGTAGGGATGAGGCAACAGGATCCCCTCAAGTCCAGACAACGGAAGCCCCCCAAGGCTTACAAGCACATGCGCCTTCGGTAAGGATCTTGAGAATCGTGTTCCTCGCCTTTACTCAGATCATTGTATAACTTGGGTATGCTTGTGGCCGCCCTTGCATTCTCTGCTAACCTCATTCATTGTCATCCTTGAGCACGGGGTCGAGACTGAAGACAGTTTCATTGCCCTGATATCCGTGATAGATGATTTGGGGCGAGTGGGTGCCGCTCCACCCGAGCTAAAGGTTATGCTCTCGCTTCTTCGGAGGTCTCTTCGGCGTTCGTGGGGTAAGCGCTAGGAAGATCTCGCAGTTTGGGTGAGGTTGGAGGAGAGAAAGTCGACACTGTCCCGGCCGCTCTCATCGTCTGCTCGGGTGCACGAGCTATCTCTTGAGGAGGCAAACCTTCTCAAGGAGAAAGAGGAGATGTTGGCTGCTCTCCAGCGTCTCCAGGAAAAGTTGGATGCTACGAGTGCGAGCCTGGGCGCTGCCTGTGCAGACGAGGCGACTGAGCGCGTAGCCACTGAGCGCGAGCTAGAGACCTTAGAGAGGGAATGGGACAAGGCCGCGAAACGCCTGCTGTACTGCTTGCCTCCTTCATGACAAAACACTACGTTTGTATTTGCCCCCACAAGGTGGAGAAACGCTGTGCGATAATATTTTTGTGCATCTCCCACATTGTTGGGTTATACCTTTTTAAGTACATGCCATTGATTTTGAGGTGATGCACTGATCCATCAAGCCCCTCTAGGCGGTATGAATTCCCAAGATGGGATTCAACCACTTGAAAAGGGCCTTTCCAATTCAGCGTCCATTTCCCGTGAAAGTAATCACGGACTCTCTTGGGCAACCTGAGTTTCCAAACCAAGTCGCCTTTGTTGAATGATTGAGGGACCACTTTCTTGTTGTAGTAACGGGCGACATTCCACTTATGGGCTTCTAGATGGTTTAGCCATTGATCCTGGTGGTCTCCAGGTCTTCTAGCTTGACGTGCATGACCTTATCATACCCCTCGTGTTCTCCGAGGTGCTTGAGGAGTCTAAGCGATCAATATCGCACTTCTATCGGAAACATCGCATCGTGACCATAAACAAGATTGAACGGGGCGACGCCTATGCTTTCTCTTTTTGTGACCCGGAGTGCCCATAACATTTCCTGAAGAAGGGTATGCCATATGCGTGGGTTATTTCCAATCATCATCTATATCACTCGTTTAATGAGCTTGTTGGAGGCTTCGCTTGCCCGTTCGACTGAGTGTAGTATGGGATTAAGTCGAGTATTTTAAACCCAAAATCTCCGGCGAATTCGTTCATAAGCTCGCCGTTAAACACTTTTGCATTGTCTACTACGATACTTTGGGGAACTCCGTCTCGGTAAACGATGAAGTTTTTTATGAATTCTACTACGTCCTTCTGATTGATGGACTTGTACGTCGCTGCCTCTACCCATTTGGTAAAATAGTCTGTGGCGACAAGTATGTAAGCATCTCCCCTACTTGAGTGAGGATGAATTTCCCCAATAATGTCCAGCGCCCACGTCCTGAAAGGCCATGGTTTCACTATGACATTCATGTCAGTTGTAGGGGTTCGCTTCACCGTCCTGCATTGTTGGCAAGCCTGGCTGGCTCGAGCCATTTCAACACAATTTTTGAGCATTGATGGCCACTAAAAGCCATGTCGTTTGATTGACCAACTCATCTTAATCCCTGCTTGATGTGCCCCGCACAACCCCTCATGTGTTTCCATCATGATTGGGATAGCTTCATCCAGATCGACGCATCTTAAAAGGATGTCCTCGTTGCTCTTCCTGTAGAGGACTCCGTCAAGGAGCACGTAGTGTCTGGCGATTACTTGAATCTTTCTTTCGACTTTTGTGCTGGTATCCTTGAGGAATTGTCGTATTGGTTCTCGCCAATCATCTTTCTGTTAAAATAGGTTAGCAGTACGAACCCCCATGTTCCTTATCTCACCATCGTTGAAAAACTCTGGCCGCTTGCTTACGAACAAAGTCGTACTGCTTTTGGGCGCTTCTGAGTCGTTTATCAACCTAGAGGCTAACTGAGCCAAGTAGTTGACCTCCTGATTGTCGTCCCGCCTCACGTAGACGATCTCAGCCTTACTCAGTTTTGCGAAGAGCCCTTTCGCTTTCTGCAAGTACTGACCGAGGCGAGATGTGTGGCACTCACTCTGGTCAAGAAGTTGTTGGATCATTAGCTAGGAACCGCCGCATATTTTTGGGTTTCCCAATTTCTAATCTAGCACGAGTTGCAAGGCCAATATCAAGGTCTCGTGTTCTGCTTCGTTGTTAGTTACTTTCCCGTTAAGGCGATAGGCTACCCTGATTTTCGCTTTTCATGGTGTCTTGATAAAGATGCCCACGCCAGCTCCAAACCTATTGGAGGACCCATCGAACCAAATGGTCCAACGTTCGCTCAGGTGAACCTCTTTGTGGGAGTGATCGAGATTGCCTTCGCCATAATGGGCGATTAATTCAACTAAGGCGTGGCTTTTGATTGAGGCTTGTGGCTTGTGGTAAACATTGTAGGCTGAGAGCACTAGGCTCCACTTGCTTATCCTTCATGTGAGCACGGGGTTATCAAAGAATATCTTGGTCACAGGGGTCTTAGAGACGCATAAACGTCATTAGACCTGATGTATTATCTAAGTTTCATCACCGAGTAGTACACATCTAGGCAGACCTTCTCAGTTGAGGTATATTGCTGTTCGGTTTCTGTGAGTAACCGTGACAGGTAATAAATCGCTCTTTCTACTCCGTCATGTTCTTGCGCCAGCATAGATCCAATGGTGAACTAGGATGAAGCCACATAGAGGATGTAGGGCGCATTTATGTTTGGTGGCGCTAGTATGGGAGGGTTGGTAAGATATTCTTTTAATTCTTGGAATGCTCGTTTGTGTTGCGATGTTCAATCTATTTGTTCTTTCTCTTTCGCTTTCAGGATTGTCGAGAAGACGTTTGTGTTAGATGCCACGTTACCTATGAAGCGGTGAATATAATTTATTCTCCTGAGGAAAGCTTGAAGTTCCTTCTTGTTTCGAGGAGCTAGGAGATTTTGTATAGCACGAGTTTTCAAGGGATCTACTTTGATCCCTCGTTGGTGCACAAGGAAACCGAGAATGCCTCTTTTGTACTCCGAAGGCGCACTTTAATGGACTGAGTTTGAGGTTATGCGCTCGCATCTTTTCAAATGCTTCGCTTAGATGAACATGATGATCTTGTTTCTTTTCGGATTTTACCACCATCATCAATGTATACCTCAACTATCTTTCCTATCAAAGCAGCAAAGATTAGATTCATTGCTCTTTGATACGTGGCTCCAGCATTCTTTAATCGAAAGGCATAACTACCCATTCGAATATCCCTATTGGGCATCTGAATGCTGTCTTATGCATGTCTTCCTCGGCGATAAAGATTTGATTATACCCAGAGTATCCGTCCATAAAGGACATTAGCTCGTGTCCTGCTGATTTATCTATAAGATCATTAGCGACGGGCATGGGGTACTCATCTTGAGGTGTTGCTTTATTTAGATTGCGGAAGTCTATGCACGCCCTGATCTTGCCATTTTTCTTGACGACAAGTACTATACTAGAAATCCAATCGACATATTTAGCCGTCCTTATATATCCAGCCTTGAATTACTTCTTGATTTCGTCGTAGACTATCTGGGCTACTTCCCGTGACATTCTCCTTGGAGTTTGTTTTACGGGTTTGAAGTTACCGTATGTTGGGAGTCGGTGTTCAACCAAGTTTCGGTTTAGTCCAAACATCTCGGTGTAGTCCTACGCGAAGCAGTCTTTATAGGTATGTAGAACCTTGCTTTTGTCATATGCTTCAGTTTAACTACTAAGATAGGTGACACGTGGCATTTTCACAGTCCCTGGGTTTACTTTCTTTAAAGGATCGCATGGAACGACAGAAGTATTATGAACTTCTTTATTAATTGAATGAATAATTTAGCATGTCCTGGCATGCTTGAGGGAACACATTACATTGTGTTTTACTTATTCTGGACGTCCTATAATTGTCCAGTCTCTCTAGGACATCTGATATTGGATCAAGCTTTTCACCTCCATTAGACGAGGATGAGTTGAGGAGTCTATCGGGCTCCAAATCCGTCTCCGTCTGATGCGTGTCGTTGTCATCTCGTATCCCGGCCTCACGTATGTCTTTTTCCAGTGGGGCTAGATCTTCATTGACCTCAAATTGTAGCTCGTCTCCCCATCCAGTCGGGATGATCGGGTTTTGAGGCGGCTTCAGAGGTGGTCCATCATATGAGACCAAGAACTCGTAGCCTACTTTGCCTAAATGGCTCACGTTTGGGTCTCCCATGTCATACCTCTATTTTATTATCATGTCCTTAACTTGCTTGACTGCTCCTGCGCAGACATAAGGCATATTAGCACTTTCGTTTGCCTCCCCTATAACAACTTCTAAACCATGTTTTCCCCATGACAGGAGCTCTTTGTGAAGAGTAGAAGGTATGGCTCCAGACTTGTGGAGCCAATCTCTTCCGAGTAAAGCATTAAAAGAGGGTTTTATGTCAATGACGAAAAAAGCTGTCTTCGTTTCATGCGTGCTCACTCAGAGCTTAGCAGAAATCACGCCTAAACAAGAAGAGGTGATTCCATTGAACCCGCTGACTCTTACGTCAGTTTTTCCAAGTTCGGCTATGTCATCCCCCAGGCTCTTGTAAGCTTCGGGGGGGAGCAGATTTATAGTCGCTCCATTATCCACAAGGACATGACGTATTGCTACGTTGTTGATTTTCGCTTGGATATGGAGGGAAAACGTGTGTTTCCGCAATGATGTAGGAGGTTCTTTTAACCATCTACTCGGAAAGTTCCGAGGTATTTCGGTGGCAGTATTAAGATTAAAGGGTAGTGTTAATCTACCTTTCGCTTGACTGTCTTCCTTTTTAGCGAAATCAGCCGGTAGCATGAGGATGTTGCAGGCAGCTTCGTTCGCCTCGGGTGGAGTCCCGGATTGAACTGGGTTGTAGTCGCTCAGCGAGTTAGACGCAAGGTCACTTTCGCTTAACTCCTTGGCCTTTTTAGCATCGGGGATTACCATCTTGGCATGTTTCTCCGCAGCGCGCTGTGCCCTCCTTTCTCGTCGTTTCTTGGTTTTCTCGGTGGGTTTAATGGTAGGAAATCCGAGTGCCTGGGGGTTTTCTCGGTGCACCTTGAAGTGGGTCGCCAGGAAAGGGAAACCGCCTTCTTCGTGATAGACATAATTCCTACTTTCAATGCGCTGTTGGGCCGTGACTGGCTCCATAAAGCTGCAGCTATTCCTTCTACGCTGCATAGAGAATTGTTGCTTTGGGTTGACAAGGGTATCTTGCATGCAGAGACAAGCAAGACTGTCAAGGACCTTACACTGGACCAGTGCTATAAGCTTGGCGACCTACAGTAGGACCCCTTGGCGAGCCATCCGGAAAGTTCGACTATATCGTAGACTATGAGACATCGCACCCCAAACCAGACACAGGGCCGATCGTTCCAACTGGATGGAGAGATGAGCTGTCTGCCCAAGACATAAAGGAGGTTCTCCAGGAAGTTAACTCAGGGAAAAACCCTGCAGTGACTGGCAAGGAGAAAGGTGAAGGAGTAGAGAAATATCAGCAAAATAGTGCTACGGAGTTGGAGCCCGATAGACTCCTAAAGGAAGGGACTTATGGACTAGAATGAGAAGGTAACCGAAGCAGTCGCCGATATCCTTCAACGGCTTCAAATTTACCAAGGAAATCGCTGCTGTAGACAACCTGTCTCTTGGTTTTCAATAAATTCCGAAGCGCTTAGAGCGTTTAATGCTTATAATAAGCCCGTGTCTACTGACTTAGGTGGTTCAGAGGAACGTGAGTCTTTGATGACACCATGCGACCCATTGGTCAGCATTAACCTAGGAAGCGAGTCCTCTCCTAGAGTTCTTTTCATTAGTTCTTCTTTAAATAAAGAACTTTTTGATGCGATTAGGGGAGTACTTGAGGAATTCAAAAACTGTTTAGCCTGGGATTACACTGAGATGCCAGGGTTGGACCGTCGACTAGTAGAACACACTCTTCCTATCAAAAAAGACTTTAAACTAGTGCAGCAAGCACCTAGGCGCGTGACCACTGAAGTTACACAGTTGGTCTTCGAAGAAGTCAAAAAACTTTTTCGAGCAGGTTATATTAGGAGCTCGCGTTATACAGAATGAATCTCTAGTATCGTGCCCGTCCTTAGAAAGAATGGTAAGATCAGAGTCTGTATAAACTTTAGAGACCTCAATCGCGCCACCCCAAATGATGAATACCCTATGCCTATCGCAAACGATCTTGTAGACAAGACAGTAGGGCACCAGACTATGTCATTTATGGATGGATTTTCTGGTTACAACTAAATTTTCATCGCAGAAGAAGACATACACAAAACAGCATTCAGATGTCCCTTAGGGATTTTTGAGTGGGTAGTAATGCCATTCGATTTGAAGAATGCGAGCGCTACTTATCAGCGAGCAATGAACACTATATTTGATGCCTCTCTTTGCAAGACAGTAGAAGTCTACATCGATGATATAGTAGTTAAGTCGACGAGAGAAGATCTCCACGTAAACCATCTCAGAAATGCTTTCATGAAGATGAGAAAGCATCAACTGAAACTAAACCCGCTTAAATGCGTCTTTGGTGTTAAAGCTGGACAATTTCTAGGGTTCTTGGTACACCAACGCGGAATAGAGGTCGATCAGAACAAAGTAAAGGCCATTCAAAATTTGGCTGCTCCCAGAAGCAAAAAAGAGTTATAAGCTTTCTTTGGAATAGTCAATTACCTGCGTGAGTTTATTGGGAACATCGCAGGAAAGACCGAAGCGTTCGGCAATCTGTTGAGGGGATAAAACAATTTCAAGTGGACCGAGAAACACGAATAAGCGTTCAATGCTCTAAAGAAGTATTTAACGCATCTACCTGTATTAATACCCCCTCAACCAGGGAAACCTTTCATTCTCTACGTAGCGACTACTGAAACAACCATAGGGGCTATGCTAGTCCAAGTAGACGAAAACGGACGCGAAAGAGCTGTTTACTATTTATCGCGACAATTGACTCCAGTTGAGGGCAGATATGCCCCAAAAGAAAAGTTGTGTCTATCAGTATTCTTCGCCGTCATGAAGCTGAGACACTACATTAGAAGCAGCGAAGTCTACGTGGTGTCTAAATCACCCATTATTAAGTACTTCTTCGAGAGTCCATTGCTAAACGGACGAATTAGTAAATTGAGCCTAATCTTGTCCCCATATGACTTGAGATACAAATCTTAGCCGTCGATTAAAGGACAAGCACTGGCTGATTTTCTAGTCGACCACGACCCAGCCTTGTCTATAGACCAAGAAGAAGCAACTGAGGAGGTTTGGCAGGCCTAGTTTAACGGTTCGTCCACTAAGAATGGAGCCGAGATAGGAATTCACATAATTTCCCCAATGGGAAAAGACATCAGGCTAGCCTTTCACCTCCAGGTAATACCTACCAATAATGCGACGGAATACGAAGCATTGATAACGGTGCTAAAGGAACTTTTAGCGCTAAAGGCGAAACACGCCCGCATCAAAGGAGATTCGCAGCTAGTTATTAACCAAGTCAATGAGGAATGCACCTGTCAAGGCAGGCTATTACCTTATTTAGAGATGGTCCAACGACTCATTACGGGATTCGAACTCGTCTCATTCCAATTCGTAAGGCGCGAAGAGAATGTGGTGGCTAATAGCTTGGCTCAATTAGCATCTGGATATAAAACCAGGCTGGAATAGGGAAAAATTCCTGAAATAGGTTCACATCTACACCCAGAAATCAAAGTCATGGCTGTAGACATAATGGAACAAGAAAAAGACTGGAGGAGACCAATAACTGACTTTCTGGTGGATCCCAGTCAAAAAGCCAAACAGCGAATTAAAGTTCAGGCTCTGTCATATGTTCTTCTAGATGGTGTGCTATACAAAAAAGATATAAGCGGAGTTCTCCTAAGATGTGTAGACTTGGATGAGACCACTCCAATAATGATGGAAACCCACGAAGGACTCTGCGGATCGCACCAAGCAGGGATTAAAATGTGTTGGATAATTCGTAAACATGGATTTTATTGGCCATCAATGATGCAAAATTGCATTGAAATGGCCAAAGGATGTCAGGAATGCCAACGACATGGCCCTATAACTCGTGCCACAGCTGCCGAACTAACTCCTATAATTGAACCCGGGCCATTTAGGACCTGGGCATTAGATGTGATAGGAGAGATTCACCCTCACTCTAGCCGGGGGGATGCATACATCTTGGTAGCAACAGATTACTTCACCAAATGGGTAGAAGCGCATGTCTACAAGAGAGTTGACCACAGTGAGGTTATCAGCTTCTTACAGACTTACATTATCTACCGCTTTGGCATTCCTCAGAACATTGTCGTAGACAATGGAACGGCTTTTAATAATTTAAGAGTAAACGGAATTTGCTGAGGAATTTGGTTTCTCAGTCCTGAATTCCACCCCGTATTATCCTCAGGCAAACGAACAGGCTGAAGCTTCCAACAAACTAGTCAAGAACAACATCCAGAAGATGGTCGGGCTTAATCCAAAGAGATGGCATGAAGTATTAGACGATACTCTCTGGGCTCTAAGAGTTACTAGGCGCGAAAGCACCGGAGAAACTCCATTCACATTGGTTTATGGCCACGATGCAGTGTTACCTATCGAGATGAGGTATAAATCACTCCGCGTTAGCCAGCCTTGTCTACAAGACGAAGCCATGCATGTAGCCTTGGATAATTAGAGAGGAAAAGGCTGGAGGTTGTAGACAAAATAGAGGTGCACAAACAAAGGATAGCCCGCCATTATAATAAGAAAGTCGTTCACAAACACTTTCAGGTTGGCGACTTGGGCTGGAAAATGATCTTACCACTAAGGACTAAAGACCAGATCCTCGGAAAATGTCTCCTAGTTGGGAAGGACCATATCAAGACAGTGAGACTTTTTCAGCAAATAGCTATAGGTTGTCGACGCTCGATGGAGTCAAACAACCTTTAAAAATCAATGGCAAGTATTTGAAGCATTATAGAAAGACTATCTGGGAATCGAACAGTAAGATTCTAAGCAAGCGCTTCCCATCTATATGGGAACAGATAGTGAAGAATTAATCAAGTAAGACTTTATTGCTGTAGACTGAAATATCAAGTCTAAAGTCTACAGTTAAAGAAAAGGTTCAAGGGTGTCACTCCTTGACACCCACACCCCTAAGAAAAGAACTAACTACATTATGTCTGGTCTAGGCACCCCACGTGCTGCGTCCGTAAACAAAAGAGTCAAGACCTTGGCCTGGGTCTTCTTGACGGTGACTGCATTCCTCTGGCGAAACCAAGACTTCAGCTCGTCTTGGTCCTGCTGCTCAGAGGCGGTGCCAGATCTTTCTGTAAGTAGGGAGTCCACCGCAGAAGCTCGATCCTTGAGATCCCTCTCCATGGCCATAAGGTCCGCAATCTTAGCTTGGACCTGCGCTAGCTCACAAGCCAAGTCCTCTCTCTACCCCTTGAGAAGTCGCAAGTCAGCCTCTTCTTCTGCGCGCTTCTTTAGAACGCTGGCGATTCTGGACTGGGCATTGTCAACTACTGCAATGTCTTGCATGTATGTTGACCAGTCAGGCCAGAAGCGCCACCTGAATTCCTCACACGCTGTCTGCATCTCAACAGTGGCGACTGAAGACTCCTCAATCTCCTTAATGCAATCCTGAAGGACCTTAAACTGGTCTTCAGACAAAGCTTCAAGGTGAAGGATCTCCCCGACGCGGTCCACATGCTGCATCAGGCGGTCATAGTCGCTCAAGATGTCCGGAACACCTTCACTAAGTAGCACTCTTGGCGGCTGACCCAGGGGATGGCTGACCAGCATCAAACTTGCAGCAGTCGAAGGCTGAGCTATGCTTGTTGCCTCTGAAGCAACGACCTCTGTTGTAACAACAGGGGCTTCCAGGGGCTCCTCGATAGCCGGGGCAGGAAGGATTATAGAGGCAGAAGCAGGGATTTGCCACAATTAAAAGTAGACCAGTCAGCGCAAAGTTTAAACTATTAAAGTCCATAAAAGTCAAGTATAAATCTACCACCTCAGCAAGAGGTGGCAAAACAGCTTCCTCAAAAGCCTCTTCCTCGGGGTCAAAGTCTTCGGATAAGGCTGGGCTCTGAGTAAAAGGAGGACAGTTAGGTTATGTAAAACAAGAAAAAGTGTAGATGCAAGGTCATACCGTTCTCTATAGAAGCTCAGTTGCTTGAGCAGTCATAGGGGACGGACGGGGGGTTCTAGCTGATTTACTGCAAACGGCATTACACAGTTAGCGCAGGCAGGATCTCACCATTTAGCAACAAAGAGGGTAGCCTACCTCACAGGAGAGGATTCTGGAACCTTGGTAGAAATAGGAACCGGATTGCGAACAGCAGGACTGCGGCATTTGAAAGAAGCCAAAATTGGCGCTTCATCAGAGTCAGACGACTCAAGGACAGGAGCCTTGCGCTTACTGGTTGTTTCCTCCTTGACTTGTTTGCCCTTAGAAGCAAGAGCAAGTTAGCTTCGACGAGTTCGACGCCTGATAGGAAGAGGAGAGTCGCTTTCTGATGACGAATCATCAGAATCTACGTCCAGAACTGCAATTCATTGTTAACAAGGAGTTCTAAATCTGAATCAAGGAAAAACATAAATGTTTACCTTGAGGTAACTTCTATCCTACTTTCATCATCATATCAGGAGTAAGGTGGAGGTCAAGCTCTTTCGAGGTCTAGAGAAAAGACATCTGCTTCAACAAGATATCAAAGGTGATTGCCCACTGAACAGAGAAAACCTCTGTGGCAACAACCGGAGTAGATTCAAAAGGAAACTCCATGCGCCTTCTTAGCCAAAGTGAACTCAAGGGTTTCCTTTGGATAGGATATAGTGATCCTCGTTTGAAGATTAAGGTTGGACGTGTCGGCAAAGGGCACCGAAGAACTCTGCATAAAACCCAACTGCCGAGCACAGAGCTGGGGATTGTAGACTACGAAGGAAAAGCCTCCCTCTATCATGCAGATAAGGTCTCTACAGGTCAACACCGAGTCCCAGTATAGGTTCGAAGTGTGCTTCTGGCGACGCTTCAGAATTTGGTAACCAGTTGGAAAGGGTACCCAGTTGCTACGTTCGCCACGACCAGTGTCCACAATGTGACGCATATGTCCCGTCACAGAAGCCCGCAGCCACTGGTCCTTGGCATGACAACATGCTTCCAACATGTGTATTCCATAACATGCAATTGAGGTTGCACTAGAGGGCATCTTATATGCTGTGAGCCCGGGCATCCACACGCAAGACCATAGGTGAACAAGCCACAGAGGGCCCCCAACTGGGTACTTTGGAAAGGGATTGCCACACGTCGTCGCTTTATGCAAACCCTGGTAGACCAACCCTAGTAAGAACGGGGCCCAGGCAATTAGTTTGAGCGGTGCTGAGCTTAAAAAGTTGGCTACCCCGTAGACCAACTTCGGTACACGCTTGTCAGCAAAGCAGGAGACATACTTACTCAGCCAAACACTGTAAAACTCCACCTCCTCAATCCTTCCCCAGTCGCTGGAAGACTTCCCGAAATGTCTTTTGGCCGTGCTCAGAATCTGGAGCATTTCAGGGGGCTGGTAGTCTTCACCAAAGAGATGAAGGTGAACAGGGACGCCCGCCACGTAACTCCCCGTCAAGAAGTAAATATCTTCCACGGTCACACTCATAGGTTCCTCAGGGAAATAAAAGCAATTAACCGAGTCATTCTAGAAGGGAAGAAGACTTGCACATACCCGAGAATCACAACGCTTCCCAGTGATCGACAGCCGAATAAACGACCACAGGCCATAGATCTTCAGCCTGTGCTCCAGTTTTGTAAGCCAAGTGTCAAACCACTTGTGCAACGTTGGCTTATCTACAGATGGAAAGCAAAGAAAGCAACCTTTCTTCTCCTAGTTTAGAGGATCTGTAAAGTCCTCACGACAGATGGGGATGGAGGACTCTGTAAGCAGATACTCATGGGGGACCATTTCAGGAAAAAGAGAAGGGTTAAGACCATTTCAGCCCGTTCTCACCCGATTGAACCACGCCATGAGGACCGGCGCGATGGGCATGCCATTGAAAGGAAGAAAGCTTAGACATCGTCAAGAAACTAGGGTTTTCCACAAAACCTAGAAAGAAAGGACGAAAGAGTTTTTTCAGCAAGAAGACGAAGGGTTTCTTTAAACACTCAGATAAAGAGTCTCCTCTCAGCGTGGAGATGAAGAGTTTTCTTGTGACGCAAGTGTTGTCAGAAATGCTCAGGCGACGGAAGTCCCCTTAGCAAAAAAGGGGGGCTTATGTTGACACGATAGAAAATCTTGGGCTTAATTCTGACAAAGCCCGTAGAAGCCCATGAGGCCTATAGCTAAGGCAAACATACCAAGCCTGCGCCCGCAATCCACATGAACTATGTAGCAAAAGAAGTCTACAGAGGCGGGGTAATAACCTTGTAATCAAAGGAAGTCTACAAGCCTGCGCCTCCAAGAGACACAAAGCCTAGAGACTTGTGTCTACAAAGGGTACAAAGTCTACAGGCCTGCGCCTGCAAAAGACACGTGTCAAAGGAAAATGGACTTGTTACCCACGCTTATATCATCACACGTCTTAAAAGGCAACCAATTAAACCCGAAGTCAGAGGAGTTCACGATCCACGATCAAACGAGTGGAAGAGAGTTAGTTTCGAGATTCTTGGGGAGAATCGAGTTTGGAAAATCTTCGGAAGGTCGTAACAGACCGGGTATAAAAGGGAGAGGATCTCCCTTAGAGAAAATCACGAACAAATCAGCCAACAGAGGCTTATCTTGCTCGTCACCCCTTAGTTGTTAGTTGTTAGAATTCCCCGACCTGGGCGAAACTCTTAAAGTTTCATTGGTCTTCCTTCCACCGTCAGAGTGAGCAACCGTAGCTCGGACAACAAATCCCCGCCTTCATTTCCACCACCAGAGTGAGCAATCGTAGCTCTGGTAACAGCCCCGGCCTTCGACTCCAACGCTAGGACGAGCTACCGTAGTCCCGGTACGCACCTCCGCCTTCGACTCCAACGTCGGGACGAGCCACCGTAGTCCCGGTACGCACCTCCGCCTTCGACTCCAACGCCGGGACGAGCCACCGTAGTCCCGGTACGCACCTCCGCCTTCGACCCCAACGCCAGGACGAGCCACCGTAGCCCCGGTACGCACCTCCGCCTTCGACACCTCTGCCAGGGTCAGCCACCGCAGCCTTGGTGTCCACGTCCGCCTCAGCACCCGACCGCATCCAGTCCATCAAGTCCAGCAGCTAAGTCCTGCTGCCCGAGGAGCACAAGTCTACAACGTTCTGCCATCAAGTCTACGACGATGCCCCAAGACTACGGAGCACTGTAGCTAGTCTACAACCTTACCATCGTCCTTATTTTTACTTTTATGGCTTTAAGCTTTCTTTACTTCGTGTAAAAACTTTTGCATTCAATCGTATTTCTTCAATTACTTACTGGCGACCACATCTACAAATCCCTATGAGTCTTATTACCAAATATTTCCAGCGTGATCCGTTCCCTACGCGAACACGAGCGTACGGTGATGGCGAATAGAGCCCGACGTGGGATGACGTTGGAAGATGCCTGTTCGGCTCGTTTAGAACAGGAGGTTGGAGAGCTACGTCGTCAGATGCAGCAGCTCCTGGGAAAAAGGAGGCAACCTGAGCCACGATCTCCTCGATACCTTGAGGATATCGAGGACGGATAGATACGGGGATGAGGAGAGTCCTTGGAGGTTAACTCGGGACAAGGAGAATCCCATAAGGCAAACTCCAGAACGTCAACTCGCGCGACCCATTAATATGCGAGTAGACATTCTTAAGTTTGAGGGAAAGATAGACCTCGAGGAGTTTCTCGACTATGAAGAGATTCCCGAAGAAAGGCAAGTCAAGGTGGCAACCTTTCGACTTCAAATGTACGCTAGCTTATGGTGGAAGAACTTGAATCAGCAACGTCATCGAGAAGGGAAAGAGAAGATTCGCTCGTGGGACAATTTGAAAAGGGAGAAGAAGAAGAGGTTTCTTCCCGAGCGATATCGACAAGACTTGTTCCTCATATTGAACTCACTTCAACAATCTTCGAGTGTTGCTGAGTACACTCGCGATTCGAGCAATTGATGCTCCAGTGTGATGTAACTGAGCCCCCTGAGCAGACCGTTGCGAGATATATTAAAGGGCTGAAAACCCATTTTGCAGATGCTGTTGAGTTGCAACCTTATTGGACGTTTGCGGATGTATGCAACCTAGCCCACAAAGTCGAGAAACAGCAAGCGAGGAGAATGCTTGTGAGGCCATCGATGAGGAGCACTCCTTTCAATAAAGGGAGTTCGTCCTTGAGAACCATCTCCAGTCCGTCCTCGAGACCCATCTCGAGTTCTTCCTCGAGAAGCCCAATCTCGTGTAATACAAAGGATCAGGCCAAGGTTGAAGTTCATTCACCCCCAAACACTAATGTCTCGAGAAAGTGTTTTAAGTGCTAAGGAGTTAGACATATAGCTTCTTAGTGCCCAAATCGACGAACTGTCACTATTATAAAGCTTTCGGAGGATGATCAAGTGTGTGACCGAGAAGGAGAGCCCATTTGGAATGCTGAGGAACAAGTGGTGGAGGAAATCGATAAGGGTGAGTTGTTGGTGATTCGAAAGGCTCTTAATGCAAATGTGGTCCCCGATGAAGTCGACCAGTGGGATAGGATCTTTCAGACCCGATGCACCGTGTAGGAAAAGGTGTGTCACGTGATTATTTACAGTGGGAGTTGCACCAATGTGACTTCTACTACCATGGCCGAGAAACTGAAGTTGTCGACTAAGCCACACCCTCGACCATACAAGCTTCAGTGGTTGAGCAAAGAGAGTGATCTAAGGGTAACTATGCAGGTGTTGGTTTCGTTGAGCATTGGTCAGAGCTACAAGGACACGGTGACTTGCGATGTAGTTCCGATGGACGCGTGTCACGTGTTATTGGGAAGGCCATGGAAATAAGATCGTCGAGCAGTTTATGATGGGTATAAGAATACATATTCCATCATTCTCGACCAGAAGAAGATTACGCTTCTTCCCTTGACCACTCAAGCATTAGCCAAGCCTTCTCGAGATCAAACTCGAGAAGATAGTTCGAAGTTTGTTGAGTTGACTCGAGCTATTTGAGAGGAGAAGTATGTGTACATGTTGATGTTGTTCGAAGAAGGAATGGAGCAAACCTCGACTATGTCCCCTCGAGTTCAAGCACTTTTACAAGAATTTGAGGATGTGTTTCCTGAGGAAATGTCAAGAGGACTTTTTCCGTTGACGGACGTACAACATCAGAGCGACCTCATTCCTGGAGTGTCGCTGCCTAATCGACCTGCGTATCGATGTAATCTCGATGAGGCGAGAAAGCTGCAGCAACAGGTCGATAAGCTTTTCGAATGAGGCTTCGTTCGAGAGAGCCTCAACCTGTCTTCCATTCCTGCCATCTTGGTTCCCAAGAAGGATAGCTCATGGCGGATGTGTGTTGACAATCGAGCAATCTGTCAAGTGATGTAGACTTTGGGGAAGTGTATAAGGGATGTTTCGAGAAGCCTATTGAGCATTATCATCTGTTCGATGGCTTTCTATTTAGAGGCGTTAAGTTATGTATCCCTCGAAGTTCCATTCGAGAGCATCTTATTCGAGAGGTACATGGATGATGACTTGCTAGTCACCTAGAAGTCGGGAAAACTCTCGAGATGCTTCAAGAACATTTCTACTGGCCTCGAATGGCTAAGGACGTACACAAGTTGATCCGACGTTGCGCAATCTGTCAACGCGCAAAGAGTCACGTCTAGCCCCAAGGTCTTTACACACCATTGCCTGTAGCTGAACGACCATGGGATCATGTGAGCATGGATTTCGTCCTTGGACTACCCAGAGCACAACGACAGAAGGACTCGACCATGGTTGTTGTGGATCGCTTCTCGAAGATGGCTCACTTTATCGCTTGCAGAAAGACGGATGATGCTTCTCACGCAGTAGATCTTTATTTCCAAGAGATTGTTCGCCTGCACGGGGTCCCATGTTCGATAGTGTCGAATCGAGATGCCAAGTTCTTGAGCTATTTCTGGAAGACACTTTGGCACAAACACGGGACAAAGCTATTGTTCAGCACCACTTGCCATCCGCAAATAGATGGGCAAACTGAGGTAGTGAACAAGACTATGGGAAGCCTACTTCGAGCTATGGTGTCGAAGAATCAGAAGGATTGGGATTTCAAGCTCGCACAAGCTGAGTTTGCTTATAATCATGCCCCTCATTCGACTACTCGAGCTACACCGTTCGAAATGGTGTATGGTGTCAACCCGAGGATTCCTGTCGAATTGCTACCAATACCTAGTCAAGGTTTTCTCGAGAAGGATGCGGTTCGACGAACTGAAGAAATGTTGAAGCTCCATGCGAAGATTCGAACCCTTATTGAGCAACAAAATGAGAAGTACCAGTCTACGGCAAATCATGGGCGATAGGAGCGGATATTCCAATCAGGAGATCGTGTATGGGTTCACTTTCGGAAGGAGAGGTTTTCAGCAAGGAGGAAGTATAAGGTCATGCATAGGGCTGATGGTCCTTTACGAGTCGTCGAGAGGATCAACAACAATAAGATCGACTTGTCAGGGGAATATGGTGTGTCGGCAACATTCAACGTCCAAGATCTCGCATTGTATGAGGATGATGAAGAGCCCCTTGATTTGAGGACAAATCTTCTTCAGCAAAGGGAGGATGATGCGAGTTGGATGGAGCAAGGCCAAATCGGGACCAACTCGAGAGAAGCGCTCGAGACGGGAAGTGCCTTCACGTTGTTGAAGTGGTTGAGTTGATTCGCAACCTCGAGAAGACTGTAGTTCATCTCGAGGCCGAGTGGGAGGGGTTCTTGAGAACAGATCTCTCCGGGAGCTCGAGACTAGGAGCTGAGAAGACTTTAAGACAGGCCAGCCGACGTCAGGCCCAGTTCCCTTATTTTTCTTTTTAAACTTGTTTTAATTAGCTTTTGGTTTTTACTATTTTGGGCCTAATGGGGAGTTAGGGTTAGCCCATTTTTTGGTCATCTATAAATAAGACTCTTGTATTTAGTTTTGAACAGAACCTTTTGAAACTTTTTACCCAAATTTGGCAGCTGTCAAGTTTTTGCATGAACTTTGCGCAACTTCTCTTATTGTTTGGTGGATTCCAAGCGTGGCGAGATTTTATCTTAGCGTTCCCATAATCGGTAGTATTTCTATATCCGGTTGTGTGGCGTTCAATCTTTGTGGCAATCCTGGTGGTGCTTCGGCTGTATCCAACGGCGGTTCGAGTTTTATCCTTCTCATTTACGTCGTTCGTGCGTTCATTTTTGCCGTCGTCGTTATCCTTTCCCGTTTCCGGCTGGTGGCACATCGGTAGTATGATATGTGGTTAGGCTAGCTTTTGGTGTGGTGAAGCGGATCTCCCTGTGTCATTTGGCATCAGAGTCAGCCCATCATTACATACGGTTGTAACAACGATGTGCACAGACTGGTAGGCTCAGAGCAGCGCTGGTCTGTGGAACGTAGTGGGACTGATATGTGGTTAGGCTAGCTTTTGGGATGATGAAGCGGATCTCCTTGTATCATTGTCCTTGATCAAGGAAGCATCGAAAACGAAGGTGGTGAGATTCTGGTTCTGGGTGATGCAATTGGCTGCCATTGCATGAAGGCTGTCTGTCGCAACGGGAGAGGAGTTAGCATTAAAGAAATGGAACAGGAGAATGAGATTGGGAGTGAAGTGTGATAGTGGAAAAGCCAAAGGCCGTTCGCCTGTTGGGGGTGGATACAAGTGTTGGATTCTTATATAGAGGTGAGGGGTGGCATTGTATTGCATTTACGACCGGATGCCAACCGGGAGGGGAAGGGGGGAGGGTCGTTTGATATAATGGGAGTAGGGGGGGGGTCAATTGTCCGTATCCGTGAGAGCCTTTGTCCCCAATGTCGCACAACTTTTCCCTTGTCTGTTATGGAGTGGGTGTGTGGGTGTGATAAAGAAAAAACACAAAGAAGGGATAGTAGAGAAATGAAAAAAGCGACTGGATCTTAAAATACCGTGTAGTCAAGAAACACTCAAAAAGGATTTTACTTGAAAAAATTTAGAATGCGCTAATCTGATCTGATGTAGATAAATATTACAATAACTTAAATAGACTAAATCTAGGAACAGGAAAATACACAAACACGTAATTCAAGAAAGTGAGACGTAATAAAGAATAGAAAGATAGATGGTTCAGGTAGCTGACAATTAGGAAAATAAAGAGTCGTAGACACAGAATCGTAGACTTGTATCCTTGGATATGAGCGACGATCGCCAAGCAAAGCTCCCGAGCGACAGCCTACGAGCGATTAATTCCAGGTATGCCTACGAGCGATGACTCTATAGAACGAAACATCACTTTAAACTTTAACAGGAATATGTCCGTGCAATCTGGGGGGGAGTTCGGAATCCAGAACGGGGTCGCGTGTTGTGGTATTCCTTTGCTATACAATGCACCTGGGGGTGTAACAAAAATATATATAACCACCAAGAGAAACTTTTGTCACTGAGAAAAAAACTTGAGCAGACAGAAGTAGGTCCAAAAATTGGACTGCTGGCGGTTTTGAGACAAGACCAGAACGTTCTCTCTGTCTTGTGCTGTTGTTTGAGGGGTTTCGATGAGAGATGGACCCGTGTCATTTCCCTCGGGTGACCGGCAAAGTCCATTCGTTCGTCCTGATTCGGCCAACGATAAGCATTGACCCCAGTTTGTGGACTAGGCAGGTTTTTAGGTCAAACTCAACAGAGAAAGAACGGGGCCTAATTCACCACTTCCACCGCTAACAACAACAAGAAAAGAAAAGAAATGGGAAGGAGAAATAAAAGGGGGGGCGGGGGGGGGGGGGGGGGGGGAAGCCTTCTTCCATTTTTGCTGAATTATGGAAGAAGCCAAGACAGAAAAGGAGGGGGGTTGGGTGGGTCAGGTGGGTGGTCATTTAGGACTCCTTTTGTTTACCAGAGAATGGATACATGTAGGTACATATCTCCCAATTGATATTGCCTCTCCCCTGTTCTTGAATAACAGATGAAGAAACAAACACAGAAAAAAGGTTTATGAACTAGAATCCTCTCTGCTTCTGTTCTTTACAGGTTGACACAGCATGCACCTTGAACGACTCGAGTCGAGTGAGTACGGGTAAAGGGTATCAAATGATTAAAGGGAATGGCTACGATGGGATAGATTGTTTGCATGCAATTGCAGGAAGCAAAGCAATTCTGATCCCCCTCCCGGCGCCCACCACAGACTAATTTTGTCCTCAAATAAAATCTAGAGCAGAATTTCTCAGTAGGACCATATCTTTGCTTTGAACTTCAAAATACAAATATTACAATAAAAAGGGAAGCACCCCCCCTCCCCAGAGACATCATCCCCTCCCCCAGAGACATCATCTTCATGCGGCATTGTCCGTGTTTTTTTTTAACAGCCAAATTCATTTTCTCCCTTCAGATTTGGTCCTTATCCATCTCCCGTCGAATGGCTCCTACTTTCTGGCAGCGGGCTCGATGTTTCCAGACAACCTGTTTCGTGCCACTATAAGCTGCTATTCCTGCTCACGATTAATCACCAGAAGAAAAGGGACTTTCTAGTAAAAAGCATGACATGAATGGGGTATGGTGATTAGGGGTTGGTTGCACTCGGTTCGAGCATCCCATTTTCTACTCCCAAAACATGACTATCGCCCGCGTGTCACACTAAGAGGGGGTGAATTAGTGTTAAAATCCAATTAAGGATTTTTAACTCTTTTTCGACAAATCCCACATAAGACTGAGTGGCGAAGCACAGATTTGAAGGTTCTGTACTAGAGTGACTGAGTCACAGTACAAAACAGAAGGTTCTGTACCGAATGTGTCAACCCTCTATAGTACAGATCAAAAGATTTTGTACCAAATGTGAAAACCCTCTATAGCACAGACCTAAAAGATTCTGTACTAGAGATGACTTGGTTTCACAGCACAGACCGCAAGGTTCTCTGCCAAAGATGTTAACCTTCTAAAGCACAGACCCTAAGGTTCTGTACTACAGGTGACTGATTTTCAAAGCACAGACCGTAAGGTTCTGTACTACAATGACTAACAAAGGTAACCTTCTATCGGACGTTTCTCTCAGGCGGTGTCCTCTCCTGCACAGCAACCTGTCGTGACTTCCTTCGAGACTTTTCACTTCTGCAGTGTCTCCACCTGCATAGCAACCTGCTGCGACTTCCCTTAGGAGATCCCTCGAGATCCCGACTGAGCAAACACAAAACCCTTGCCCAAGGTTCTCCTACGTGGTCCTTCGAGACTACGGCTAAGTAAACACAGAACCCCTGCCCAAGGATATCCAGCACACACAAAACGTTACACCACAGAAGCTGGTTAGTCCCTCACCTTCTATGCACTCGGGGTTCTGCCCTACTCTCCGGTCCACTGCACGTTGGCCACGCAAGGAACCTGCCGCACGCCTCCATCAATGTCTCTTACAGCTTCCAACCGAGTCCCTCGTGGCCCCCGAGTCACCCTCCCAGAAGACTTCATCAACGATGCAGCCTTCTGCGGCTAACGTCCCTCGTGTGTGACTAACTCAAACGAAACGAAAGAATACAAGCTCACAGCTCACGCTCTCTGGAAAATAATACACAAGGATAATTAAAGTGTTTGAGAAGCGTGGCTGAATGTCACTATTTATACAAAATAGTTTAGGCTTAATCATAGAAGGTAATTTGAACAATCAGCCTTCTCCAGGTTGTGGTTGAATCTGGTCAGCAACCTTCTGTAAATGGAAATAATCAAATATTAACTTTCATATGAATTGAAACCGATACCATTCTGTTCAGCACACTCAAATGAATGTATCTGGACAGATGGTAATGATTGACATCCCAATTAACGGCCATTTAGTGGTCGTATGAAACTACAAAAGGTTTTATACAACCTTACATAACCTTGCCATAAATAGAAGATTATATTTTCTTCTATGGAAAATATAATCCCTAATGGGGTTATTTGGAAGCGTAATCTTTTTAATTTGATCAGACTAACATCTTGATCAAAGCCTAATTATTTCGTGACTAATTAATGATTAAATAATCATATAATCACAAAATATTTCTTACAGAAAGTTCTTAACGTGAGTAGCTTCTGTAGAGCAGATGTTTGACTTCTGTTACACAGAAGATCAAGCCTCATCATTAAAACCTATTCAACAACCTCCCCCTTTTTGACGATGACAAAACATTCTTCGTTGAGGGAAATATTTTTGCAAGTAACTCCCCCTAACTCCCTCTAGATAGGTGAGAGTACGAGTCTTCTAGTTTACAGAACCATATGGTTTCTGTTTAACAGAGCATAGAAGTTTCTGTTATAGAGACAAGTTGTTCACAGAGCACAAAGCTTCTGTGATATGTACAGAGCGTGAAGCTTCTGTATTTTAACCCGACAAAAATGATGTGTTTTCATTTTTGCACTCCCATTAAAGGTGACTATATAAGATCACGATTTGCATACCTTGCAGAAGGTTGATTATGAGATAGAAGTCTCATTGCCTTCTACACCCTAGAGGGAATAGAAAATCAAAGATTTTTCAACAACCCAATACAGAGCGAAGTACCCCCCCTCAACACAATTTCTCCTCTCCCCCTTTTTGTCACATCCAAAAGATAGGTGAAAGAAATTTGATAAAAAAGAGAAGATTTTTACAGAAGGTATGACAAAGCGTTCATAACCAAAGGCAGAAGGTAGGTTTATGTACTGCAGAGGGTAAGACAGAAAGTTCAAAACCATCTTGCAGAAGATGTGTCCAACAAAGTGACACTTATTACAACCCATTAGAACATGGAAATCAGTTTTTGGTCTAAACAGAAAAACAGAAAGGTTCAGGCAACACATAAGAATTCACTCTGCATCATCAGAGGGAACCTCTTCCAGGTTGTCGCGCAGAAGCTTTCCTTGGCGTTCCATTTCGCGAGTAAGGTCCACGACCATTTGCTGAAGGATGCGGATGTATTCCCTATGTGCTACAACTTGTTGCCAAAATTCCTTGAGGAGAGAGGTGTGTTCCAAGAGGAGAGACATTTCAGCAGAGGACCCGGACCGTCTTTGTGCTGCGGAGGTCTTTGTTGCAGATGATGGAGCAGAAATAGAAGGTGCAGCAGCATCCTTTCTGGAGGTTCCGGCAGCTAGAGGCTTGTCCTCTTCATCTGGAGCAGAGTCCTGTGACTTCCTTTCCAGAGTCCAGGTGTTTCCCTTCCTCATGTAATGCATGCTAGCAATGATCTGGTTCCCAAAGGTTCCAACATTCCATTTTTCTTGGAAAGTAGATGCATTAGTAGGGACACGGGCAAGCTTAAGAAGGCCGGCAACTACCTGGCCGTATGGAAGAACCTTTCCTGCTGTGTTGCAGCACTTTTTCATGTGTTGGAATACCAGCAAGCCAAGATTGAAGGGAATCCCTTTCATAATGTGGGCCATCAGCAGCGCATCATTGGAGGTGTTGGTGTCGATGCTTCCACTCCTTGGCAGAAGGCAAAATAGCATTGTGCGATGCAGGATGCGGGTCTTAAGTTCCAACTTCGTGGTCTCAAGGTATTTGGCCGCTTGGACCTTCTATCCCATGACGATGCTATAGGACTCATCCTTCCCAAGGTCAGACATAGGGTCATACTCCTCACATCCGAACAGTTAGTTCACGTCATGAGCAGAGAAAACAAGTGACACTCCTTCAATCACTGTCTTAATGAACTTGACATGAGGTCCTTCATCATGGCACGTAATGTTTCATAGAATTCTCTCAGATGGGCAACAGGCAACTCTACATAGGTCTCACAGAAGGATTTCAAACCAATCCTTCCAAACAGAGGTGCAATGTCATGATAATTCACCGCAAACCAATTGAAATCTATCAGCTTGAAGGCAGCAATTTGTCTACCAGCAGCATCACATCGAGGCAATCTAGTATCGGCAAGCACAGCATCAATCTCCTTTCTAGAGATGAGAGGGGTTACCGAAAGGGTGAAGGTTTCCAGTTCCTCCTCGACGGTGTCCTGGGGAATCACTTTCTCCAGGGACTTACGTTTCTTGGCAGCCACTTTGGTAATTGAGGTGCTGACCGACTAAGGTTCTTTCCGTTTCAGTCTGGTCCGAGAGGATATACCTCCTGACTTCATGGCATCATGGAGAAGTTTCAGACCAGAGGTTGTTGCAGGCTTCTGGGCAGCCTTCTTAGAAGTAGAGGCCACTCCCTTCTGCTTCAGATCAGATGAGATCGAGACAATGGGAGCCGGAACTTCCTCAACTGCCTCTTCCGTTACTTCATCAACATGGGGCACTTCCACCTTCTCATCGGACTCAGCATTCTCATCAGGAGTGGCGGCATTGGATGCATCAACGTTATCAGCCGTAGAAGAATCCTTGGCAGAGGGTTCGGAAACAGGGGCTTCCTCCGTCGCAGAGATCGTGATTTGGACTTGGGTGCCATGGGTGTTAGAAGATCGAAGGTTTCAGAGGTTAGGGCAAAGAAGAGGTTTGAGAGGAGATGAAGAAGAGAGAAGACAGTTTTGGGTTTAAAGAGGCACCGTTGAAATCTTTTCGGGAAATAAAATATTTCACCCGCCCAAGATATTCTCAGAATGATTTTTCAATTTGAAAATCTTTTTACTATTCATTTCCTGAATAAAAATATTCGGAGGTCTAAGGAAATATTTTGTTTCCTTATTTTTATTCCTAGTATAGGAAATCTGATTCATCTATGAAGTAGAAGGTTCTTTCGTAACCTTTTGTTGCAAGCTTCTCGTAAACAGAAGAGCAAGATCTTATGGATATGATTGTATCCAAAAATAAATTATTAGGATTATAAAATTCCTAATAGAGATGTTTCCAACCAAAGCATAAATTTATTCGTTTCTGATTGCAACAAAAAGATTTTCTTGGATAATATATTATATTTCCAGATGTAATCTTTCAAATAGATGAAAGTTACTTGAACTTAAGTTCGATGAGGTATACATTTTGTTATACCTTCTGTGGAGGAGAATGTGGAATTCTACATTCTACGGTGAAGTGTACAATGTTTGTACCTTATGTAGTATAACATACAGAGGATTCTACCTTCTGTAGTGAAGTGTACAAATGTGTACCCTCTGTTGAGGATTTCACCTTTTGTAGTGAAGTGTACAGATGTTTGTACCTTCTGTAGTAAGTTTCTACTTATTTACTTTCTTTTGTCTTAGAAAGATGTTATAAGGGATGACGGATTCCTAATTCACTTTTGAAAAAGAAAAATTTTTCTTTATCCAGAGATTTAGTGAAAATATCAACCAATTGATGTTATGTATTAATGTATTCTACACTTACAGAACCATGTTGTACATTGTCCCTTAGAAAATGATGTCTGAGTTCAATGTGTTTCGATCTAGAGTGATATACTGGATTCTTAGCTAGGCTTATTGCACTAGTATTATCACAGTTGATCGGAATTTTTGTAAATGAGAAACCATAGTCCTCTAATTATTGTTTCATCTAAAGAAGTTGACCACAACAGCTTACGGATGCTATATACTCGGCTTTTGCAGTGGAGAGGGCAACAGAAGTCTACTTCTTGGAGAACCATGAAATCAATATGTTTCCCACAAGCTGACATGTACCGCTTGTACTTTTTCTGTCAACCTTGATCCTACGAAGTCAGCATCTGAGTATCCAATAAGATCAAAGTTTGATTCTTTTGCATACCAAATGCCAAAGTTCATAGAATAATCACCTCCTACCTTATGGAAAGCCCACCGTAGATATCTAAAGATTCTCTTGACTGCTATCATGTGAGATTCTTTAGGTGCTGATTGAAATCTAGCACAGAGATATACACTGAAAAGTATGTCAGGTCTAGAAGCTGTAAAATATAAAAGAGAACCTATCATGCTTCCGTAGAGCTTACTATCCACTTCTTTACCATTTTCAACTTTGTCTATTTGGGTTTTTGTACCCATTGGAGTAGACAAAGGTTTCGTGCCTTCTAAGCCGAATTTCTTCAGAAGCCGCTTAGTGTACTTTTCTTGGTGCAAGAATATACCTTTTGCAGTTTGCTGAATTTGTAAACCGAGGAAGAACGTGATTTCTCCCATCATACTCATCTCAAACTCACTTGTCATGAGTTTGGAGAATTCGTTACAAAGCATTTTATCAGTTGATCCGAAGATAATGTCATCGACATAAATATGGACAACAATGAGATGATTGCTTCTGTGCTTGAGAAAGAGAGTGGTATCTACTCTGTCTCTTTTGTAGCCCTTTTCAACAAGGAAGGAGCTAAGCCTTTCATACCATACTCTAGCAGCCTGTTTATGGACATCCGGAGCCTTGGAAAGTCTATAGACGTAGTTTCTGTGCTGCGAATCCTCGAATCCAGGAGGTTGACTTACGTATACCTCTTCTTTGATTTCTCCGTTGAGAAATGCACTCTTTACATCCATTTGATACAACTTAAAGTTGTTGTAGCAAGCGTAGGCTAATAAAAGTCTTATTGCCTCTAAACGTGCTACAGGAGCAAACGTCTCATCATAGTCAATACCCTCTTCTTGAGAGTACCATTTGGCAACAAGACGTGCTTTGTTTCTTACAATAGCGCCGGACTCATTGAGCTTGTTTCTGAAAACCCATTTAGTCCCAATGATGGAATGGTTCTCAAGTTTAGGAACAAGTGTCCATACTTTGTTCCTTTCGAATTGATTTAGCTCCTCTTGCATTGCAAGAATCCAATCTGGATCATCAAGAGCTTCATGGATTCCCTCTGGTTCTTTCTATGAAAGAAAAGCAAAGTGTTCACAGAAGGCGTTTACGGAACGTATTGTCTGGATGCCTCTATTAAGGTCTCCTATGTCTTGGTCTATAGGATGTCGTTTTTGATAAAGAGCAGATGTTCTAACATCATTTTGTTTATTCTGAGAAGATTCTTCAGAATTTTCATTTGTTTGTTCAGGATCATTTTTTGTTTCATAAACAGAGGGTTCATCTACATTTTTTGTAGAAGGTGGATGTTTTGGCAAACCTTTTGTATGTTCTATTGATATTACATTTCCTGTCGTATCGATAGAAGGTGAGTCATTAATTTTTACATTAATGGACTCCTCTATAGTAAATGTCATTTTGTTTAGGACTCTATATGCTTTGCTAAACAAAGAGTATCCAAGAAAAGTACCCTCATCTGTTTTAGCTTCAAATTTTCCTATATTGTCCTTAGAAGGTCTCAAGATGAAACATGGACTTCCAAAGGCATGAAAATAGGAAACATTTGGTTTTCTCCCCTGGTATAGTTGATAGAGAGTTTTCTCTAGTATGGGTCTAAGTAGAACCCTATTAGAGATGTAGCAGGCTGTATTAACAGCTTCTGCCCAAAGGTTCTGTGGAGCATTGCTCTCACATATCATGGTTCTAGCCATGTCTATAAGTGTTCGATTTTTTCTTTCTGCTACTCCATTCCATTGAGGAGTATATGGTGCAGAGAAGTTATGATCAATGCCATGTTCGTCACAGAAGGTAGCGAAATCATGGTTTTCAAACTTAGTACCATGATCCGTCTTTCTAGCTTTTACAGAAGATCCAATTTCATTCTGTAATTTCTTAGCGAGCTTTACGAAACTTTCAAAAGCATCACTTTTGTGAGTTAGAAACTTAACCCACGTATATCTAAAGTAGTCATCCACTACAAGTAGACAGTATCTTCTACCACCAATACTTTAAACTCTAGTAGGTCCGAAAAGATCCATATGTAGAAATTCAAGTGGTTGTTTAGTAGAAACTTCATTCTTAGACTTGAATGAAGATTTGGTTTGTTTTCAAAGTGAACATGCTTCACAGAAGCCGTCTTGCTTGAATATGATGTTAGGTAAACCTTTCACCAACTATTTTCTCGCAAGCTTGGATAACAATTTAAAGTTGGAATGTCCCAACCTTCTATGCCACAGATGGCTCCATCTTTGACTGATAGGAGACAGTTTTCTGTAGTACAGAAGCTCTCCTGTGTCAAGGTAAGATACCAGAACACTTATCTTGATCAAAGGTTATTGTTTAACCTTTATCACAAAGCTGGTTAATGCTAAGCAAATTATGCTTGAGTTCTGGGACTAACAGAACCTCATCTATGACCATGGAGTCAGGACTTCCAATGGTACCTTTACCAATGACAAAGCCATTGCTATTGTCACCAAATTTAACAAACCCTCCATTCTGTAGAGTCAGTTGAGAAAATTTTGATCGGTCTCCGTTCATGTGCCTGGAGCATCCGCTATCCAGATACCAGTCAACGGCTTCTGTTTGAAAGCAGGTATGAATTTCATTTTGAGTTTCTGTGGGAGCTACGAGGCACATTAGTGCTTCTTCTTCCTCATCATCAGAGTCATCAAGATCTGCCCAAGCAGCCATTGCTTTCTTGGACTTACACTATGTAGAGGGTTTTTCCTTCTCTTTAGAAAATGACATTATGTTTTGTAGTGCCATTTCTTTTTACATTCAAAGCATAAGACAATCTTAGGATCAATTTGTTTATCATGGTTTTGGCTTCTTTTATTGAAGCGTTTCTTGGAGGCAAACGGCAAGAGACGTTTAGCTATCATAGCGAGTTCATCTTCCGAATCAGCTTCTACTTCATCATCAGAACCTTCTGTGGGTTCTTCCGATGCTCTGAAAGCTACTGCTCTCTTTGTATCAGACTGAGAGGATCTTTCCATCTCATATGACATTAAGGAGCTCATTAACTGATCTAGCCGAATAGTAGAAAGATCTTTAGCTTCCTATATAGTCATTTTCTTGGCTTCCTATGATTTGGGTAGAGTACGTAGAACCTTTCGAACTAGCTCAGAATTTGTATAGAGTTTGCCTAAGTGTGTTAAGGCATCAACTAGGAGGTTGAGTCTCTGGAACATCTGCTCTACAGATTCATCCACCTTCATAGTAAAATTTTCGTATTGATGAATTAAGAAATTCATCTTAATTTCTCTTATCTGGTCTGTCCCAACATACACAGTGACAAGCTTATCCTAGATTTCCTTACCCGAAATGCAAGTAGAAACTTTCACGAATTCACTTTCAGACATAGCACAAAACATTAAGTACTTTGCCATCTTAGTGAGTCGTTTGATCTTGAGGTATTCCCGTGTGGGATGACCATGTCGATCATTTTGTTGATTCTCTAGTAAAGAAGGTGGACCATCTTCTATATAGGACCCTAAGTCATCGTCAATAGCATCTACGAATGCACTCATTCGAATTTTCCAATAGGCAAAATTCTTACCATAAAAAATGGGTGGATTCCCAACATGTGGTTTTGGTACATGGTAGTTATCAGCCATTAGTTCAATTCGTATAGAGTGTTACGCTTCTATAGAACAGAATAGTGACGATTACAGTATAGAACCTCAACAAGAAACAAGCTTCTGTTGGGTAGAAATCAGTTGTCAAGCCAACAATCAAGCCTCTGCTAACCAGAGCACGAGTGTTAATATGACAAATCTGAAATTTCCTTTCTGATAGCAGTTGTTGAATTCTCGCAGAGCAACAGGCTTCTGCAAAACAAGACTTTCATGCCAACTGTGAAAGCGAATATGAAAGGTAAAAGCTTCTGTAATGTAATATCTCAACAGGCGATTACTCTTCTGTTGGACAGAAACCTTATCCTAGACGTTATATTCAAACAGAGCGTAAGCTTCTGTTGAATAGAAATTAGATTCTGATAGAGCGTAAGCTTCTACAGAATAGTAGCAGATGGATTTTCATGGAGTCAACAGCTTCTGTGAACAGCAATTGGATTCTGATAGAGCATAACCTTCTACAGAATAGTAGCCAATGGTTTTTTATAGAGCCAACAGCTTCTGTAGAGTAGAGCGTGTAGTTGGCACGAGCTTCTGTGAATCTACAACAAGTGGTTAAGCTACTGTTGGAACCCGCTCTGATACCAATTGTTACACTAAGAGGATGTGAATTAGTGTTAAGTCCAATTAAGGATTTTTAACTCGTTTTCGACAAACCCCACAGCGGAAAAAAGCTTATGTAAAACAGAACCGTAAACAGGTTTATATAAGACAGAACGTACGATGTTATTGCAATTTGTTTGATGCACGCAAGACTTTTGTAGTGGTTCAGCAACTTGCTTACATCCACTCTTCATCCAGAATTTGGATGGTTTTCACTCAGACTTAACTTCATAACAATCACATAAGGTGATCAATAATAGACCATTTCTAGCACAGACCATAAGGTTCTGCACCACAGAAGACTGAGTGGCAAAGCACAGACTTGAAGGTTCTGTACTAGAAGTGACTGAGTTACACAGTACAGACCAAAAGATTCTGTACCGAATGTGTCAACCCTCTATAGCACAGATCAAAAGATTACGTACCAAATGAGCCAACCCTCTATAGCACAGCCGTAAAAGGTTTTGTACCAGAGATGACTTGGTTTCACAGGACAGACCGTAAGGTTCTGTACCAAAGATGTCAACCTTCTACAGCACAGACCCTAAGGTTCTGTATTACAAGTGACTGATTTTCAAAGCACAGACTGTAAGGTTCTGTACTACAGTGACTAGCAAAGGTAACCTTCTGTCGGACGTTTCCCTCAGGCGGTGTCCTCTCCTGCATAGCAGCCTGCCGTGACTTCCTCCGAGACTTTTCACTCCGGCGGCGTCTCCACCTGCACAGCACCCAACTACGACTTCCCTTGCGCGATCCCTCGAGATCTCGACTAAGCAAACACAAAACCCTTGCCCAAGGTTCTCCTACGTGGTCCCTCGAGACTACGGCTAAGCAGACACAGAATCCCTGTCCAAGAGTATCCTGCACACACAGAACGTTACATCACAGAAGCTGGTTAGTCCCTCACCTTTTGTGCTCCCGGGGTTCTGCCCTTTTCTCCGGCCCACTGCACGTTGGCCACGCCAGCGACCTGCCGCACGCCTCTACCAACGTCTCCTGCAGCTTCCAACCAAGTACCTCGTGACCCCCGAGTCACCCTCCCAGAAGACTTCACCAATGATGTAGCCTTCTGCAGCTAACGTTCCTCGTGTGTGACTAAGTCAAATGAAACGAAAGAATACAAGCTCACAGTTCACGCTCTTGGGAAAATAATACACAAGGATAATTAAAGTCTTTGAGAAGCGTGGCTGAATGTCCCAATTTATACAAAATAATCTAGGCTTAATCATAGAAGGTAGTTTGAACGATCAGCCTTCTACAAACATGGAAAACGATCAATAAGATAATAATATAATAAATAATTAACAAAAACGTCACTCCCATGTATATATACGTTTAGGTAATCAAATCATATCAATTAGGATTAAGATATGATAGAATTCCCAGGTATACTGCATTACAGAAGGTTGTGGCTGAATCTGGTCAGCAACCTTCTGTAAATGGAAATAATCAAATATTAACTTCCATATGAATTGAAACCGACTCCATTTTGTTCAGCACACTCAAATGAATGTATCTAGAGAAATGGTAATGATTGACATCCCAAATAACGGTCATTTAGTGGTCGTATGAAACCACAGAACGTTGTAGACAACCTTACAGAACCTTGCCATAAATAGAAGATTATATTTCCTTCTATGGAAAATATAATCCCGAATAGGGTTATTTGGAAACGTAACCTTTTTAATTTTATCAGACTAACATCTTGATCAACGCCTAATTATTTTGTGACTAATTAATGATTAAACAATCATATAATCACAAAATATTTCTCACAGAAAGTTATCAACGTGAGTAACTTCTGTAGAGTAGATGTTTGACTTCTATTACACGGAAGGTCAAGGCTCATCATCAAAACCTATTCAACAATCTCCCCTTTTTGAGGATGACAAAACATTTATCGTTGAGGGAAATATTTTTGCAAGTAACTCCCCCTAACTCCCCTAGATAGGTGAGAGTACGAGTGTTGCTGTTTGCAGAACCATATGGTTTTTGTTTAACAGAGCATAGAAGCTCCTGTTATAGAGACAAGTTGTTCACAGAGCACAAAGCTTCTGTGATATGTACAGAGCGTGAAGGTATAGAAAATCAAAGATTTTTCTACAACCCAATACAGAGCGAAATACTCCCCCTCAACACAATTTCTCCCCCTTTTTGTCACATCAAAAAGATAGGTGAAAGAAATTTGATAAAGAAGAGAAGATTTCTACAGAAGGTGTGACATAGCATTCATAACCAAAGTGCAGAGGGTGGGCGTATGTATTGCCGAGGGTAAGACAGAAAGTTCAAAACCATCATGCAGAAGATTTGTCCAACAAACTGGCACTTATTACAACCCATTAGACCATGGAAATCAGTTTTTGGTCTAAACAGAAAAAACAGAAAGGTTCAGGCAACACATAAGAGTTCACTCTGCATCATCAGAGGGAACCCCTTCCAGGTTGTTGCGCAGAAGCTTTCCATGGCGTTCCATTTTGCGAGTAAGGCACATGACCATTTGCTGAAAGACGCGGATGTCTTCCCCATTGGCTACAGCTTGTTGCTGAAGGTCCTTGAGGAGAGAGGTGTGTTCCAGAAGGAGAGACATTTAAGCAGATGACTTGGACTGTCTCTGTGCTGCAGAGGTCTTTGTGCAGATGATGGAGCAGAAACAGAAGGTGCAACAGTATCCTTTCTGGTGGTTCTGGCAGCTAGGGGCTTGTCCTCTTCATCTGGAGCAGAGTCCTGTGACTTCCTTTTCAGAGTCCAGGTGTTTCCCTTCATCATGTAATGCAAGCTAGCAATGATCTGGTTCCCAAGGTTCCAACCTTCCATTTTTCTGGGAAAGTAGATGCGTTAGTAGGGACACGGGCAAGATTAAGAAGGCTGACAACTACCTGGCCATATGGAAGAGCCTTTCCTGCTGTGTTGCAGCACTTTTTCATGTGTTGGAATACCAGCAAGCCAAGATTGAAGGGAGTCCCTTTCATAATGTGGGCCATCAGCAGCACAACATTGGAGGTGATGGTGTCGATGCTTTCACTCCTTGGTAGAAGGCAAAACAGTACTATGCGATGCAGGATGTGGGTCTTGAGTTCCAACTTCGTGGACTCGAGGTATTTGGCCGCTTGAACCTTCTGTCCCAAGATGATGCTATAAGACTCATCCTTCCCAAGGTCAGACAGAGGGTCATACTCCTCGCATCTGAACAGTTGGTTCACGTCATCAGTAGAGAAAACAAGTGACACTCCTTCAATCATTGTCTTAATGAACTTGACATGAGGTCTTTCATCATGGGACGCAATGTTTCCATAGAATTTTCTCAGGCAGGCAACAGGCAACTCTGCATGGGTCTCACAGAAGGTTTTCAAACCAATCATTTCAAACAAAGGTGCAATGTCAAGATCATTCGCCACAAACCAATTGAAATCAATCCGCTTGAAGGCGCAATTTGTCTACCAGCAGAATCACATCGAAGCAATCTAGTATCGGCAAGCACATCATCAATCTCCTTTCTAGAGACGAGAGGGTTTACCAGAAGGATGAAGGTATCCAGTTCCTCCTCGAAGGTGTCCTCGGGAATCACTTTCTCCGGGGACTTAGGTTTCTTGGCAGCCACTTTGGTAATTGAGGTGCTGACCGACACAGGTTCTTTCCGTTTCAGCCTGGTCCGAGAGGATACACCTCCTGACTTCATGGCACAATGGAGAAGTTTCATACCGGAGGTTGCCGCAGGCGTCTGGGCAGCATTCTTAGAAGCAGAGGCCACTCCTTTCTGCTTCAGATCAGTGGAGATAGAGACAATGGGAGCCGAAACTTCCTCAACTGCCTCCTCTGTTTCTTCATCAACAAGGGGCAGTTCCACCTCTTCATCGGACTCAGCATTCTTATCAGGAGTGGCGGCATTGGATGCATCAACGTCATTAGCCGCAAAAGAACCCTTGGCAGAGGGTTCAGAAACAGGGGCTTCCTCCGTTGCAGAGATCGGATTTACCTCCGAGGGTTTCTCTTCCACTTGGATTTGGGCTTTTGAAAGTCCCTTGTCCTTTGAGAGCGGTTGCATGTCATCGAGAGCCTCAACAACAGCGGGGGTTTGTTCCTTTGGAGGAGATAAGGGTTTCCCCGAAGAGACAAGAGGTGAGGATTCGCTCGAAGGAGAGACAGGCTTCTCCGACGAAGAAGGACGAAGCTTTTTCTTGGTGGCCTTAGCCTTTTTCCCGAGTGATTTGGACTTGGGTGCCATGGGTGTTAGAAGATCGAAGGTTTCAAAGGTTAGGGCAAAGGAGAGGTTTGAGAGGAGATGAAGAAGAGAGAAGATGGTTTTGGGTATAAAGAGGCACCGTTGAAATCTTTTAGGGAAATAAAATATTTCCCCCGCCTAAGATATTCTCAGAATGTTTTTTCAATTTGAAAATCTTTTTACTATTCATTTCCTGAATAAAAATATTCGGACTAACTCAAACGAAATGAAAGAATACAAGCTCACAACTCACGCTCTTTGAAAAATAATACACAAATTTAATTAAAGTGTTTGAGAAGCGTAACTGAATGTCCCTATTTATACAAAATAATCTAGGCTTAATTATAGAAGGTAATTTGAACGATCAGCCTTCTGCAAACATGGAAAACGATCAATCAGATAATAATATAATAAATAATTAACAAAAACGTCACTCCCATGTATATATACGTTTAGGTAATCAAATCATATCAATTAGGAATAAGATATGATAGAATTCCCATATATACTACGCTACCGAAGGTTTTAGCTGAATCTGGTCAGCAACCTTCTGTAAATGGAAATAATCAAATATTAACTTCCATATGAATTGAAATAGATACCATTCTATTCAGCACACTCAAATGAATGTATCCAGACAGATGGTAATGATTGACATCCCAAATAACTGTCATTTAGTGGTCATATGAAACTATAGAAGGTTGTAGACAACCTTATAGAACATTGCCATAAATAGAAGACTATATTTCTTTCTATGGAAAATATAATTCTTAATAGGGTTATTTGGAAACATAATCTTTTTAATTTGATCAGACTAACATCTTTATCAAAGCCTAATTATTTCGTGACTAATTAATGATTAAACAATCATATAATCACAAAATATTTCTCTCAGAAAGTTCTCAACGTGAGTAGCTTCTGTAAAGTAGATGTTTGACTTCTGTTACACAGAACGACAAGTCTCATCATCAAAACCTATTCAACACCGTGTAACCACATCAGTCTAAGGAAACAAAGTACTTAAGACATTCATCAAGAAAAACACACTGCTTGATGCTTAAGCACGTTGTCTTCACAATAAGCAAGAGATTGGACAAGACACGAGTAGTGACTGACCAAAGCTTTGTCCGTGGGGAAGATTTAGATTTTTTTTTTTTTTTTTTTTGTTGGGGGGATAATAACAGCTGTTGATATTGATGGAGGGTTCATCTAATACTCCCCCAGTTGGACGTGTGAGGCAAACAACAACAGTTTCTCGCAGCAAACTCCTGAAATGATACACCCTATAGAATGACTGGAATGGACTAATCGTGTTTGAGTTGTGGAAATGGGATGAATGGGAAATGAATTAGAACACAAACTGAGTAAATTATTGGGGTGGGGAGAGACACATCTGAACAACCTTTTCCAAGCAAATTGATGCTTTTGGCTATCTATCTGTTCAAAAAGATAAGCGGGTGGATATGACCCCTACCCCCAAAGTAAAAAATAAAAAATAAAAAATGAACAGTCAAATATGGTTTACCACCCCCCCCCCCCCCCCCCCCCCAAAAAAATCAAAATTGCCATTGAAGTGGGCTCAAGTCATCTCATTCTACTTGTAAACTGATGATGATGATGATGATGATATCGTTTTCAAAAAAGGAGTTCGGTGTGGAGTAAACGACAGAATTGTTTATGGACAAGATGGAAAGCGGGGACAGACAAGGTCCATCAGGGGAGGCAACTAACATGATGGATGAGTTGTCACAATTATGTAAAAACACTTAAAACTGATATATTATAATCATCATAATAGTAATAAAAAGGAAAGTTTAGAAGAAAAAAAAACGAATAAGATGGAGGGAAGGGGTGCAGCGTATCCAATGACACAATGATATGTGGAGCCGGCAAAGAAGGTTGGATCTTCTCTTTAAGACCACTGTTTTGTAAGGACAAGTAAAGAGGGTTAATACCTATCTATATACATGATTAGTTTATAAAACAAATTGTGAAATAAGATTTAAGTTTCAAAAACACCCAAAGTTTGAAACAACAAATTGTAAAGAAGGCGTTATCATAATTTGGTGAATTTATTGTTTGAATAGTGAATTAAGGGACATAAAATTTTCCTAAGTACTCCTAATTCCCTATTTCATGAGCGAATTGGCCAAATTATAGTAAATTAACCATTTCAAACAGTTAATTATTTGTAAATTGAAATTTATCGACTCAAACAATGATTTAGAACGATAATCCTGAAATTTATAAAAGTTTAATCGTATTTCGTAGATTTTTTCCCGAACTAACCATACATTCGTACTAACCTCGACAAGTGAACCCCAGACAGTCACATTCCTCTGTGTATTCTAGTTGTATCCATTACTCGTATGAGATGACGAGGAAAAGTAAAAGAGAATCAAAATCAATAAACAAAGAAAGAAAGAAAAAAGAAAACCTTTTCACGTGTACACAACCATAAGTTTTTGGTTTGTCTTGATGGACACAACAGAAGTCGTTTAGCAATGGGGAGCAGGGATGATGATCTCGGTGTGATTTGATTCTGTATTTTTCCAAAAAGAAAGAGAGGGCAGGCCAGGCCAGGCCCCCCGGCAGAGATAGAGGTCGAGGGCGGGTAGGGGCAGCAAGACAACTGAAGACCCAAAAGAAATACGCACCATCTTCATCCATACTCAAAACAAATGAAAGCAAAGTGACTTTTGACTGTTTTGTTTGTTCCCAAAGTTCCTGTCCTCTGTCCTTCCCAAGTTTTTTTGCATTGCCATGGACATGGGAGAGCCCCTACCCTTCCAAGGCTGACAGAATCCAGTGACTGTCTTTTTGATACAAAAAAAAGAAAAAAATCAACATTTTCTGTGTCCCAAATTGGGTCCATTAGTGCGATCTCATAAATGACTGTTTATGGGGTCATCGTCGGCTTCGACTCAGGGTCAATGGTGTTGCCTATTTGGAAGGGACCCTGGTGGGTTCCGTTGCATGCCCATTGCTCGAGACAAATGCAAAGTCCCCCTTGTGGATGGCCGGCACCCTTTGATTGGAAAGGAGATCGCCGCCAGCCAATTGGCTGAGCAAAAAGGAGAACATCTTATCAGAGGTGGCCATTGACATCCCCCATTTCGGACAATTCGCATTGGTTTGTAAACGGGATGAAGTAACCAACAGCATCTACAATCACCTAGAACCATCTTGAACCGTGATCTTTTGGCATGTTAGAACAGCACTACTGTTGGTTACTAACAAGGAAAGGGTTCCATCTTGGAAGATGCTCTTTCCAGCCATGGAAGTCCATTTAGGCAATTATAGTATAGAATGACACTATTAGAATGACAAAGGGATAGAAAGAGGGAAATTCGGAAACACCACCTAAGAAATGTTTCCAACCCCCCACAAGCATATCCAACCGGAGCAATCACAATAGCACAGTACAATAGTATTGCGTTGTTTATGGGATGCATCGCATCATAAAAGAGTGACCAGCGATGAATCCCTTGATTATTGGGTGAATCGCACTATGGAAAATTACATGTGGAAACAACTATTGCAATGTGCACCCAGCCAGATGAGGACCAAAGGCGCGACTTATCAACAACAGAGAAATCCGCTAACTCTTATGCGTGAACATTGAACATCCAGCCAGGGCAGCAGATTGTTTCTGTTCACAGTAGGTTACACCATCTTTTTATAGGCAAAGGTAAGGAAAAGTGAACAATATTAGGCTAAAAACTAGAGGGATTAACTTACAAATTACTTATCCCTAGATATGCTGTGGATAGACAAATACTAACTCAGAGAACCAACATGGATAACATCATTATTTTCTATTAAAATAAATTGGGAAAGTAGGTATCTCACATCACAAATATTGGTGAGAGACATTTTCTACCAAATGGACACATGCTTCGCCAAAAAAGACATATTTTACATAAGTAACTCACCTTTGAGGCAAACGTGTTGGATCCTAAATAGAATGGCATTCTTGGTCGGCTCTGCTTTACAGTAGTGCTGCATGGAGGCGAGAATAATTCTTCATGTGATAACCGTTGGCTTCTCCCTTCCAGTAAATTCTTTAAGCTTTGATACAGACAATGCTAGATCTGGATCAATAACAAGACCACCGAAAGTTTGATAAACAGTAGTCAGCGAAGATAACGATGGCATCAAGATATGATAAAAAGAAACACAGAAAAAAGAAATACCAATCAATGGTTTTAGTGCTATCTGAGCATCCAAATCATGCTTAGAGACATCGGACTCAAACTGCTCAATGTAAATTCTAACTGTTGCACCAGCTGAACCAGTTCCCTGCATGATGAAATGCTCGGTCAGCATTCTTGTTTGATCTATTAAGCGAAGGTAAACCATCCATAAAACCTACCGACAAACGGTATATGATCCGCGAACCATCTGTAAAAACAAAACGTATCCCTTGCTTTGACACCACACTCCCATCAACCTGCAGAACAGAACATCATATGGTCCATTTGAGAAAGCATTCTTACTGTGCCACCCCAAAATAAACATTTTAAGTGTAAACAAGCAGTAATAAGCAAACTCACTGGATCTATGTACGTGAAGTCATCGGCAAGCTGAAGAACGTAATCACCTGCAATATCCCCCAAGTCTTACCTATTCTCAGAAATTCTCTCCTGGAAAAGAGGGGAGGGAGACCCGACATACCATACTTTTCCCCTGCCTTGCTTGTGGAGACCAACTCTCTTAAATAGGCCATCATTTTGTTGGCTCCTTCTGATTCACATTCCTGCAAATCAATACCAAGAGGAGAACAATTCAACGTCGTCATGTACCAAGTTCAAACAAAACATCTGAAGTCAACAAAGATATGGTGGTTGCTCGCCTCATAATCATATCGAGAAAAGAAATTTCTTCCGTAAATGGCCCAATGCTCCTTCACAACATCTGAGACAGATACCAATTCCTCCCCTGGTTTCTTATCCTTATTACGGAATGCTAAGATTGATAGCCAAGCTAACACCGCCCTGGTTACACAAATTAATTTCAATGCTAATGAAAGTAATATTTTGAGCACATACTCCATGGTCTTTTTTTATAGACGTGAAGAACGACAATGAAACCACGAAAGGAAGAGAAGGGAATTCACTTACTCCTGTCAAACCTCAGAGTAGATAAACGCAATCATGTAGATAATGCAACAGAAGCAACCCATAGAGAAAATATGCCAACAAGAGGAACAGTTACCATATTCCGTCCTTCTCACGTATATGATCTGAGCCTGTTCCAAAGCTCTCTTCACCACAAATAGATAATTTCCCAGCATCCATTAGATTTCCAAAGAACTTCCAGCCTGTTGGAACCTAGAAACAAGGGAAGGGTCACACAGAGGATTAATCCCTGCAGTAAGATGCATGAAAAAAAGCCAGTTTAAATGCTCTTTGCGAATTGACAACCTCAAAGAAAGTTAGATTCAGCTTTTCTGCGACTCGATCCAGAGCACCACTCGTAGGCATTGATCGAGCAAGACCCTACATCGATAGAAGAATGGACCAGTAAAACTATAGGCAACTTTTTTCCTTCAGAGTAGAAAAGAAAGCAGTGATTAGATTTTAGAATGAAAGGTGTAATGGGCTCTTTTTACCTTGGGCCCACCTTGAAAGTAGGGAATTGTTTTTTGTGCGTTCGCCGCAATAATGGCAACAGAATCTGAAGGAGTTACAAAAAAGCCTTTACCCAGAATCATGTTTCGGTCACCATCTCCTGAACATATGTGACAAAGAAAGGTTAAAGATAGTTATTACCCACATTATACGTGCTCTGAACTGAAGCACTAGAAAGTTATGAAGGTCAGGTAATTTTATTATTTGCTTCAAAAGCAACAAAATGAAGAAGAAGTTTTTCTACCTAGTGATGATACATAGGCCTTGATATAACAAGAAGAAAATCAATGAAATCATTGTTTGTCCGTCTACCGGTTCAGCAGCCACAACGAAAGAAGACTTCATCATTATATGATACAAGGATTATTGAAAGATAACACTTCTTCATTTTGCTAACATAACCCTATTGGCAGTTAAAGCCATTAAATTGACGGAAACATGTTTCTCCATAATGCCCGGGACAACGGCCCATCAATCTTCAAGCCATTTTGTGTGAAAACAAGAGTATATGTCAATAGAAATCGTTTGGCTAACCCATATTCTGTTACCTGTGTCTGTGATAAAGCCATGTATCTAAAAGAAGATATCTTTCAGCTACCCAATAACACATCATGGTCAACCTAAACATGCTGTCTTCTTTCAATACGTACCGTCGCTGGCAGCTCCAAAATCAGGTGCATTCGTTCCATACATTATATTGACGAGATCATTTGCATACCTGTTCTTAATGAAACAGCGTCAGTAACACAAAAAAACAAATATTAACATTTATAATATTCAATTTCTTACGTAAGATTAGGGTCTGGATGACCATGGCCAAAATCTTCCAGAGGGACCCCATTTGAGATGGAATCCTACAGGAAAACTTCCAATTTCAATAGACATATCTCACTTTAGTCAATTCTCAATTAAGTGAAAGACAACATAATACTTACCAAACTAGCACCTAGTTTGTCAATGAATATAGGTTTTGCATAGGCACCCGTGACTGCATGCATAGCATCAAAGACAAACCTAAAAAGCAAAAGCATCGTGAGATAGCTATGTAAAACTGAAAATGATGGATAAATGTTCATTGATCTCCTTGGATATGAATGGTTCAGATTTTTTGCAACATAGAAACACACGCAGATAATTTGACAATCACTGATATAAGTGTAGAATAAAGTGTGGCACAACAAGAGGAGAAGATTTCTAAGTAAGATGGTGATGCAGCCCATGCCACCAAGTCTTATTTTGACAAATGAAACGCACGGACATAAGTGAACACTGTTTTTGTCTATCTTAAAAAGAGGAGAATGACTTCTAAAAAAATCGAGTAGAGTGATTTCTTGATCAATACTAAGAAAATCAATAGTAGCCAAGCTATATCACAACCAGATAAGTGAATGAGAGCTGAGTCATATACTACTGACCACAGACCTGAAATTTGGCCGTGACAGAAGATCTCTGATCATCTGGAAATCAAACACATTCTGCCAGAGATTCATATCAGTGCAAGTCCTCAAGCATTCAAACATTGCCATGAACTATCCAGCCAACTCTTACCTCCAGTAACTCCAGATAGTCTGAAACAGGATCAATCACTTCCACAGTAAAATTTCCAAATTTACTGACCCCAAGTTGAGAAAGGTCCGTGTCCGGAATATCCGCCTTCTTAATCTCTGTAATCTATAATACTTATTAGGACATGCAGCTTCTCCTGGAATGCGTTTAGTCGACGCATATTTCCGCAAAATGAGAATTAAGAGATTCATGTTTCCAATCATTCTTCAATAGAAAAGATACGTGCAAGGTAAAAATGAGTACAATGTCACGTTATGGTTGCAGTTTTGTTTCCATCCATCAAGAAGGATATAAAGAATATTAAGGAAAAATAACCAATGCCAAAAAAATGAATGAACTATTAAAGAGAAAAATAGGAGAACATTGTCTAGACGAGATCAAATCTCAAAAAATTGGGATACTCACAGACAAGGTGTTGCCGTAAATCTTGTCTGTGATTGATTCTGGGGCTGGCTGTCCACTGCTGTAGTTAAACTGGAAACAAAAGAATTGACATTAGAAAAACAATATATGAAAAAATATGACCCGGAAGTTTATGTCCTTGCTATTTCTTGAGACATGGAAATTAAAAAGAGACACAGAAAGAAACTATTCCTCTAAATCTAGCATTGCATATAAAGAGATTCAATTCACCTTGATACCCCAGTCGTACTCGGGTCCCCCGGGATTATGACTGGCACTCATAATAAATCCTCCATTTGCCTGTTAGATTTCATGACAGATCAGCTCAAAGCAACAGAACCTATTGACAGATGGAAAGCTTAAAGTTGCCATCACCTTCCTCTTTCGAATGACAGCAGAAACAGCAGGGGTTGACAAGATCCCTACCCTGGATTGGTCGAATGCACTGTTAACTTTCATTACACATAGATCTAAAATTTTGATAGAACTGATTCTAAAAGAAGCAATTGACTGATCCCATTTAAGGGGAAGTAATCTATCTTGAACTACAGGAGGGATGGCGTGCATGTGTGTGAGTTGATGCAAGTTGCAACCGCCTCATGGATGACCATAAGAGAAACTTACTTGCCAACTAAGATCTTGCCAACACCATTTCCAGCAGCAATTTTAATGATGATCTGCATTTCATGGCTGTATTAATTATCAGGCAGGGTCTTTGTGCACATGACTAGATCAAGCATAGGAGAATAACAGTGACCAGCAAATGGCAGTCAATCAAAATGTAGGCAGAGGTGAGGCACCTGAGCAGCTTCACGGTTGAAGTAACGCCCGTCACCTCCCAGCACCAACACGCCACCCACATAATCTTCAGGCGGCAAAGAATTAAACAAGGCCTACACAGAAATAGCATAAGCATCAGTTCTCCACTAGAAAACAACTAATCCAAGTGTTTACATTCAAATAAACTAATTCCACAACCTGGATCCAATTAGCAAGGTAATTCTCCTCCATGAAAACTTTAACCTACAAACAGGAAAGCAGAAAAGCATCAAAATTTCCACGTCCTGGACAGTCGACAGCCAGAAGACAACAAACGTGACTTCAGGGGGAAAGATGACCTTCTTCCGGAGGCCGCTGGTGCCAGTCTTCTGGCCTTCAATGGGCTTCGTGGGAACCGAATCGATCTGCCAAAGCAAAAACAGGTCCAAGTCCATAGATAATCAGTGGAACTCCCCGGGCAAGAAAACGAAGGACTGGACACGAGAAAGGGGGGAGCAGGAAGAGACCTTGATGCCTCCGGGCTCGGCAATGGCGGTGGAGGAGTGGACCCTGAAGAGGGGCGATCGGCGGGAGGCGGCGAGAGGCGAATGCTTGGGGGAGGGGAAAGCGAGGGAGGAGGGAAGGAAGGGGGAAGAAGACGTAGCGAAGGAGGGAATGGACTTCACGGTGATGGCTGAGGAGCGGAGGGAGGCCATGTCGAGAGTGTCCGACCGAAACTCGGGGTCAGTTCAGGGCAACTCGGAGCTGAAGGAAGAAGAAGATGACGATGGGACGGAGAGAGCCACTCACTTCCACACACACACACACACACACACACACACGTGTTTCAGTTGCTTTGGGGAACTACCAAAAAAAAGAAGTGGCTTATCATTTTGCTTGCTTGCGTCTTCCCCGGGAAGCCAAAAAGATCGACTTTTTTTTTTTGTCAGCTTATTCTTCTTCTTCTTCTCTTCTCTTTGCTTGCTGTTTCAGCTTGTGACTAAGAAAAAGAGGGACCCAGAAAAAGGAGATGACCAAAGTAAGATGAAGCAATAATTAACTTATACAAGAATAAATTAGGCACGATGTTGATGACCGAGTTGGAATATGCAGAAAAGAGAGAGGATCCAGCCAAGAGTGTTCGAAGAAGAAGATCCACAATTGTCTCCTCAAATACAGCCCAGCCGCGCACACCGCCCCTCCCCCTCCGCTCTCTCTTTCCTTAACTTTATTTTATTTTTTCCACCTTTGGCTTCCCTTCTCAATTTTGTTGGATTTCTTTTTTGTTTTTCCAACCCCACCCTCCCATCCACGTCGACAGAGCGAAGCCTCTTTCGCCTCTTCCATCTGTTGTTCGAGGATGGGCTCCAAGCATTCTTCCGGTCGGTTGCGTGCTTTGGTTTGACCTGGGTTTCTTTTCCTTTCTTTTTCGCATGGTGTCTCGGTGTTTGGGGTGTCATTTGCTTGGTTTTTGATTCCCCCGTTCCTTTGTCCCTTGGCTTTCCAATGGGTTTGAGGCCAAATCATGGGTTACGTTTAGTTTTGGAAAGGAGTTTCCTTTCTTTCTTCTTCTTTTTTTTTTTTTTTTTGGGTCCTCTGATGGTGATTTGGTGTTTGACCCTGTTCTCGCTTTCTTTCCTCCGGCTCTGTAACGACGCCTCCTTGTTTATTCTTTTCTGAGATGAAAGGCGATGGTTGGATGCTGTTCGGGGGAATGGCCCGGGGTTGGTCAGTTGCTGATGAAAGACTGGCTCTTTTCATGATTTTTTTTGGTGATTTCCGTCTACTGATGTCCCTGCCATGATCTGCCGTGATGGTCCCCGTGATCTTTTAGCGATGTTAGTTGTTTCTTCCGTTGCCAAGAGTTATTTAGCATGTACTCAACCGTAGAGCTTGGGAAAGGGGAGGGATTACGTCTCTGTTGTTGCATCCGCGAGTGCTGCCAATAGGTTTGGTGAGATTATAGTTTTTTTGGTCTGTTGAGATGCCACTTCGGGCAAGCAACGACTGCGAAACTAATTGAAAATTGGAATGCAGTATATACATGCAATATATGTTGATTACAAGCTGACCTACTTTTATGCAGGTGATGATGAGAGCGGTAAAGACAAGCACGGACTTGTCGTGTGCTTTGGGGAGATGTTGATTGACTTTGTGCCTCCAGTCGCCGGGGTATCGCTTGCCGAGGCGCCTGCTTTCGAGAAAGCTCCTGGTGGAGCACCGGCCAACGTGGCTGTCGGCATAGCCAGACTGGGGGGCTCATCCGCCTTTGTTGGCAAGGTGCGACTCGGGTGCGCCATGAAAGTTAGATCTGCTGGCATCCCATTTAGCTGTGAACTATCTGTTGATTTATTGGTTGATAATTTGTGCATGCATGGACCTTTCTAATCTTTGTGACTTCTTTAATTGATCTAATGGAGTTCCTCTTACTTGCAGGTTGGGGATGATGAATTTGGATACATGTTGTCTAACATGTTGAAAGAAAATAAGGTCGATAATTCTGGGGTGCGGTTCGACCATAGTGCAAGGACTGCTTTGGCTTTTGTGACGAACAGGGCTGATGGGGAGCGTGAATTTTTGTTCTTTCGTCACCCAAGTGCGGATATGCTTTTCCATGAATCCGAACTTGATGAGAGTATAATCGAGAAGGTGATGGGTAATTTTTATTTTAGTTCCCCATAACTAAGTCTGAGCAGCATGTAATAATTAGCTGTCGGCTGTAATTCTCATCTATTCCAGCATCCCCTTGCAGGCAGTGATCTTTCACTATGGTTCAATCAGTTTGATCGCTGAACCATGCAGGTCGACCCATCTTAAGGCAATGAAAATTGCCAAAGAGTCAGGGAGCCTTCTCTCCTACGATCCAAATTTGAGGTTGCCGCTGTGGCCATCTCCAGAGGTTGCTAGGGAGGAGATAATGAGGATATGGGACCAAGCTGACGTCATCAAGGTGGGTTCTTTAATTAAGTGGGGCCATCTTCATTTCCATGGGTTATGAGGATAAATAAGGTGAACTAACACTATATTCATGTTTCATCCTTGCTTGGCAGATCAGTGAAGAAGAAATTACCTTTCTTACTGGAGGTGTGGACCCCAACGATGATAAGGTCGTCATGGAAAAGCTTTTTCATTCCAATCTTAAGCTCCTTATCGTCACCGAAGGATCTGAGGGTTGCAGATATTTCACCAAGGCAAGCTTTGACATACTCAGGATTTCTCGTCTCATCTTATGAAAATAAAACCAGTGTCCTAGTGTTCCCGTTTGCTTTATAGTTTTCACTAGATCCTTCCGTTGGAGCGGCGACTAAAAATGTAGATGAGATTTTCCTCTGTAAAATTACAGGATGTTTATGATCTCGTTTTGTTGTCTCGGCATATATTTCTTTGTAAAGATTTTGGAAATAGCTGAATCTGCTCATGGTTAACTGTACGCAGCGTATAATCATTTACCCATACATCTTGTGCAGAAGTTTAGAGGTCGAGTGGGTGGTGTGAAGGTCAAAGCAGTCGATACAACAGGAGCAGGTGACGCATTTGTCGGTGGATTTTTATACTGCCTGTCTGCCGATTTGGAACTCTACAAGGTACTGTAACAGGTCCGGTCCGTCGAAACTGGTGGTTCAAAATCCAAATTCTGAAATCGCTTTAAAAAAAAAAAAAGAAAGAAGATTGATGATGCTCTGAGTTTTTAACTGCCCTCCACGCATTTGGTAACTTGGCCTCGTGCTCTTCAACTTATATTTTTGTTCTGAAGATGAGCCGCTGTTACAATATGCAGGACGAGAAACGGTTGAGAGATGCTTTATTCTTCGGAAACGTCTGCGGGGCCATTACCGTAACGGAAAGAGGAGCTATTCCGGCGTTGCCCAAGAAGGATGCAGTACTACGGGTTGTGCGCCAACAGTCTCCATGATAAGGAACCGGGTATCCGCATAACCCGCAGTATTGACCTTCCTCTGCTCCGGTTGTAAAGTTTTACCACCAGAAAGATGGACATGGCCCTCACAAGAAAATGCTAAGTTGGGGAGGTTCTTGTACGCTCTTATGAATTTTGATGAAAAAGGGAAAAAAGAAAAATAAACTTGGGAGTATGTATTTCAACATTTCTTGTTTGTGATGTTAGAGTTGCCCCTTTTGATTAATTAAAGGATATTTACACGACTAATCTAGTCAAGGATTATGATTATTTGACTGTTGAGACCATGGTAGGTCGGGCCTGGCCCAACCCATGAAGAGGCCCAATTGAACCAGAGATCGTCGTCGTTGGTGGAAAAAATAACGGGCAGAAGAAAGGGAGGATGGATGTCGAAAACCAGACTGCGAGATTGCGTGTCTTCTCCTGATAGAGAGAATGGACGACCTCCAAACGGATGGATAGATAGAATGATATAATCCTTTCATTCTTGTCGACAAGAGATCCAAATGGCGACAGCCCCGTCGCTTCGTCCTGAGATCGGCCCCTGTCATTGCTTACACCGAGAAGGCAAATTCCGCTTCTTTTGATTGATTTCGGCGTCATTTCCGTTTCATCTTTTTGGATGTTGACCTCCCTTCTTGTTTTTTTTTTTTTTGTTCTTGATCTCGCGACGGATAATCGAGCAGGAGCAGCTCCAATTGAAGAAGTCCGTTCTCTTCTCCATGTTTTTATTGAGATTTTTCTCTGTGAATTCCGTGAACGTGACTTGATAAGCTTGGTAACTCACAAACTACTTCTGGGTGGTAATGTTTCCATCTGCAGTAGTTATCTCTGACAGATTTAGCTTCTGTTTACAAGACTAGAAGAACTGAAGAGACGACTTCCCACCCTACCCTAGCAGAACTTCACCGGTTCCTGCTCATGTAAGTATTACCCAGTCTTCCTTCTCCCTGTATAAGTGATTGCTCGTCATTGTTTTCAAAGTTTAGTTGATACTGCAGCTTGAACCAATCATGGTGGTAGTTGTTGATTGTTTACAATGTGTAGGATGGAATTCGGATGCAACCTGTTGAGAATGGTGCAGCAGCCTTAAATGCTACCTCAGTTCCTATGGAACCAGCCCTAACCAACGAAAACAAACCAAATGTAGGAGGTATTTTGGCCAATATCCTAAACCAGCACCCTCCTGTCGAAGGAGAAGAGAAAGTTCAAAAGGAAGTCCCCTTCCCTGGCAAGGGAAAAGGCTCGTGGATCTTCAGGTCAAGGCTGGACAAGTGCTGTGGTAGAAGTTGAACGTTGCTACACTTAAAAGGAGGTCAATTGTTTTGGGGGTCCTTTTGATTTGTGCTATGGATTCACATGGATACATATTGTTTCTATGCGGACAAATTCATTCTTATGAGGAAAACATTGAGAAAAGATTATCTCCAAAATGGAGAAACTTTTCATTCTTATGCTTCACGCTCTTGATAGTCAAAGTTTGTGCATTGAAGGCCCCCCTGCGGCTTGGCTGAACGGCTGTGATTCGCTGCTACATTTAAGTTCTGTGACCGTACTGTGCAAACAAGAGCTGTTCTATACAAGTCATGGCACGGACACAGGCCCAAAGCATGACCTTGATTCTGCTCTTGGGATTATGAAACGAAGACTCGTTTTATTTTCATACCAATTGATGCCATAAGCAAAGGCATCAGTCGCTAAAATACCCATAGAAGCATCGGGAAGAAAAGGCCGACATCATGACGTGTCTCCCCACTCACGCCCATCCTGGCAATCCTATGAACAATCCAGTCTCAACATGCGAGCTGGAGGCACTCAAAACGGCCGTCTTTCCTAGCGCAGGTGGACACGGACACGGCGTCTCACCCTGTAATATCCAAAGTCTATGTAAGTGGTTATCTCCTAATCTTCAGACACCAGACAGAAGAAAAGATGGGTCTTAACCTTGTCCATGACTATTAGCCTGGCATTCTCTTCTCTTAGTTTCAGCTCCTGAATATAACAAGATACGATTTTAGCCAGATGCACGAGGAGATGCCATAGCATGAATTAACACGCTCATTATTAGACTCGCTGCAACCTACCTTATTCTCTAATCGCCTTACTTCCTCATGAAAGAGCTGAGTCTGTAACAAAGTCCAGATTCATCAAATCAATATCCTTAATCTGTGCTGGGATGGTAGGTGCTGCTATCTGTACAGAGAAAGTACCTTTCTTGCCCTAATGATGCATAAGCTTCGTTCCAGTTGGCTCTCCATCTTATCAATGTCCTCCATCGAACAGGATCCAAGACTTTGTCCTAAAAGTTTCCTGAAAGATGAGGAGTTTGTCATCGCTCAAACTGGACAGTCCTAGGAAAGGTTCACCTCCGAAGCGAAAACAACGTGCAATGCATGCCGTGGTAAAAGGATGCCAAGAATTTTTCTATCCGTATACATATGCACGTCACTAAAAATATTAATATGTAAGGCTGGCAAAAGACTATTCAAGACAAGGATGAGCCATGCAATGAAACAGTCGCCATAACCGCTGACCAGGCTACCAAGAAAACTCTCTGCAAAGATCTTGTTTAGAAGGATGTCATTTTAACGAACCATTGACTGGCAAGTCCGGGTGTAACGAGCAAAAACCACAACCCCGATGGACGACAAGTCAGTTGGCTTCAGTCTATCCACATAAACCAGAAGGACCTACTGCACCATTTCATATCTACACTCCAAAAGTTTGTCTTAAAATTGAAGACAAACCGCAGAGAATCTTCAAGGAGTTCGATCTTTCTTTCCTGGTCAGCTACATCCTTCTTCAGACGCTGCACAAAAAATCATTTTGTAGGTGGAAGGATGCAACAAATAAGCAAGGCGTCAAATGGGCCACATATGTATTGCCTAAGGATTGGCTGAAATGGGGCGCAAACAACCTCTAATAACCTCTTTCGTATAGCTTTTTGAGACAGCGCAGATTAGCTAAACATTTCTCCGGATCCTCTAGTCTGGCATAGTCAACTCCCTATATAAATCCTGGAGTATTCCAGTCTCTTAGGCATTCTTTCATTCGAAACTTTGCCTTGGATTCCTCAGATACGTTCTAAATATTTTTGCCTTTATTTAGGATTGCACAGGATTCTATACTGTATATATTCAGCAAAATCAGTTACGGTAATTATCCTAAAAACGTTGAGAACATAGAATAATCCTGAGGTTCGAGAACGGACCAGAATGCACTGCTCCATGCGGAACTTATAAGTATCTGATCCATCACCTTTGTGCTCGTGATATCTTGCCAATATGTTTTGTATGCTGAACAAAACCAAAGCGTCATCTTACCGAATATCCGCATGAGTTCAGGCGTGCAGAAAAAGGACTATGAAATCCCCATATACTTAAAAGATCATCCCTTAATGCATTAGACTTCTTTATTCATCGGGAGCCGTTACTCTTCAGTTTTCTGTTGAGGTCTTTGGTGTCTCTAACAGATCAACAAGGCAGACAATGATGAATAACTGGCAATCCATATGATCAATATCTGCTTAATATAACGTGAAGGTCAAACACGCACTCCTCCTTTAGATAGTGGCGAAATTATCAAAACTCTCCAACCATTCAGTGCATTCGACCTCTTAAGCTAAGTCCTCATGAGAACATATTTCAAACAATGTAAGCAAAATCAGTCAAATCCGGGAAGAATCCAACATGAGACCCCCCCTTCTACTCTCAGGGACGCAGGCGGCTTCCGTCGAAATATTCAATCGCAAAGAATCAAACTTCAGTAAAGAATCATGCAAATGCAAAACCATGTACTCTTTTCTCAATCAGGATCACACGGATTTGGCAATTCACCCCACATGTTCAGATAATCCATATTGTCTAGGGATAACACATTAATTATTAGGAGATGGAATTAAATCAGACGCCAGCCTCTCACGATGTCGATTTCAAGGTAAAATTCGTATTCAGGTGTACAGATGGATATCATAACACCGTGTTTCATAGCCCCCGCCCCTCCCCTCCTTACATCAAACCAAATTATGCTGAATAATAGTACACCACAGGTCCGAAGAGTTGTACTCTTTACCTTGCTGATACTTACTAGAAATCCACACGAAAAAAGAAAAAGGAGTAAAGGAGGATTTCTCACTCGGAGGTAGCAAAGTTGTAGAGCTTCCCTCGCTGAGAGAAGACGATGACCGCGACCTGGGCGTCACAGAGGACGGACAGCTCGTGGGCCTTCTTGATCAACCCTCCCCGGCGCTTCGAGAAGGTGACCTGCCGGCTCGTGGGGTTCTCTATCCTCCTCACCTGAACCTTCCCTCTAGCCATAACACATACACAACCAACACCCCCTTCTCCTACGTATAAATGGAAACACAAACAACATTCCTTTCAGGTGGCTCTTTAAATATACAAGTGGTCGTCAAACAATCTTTTTTTTTTTTCCAGTTCCATGAATGGACCAATGGAATATATGTAACAAGTGACAAGGAAAGGTGAAACCCTAGGGGGATCCTCCACTCCAAATAAGGAAAATCATTTTAACCGAGAGAAAGAAAATCCCAAAATGCAAAATTTATAAGAAGAACCTTATGTCTCTAGGAAATGACTAAGAAGTAGCAAGAGTTAGTATTTGGAAAAGGAAGGACATCATGGGCGAACAACAATAAACGATGAAAGGAGGAGGAGGAGGATGAGGGACAGAAAGAAGGGAAGGAAAAAACCCACCGGACGAGGAATGCTCTTATTGTTTGGATGTCGTCGGGGATCTGGTTGAATAGAGGGGAGACGGAGAGTGAAGAGGGAAATGGAAAGGACTGGGTCTTTAGGGGTGTGGGTGGGTTTCTACTTCCAGCCTGAAGCTTGAGGATGAAATGAGGAACCCAAAAAGCCAAAAAAAAAAAAAAATTGAAAAAGCAGATGGAGACGATTAAATGTGGGAGAGGGTGGACAAAAGTGGGAAGAGACAACATCGTACCAGTCTCCCAATGATTGTTTGACAGCTGGCAGTGGTACACATTGCTATTTCCTTGGAAGAAAAATTATCGTTTTTATGCCAACCACGTGGAGATGAATTATTGCGTTTGCCCCCGCCCCCCCCCCCCCCCAAAAAAAAAAACCCCACGAACAACAAAACGTTGAAAATGTTGGCCTAGTAGTGGCAATGTCTTAACCTTATTCTTTAAAAGAAAAAAAAAAAAATTACGAGTAGCAAGTTAATGGGCCTAATTCGTATATCCTGTTGGCCCAAAATTCAAGTCCGTTTGCGAGATTCTTACGTCGACAAAAATATCAATTCGGGGCAAAAGCTTTTATTGGATTTTCGTTTTTGGCATGATCTTTAGAAACTCCTTTTGTGTCTTCAGAAATTAGTATTTGAAATTTTTAACTGTCCAATTATAAAACTGGTATTTCGAAGTGCTTTCAATATTCGATGTGATTTAATTTTTAGTTAATGTGATCAATTTAATTTACGTCCTACTTTCTTCGGAACAAAGACATCCTAAATCACATAATTTTTTATCAAAAAATATTTAATTTAAATACATGAAACAAACTTTTTAAAGGAATATTTTTACTTCTTTCATTCTTTTCCTTTTTCTTAAGAGAGCGAAAAAAATTGTCTTCCACGGAGGGAGAGGGGGGGAAGAAACATTGGGGGTTAGGTGATGGTGGGGTGGAGGAGGGCTAGACTACGACCGTCTCCCGGTTAAGGGCGGTGTATCTCCAGCTCTCCTTCTCCACGAAATCGGCGTCCAGGAACTGAGACACGAACGCCCACAGCCTGTACACGTCCTCGAAGTCTGTTAGGAAGCCCAGGGCTAGCGTTACCACCTTCACTCCTTTCACTCTTTCCTTGCCTTTGCTCCCAACCATCGTCCCCGTGCTCGTCCTCCGTTCAGTCACCCCAGCCTTCTGCTCCCCGTACTTCTCCGAGAAGCTGAGGTGGTGTAGGAAACCATAACTTATGGATATGCCACTCCTGTCCGCCAGCTTCTGGACCAGGACCGGCTCCACCTTCTCCCCCTTCCAGTCGAACACATTGAATGCCAATGCCGGCCCCCGGTCGAACCTCACCTTTGGTCCATATATCCTCACGAGACGGACACCTTCCGTGCTTGGGTGTTCCAGCTTCAGCAAAGCCTTGACAAGCCAATTTATAAGGTACCTTCCCCTGTTTGTAATGACTGTCATTGGCAGAATGTCCACGTGATCGAGCCCTGTGCAGTCAAGCTCCCCTGAAGCGGCCTCTTCCTGTTCGGAGAACGAGTTTGATGTGTCGCCTGTCTCGACCAGTGGCAATAGGACCCTCCCGACGGGAACCAGGCCCATCGTCCCCATGCACAGAGAGGTCTCCAGGATGGGCACTGCAGATTTCTTCACGAAGAGGCATCCGAACCCGGACGGGTTCTCCCCAAAGATTTTGTAGAACGAGCAAACAATGAAGTCAGGACGAATCAATGACAGGCCGAAGCTGTCCATGTCCTTCGGTCCCAACGCGCAGGCGTCGAGCAATACGTGCCACCCATTCTCCTGGGCAAGGTTCATCCATATGTAGGGATACCTCGTGCCCGAGACCCTCGAATGGACCGGGAACACGAACAACCCCCTCTTTTCCCTCTTCTTCTTATCCTTCTTCCTCACAATCATTCTCCGTAATTTCTCCGAGTTGATCCCGAGCCTTGGCCAGGAGAACTCGGCCGACATGACCTTCGCCCCCCTCTTTTCGGAGCTGTTTATCATGGCATCGACCGCCTCGCTCTCATAGTCATAAACTGTCAGCAGCTTCCGGCTTGTCTGGAATGGGTAAGCCTCCGCCAACAGCTTGAAGGCCGACGTCCTGTTTGCCGTGAAAACCATGGCATATTCGCTCTCCGAAATGTGAAGGAATTCCATAATCCTCTTCCTCATCGACGTCTCCAGATTTGCCCGTCCGTCTGCGGTACCTCCGCCTAGGAGTAGCTGCGTCTTCAGGCTCCCTGTCTTGTAGGAAAGGCTGAAGAAGGGGAAGTCAAGATTCGGAACCCTGGACGGAGACGGCGAGAACATGGAGGACGAAGCCGTCTGGGATTGGACCTCGTCTGGGCCGTGGTCTGGCAATTGGGAATGCGAGAAGAGGCCTACCCCAATGTAGTCGAGGCAGGTGTGGCCGCTCTGTGAGAGGTGGCTATACTTAGTCTCTCGTAACCGGTCGACAATATGGGTGTCGGAGTACTGGGGGTAAACCTGGAGGAACTCGTGAAAGGATTGAGGGAGAGGAGGGAGGGACTCGTGGTTGGTGAATTGGGAGTTGGGGAAGATGGAGGAAGCGGTGGCGGCAACGAAGTTGCGACGGCAGAGGGAGAATTCGCTGCGGGGGGGACGAGAGGAGGAGGGGTGGGGACGGGGATCGGGCATGGAGAGGAGTGGGGTGGGGCAGCAACCGCCATGGCAGTCGGGTTTGGAGTCGGGATCGGGGTCTCCTCCGAGGTAAGAAATCTGCATTGTTTTCTTTGCAGCAGCCCAACAAGCGGACTCAGCCAAAGAGAATCCAGGGGGGGCAACTCATGGTTAAGCCACTGATTGGACTGATGCACATGTCTGGGAGCGAAGGGGAAGATGGAGACGATGATGAAAAAATGATAATAGACAGAGACAGGCAGACCGAGAGACATACATACATACTACCTAACCCCCCCACCCACACTTGGCCTTTTTCGTGGGTGTATATGAACAGGTTCTGTTTTGATTTGGTTGACCTCGTCCTCTCTCTCTCTCTCTTTTTTGCATTGTTTTTGCTTAATTACTGAGTCGTATTTATATAATGAATGGGAGAGAGGAAAGACAAATTGCTTACTGGCCGGCTTTATGGATAATATCGTAGTAATATCCCATCCCTCCCCCCTCGCCCCCTCAAAAAGAAGAGAAAAGGCGGGGAGGAGCGTGATGGAAATATAATGATGATGATGGGTAGGAATGATTGACAACATCACTTGTCTAAATAAAATGGTGGGGAAAAGAAAAACCAAAGTGCGGAGTGTCATGATTTCGTATATATACCCAAATCACACGCATTGAGCTTCTAAACACACTTAATATTTTTGTTTCTTTCTTTTGGGAAAGAGAAACTAATCATTAAAGATGACCCCCCCCCCCCCCCCCCCCAATTTTATTTCGATAGTAAAATGAAACACGAGTTCGATTCCCACTCTGTTTGATGTTTCCCATAAAACGCGTATCTGTTATGACACTGTGTTGTTCATTAATTGAATGCCGAAAAGAATGCGTCCCCCCCGAGTTTGTGGGGGGATTGACCTCTCTTTTCCACTTGCGTGAAATTATTCCGTATAATTGTATAAAATAGTATTTTATTATTTTAATTTTACAAAATTTTTTATAAATACAAACATTTTTCGTAATGAATTCATATAAATATACAGGAGACTATCATTCTCATGCTTCGTAGATCCTAAACCCTAAACAATATTTTGTAGAACGTAAGAAAACGGATAGACTCGTACAAATAAAGCACAATATTATGACGTGTTTATTATTGATAACAACTGTAAGTTGCAGGGTTGATGGTGACAGGGGAATGCTTTTTTTGTTTTTTTAAGTAAGGTCCACCTTTCCTTTTAAACTTTAACCCTTTCTTGTTTATTTCATGGCTTTTTGGCTCGCCTTTTGATTTATTCAAAAAAAGCGACTGTCTGCCCCTTTATTGGCCTCACCGGCCTGCCCGTTATTTAAGTTTTGGGTCGCGTTTACACAAATAAAATAATAATTTTATTCGGTTTGTCCGATCTGGTCAACATAATAATAAGGGTTTTTATTTTTATTTTTTATTATTAATTTGAATTTTAACTTTTACTTATATATTTAAAAAGTATTTATATGGACTTAACTTACATTTTTTATTATGTTTTAATTTCTGTATTAGGCTTTTGGACCGGACTTGTTTTTAGGTAAAAAATTTTAAGCCCGATAAACTCAACTCGACGTTGGTGGCTAGGCGGATTTGGACAATGGATAAAAATGTTTGACCCAAATAAACCTGACCCGAAATTATTCGAAATCGCCCATTAAGCAGGTCTATGTTGAGGTATCAGAAGGTATCGCGGCATAAAACACATGCTTACTACATAACCTGAGAATACGAGTAATATAATTCTCTAAAGAGAAATCCTTTCTTTCAATATTAGAGTAAGAATTTGATAAATATTTTATCATGTCATTTAATTAAATTCAGTTATAACGATATAATTGAACTAATATTAGAAATAATTTAAGGTAATTTCATAAATATTTTAACGAATTCAAGGAAAATATATTTCACTATGCTAAAAATTCGAATTGTCATATTTGAATTTCCCTAATTCAAATTCTAAATGGTTCGTTTACGTTAATAATTTATCAATTATTATTTCGTCTCATTGGATATTTGTTTGATAAAGTAGATGTTAAGAATGTATCATTCTCAAATAAATCTATTTCATAAATTTGTGATACACATCAAACTAAGGAGACCATTCAAGGTGATCACTATGACTCGAAACAATCTTCCTTGGAGATCACATCCCATAATTCTGCATGGTATGTGTGGTAGGAAGAGTGGTGAGCAAGTTGTGAGATTGTCTCGACTTGATTCTCTTATAACATGTATGTCTGAGATACACATGGGTTGTATATTCAACCGAATTGTCGAAAGAAAGGCAGTGTGTCTCCATAACGTTAACAAGCGGCAAGTGAAATTTTTATGGTTTGATGCATGTGTTCAATTCTCATTGCAATAACTAATTGCTAACATAAGCAGGAATCATTCATGTTATTCAGTTCTCATTGCAATAACTAATTGCTAACATAAGTGAAAATTCATTCATGTTATATCTTTTTTAAGAAGTCACGGGCTGACAAGATTTGTTCAGTTAGACACACGCTCATGAGTGTGCACAAGAAGTCTTGTGCCTCTAGAGTATAATAAGAGGAATGAACACTACTTGAGTTTGAAAGTTTCACTTTGAGTACAAAGGAGTTGTACAGAAGTCTCGACTTCCTAAAGGGAAAATAGAGCAGGTTGTGTGAGAGAAGTTTTATTCGTTGTGTGAGAAGTTATGTTCTATCATGTAATAACGCCTTTAATTTACTTTATTTTGTTCAAGTCTAAGTTGTGTTTGTAGGTCGGAGGAACAAAGCAACTATCTCCTTTGAGAATGATCATCATTTTTGCATGAGCAATAATCTCATGTGGAATAATCGACTATTGTCATCTCCTATTTCGATCTTATTGTTGAGCAATCCTCTATTATGTGAGGAGAACAATCTTACTATCTGTAACTTGTAAACCTTGTGCAAGGGTATTTTGCACTCATTTTTGATATAGTGAAAAACACCTTGTTAGTGCACATGGATGTAAGTCAATTAGACCGAGCCACTGTAAAAATCACTATCCATTTTGATCGCGCTACTCTCTACTTTTGATCAACAGATCATACCAAATGAGGTTACAACGATCAGACCCTTTTATTTAAGTTACATTTTATTGTACGACGTAGTTCCTTCGCCTTTAACAAAGACGATTACACAATACGTGTTGTACGCGCGTCTTTCGACCTAACACGCGCGTCTTTCGACCTAGCACGCTAGTGGCGGTTCAGACGACCCAAGGATCTGGGTCCGCTCCCCATAGACCCAACCGGTCGACGTCATGACTCGAACGTCGGACGCTGCGGAAGGGAACTGGGTTGAGCCCTCCCTTGGTTCCTAAATGGGCCTGTGGGGCATTTCACTAATCGTCTACAATTCCTTGTGAGGGAACCATAGGCTACAAGTGAAAGGCTACGTGTAGGCCTCACTAAGGACCGTTCCGGAGGACCCGGGAGTGGCTCGTGTCGCCAGTCTGTCATCCAAAATGGCTCCGTAAAAAGGTTGTTGTTTAACCTAGGTAAACTATTACGGAGTTGCAGCCGACTTAGTTTTGAAAACTGGTTTAAGTCGGAAATCCAGAGTAGGATTCGAGGATTCCTAATTACTAACTCTTACATCTAAATACGCGAAAAGATGGCGTTTGCTCCAAAAGTTTGCTTTTGGTTAACGGGTGTTGAACAGATCCGGACATGACTCCGGACTGACGTCAATGTTTTATTGGCGTTGGACCCGATTCGGGCTTTTCGGGTCCAAACTCATGTGTGTTGATTTAGCAAACAACATGCGACAATAAAATCCTAAAAGCCTAACATCATGCACCACAACCACATATCAAGTATTTAGATCAAAAGAAGCGGGGAAGGGTGGTGACCGTGGGCCTCTGCACTTGGGCTCACGGCCCGTTACAGGTGGATAAGAAAGAAAACTTGGAAGACCCGCACCTCCCTTTGTACGTTGGTTTGTCGATTGATGCCGATTTAAAGTCTTAATTCGTCACGGTTTTTACACACGCATAAAGATCCAACGCGGTTTGTTACATACGCCTTCGAGTATTCCTTCTTTTCGAGATTGCTCAGATTACTCGAAATGATGTGTGTTCATGCAAAAGAAATAAGAAAGAAAGTGATTATTATTGATTAAATTCAATAAATAAAATTCAATCAAATTAAACGGGTAAGTCATGTCTTACCGTGATGATTGGGTATGACTCCAATCCTTCAAGAAGCCCGTGAGATTTCCACTGTGCTCAGTGGTGCATGGAAATCGCCCCCTCACCCTGGGTATTGATCATCCACACTTTAGAGTGTTGCTGCCATTCGAAGAAGCCGGCCACCTACAATTCGAAACAGCTGATGAAGGCGCAGCTGAACCCAAGACGGGATGAATGAGGGTATGATGTCCTAGATCTGATGTGGATCATGATTAGATCATCCTGCCACTAGGGGAGACTGACTTTGGTGTCTTTGAGACTCAAGGTCTGCTCTTGGGGTAGCCGTTGAGATGGAGCTAGCTCTGCTGTCAGGGTTGGTGTTGATGTTGATGTTGGGCGCCAATTTTGAGGCGTCGTCGGGGAGGTCAGTTCTGAGAAGAATCGAGAGAGGGTGGCTAAAGGCAAAGGCGGATGGGGGCCTTGATTCACAACGGTGCTGCCGCCTTGAAAAGGTTCTTGGCTGTCAGAAACAACTAGGAGGGATATCATCGCCAGATCTGGAGATGGGCTGCCACCATCGGAATCAGAGGGAGGTGAATATCCAACAACAAAGTGGAGTGTTTGGGGAGCCTCTTGAGGCTGTCACCAAGTATTACAGGTGGTTAGAGTTGAGGAGGTTGCCGGTTTTATGAGTTCACTGCCACGGCTGAGAGCTGGTGGGAAGCTGACTCCGTGAATGTGTGTCGCTTTATGTCTTTGATGGATGCCTGAACCGTTATTCTGATGGAGGTTGGGGCAGGAGGTTGTGGCTGAAAAAGGTGATTTACCCAAATTGTGAATTCAGGGTATTTTTGATCGACCTACACTTTGGGATCTTAAAAAAAATATTAGGAATAAACGAGACCCCATGAACTACGGGGGTAATCAAATATGTATGGTTAGGCATTCATGCATGACATGTTTCATTTTGATGAAACTTATAAAAATCATTTCTTAGCGAGATTGGAGAAGGACTTCTTGACTTCTGTCATGGTTCACTGTTATTTCGGAAAGCCGTCCTAGTTGGATTTCAAAATTCCTTTGACTTGGATGCTCATATGCTGGTCAAATGTGTCTTCGTCTGGTTGAAATGTGGTTCTGGCATAAGGCCTTGTTGATAAGGCTTCAAAATCTATGCTTTGAGAGAACAAGTCTAAGGACCTCATCGAATGCTATTGAACCGTAGAAATTTTACCGTCCGAGCGAATTCTCCATCTTTCAGATAATGGGCCAGTTGAGGCATTCCATTTGGAATTAGCAACCGACTCATTTTTAGGTGTTTATAGGAGTTTTTCTTGATTTGAAACAACACCTTTGCTCTTGTGACCATCTATGTTGGTCCTAATGTTTTGATTTTACTCTTTTATTTTGCGCTTTGCTTTTGAAGACTCTGGTCATTGCGCTGGTTTTGCCTTTGTTTTTCAACTTGCAAAGATTTGTACCATTGAAGACATATTTTAGGAGTATTTGGAAATTTTGTTTATTTTTGGTGGGTTGATGAAGATCTTTTATCCTTAGGAACGACTCGACTGTCAAGATCTATTAATGGTACCTTTTTGCTCGAACATTAAGGAAGTGTCATCTCTACAGTCTGTCGCTTCTAGCTCTACAGGATTTTCGGCAACCTTAATGCTAGGTGATCTGTAGACACATTGGGAGTGAACGTACACAGAAACTTTGGTTCTGAGACAAGTAATGATTGATGTGTTTGGAGTAGAGAAATAAAAATATCGGTCATTCTCATCCCAATTTAAGCATCTTTCGTCAAAGGATCCTTTGTCCGCCTAGACGCTTTTATAGGAAATTCTCACGATGTTTGCACTCGTCTCTTGGGGGTGAGTATTTGGGAACGGGTTTGCCTTCTCCATTTCTTGCCCGAAAATATTTGTTAATGTGAAAATTGATAGATAAATGCAAATGACACACAAATTCTAAGAAATGACCACCTTTGTGTATGCAAACCTGTTTGGAGTTAGTGTAATGAGGTAGTGCTTGTGTATGAATTCCATTGAAAGCACATGTACTTTCATAGCCCAGGTCATGTCCTAGTCCTCATGTAGCCATCCTTGATGATGACAAAGGTAATTTCGAAACTTTGGCTCGAAATTTTTCATCCAACTGCACGCGCCTTTGTTCGTGATGTAGGGTGCTTATGTACCTACAAATGCCCAAAGGGCGGATGTCAAATAACCTCTGTAACTTTTTCCGTCGAGAAAGTATTAAAAATTGGATTGATACTCCCTTTTATGTTGCTTCGTCAGTACATCTTTGTCCGATAGAATCGAAGGATCGGCAAAGCGTTACTCATGCATTATATCTGTTGGGTAAGGTTGTTCTTGTGCCTAACAAACAATGGCGAGAAAACAAGTAAATTCATGCAACTTGCTTCTATTAGAGTAGAAACGAAATTTGTTCATGTAATTTCGCATATACGAAGGGAAAAGTAGAGTTTTGATATTTCCCTTTTTGTTTCGTTATTGCATCTTCGTCCGATAGAATCGAAGGATTAACGAAACTGCAACAAGGCTTTGGCTCGAAGCTTTGCCACCATGCCACCCTCGCCTTTGTCATAGGAGTTCTGCACCATTCGTGTGATGAGCTCTTGTACTTTTTCATGTATATCGTCAGCCTTCCTTGTCTCGGATAACTCCAATGGGGTAAGAAAATGGCTAATGAGGTTCGTTTCGAAACTCCTGCTTGAAACCTAGACACCACTTAGGTGTAATAACGCAGGAGAGCGTCTGCGTTGATTAGTTGCGATACTTCTCCTCCATCCATCTTCATTAGGATGGTTGCTCCTCCTGAGAAGGCGCGTGTGACGAAGAACGGTCACTCGTAGTTTGGAGTGAAGTTTCCCCTAGGATCTTTGACGTTTGATAGGATCTGCTTGAGAATGAGGTCACTAGGTTTGTATCTGATTGGCTTGACCTTTTTTTGAAAGCTTTGGACAAGTGTTGTTGATAACATTGCATACGGTGAGCCGCAGTGAGTCATTTCTCATCGATGAAGTCGAGGTGGGCGAGCTGATAATTGGCCTTCTCTTCTTCTGTCATGTTGCTTTGGGACGATATCCTGAGAGTCAGTAGTTTAACCTTTGCTGGAATGACTGCGTCGGTGCCATAGACGAGTTCAAATGGAGTTTCCCCAGTTGAGGTGCGCATCGTCGTTTGGTAGGCAAGTAATGCGAAATGGAGACTCGGATATTTTGCTATGTGATCTGCAATTGTCCTACCTTTGACCGATTTTGTTGAGTGAAACTGGATATTGAACTCAACTATTGCAATTACCAATTGGAGACTCTTCCCATGAGCGTCGGCTTGTCGAAAAGATACTTAAGATGATCACTGTCGGATACCAGGAGAATTTCATAGTGAAGAGTGTATTGTCGAAGTCGGTGTAAAACCCAAATAAGTGCACAAAAAGTACGCTCTGAAGTCGTGTTTCAGGACTCGCAATCAGTGAACGTTTTACTCAAGTAGTAAACTGCATGCTCCTTAGCGCCTGGTAACTGTTGGGCGAGCATTGCTCCGAACGACTCATCCCTGACTGTAAGGTAGAGTGTAAGTGTATGCCCCGGCTTTGGCGAGATGACCACTGGGGTTCTGTCAGATAACTTTTGATTTGCTCAAATGCGGCTTTACAATCATCGTCCCATTCAAATCTGACATTTTTTCCCAATTTCTTGAATAGAGGTTTGCACGTATCCACCAGGTTGGAGATGAACCTTCCAATGTAGTTGACGCGGCCCATGAAGCCTCGAATCTCCTTAACTGACTTTGGTGCTCGGAGGTCACGAATTGCCTTAATTTTTTCGGGGTCGATCTCGATGCCTTTGCAGCTGACAACAAAACCGAGAAGTTTGCCTGTTGCCCTAAAAACGCGCTAGTCCGGATTGATGCGGAGCTTATACTTGCGTAGTCGCTGAAACAGGTTGCGTAGAACAACTGTGTGATCCTCCTTTACCTTAGATTTGGCGATCATATCGTCAAAGTAGACTTCGATTTCTCGGTGCATCATGTCATGGAATAGGACTACTATTGCGCGTTGAGAAGCTTTCCTAGCGTTCTTGAGCCCGAAAGGCATGACCCGGTAACAAAATGTGCCCCAGGGTGTTGTGAAAGTCGTTTTCTCCTTGTCTTCTTCAGCCATACGTATTTGGTTGTACCCGGAGAATCCATCCATGAAAGAAAATCTGTTGAAACCGGCGGTAGTGTCCACTTGTAGGTCGATGTGCGGCCAAGGGAAGTCGCCTTTGGGACTTGCTTTGTTGAGGTCGCGGTTGTCGACGCAGACTCTGACATTTCCATTCTTCTTGATCACCGGGACGATGTTGGCCACCCATTGTGAATAATTAGCCACCTCGATGAAGTTGACTTTGAGGAGCTTGTCGACCTCCTCCTTAATTGCGAGAGCAAGTTCGGGCTTGTATCGGCGTTGCTTTTGCTTTATGGGATGAATCAGCTGATCAATGGGGATTTTATGTTCCACTATCTCTGAATCTAATCCTGGCATGTCTGCATAGGACCAGGCAAAGACGTTCGAGAACTCCTTGAGTATGTTCACAAGCTTCTCGGCTTCGTCCGTTGGTAAATCTGCGTCGATAAATTACTCCTTAGGGTCCTTTTTTCCGTTCCTATGTTAACTGTGACTGGTTCTTGCAATGTGATCTCCTTTGGTTCTTCATGTCGTAGGAGAACTTGCTTTAGACCAAGATAGCCATCAAACTTCTTTGGATCGTCTATCACGTCTTCGTTTTGTTCCGGGGTGTTTTCTAGTATGTGTGAAGTGGATACCGATTCGGTTTCGCCTTGTTCTGTAGTGTTTTCGGGTAGATCCGAAGAGACGTTCCTACATGAAAGAAACAAGTCAATGTCGTAGCTGTAACTGAATTATTTGAAATTGAAGTATTATACGACATGATAACTATGATAAGTCAAGCGTTTTAAACAAAAATAAAAACATTGTGGGATCAGGCCTCAGCGGACTCTCTTCATTTCCTTAGATTCGCCCTTTATCATCAGCGATCCGATCCCACAGACGCTCCGACACTAACTAGGGTTGCGTTACATATAGACATCGTTGCTAGTTCGCAACCTAAATGTAGCAAGGCAACCTATCCAAGACTCTACTTATCTTTGTGCAGAAAAGTAAACCTAGAAAGTTTCACCTTTCGAGTGGCATGTCTAACTCGGTCAGGTTCGACACTTCCATTAGGTTGATTTCTTCTTTAGGCTTTTGTGCCTTGATCTTGAGATTCTCGGCTTGTTCGGAAAGGATCTCACCCTCCATCGTAGTTGCTGATGAACGAACGAAACGAACGAATGATCGGCCACCGGAGTGCAGGTCCTGGACGGTCCACCTTGGTCTTCTTGGTTTGGTACCCAGCCCCGAGACCGTGTGTCCCTGGTTGAATAGGGATATTGATCAAATGGCGGATGCCTTTCCCCTGTGCTCTGAGTCCTTGGCCGAGCTGGTATCCAAATTTGATGAATTGTTTTGCTGCGCAAATGTTGCCCCGGCTCATCAGAGGATCCGATTTGAAGTCCCTTCTGACCATGTTAACCATCTCGAACGCTTGAGTTGTCGACGGTTCACGAGTCGGCTCACCGGCATATGGCATGTCAATATCGTGGCAAAGCTCCATGGTGTTCTCTCCCTTGACTGTAACGAGTTTGGCATCTGAGGGGAATCGAACCAACTGATGCAATGTTGAAGGGATTGCCCCAACATGATGGATCCGGTGACGTCCTAGCAGCATGCTGAAGGAACCCGCTGTCTCGAGGACCTGAAAAGTAGCAGATAAGAGGGTAGGCCCTACCTTGATCTCCAGGGTCACTTGCCATGGGCCTAACGTTTTGTGCCATCAAAAGCTAGAATGGTCAGGCTGGAAGTTGGAAGCTTCTCAATGTTGACACCTAGCTTTTGTGCTACAACAAGGGGGATAATGTTGACTCCTGACCCACCGTCTATGAGTATCTTGGAGACTGTGGTGTCGCGACACCTGAGTATGATGAATAAAACATTGTTGTGGTCGCACCCTTCTTCTGGCAGGTCATCTTCCAAGAAGGTGATAACCTTATTTGCAAGCATGCCGTTCATGTATGAATCCAGTGCATTGACCTCGACTTGTTCTGGCACGTGCATATCGGCTAAAAATTTCTCCAACATTTCCCTGTGTTTGTTGGAAGAATGGATGAGATCCAAATTGGAGATTTGAGCAGGTTGTTTCCTCAATTGTTCGACGATGTTGTAATCGCTCTCTGTGACTACATGGATCCCCCTGCAAACTTGTTCATTTGAAGGCACCTTAGGTTTCGATGACTCCGCTTGCGGCGAGGCCTCTAGAGCTGGTACTATCCTCCTTGAACGAGTGATGAGTTCGACCTCGGGGACCAGACGTCGAGTTGCTTGGGCTAATGGCTATAGGACTCCTTAGTTCCATTAGGGGTGACGCTTCGACCGTAATAGGTGCCCCTGTTTGCTCTGCCCCCACTAGGACATAGACGTATGGTATCCTGGGTCGTCGAGGAAGTACTGGGATGAAACCATCAGGTTGAGGGGTGGGTGTTGGTACAGAGTGTGTACCTCTACGTCCACGTCCTCTTCCCGGGCCTCTGTTACCTTGAATGACGTTAACATGTGCAGCATTTGTCCGTTAAAACTCATACATGTGCACCTTTTCGTCTTGATCAGTCAGTGGTGCGAAGGGGTTAGCCCCAATGTAATTGAAATGCTCCGGCATGGGATTGCTTCTAATGTTGGGAGTCGTAGTCGGTGCAACAAACGTGGTGACGCCATCATCTAGCAAATTCTGAATCTTAAAACGAACGGCGACGCAGTCCTTGGTGTCGTGCCCCAATGCTCCGGAATGATATTGACAAGCCGCTTTGGGGTTGTAGCCAATCAATGAGGGGTTGGTTGCTTTAGCATCTACGGGCTTGATGAAGCCCATGTCCCTCAGTCGAACGAACATCACGTCCAACGGGTTAGGAGTAAGAATCATATCCTCCAATCTACGTTTTGGACGCTCTTGTTGAGCTTGTTTTGGTTGGGAGTACGTCGTCACGGGAGTAGGAGGCCTGAAGTAAGAAGTACTGGGTATCGGTGGCCTGACTACTGCCGCGATGTACGACCCGGCGCATAAGAAGTCGGCGGTGGCGCCGCTTTCATGTATTGCTTACTGTGTTCTGTAGCCGCTATGAGCTCCTTGGGCTTAGGCTTGCCAGCTGATTTCGTCAAAGGGGAGGGAATCAGTCCTTCTCGGTTCGTCCCGTCGAGACTTTTAGCGTTGACGGGGACCGCTTGGGAGAGAGTTGAGATGGTCTGCTCGATCATGTAGGGCATGTATTCACGCGGCAGGAGTTGGAGAAACTCATCAATCAGTTCTTTTTGTTTGAGAGCTGGCTTGATCTGCGAGGCTATCTGCCTGAACCGTTAGGCAAACTGTTTAATGTCCTTAGTGCGGTACCTTTTTAGTTTTCCCAAGTACGATATTGTCGGAGCCATCTCCACATTGAAGCTGTAGTAATTCAAGAAATCGAGGGCCAACTCCCTGAACGTCGTATATTGGCTCAAATCCTTTGTATAGTGCCAGTGTAGTGCGGACTCTGCAAAACTCTCTTGAAACATCGCTATGCGGGACTTATCATCTTTGGGTTACACTGCCATCTTGTGGCAGAAATGTTTTAGTTGTAACACCGGGAACCCCTTTACACGGAATTTCTCGAACTTGGGCATCTTGAACTTTGGCGGGATCTAGACCTGAGGGACCTGGTAGTCGTTGTACTCCCAGGTGTGGGTCTTGTGCCCTTGGATCACGTTGAGACATTCTTCTAGTCTCGCGAGGCGGCGTGACTCTCCCTCATGCATGGAAGAGATCTTAGCTTCAAGCTTTGTCTCAAAAGCATTGTTCTGGCTTTGCTCCCGGAAGAGCTCATCTATGATAGCCATGTTATGAGCTCTAGGGTAAGGCTCGGATGACTCCACTTGTAGAGTTGAGGTTGTCATGATTGGCGCATGAATCCCAAAGTTGAGTGAAGCGGCGGCTGGAGTGTAGGGAGTTAGCCTTTCTGTTGGCAAAGACGTCCGCATGTAGGGAGTTGACCCAAACATTGCTAGCATGTAGGGAGTTTGCCCCAGTGTCAATGGTTGAGGGAAGTATGATGGGGCAAATGGTCGTGTTACGGTGGACGATCCGGCCATGTCCGAAGTCAGGTATGGGTTGAAGGTCGATACGTTCGTTACTCCTAATCTGTTGACAGGTGGAGGATAAGGGTTGAATGCGGGTGGTGCGTTGGTTGGTACCGAGGACCCAAGCATGTACAACGGTAGGTGCGGGTTTTAGGAGACAATAGAAACAGAAGGTGTAACTATTGGTTGCCGCTGGAGGAACTTGACCATCATCATTTTCAGATATGACAGCTCTGTTGTATGGGATTCCACCTTAACCCCGAGGAAATGTATTGGTTGCGCTTTGAGCCTCCTCATACATGTTGAGATTGAGTGGTGATACTGCTGGTGGAGCCGTTGAGGATTGCATTGACAGTGTTGTGAAAGCCGTTAAAGGTGGGATGTAGACTGGAACGTTGACTCCAGTTGTGGATGGCTCAATGGTGAAGATCGGGGCTCTAGAGAAGAACGAGGCGAGAACGGGTGACCTAACAAGAGGCAACGTCGGTGATGATGTTTGAACCGATCCCGCGGCTGCAACAGTTGAGACAACAACACGAGTAGTTGGGATAGCCTCGGCGGTCACGAGAGCTACTAACAGCGGAAGTAGTTGACGAAGTGGAGGTCCGACTTTTAGAGGTTTCAGCCATAATTGCTCGGGTGAAACGGTCTCTCGGACGTTTTCTTTGCAGAGCAATTTTTGCCGTTTGGTACTTGACTTGTAAAAAGAGTTGAATCAGCATTGAGCAATGCTATACTTTGGATGCATGATGTGTAATGATGCATGATCATGTCAAATGCAAGGATTGTATTGTAATTACAATCAATTTAATCCAAGAGAGAGAAAACAAGTTAGCGAGACGTCGTCTAAATTGAAGTTTATTACAAAGAGTACTAAAAAGTTTAACGAATAAAATATGTAATGGGCTTGCAAGCCCTTTATGATAGAGTCAGTCTTCAAATGTGCTCCCAAGGAGTGATGCGCTTCCTCTGGAAATGGGCTAATTTGGCATCGATGTCTTCTTGACGTTTTGGGGAAGGTTCGCACTATTTCTCTATGAGAGACATCCACACACGTGCGATGTGTGCCGTTGCTCGCCGAATTATGCCCCTTGGTCGTGGGCTGTCCAGGTCGATCGGATCAAATGATTTAGTTGGTTCTGTTCTGATCCGCTGAGTTTCCCCGAACTGGTGCATGACCTGTGCCGGATAGTAGTAGCATGTCCCAGTGATCCCGACGATTGAGATGTAATCTCCATCCAGGGAGCTTATGATGGCCCAGTCCACGTCGAAGCATTTGGCCATCCGGTAGAAGTCCTTTGGCTCCAGAGAGCGGAAGAGAGCTCAAACCACTGCAAAGGTATGGGTCGGAAGCCGCGCACTCTGATATGCAGTCGAGCAAATATGAAAAGTGTTCCCGTTTGAGTGATTCTCCAGTGATACCGATGTGGATGTAGAATCATGCCCGGAGCAGTGTCGGGCTGAACGTAAACTTATGATTTTTCACACCCCTTCTAGCTTTGTGAGCGATCCGGGTGAGGATGTAATTTGTTTCGCCAACCAGGTTGGGAAGAAAAAGTATTCCTTCGAGGATCGCTTTCGTAAGATGGACTACTTGCTTGTTAAGTAAAGCTTCATTGTATGGGCAGAGTATCATCCCCGTGAATAAGAGGATAAATGCCCTCGCTGAGTCTTGACTGTCTCCCATGCGTGGTTCATACGACGTCTTACGTAACTCGAGGAGTCCATTGACGTTGATGTGCCATTCTGCGGTAAACAAATCGGGTACAACTGTTGGGGAGATTTGAAGAAGACGAGTTATGTAGTTCCTTGGCTTGTCGTCATAGGACAAGGGGAGGATTCCCGATTGAGTAGGGAGTGCAGATAAATCCCCATATTCTTCGTAAGTCGGCGCCAGTTCTAAAGTGCCAAATTTGAAGGTATAACTCTCGGGATCCCAGCGAGCGACGAGATGCTGAAGCAGGAACCAATCGACTTCCATGCGGATCAGGTGAAAGAGACCTCCAAGCTTTTGTTGCACGAACTCCCGTTCTGAGGGTCTGAGCACATCGTGCCATCTCGAAGCAAATCGGTAGATGGAACCCCCTTGCGTAGCGCTATTGACTCCATGAGGTCAACCTTCATACTTGGACGTCATTCAATTATAACAACAATCCAAACCATATCCTAATATGGGGAGAATTTGCTCACGAGTTCTTTATGTTTGAAGAGTGATGACTTTGAACAAATATAATTGTGTTGATGCATCAACACATGCAGAATGAATGTAAATGAATGTAGTAATATAAATAGGAGAGATAGGGAAGGGAGAAAAGAAATTGAGGAAACCCCACACAACCAACCCAAACCGCTGAAAAATGAACAAAATTAGTTTTTACAATTTATTGCTTACAAAGCATACCCGAAACCTGTCCCTGCACAGGTAGCAGTCATTCAGAAATAAATAAATGGATATGCGGCGCCTGGTACCTGTAGTGGACAAATAATACTAGACTATCGGATGAAGGCTTCTAAACCTAAAGATCCTAGCCACAGGTTTGGGCACACCTAGAAATGCCTAGTAAGCTGTAAACAAACACAACCAAGTGAGCAAACAAAGGGCATTGAGCCAAGCAAGTACCTGCGCAAACAAGATTTCCTCTCCGCATGTGGATTGAAAATGTAAGAGCGTAGAATCTACATGTGGAGTCCATAGCGGAGTCGCCATCCGGGATGTACGCGCGCCTTCCAGCCTATCACGCGCGTGGCAGTTCGGACGACTCGAGGATCTGGGTTCGCTCCCCATAAACCCAATCGGTCGACGTCACAACTCGAACATAGGACGGTGTAGGTAGGCCTCACTAAGGACCGTTCGAGAGTACCCGGGAGCGGCTCGTGTCACCAATCCCTCATCCAAAATGGCTCCGTAAAAAGGTTGTTGTTTAACCTAGGTAAACTATTACGGGTCGCCACCTAGTTAGTTTTGAAAATTGGTTTAAGTCGGAAAACCAGAATAGAATTCGGGGATTCCTAATTACTAACTCTTACATTTAAACATGTGAAAAGATGGCGTTTGCTCCAAAAGTTTGCTTTTGGTTAAAGGGTGTTGAAACCGATCCGAGTATGACTCTGGACTGACGTCAATGTTTTATGGGAGTTGGACTCGATTCGGGCTCTTTGGGCCCGAACTCATGTGTGTTGATTTAGCAAACAACATGTGACAATAAAATCATAAAAGCCTAACATCATGCACCACAACCACATATCAAGTATTTAGATCAAAGGGAGTGGGGAAGGGTAGGGAGCGGGGAAGAGTGGTGACCGTGGGCCTATGCACTTGGGCTCACGGCCCGTTACAGGTGGAAAAGAAAGAAAACTCGGAAGGCCCGCACCTCCCTTTATACCTTTGGTTTGTCAAATGATGCCGCTTTAAAGTATTCATTCGTCGCAGTTTTTACACACGCGGTTTATTACACGTGCCTTCGAGTATTCCTTCTTTCCGAGTTTGCTCAGATTACTCGAAATGATGTGTGTGTTCATGCAAAATAAATTAGAAAGGAAGTTATTATTACTGATTAAATTCGATAAATAAAATTCAATCAAATTAAAAGGGTAAGTCTTGTCTTATTGTGATGATTGGGTACACCTCCCTTCCTTCAAGAAGCCCGTGAGATTCCCACCGTGCTAAGTGTTGCATGAAATCGCCCCCTCGCCCTGGGTATTGATCATCCACACTTTAGAGTGTTGCTGCCATTCGGGGAAGCCGGGCCACTTACGATTCGAAGTCGTTGACGAAGGCGCAGCTGAACCCAAGACGGGATGAACGAGGGCATACTGTCCTGGATTTGATGTGGATCATGATTAGATGGTCCTGCCACTAGGGGAGACTGGCTTTGGAATCTCTGAGACTCAAGGTCTACTCTTGGGGTAGCCGTCGAGATGGAGCCAGTTCTGTTGTCAGGGTTGGTGTTGATGTTGGGCGCCGATTTTGGGGCGTCGTCGGGGAGGTCGAATCTGAGAAGAATCAAGAGAGGGTGGCTAAAGGCAGAGGCGGATGGGTTGATTCACGACGGTGCTGCTGCCTTGAAAAGGTTCTTGGTCGTCAGAAACAACTAGGAGGGATGTCATCGCCAGATTTGGAGATGGGCTGCTACCATTGGAATCAGAGGGAGGTGGATATCCAACAGCAGAATGGAGTGTCTGGGGAGTCGCTTGAGGCTGTCACCATGTATTCCAGGAGGTTAGAGTTGAGAAGGTTGCCGGTTTTATGAGGAGTTCACTACCACGGTTGAGGGCTGGTGGGAAGCTGACTCCGTGAAAGTGTGTCGCTTTCTGTCTTTGAAGAATGCCTGAACCGTTGTTCTGATGGAGCTGGGGCAGGAGGTCATGGCCGACAAAAGGGATGCCGTTAGCCATCTCTTGAACCTACGCAAGTAAAGCAAACGATCAAAATCAAAGGAGGCATCCCATGACGGGAAGCTTAGAGGCCATCTTTCATCGACAGCACGGGGAGGGGTTGTAGTGGCCAATCCGTCTAAAGGGGAAGGTCGTTGTTTCCGCCATTGCAACGAGGAAAAGCGCCTGTTGGAAAAGGTTTTGATGATGAGCCAGACCTCTGTGCCACAGAAGGTCGAACATTCTTGGCTTTGATGATGAGCCTGACCCTCTGTACTACAGAAGGTCGAACATTCTATTCTACAGAAGCTTCTATTATTAAGGACTTCTTGTAAGAATTATTTTTGTAATTAAACGATTAGTTTTCAATTATTTAATTACGAAATATGCTTAATTTGATTAAGATATTTATCTGATCAAATTACCACGATTTGGTTTCCAAATAATCATAGTGGAGATAATATTTCTTATAGAAGGAAATAAGATCTCTATTTATGGAAAGGTTCTACTAGACGGTCTACAGGCTTCTATAAGCTTAATTGACCACTATACGACCGTTATTTGCAAACCTATCACTACCACCTATCCAAATACACTCTCACGTGTGTTTTTATCAGGATGGAATTGACTTCAAGTCATTTGGAAACAAATCAACGATTGTTTCCACCTGTAGAAGGTTTATCGAGCAGAACCTTCTGCGATACCTTCTGTGGTGCACTATTCATGGAAAATATATCATGATCTATTCTCTACCAGAATACTTGCACGTATATATTATTTCTGTATATGAATCATTTTGTAAACTAATTCTTTATTTCACATTTTGCAGATTACGAATTATATTTTCCTTCTTGCATTTTCTTCTTAGAATTTTGTGTATAAATAGCCACGCCCTCTCCCATTGTAAAATATCAAACAATTCATTTTCCCTTATCCCATTCTGATCAGAGAGAGCGTGTGCTTGAGCTTTAGTTCTTTCATTCATTCGAGTTAGTCACACGAGGAGCACTACCGGCGGAAGTTGCATCGTTGGTGAAGCCTTTTGGGAGAGTGACTCGGGGGCTCGAGGGACTCGACTGGAAGCTGCAGGATACGTTGGCTGGAGGCACGGCTGGAGGTCGTGTGATCAACGTGCAGCGGGTCGGAGAGAAGGGCTGAACCTCGGGGGCACAGAAGGTGAGGGACTAACCAGCTTCTATTGTGTAGAGCTCTGTGTGCAGGAACCTCAGGACAGGGGGAACGCTGTCACCTCAGGACAAGAGGAAGGTTGTCACCTCAGGACAAGAGGAAGGCTGTCACCCCAGAACAGAGGGAACGCTGTTCAACCTCAGGACAGGAGGAAGGCTGTCACCCTAGGACAGAGGGCACGCTGTTCATCCTAGGACAAAGGATACGTTGTCCACCCTAAGACAAAGGGAACGTTGTCTACTTGCGTAGGGTTCGCTACGTACTCGCGTGGGGTACGCCACGAAGTCGTTATCCTTGAGGGATTGCGCACTTGCTACCTTGTTAGTCATGTTAACGCGTGCAACCTTCTGTTGTGCAGAATCTTCGGATCTGTATAACCTCCTGTAGAGCAGAACCTTCAGGTCTGAATCTACTTTAGTGCAGAACCTTACGGTCTGTACAACTCTCTGTAGTACAGAACCCTACCGGTCTGTGCATACATTTTCCTGGTCACTTTTGCTACAGAACCTCGCGGTCTGTTCAGTAGAAGGTCGACTACCCTTGGTACAGAATCTTTTAGATATGTGCTTCTCAACTAAGTCATTTTCCTATACAGAACCTTCTGTTGTGGATTGACATACTCGGTACAGAACCTTACGGTCTGTGCTATACCTTCTGTGATACAGAATCCTTGGATCTGTTCTATAGAAGGTTAACATATTCGACATAGAACCCTCTGTGTTGTGCCTAAGCTTCTTCGACACAGAACCCTCTGGTCTGTGTTGTGCCTAAGCCTCTTCGACACAGAACCCTCTGTGTTGTGCCTAAGCTTCTTCGACACAGAACCCTCTGGTCTGTGTTGTGCCTAAGCTTCTTCGACACAGAACCCTCTGGTCTGTGTTGTGCCTAAGCTTCTTCGACACAGAACCCTCTGTGTTGTGCCTACTCTCTTCGACACAGAACCCTTTGGTCTGTGTTGTGCCTTACCCTCTACGATACAGAACCTTCTGGTCTGTATTGAGCCTAAGTTACTATAGTACAGAACCTTCGGGTTTGTGCTACATAACGAGCCTCTACGACACAGAACCTTCTGGTCTGTGTTCTGCCACTCAAGCCTCTATTGTACAGAACCCTACGGGTGTGCTTTTGGTTGCTATCACTTGTGTAATTTGTACTGAGATACATTTGAGTGGAAACCATCCAAATATCTGGGTGAAGAGTGGACGTAAGCAATTTGCTGAACCACTATAAAAATCCTTGTGTCCATTAAACAAATTTGCGTACACAATCAAACGTTCTGTCTTACAGAAACTTACAGGCTCTGTTTAACAGAAGCTTTTCATTCCGCTGCGGGGTAAAACGAAAAAGGGTTAAAATCCAATTTTGGAGATTAACACTAATTCACCCCCCCTCTTAGTGTAACAATTGGTATCAGAGCGGGTTCAACAGAGGCTTAACAGCTTGTTGTAGATCCTTGAAAAGCTCTTTCCAGCTACACACTCTTCTGCACAGAAGCTTTAAGCTCTGTGAAAATCTACTTGGTTCTATTCTGTAGAAGCCTACGCTCTATCAGAATCAACCCGCTACTGCACAGAAGCTTTAAGCTCTGTGAAAATCTACTTGGTTCTATTCTGTAGAAGCCTACGCTCTATCAGAATCAACCCGCTACTGCACAGAAGCTTTAAGCTCTGTGAAAATCTACTTGGTTCTATTCTGTAGAAGCTTACGCTCTATCAGAATTTAACCTCTGTTCCACAGAAGCACCTTGTTCTGTGAGAAACGATTTGTTGCTCTACTTTGTAGAAGCATACGGTACATTATACAGAAGCATACTTTCTGTAAATATCACATTTGGCATTTTGTTTCTGTTCTGCAGAAGCTTGCTGTTCTGCGAGAATTCAACAACTGCCACCTGAAAGTAAATTCTCAGTTCTGTCATATTGACACTCGTGCTCTGTTTAACAGAGGCTTGATTGTTAACTTGACGACTGACTTCTACCCAACAGAAGCTTGCTTCTTTGTTGAGGTTCTATTCGTCAACGTTCTATTCTATAGAAGCATAATACTCTATACGAATCGAACACATGGCTGAAAACTATAATGTGCCTAAACCACATGTTGGGAATCCTCCCATTTTCGATGGTAAGAATTTTTCCTATTGGAAAATTCGTATGAGCGCATTTGTTGATTCTATTGACGAAGACTTATGGTCTTATGTAGAAGATGGTCCCCCTTCTATACCAGAGAACCAACAATTTGATCGAGAAGGTCATCCTACACGGGAATACCTTAAGATCAGACGACTCACTAAAACGGCAAAGTATTTGATGTTCAATGCTATGTCAGAAGGTGAATTCGTCAAAGTTTCAACTTGCACTTCGGGCAAAGAAATCTGGGATAAACTTGTCACCATGTATATTGGGACAGACCAGATAAGAGAAACTAAGGTGAATTTCTTAATTCACCAATATGAAAATTTCACTATGAAGGCTGATGAATCTGTAGAACAGATGTTACAGAGACTTAACCTTCTAGTTGATGCCCTAACTCATCTGGGCAAAACCTATCAAAACTCTGAGCTAGTTCGAAAGGTTCTGCGTACTCTACCCAAATCTTGGGAAGCCAAGAAAACGGCTATAGAGGAAGCTAAAGACCTCTCTACTCTTCGACTAGATCAGTTGATGAGCTCCTTAATCTCGTATGAGATGGAAAGATCCTCTCAACCTGATATAAAGAGAGCACCTGTAGCTTTCAGAGCATCAGAAGAACCTACAGAAGGTTCAGATGATGAAGCAGAAGCTGATTCGGATGATGAACTTGCAATGATAGCTAAACGCCTTTTGCGGTTCGCCTCCAAAAAGCGCTTCAACAAGAGAAGCCAAAATCACATGGACCCAAAATCGGTCACATGTTATAAATGCAAAAAGAAAGGGCATTACAGTATAGAATGTCCTTTACTCAAAGAAAAGGAGAAACCTTCTCCTAAACACAAGTTCAAGAAAGCAATAGCTTCTTGGGCAGAACTTGATGATTCTGATGATGAGGAAGCACAAATGTGCCTCACAATTCACACAGAAACTCAAAATGAACTTAATACCTGCTTTCAAACAGAAACTGTTGAAAGTGAATGGTATTTGGATAGTGGATGCTCCAGGCACATGATCGGAGACCCATCCAAATTCTCTCAACTGACTCTACAATGTGGAGGGTCGGTTAAATTCGGTGACAATAGCAAAGGCTCTGTCATTGGCAAAGGTACCATTGGAAGTTCTGACTCCATGGTCATCGATGAGGTTCTGTTGGTTACAGAACTCAAACATAATTTGCTGAGCATTAGCCAGCTTTGTGACAAAGGTTATAAAATAACTTTTGATCAAGACAAGTGTTCCGGAAGCCTGAACAATGAAGTTCGCTTCATTGGGACTCGTAAGAGGAACATCTATACCTTGACTCAGAATAGCTTCTGTACTACAGAAAACTGCCTTCTGACAGTCAAAGATGAAAGCCTACTATGGCATAGAAGGTTGGGACACTCCAACTTCAAATTGTTATCCAAGCTTGTGAAAAAGGATTTGGTTAAGGGATTACCCAATATCCGTTTCGAGCATGACAGCTTCTGTGAAGCATGTTCTCTTGGAAAACAAACTAAGTCTTCATTCAAATCTAAGAATGAAGTCTCTACTTCTCAACCTCTTGAACTTCTACATATGGATCTATTCGGACCTACTAGAGTTCAGAGTGTCGGCGGTAGAAGGTACTGTCTAGTTGTGGTCGATGACTACTCTAGATACACGTGGGTTAAATTTCTAACTCACAAAAGCGATGCTTTTGAAACTTTCATTAAGCTAGCTAAGAAATTACAGAATGAAACTGGTTCTTCTGTAAAAGCTATAAGAACGGATCATGGTACTGAGTTTGAAAACCATGACTTCGCTACTTTCTGTGACGATCATGGTATCGATCACAATTTTTCTGCTCCTTATACTCCTCAACAGAATGGAGTAGCAGAACGGAAAAATAGAACTCTAATAGACATGGCTAGAACCATGATATGTGAGAGCTCTGCTCCACAGAACCTATGGGCAGAAGCTGTTAATACAGCCTGCTACATATCAAACAGGGTTCTACTTAGACCCATACTTGAGAAAACTCCCTATCAACTATACAGGGGGAGAAAACCGAACATATCCTATTTCTACTCCTTTGGAAGTCCATGTTTTATCTTGAGACCTTCTAAGGACAATTTGGGAAAGTTCGAAGCTAAGACTGATGAGGGCATCTTTCTTGGATACTCTCTATCTAGCAAAGCTTACAGAGTTCTAAACAAAAGAACTTCTTCTATAGAGGAGTCTATTAATGTAAAAATTAATGACCTACCTACTATCAATACAAGAGATATTATATCTCTAGAACATACAGAAGATGCTGTAGAATCTCCACCCTCTACGAAAGAGAAGGGTGAACCCTCTGTTCATGAATCTAAAAATGATCTTGAACAAACAAATGATCATTCTGAAGAACATTCTCAGAATAATCAACAAAGCGATATTAGAGCACCTGCTCTTTATCAAAGACGGCATCCTATAGACCAAGTCATAGGAGATCTTAACAGAGGTATACAGACAAGACGCTTTGTAAATGCCTTCTATGAACACTCGACTTTTCTATCACAGAAAGAGCCAGAAAATATTGATGAAGCCCTCAACGATCCAGATTGGATACTTGCTATGCAAGAGGAGCTTGAACAATTTGAACGGAGCAAAGTGTGGTCACTTGTTCCTAAACCTGGTAACCGTTCCATCATTGGGACTAAATGGGTTTTCAGGAACAAACTAAATGAGTCAGGCATTGTTGTGAGGAACAAGGCTCGGCTCGTTGCAAAAGGATACTCTCAACAAGAGGGTATCGACTTTGATGAGACGTTTGCTCCTGTAGCTCGTCTAGAGGCAATACGAATGTTATTAGCCTATGCTTGCTTTAACAACTTTAAGTTGTATCAAATGGACGTAAAAAGTGCATTCCTCAATGGAGAAATCAAGGAAGAGGTCTACGTAAGTCAACCTCCTGGTTTCGAGGATCTGCAACACAGAGACTACGTCTATAAACTCTCCAAAGCTCTATATGGCCTTAAACAGGCTCCTAGAGCATGGTATGAGAAACTTAGCTCCTTCCTTGTCGAAAAGGGCTACAATAGAGGAAGAGTAGATACTACTCTCTTTCTCAAACACAGAAGCAATCATCTCATTGTTGTCCAGATCTATGTCGATGACATTATCTTTGGATCAACTGATGAAACGCTCTGTGATGAATTCTCCAAGCTCATGACAAGTGAGTTTGAGATGAGCATGATGGGAGAACTTACGTTCTTCCTTGGTTTACAAATTCAGCAATCTGCAGAAGGTACATTCTTACATCAAGAAAAGTACACTAAGCAGCTTCTGAAGAAATTCGGCCTAGAAGGCACGAAACCTTTGTCCACTCCAATGGGTACAAATACTCAATTGGACAAAGACGAAAACGGTAAAGAAGTGGATAGTAAGCTCTACAGAAGCATGATAGGTTCTCTTCTGTACCTTACAGCTTCTAGACCTGACATACTATTTAGTGTGTGCCTCTGTGCTAGATTTCAATCAGCACCTAAAGAATCTCACATGACTGCGGTCAAGAGAATCTTTAGATATCTACAGGGTTCTGTGAACCTAGGCATCTGGTATTCAAAGAAATCAAATTTTGATCTCATTGGATATTCTGATGCAGACTTCGCAGGAAGTAAGGTAGACAGAAAAAGTACAAGTGGTACTTGTCAGCTCATGGGAAACATGTTGATCTCATGGTTTTCCAAGAAGCAGACTTCTGTTGCCCTCTCCACTGCAGAAGCTGAATATATTGCGGCAGCAAGCTGCTGTGCGCAACTTTTGTGGATGAAACAACAACTTGAGGACTACGGTTTCTCATTTACAAAAATTCCGATCAAATGTGATAATACTAGTGCTATTAGCCTAGCTAAGAATCCAGTATATCACTCTCGATCGAAGCATATCGAACTCAGACATCACTTTCTGAGAGATAATGTACAACAGGGTTCTGTTAGTGTGGAATACATTAACACTGAACACCAATTGGCTGATATCCTTACTAAACCTCTGGACAAAGAAAAATTTTTCTTTTTCAGAAGTGAATTAGGAATCTGTCAACCTCTTTAATGTCTTTCAGAAGACAATAAGTTAAGTAAGTACTTGAAAAACTTACTACAGAAGGTACACTTTCGTACACTTCATCATAGAAGGTAGAATCATCTACACTCTGCCATATAGAAGGTACATTTACTTGTGCACTTCATTACAGAAGGTATAATCTTCTGCTTCTACTCTACAGAAGGTACATGCTTGTACTCTTCACTATAGAAGGTAGAATTTTTTAGCCTTCTATACAATAGAAGCTTGAATTTCACCATCTATCTTATAGAAGGTATAACGATATGTATACCTTAAATCTAACTTTGGTAATTTCCAATTAATTGGAAGTTTACGCCTGGAGATATCAATTATCATCCAATAAAACATTTAGATATAATCAGAGTCAAATAAAATTTTTGTTCTGATCAATATCGTTTCTATTAGGAAATTAATAATCCTACTAATATATTTTGGATATAATATCCATAATATTTGGCTCTTCTATACTGAAGAAGCTTGCAACAGAAGGTTATGAAACCACCTTCTGCGTTGCAGAACCGTCAGATTTCCTATTATAATAAGGAAACAAATATTCCCCATATATTCTGATGCATGTCATTCGTGAAATGACAGTTTTTCATCTTGAAAAATCAAAATCATGAGTATTTTGGGCGGGAGAATATTTTATTCCCAAAAAGAAGGCATTCGGAGGCTGGTTAAAATCATTAACCGTGACTCTCCTTCTTCACACTTCATCTACAACCCTGAAACTTCCTTGTTCTTGCCCTAACCTCAAAACTTTCGATTTCTCTGTGTCCATGGCACCCAAAGTGAAATCCCTGAGGAAAAAGGCTAAGGCCGGAAGAAAGAAGGCTCGCGCCTCTGGATCGGAGAACCCTGCATCATCTGCGAGCAGGACTCCACCCCCTTCCTCGCCGGAGAAACCCATCTCTCCTGCGAAGGACCAGACCATTGCTGCCGTTGAGACTCTCGATGGCATGCCTCACATCTCCACCGACGAAGGGCCCTCAAAAGTCCAAGTCTCCGTGGAAGATACAACCCAGAAGGAACCTCCGATTGTCATGACGGTGGAACCCTCTGTCTCTGAGCCTTCTGTGCCTGAGTGCTCTGTTCCTAAGGCCTCTGTCAAAGGTTCTACTGCGACAAGTGATACACTCCCTGTCGCCCCTGCTGCTGAGATTGTCGCATCTGATGAGGAGGTGGAGATCCCCCCTGCTGATGATGTGCCTGGTGAGGCTGACACGGAAGTTCCTACTCCGGTCTTCACTGTCTCTCCTGATCTCAAGCTGAAAGGAGTAGCTTCTGAGATTCAGAAGGTTTCGCAGAAGCCTGCGGCCACTCCTACCAAAAAGCTTCTCCATGATGCCATGAAACCCGGAGGAGTTTCCTCTAGGACCAGGCTGAAACGGAAAGAGCCCGAGACGGTCAGCACCTCTATCATTGATATGGCTGCCAAAAAGACCAAGTCCCCAGAGAAACTTGTTCCTGAGGACACCTTCGCAGAGGACCTGGATTCGTATATCTTTCCGGTAAATCCTCTTGTCTCTAAGAAGGAGATTGAAACTGTTTTGGCCGATGATAAACTGCCTAAATGTGATGCTGCGGGTAGGCAGATTGCCACCTTTAAGCGGATCGATTTTAACTGGTTTGCGGCTAATGGACTTGATATTGCCCCTCTGCTGGATAGAATCGGTTTGAGAACCTTCTGTGAGACCTATGCAGAGCTGCCTGTCTCTCGTTTGAGAGAGTTCTATGCGAACATCACGTTCCATGAACAGGGCCCGCATGCCAAGTTCATAAAGACAGTCATTGAAGGGGTCACACTGGTATTCTCTGCCCATGATGTGAATCAATTGTTCTGCTGTGAGGAGTATGATCCTCTAATGGACATGAGAAAAGAAGAATCCTATAGCATCATCTTGGGACAGAAGGTCCAAGCGACCAAGTACCTTGAGTCCACCAAGCTGGATCTCAAAACTCGTATTCTGCATCGAGTGGTTCTGTTCTGCCTTCTACCAAGAACTGGAAGCATCGACACCATCACCTCCAATGATGCGACGTTGATGGCTCATATCCTTAAAGGCACTCCCTTTAATCTTAGTTTGCTGGTGTTCTCCCACATGAAAAGATGCTGCAATACGGCTGGGAAAGCTCTCCCTTATGGCCAGGTAATCGCCGGCCTTCTGAAATTAGCTCGTGTCTCTACTAATGCTTCTACTTTTCAAGAAAAGTGGAAAGTTGGCACTTTTGGACAACAAATTATAGCCAGCATGCATTATGTGAGGAAGGGCTCTACCTGGACCCTGAAAGGGAAGTCACAGGATTCTGCGCGTGATGATGATGATAAGCTTCTAGAGGCCAAGAAGAATGCTGAAGCATCTTCTGCTTGACCCTCTGCTGCTAAGTCTGCTGGTCGGAGACGTCCTTCATCATCTGCTGAAGCTCAAGTCCCTGTGGATAACACTGCTCTCCTCAATCTTGGGGAAGACATCCGCGTCCTTCAGCGAATGGTCACTGACCTGTTTCGCTTAGTGGAACGCCAGGACAAGCTTCTGCGCAAACTTCTGGAAAAGGATTCTGCTGAGTCTGAGGAGTGATCTCCTTAGTTGCTGTTTCTTTTCTTTTATGCATTTCTAGCTAGACCAAAAACTGATTTCTGTTGTCTTCTAGATTGTAATAAGTTCCACTTCGTGGACACATTTCCTTTCAGCAGTATGGTATTGAACTTTCTGTCACACCTTCTGCGCTATATTCTGCATAATGGTTTTGAACTTTCTGTTCTACCCTCTGCAAGAATTAAAACTACCTTCTGCACGTTGGTTATGAACGATATGTCATACCTTCTGCAAGAAATTTACTCTTTTGTATCAACCTACATTCATCTTCTTTTTGATGTGACAAAAAGGGGGAGAAAATTGTGTTGAGGGGGAGTACCTTGCTCTGTATTGGTTATAGAAAAATCCTTGATTTTCTATAACTTTATGGGTCGTAGAAGGCTATACCATCTATGGTATAGAAGCTTGTGAGACTGATACAGGTCACTATCGCAACCTTCTGCAGGGAATGCGATTCGTGATCTTTTTAAAGTCACTATTGCTGGGAGTGCAGAAATGAAATACCATCATTTTTGTCGGGCTATATACAGAAGCTCCACGCTCTGTATTAATCACAGAAGCCTTTGTGCTCTGTACAACCTTCTTCATAACAGAAGCTTCTATGCTCTGTTATACAGAACCTTATGGTACTGTAAAAACGCGAGACTCATACTCTCATCTATTTAGGGGGAGTTTGGGGGAGTTCTTGCAAACAAATTTCCCTCAACGATGAATGTTTTGTCATCATCAAAAAGGGGGAGATTGTTGGAAAAGGTTTTGATGATGAGCCAGACCTCTGTGCCACAGAAGGTCGAACATTCTTGGCTTTGATGATGAGCCTAACCCTCTGTACTACAGAAGGTCGAACATTCTATTCTACAGAAGCTTCTATTATTAAGGACTTCTTGTAAGAATTATTTTTGTAATTAAACGATTAGTTTTCAATTATTTAATTACGAAATATGCTTAATTTGATTAAGATATTTATCTGATCAAATTACCACGATTTGGTTTCCAAATAATCATAGTGGAGATAATATTTCTTATAGAAGGAAATAAGATCTCTATTTATGGAAAGGTTCTACTAGACGGTCTACAGGCTTCCATAAGCTTAATTGACCACTATACGACCGTTATTTGTAAACCTATCACTACCACCTGTCCAGATACACTCTCACGTGTGTTTTTATCAGGATGGAATTGACTTCAAGTCATTTGGTAACAAATCAACGATTGTTTCCACCTGTAGAAGGTTATCGAGCAGAACCTTCTGCGATACCTTCTGTGGTGCACTATTTATGGAAAATATATCATGATCTATTCTGATTTATTCTCTACCAGAATACTTGCACGTATATATTATTTCTGTATATGAATCATTTTGTAAACTAATTCTTTATTTCACATTTTGCAGATTACGAATTATATTTTCCTTCTTACATTTTCTTCTTAGAATTTTGTGTATAAATAGCCACGCCCTCTCCCATTGTAAAATATCAAACAATTCATTTTCCCTTATCCCATTCTGATCAGAGAGAGCGTGTGCTTGAGCTTTAGTTCTTTCATTCATTCGAGTTAGTCACACGAGGAGCACTACCGGCGGAAGTTGCATCGTTGGTGAAGCCTTTTGGGAGAGTGACTCGGGGGCTCGAGGGACTCGACTGGAAGCTGCAGGATACGTTGGCTGGAGGCACGGCTGGAGGTCGTGTGATCAACGTGCAGCGGGTCGGAGAGAAGGGCTGAACCTCGGGGGCACAGAAGGTGAGGGACTAACCAGCTTCTGTTGTGTAGAGCTCTGTGTGCAGGAACCTCAGGACAGGGGGAACGCTGTCACCTCAGGACAAGAGGAAGGTTGTCACCTCAGGACAAGAGGAAGGCTGTCACCCCAGAACAGAGGGAACGCTGTTCAACCTCAGGACAGGAGGAAGGCTGTCACCCTAGGACAGAGGGCACACTGTTCATCCTAGGACAAAGGATACGTTGTCCACCCTAAGACAAAGGGAACGTTGTCTACTTGCGTAGGGTTCGCTACGTACTCGCGTGGGGTACGCCACGAAGTCGTTATCCTTGAGGGATTGCGCACTTGCTACCTTGTTAGTCATGTTAACGCGTGCAACCTTCTGTTGTGCAGAATCTTCGGATCTGTATAACCTCCTGTAGAGCAGAACCTTCAGGTCTGAATCTACTTTAGTGCAGAACCTTACGGTCTGTACAACTCTCTGTAGTACAGAACCCTACCGGTCTGTGCATACATTTTCCTGGTCACTTTTGCTACAGAACCTCGCGGTCTGTTCAGTAGAAGGTCGACTACCCTTGGTACAGAATCTTTTAGATATGTGCTTCTCAACTAAGTCATTTTCCTATACAGAACCTTCTGTTGTGGATTGACATACTCGGTACAGAACCTTACGGTCTGTGCTATACCTTCTGTGATACAGAATCCTTGGATCTGTTCTATAGAAGGTTAACATATTCGACATAGAACCCTCTGTGTTGTGCCTAAGCTTCTTCGACACAGAACCCTCTGGTCTGTGTTGTGCCTAAGCCTCTTCGACACAGAACCCTCTGTGTTGTGCCTAAGCTTCTTCGACACAGAACCCTCTGGTCTGTGTTGTGCCTAAGCTTCTTCGACACAGAACCCTCTGGTCTGTGTTGTGCCTAAGCTTCTTCGACACAGAACCCTCTGTGTTGTGCCTACTCTCTTCGACACAGAACCCTTTGGTCTGTGTTGTGCCTTACCCTCTACGATACAGAACCTTCTGGTCTGTATTGAGCCTAAGTTACTATAGTACAGAACCTTCGGGTTTGTGCTACATAACGAGCCTCTACGACACAGAACCTTCTGGTCTGTGTTCTGCCACTCAAGCCTCTATTGTACAGAACCCTACGGGTGTGCTTTTGGTTGCTATCACTTGTGTAATTTGTACTGAGATACATTTGAGTGGAAACCATCCAAATATCTGGGTGAAGAGTGGACGTAAGCAATTTGCTGAACCACTATAAAAATCCTTGTGTCCATTAAACAAATTTGCGTACACAATCAAACGTTCTGTCTTACAGAAACTTACAGGCTCTGTTTAACAGAAGCTTTTCATTCCGCTGCGGGGTAAAACGAAAAAGGGTTAAAATCCAATTTTGGAGATTAACACTAATTCACCCCCCCTCTTAGTGTAACAGCGCCATAACTCCTGTTGGTCGCTGCTGGAGTTCCCGAAACTGTCGTAGATATAAACGTTTGTTGACCGCATTGAAGTTTCCTCTGATAGTTGATGTTAGCATCATCTCCGGTTGTGGCCGACGGAGGTTGGGTTGAACCTGGTAACAAGGGATTTCCGCATGTGGAGTTAAACCTACCTTGGAGGTCTTCAGGAGGGATCAATAAAAAACGAGAACCCTGAGAATCAGGTCTGGGAGAAAGGTTCTGCCCCTTTTTTGGAATGCACAGAATTTTTCCCCTAAAAGAATCCAAAAATCTTTCTTCTATGCCCAGGTGATGAGGTGGAGGCACGTTTGGTGCAAAGATCTCGGGGAAGAATCGAGGGATGTGGGCTGTTGAGATTGTTACTCTTGCCACTAGGAATATCGTGGAGAAAATAATCTGTTATAGGGAGTTAGATGATGACGTTTATGCGTGGGTGGGTGAATGTATGTTTTTTTCTCAAGTGAGAGATTTTCGGAGGTTGCGGAGAAAAGTGACTCCGAGGATATGGTTGTTTGTTGGCGGGGAGAGAGAGAGGAAAGTGGTCGGGAAAGTCTCCAATCCGCACACCCTTGGTGCTGGTCGTGTGAATGAGGTCGTGGGATGTTCTCGTGTCCCGACATTCATTCTACACGATTCGATTTGAAGTGGGGTGATGGTGAATCAAATTAGAGGTGAAGGAACACACCGTGTGTGTGAGCTAAGAATCAAATAGTAATATAATACTAATAATAAAAGAAATGTAGACGAAACTACCTATACCCTTATGCCGACCATTGTCTTGTATTGATCGATGTGTTTAGTGTTATGTTCCTTAAAAATAAATCTCGTTGCATCATCGAACGTGTTCAACAAGCGTTGAAATCAAACGATTTATAAATCATCATTAGGTATGTCGATTTAACATAAAAGGCCCGTAATTAGCTGATTGTTTTTGACGATATTGAGGTAATTCACAATTTGGGTATCTACACGTGTCCGAGCACTCAGCGTACAAGTTGAAAATGGGCCGAAAAGTTCGTAAGACTTGACAGGACGGCAATTCTATTTCCACCATTCCTTATCGACCCACGATTAATCAAGATTGGACATCCCAGGAAGTTAAGAAGGCCCAATACATTTGACCAATTGTTTTTATGGGTAGGAGAAGAAGGCCCATGAAGAAAAACTATTAATTCATTTCTCATTCAAAATGGAATGGGAGGAGACACCATTGATATAGTCAAAAGGTTTGGTTGGTTTTGGTGGTTGCTCCTCAAAGCAGGACGTCATCCATCAACCTCAACCTCAACCTCCCCCAATCTCAACTTTCTTAATGGGAGCAGACCGGTTCAGAGTCAGCCGTGCCATTCCTTTTCTAATGACATGGACTTTAATCACTTCTTCGTTTTCGATACAATTTTTGGCATGTTACTTCCTTGCGTGCGAATTCATCGCTCAACTCCCCCACCCGCCACGGCGCTCCCTCAAATGGACTTACTGATCAACTTTTCTTTCTTCCCTGGAGAGGGAAGTTTTGTCAGGACGTCTCGCTGTTTGTTGAGAAAGACAAATCTCATGACACAACTGGGGAGTTAACTTCCCCAACTGATAACCAAACCAAAGGAGATAACCCAAGGATATTCGTTCAGTTTCGTTTTAAAGGTCGCCTGGTCTGGTCTGGTCTTGAAAAGCCGGAGAACAGGCAAAGCAGCGGAGGTGCCGGCAGGAAACAGTCAAGATGAGCGTTTGATTGTCAAGACGATGCAACACAGAGAGAATCTGCGTGATCGCTACTCAATACATAATGATCGAGTAACTCTTTTTTACTAAGTTGTACAGGGGGATGAAGAGACATCTAATTCCAAATCGCCAAGCTCATACATGCCAACATCTATGCAGGGGTGTGTGTGTGTTCCGTGTGGCGAAAAAAGGACTACCTCAGGAGCTTCCTGTTCCTGGAGGGAGTGATCTTGAGGACGAGCCCTGGGAAAACATCATCCGGGTCGTGGATGTGGGGGTTCCTCTCCACGATGAAAGGGTCACCACACTTGTCGCTGATGGTGTGGAGGGTCTCCCCTTCCCCAACCACATATATCTCGTCACAGGGCTTGTGAAGCAGCCAGCTCCCCCTCGTCACCTGCTTGTCAGCGACCCTGAACGAGCCGCCGCTCACCAACATCCCCCTGTCGGAAGCCATGAGGATAAAGCAAACGAGGAGGACGGCGAGGCAGCAGGAGGCAGCCTCGGCCATGGCCATGGCCGGCAGGCTGAACGAAGACGACTTCTTAATACCACGGGAGGAGGCCATGGATGGTCTGTGTCTCCGAACAGAACAGTAAACGGATGAAACAGAGGGGATAGATGGATGGAGGGAGGGAATATCAGGTGTTTTATATACGCAGTTGTGGGGGTGGGGGGGAATATCAATTATGAAGTAAAGGTCGGGGGGAGGGTGGGAGTTTGGATGGGAAGAGGTCAGAAGTCGGGGAAGTTAGGGATGTGCCTGTTCAGCCTCTCTGCCCCTTTCAATAAATGACATGGATTTAGTCAACTCCTCCCCCGCCCTTCCTTTTACTTTTGTTTACTTGATCATCATCTTTACATATATATATATTCTTTGTTCTTAACATTTCATTGTAAAATTTTAAACGTGGGACACTGTGGCACGATACTCTATCCCTGTTTCATATATCATCCCTACAACATGGAAATGGATTACTAGGAATCCCACCATCGGAAAAAGCTGGTGGTGAGGCGAGGCGCCCCCCCAAACACGTGGGATTACACCAATGATTCCATGATTCTGTGATTAGGCTAACAAAACCCTCGATATAAGTCGGTCGGTCGGTCTGTCACGCTTTGGCATCCTCATCCACTAACCTCCCCTCCCCCCCAGCACTATCTGGGTGTCGTCCTTCTATTAGATTTGGTCCAATTACCTTACAAAAAAGGGCCGCCCCCCCGGCCGGGTCTTGTCCGAAACCACCTATTGGTGGATTGGATCGATAGGTTTGCCCCTGAATACATCAAGATCAAACGATCCCCCAAAGTTGTTTTGTTTATGCGTCCCGATATTTTATTCCACCCCTACTAAGCCGATGTTGGTGTCTTTTCCTCGGTCATCTGTAATTCGGAAGAGCCCCTCGTTGGGAAGTTTTTTGCGTGTCCAATAAAAAAGATGCCCCGTACCCATCGTTTTTACGTGGGTGGAGTGTGGATTGACGAACCTTTCAAACTCCAGTTCGGGGGATACGTCTCTTTCCATTCATATTCATCTTCTACAATGTAATTATGGTTTGAACGCCACAAATATCGTTTTCTTAATCACGAGCTGCGAGATTAGGAAAAATATAAAACCCCCAAAAATAAATAAGTAATGAATCCTAGTGTTCAATCCGTCCTTACAGTACTAAACTTACATGTAAGTATGGGGAATGTAATGATGGTTGTATTGTAGTGAGAAGACATCAATCAGAAGACGTGTTCTTTGATCAATCCACTTCCTCCGCTTCAATAAAGAAGGGTCAACCCTACTTTACGGAAAGAAGCCGGCAACTTGCCATAAAATGGTCCTTCAAGCTACTGCCTAAGTACAGAGACCTTTTTTTTTGGCAAGATCCCAGTTGTCGATTCAGATAGTTAACAAGAGAGGCTTCTTTCCACGTTCATGTGGCTTTCGACTGCCTGCCAATAGATTGAACATTACCTTGAAGGCTTTGCCCCCACGAACGCTGGTCTCAAAGGCCCGCTCCACTTCCCCATGAGTGAACCCAGGCCTGTGGTTTATCAATGGCTTCGTGTCGATTTTGCCAGTCCCAATGAGCTCGATGCATAGCGGCCACGTGTTCTTGTATCTGAATATTCCCACCACTTCGAATTCCCTGATGAAAAAGCACGCGATGCACATGTAACTTGTTAGATTTGCCTTCCCGGACTGGCCCATGACAGTCTATGCTCGTCGATCATAATGACTCTGGGAGCTCTAAATGCACGGGCTGCCGACAAGATAACCAGGTCTATTGATCCTGACCCTTTAAACGAGAATGTTGGTATCAGGGCTATTTTGGGCTAGACAGCATGCATGAACGCCCAGGCTGAGCAGTTCACACATCGCTCATTCCTCCAAGCTAACATTATCCGACAATTTGTAACACGGATATGCGGGGTGCACCACCTGCTCCCGCAAACGTGATAACATGATTTCCAGAACCCCCCCCCCCCCCCCCCATTCGAAATGGATTCAAAACTGATGGCCGAGTAACTGAAAAACGACCCTGCTAGCCCCCTCACAATTCACCTTAAAGTGATGAACATCGCGTATGCATATTCCAAGGGCTTTCACTCGAACCTTCACATCATGAGGCCTTAAAGTTTTAATCACATCCTTAGATCAGAACAACAAACACTCTCGAAAAACTAGCTTATTCTGAATTTCACAAAGCAGACAACGGGGTAGCAGATCAGCGACAAGTCTACCGACCGAACAAGACCAGACAATCGTCAACCATGAGAGTTCTGTTTTCATGTGTTCATGGGAAACCTGTGGTTCAGTTTTCAGGAAAAATATACAGAGAGGAGGGGGGGCTTAGAACGCACCAAGGGGAGGGAGATGATAGGGATGAATCTTGAGGGTCTTGATGCCCATAAGCCATGCAGCCATGTTCTCCTCTCCAACTCCATCTCCACCTTCACCTCCCATCTTTAGCTCTTGCGACGTATTGTTGACGCATGAATTTGGGTTTCGCCCTCGATGGGCCGAAGAAATAAGACTCCATGTAGACACTATTGGACCTAATATTAACGTTATTCAAGAAGTCTGTGTGAGCTCTGCTCGAGAGCAAGGCTACTCGAGGAGCGTTTCTCGAGTACATCAAAACCCCGTACAACTTGAAGACTTAAATAGTCTCTCACGACTTGAGAGCCTGTAACGTCTTGAGGAAATTCACATTAAATCACGTCTGGTTACGTCAGTTGAACATGATACGTGGCAAACCCAGAGAGGCCGGCTAAAGCACGACATGCATGGCTCCTACAAAATAGGAGTTAGATCGTACACACGATCTACAAGATCATATACTGACCGAATAATCACAACTCCAAGATTCTGGAAGATATAAAAGAGATAAAAAATTTAGAGAAAAAAATAACAAACGAACAATACAATTCAAACATAGAACTTAGATTTTACTCTTTTTTATCCTAGCGTCCAGAGAAACGTCCTGAACCTAGCGTCTCGAAACCACCATCCATCCTCACTCCATCTGACCGCCTATCCACTAAGGTAGATTCCACTTAAGGGATCTGCCGTAGCCGCCGTTCGACCGCCGTCGACCATCGAGAAACGCCTCGTAGCCGTCCTCAAGTCCCTTTAATTGTTTTTTCGTTCACAACATGTCTGTAACTGTTGATCTGTAATTCAATATTGTTTGATTCAATTCGAGTCTCGTATTTACCTATCAACTTGCACTGTAATTCAGTACTATTCGATTCAATTCCAATACCATATTTACTTTTCACCTTGCATTCATATACTTTACGGCAATCACACAAATCACTGTAAAATTCGACACGTGTTGCGGGAAACATAATTCCGCGCCAACACATTTTTGGCGACCACAGTGGAAGTCGAGTTATTAAAAATCCACAAAATTTCTTGAAAGATGCGACGTGCCAAAAAGAATGCTATAGAGTTTGACCCTAATAAAATAGGGGATCCCGATGAAAATTAAAATGAGGAAGATCAGGATGCGCTCATAGAGCCCCTAAATAATCCTTGGCTTGCTTATTAACCTAATGATTTTACATCCAAACAAGAGTTCGGTAGTGCTATAAGGGAATTAAAATTGGAACTGGCAGAAAGCCACAGGAAATTGGAAATGCAAATGGATGAGAAACTCCAGGAATTAATAGATATCATAAGTATCCTTAAGGGTGATATATCTGAGAAAAGCACAGAGCCTATAGGTGAAAAATCATTTATGGGAGATGTTAGGGCAGCTGGAAAGCATAAGGTTAACGAAAGCTCTTATAACGAGCATAATGAATCACATCCTGTGAATCCTAACGGAGTCCACGTAGTTGGTAGTTCAAAAAGTCCAATGCATGAGTCTAACAAGAATGCAAATTCCACATTCGTGGATCTTGAACATAATATCTATCCAACTTATTCGTCCCCACGTCGTCGAAAGAAAACTGAGAGATTTTACCATAGACCTAAAGTGTATGAGTTCAACCCCAAAATAAACCCCACCCCAGTGCTCGACTTAAGTGGACAAATCGCTCGAGGCATAGCTCGAATGGTTCCAAGTGCAAGGACTGAAGAAGTGCGCCTGTATAGGAGTCTAATTTCCGAATATATAGATCGAGCAACAGAGGTACCTCGAGGGTATAGGATTCCTAATTTTACTTTGTTTTCAGGAAAAGATGAAATGACTCATGTGGAACATATAGCTAGATTCACTTACCAAATGGGGAAAATGTCGAATAACGACATGTCAAAACTCAAGTTATTTCCTAATTCCCTAATTGGAGATACATTTGGCTGGTATTCGAGACTTCTCCCAAATACCATTCCGAATTGGGTCGAGATGCAGACCTAGTTCCTTAAAACATTTGATAAATTGGATTCAGTACCTTCTCTGGGGGAGATTATGAGGATGAAACAACTACCTGGGGAGAGCCCTGCTCTATTTCTAATAAAGTTTAGGAAAAACCTGCTGAAGTGCACAACAACCTTAGTTGAAAGAGATCAGCTCGAGATAGCACAAAACGCCTTATCATTAGAGATAAGGAAGAAACTCCAAAGAGAACGTTTTCGAGATTTCTATGATCTCTTAAGACGAGCGACTGAATACCATAATCTCTTTTTAGTAGAATTTCACTCAGTTAGGAATTGTCAAGTGGAACCTTGGGCTGAAATCAATGTAATTGAGTTTATAAAAGGGGAACCCACAGTGTGCGAGCCTTTAGTGAAGAAAATTTCTAAAGCTCGAGTTTCTCAAAAATTCAAAGAAGAAAGAAAATTCTCTTTTGATATAGAGCAGATGGATAATATCTTTGATTGGTTGTATCAGAAATGGCGTATAAAACTTAGGCCTGGGCTATAAATAGCTGCCACAAACCGGTCGAGAGAAACGTAGGAAGCACTATAAATAGCATGGAACGTGCACTCACACAACTCAAGAGTGTATACATTTTAGAAATTTGATTCAAGACTTAATCGAGTCAAATAATTACGATTTGCTGAAGTGAATGAGTCGAGTATAGTGGATGATAATCCCTTTGGTGAGGAGCCTGTAATCCATATGTATTCTCTTGAGGCTGAAAATAAGTTTGTTAAATGCAATACTGATGATGATGTTTCTGTTTTATATCTAGAGACTCATACTCGTAACACATTGCAGGGAATCAAAGTGTCTGGTGAAACCACTGTTGCCAATGGGCTTTTCAAGCGCTTAGGCGAGAAGAAAATGGTGAACTGCCTAGTTCGAGAGGTTCATGATGAACACTGCCACTAGCATCTAGATTTCACTCATACCACGGACAAGTGCCGCAACTTTCGCAGGTACCTGTAGATGAACAAGGAAAGCCTGTGGTATCATTTAACTCAGCTCAAGGAGGTAGCGATGGGAATGGCGTCGTCATACTCTCATTTTGCCTCAAAACATGCTTCGGGGAAGTTCCTCATCTGGGTCTGTTGGACGCGAACGCCGACAGAGGCACTATGTAATACCCCGAATAAAATCCGAAAAAAAGGACAATAGAAATTCTCCAAGCAATAGAGATTTCAGGGGATATTTCATTATCTCTTTTATACGATTTCTCCAAATTCCCTTTCCAAGAAAAAAAAGAGGATATCACCCCAAAAACCTATCAGACGATCCCAGCAGTCAGACGTTTTATTTCCTCACAGAGCCAAAGTCTCCAAAAATAAACAATCAATCATACAATCCCCACACGTAAACAAAAAATTAGAGATTCCATCAGAGCCAAAAAAACCTCCTTTTCCCCTTTGAGAGGATCTCTAAAAAAAAATCTTCTCCTTCCTCAGAGCAAAAAGACTCCCGATCCTCTCGGAGACCTTCAGACAATCAGAGATCCTCCCATAGACGTTTCTCTACCCTCAAGAAAAAAAAAAGATCGGAGACCATCTCCTCCAGAGAGACACAGACGTATGAGCCCAAGACGCTCCACCCCTTCGGGAATCGGAGGCCAACTCCTCTTCCCTCTACAGACAACCGGAGGCCAACTTCTCCTCCCTCTACATACAATCGGAGGCCAACTCCTCCCGAGGTACACACAGAAACCGGAGCCAAGGACTCCTTATCTCCAGTGCTAACGAGCCAAAGCCACTCGACCAGCCGACACCCTTCTCTCCGACGACACCGGCTCCAGCCCCAGCCACAACCCAAGCATGGTGCTCCAAGGCAGCCTTCTAATGGACTCTCCGACGTCCTTCTTCTTCCTTGGGCCACCCCAAGGCGAGGCCAACTCCTCGGTGAGTTCTTTTCCTCTTTTTTCCGAAGCCACTAGCCATATCTCATATCTTAAACATGGTTAACGTCGTTCCCTTTCTTCTTTGGCCTACCGCACACACCATGGGGTGAGGAACGAGCCTTTGGACAAGATCGTGACAGCCGAAGTTACAGACAAGGTACAGCCGGCGCGCCACCTTCCTCCGGTATTAGATCACGGCGGAAAAAAAGGCCGTAATCACATAGACTCGTTCCTAAATGCATTTTCGTATGTCTCTTAGACCTCAAAGCTTCACAGTAGCTTTGGGGGTCGATTTTGCGTTCATTTGTGGCACGGAAGTGTCGAGACATCTCCCGGCCTTCTGTTTCGGTTGTTTTCTATGGCAACGCCTCCAAATGCTGATTTTTTCGATGAGGTTACGGACGTTTTCGAACCTCGACCCCAAAAGGTTAAATGATCTACAATGAGTGATAATCTTGAGAATATTTTTGTTTTAATTTTTGGTTATCGAGGACCGAGTTATTTCCCCTGAAATGGTCGCCACTTTCGCTGGCCGCAGCACGACAGCCTGTTACATTGTCGCTTCTGGGGAAGTTTCGTGAGATCTAACCGTTGGATCTTGCTCAAAATTTTGAGACCTAAACTAGACTTCAAGACTATGATTATATATATCAACCGTTGATGTTTCTACCATAATACGAAGCAATCTAACGAACAGACTATATACTCAGTATGGTCTCCTGAGTATCACTATCATGTTCTTTATGCAATAACGGCAGATCCCACCATTGGACCGTTGCCAAATTTTATAGATGTTTTCTTCATTTCATCACAATAATTTTGAAATATAATACATATTTTTTGGTTTTGTGAATGTAAAGTTTCCCACTTTCCTTCCCGGAACTTTACCCAGCCAGAGTTAGATCGAGTCCACAGAATAGTCTGACATTTTGTGCCTGTATTTCCTACGATCCAACCGTTGGATCCATGTGAAATTTTACATACATATTCTTCATCATTTTACCTTTCTGTGAAGTCTTTTTGCACTCCATTCGGACATTTGAGGGCCCAGATATGATAGGAACAACACCGTTTGTGCAAACTGTTCCGCTTTTCTAGACAGCCACTTTGGTTCCTTGATATTGAGAGATTGCACCGTTAGATTTTCATAAAATTTAACATGCAAACTCTTCATTAAGTTTCGGATCTGTTGATTCAAATTTCGATTGAATCTGATAATCCTAGCCAATGTTATAATCCATTTCCCGTACTGTAACTCTTTGAAATATGATTAGATTACATCGTGTTTGATGAACATGATCATCGTTTATTTATGTAAAACATATGTGAAGTCCTGCACTCTACTATCTCACATAACTTACACTTCGTCTTTTGGTGTATGCATGTACAACGGACGTACAAATTTCGAAGTCCCGGCTCAAGCTTCTCGAAGGATTGTTGAAGGCGCGTGAATCTTTCGGCTCATAAAAACGCGATGTTAAGACCATCAAGCGGCTCCAACCGCCACATGAGGTATAAAGGGGAGGTGCGGGCCTCCCCGAAAGGATAGAAAATCCATTTATAACGGGCCGTGGGCCAAGTGCATAGGCCCACGGTCACCATCCTTCCCCGCCCCCTTTGATCTCAATAATTGTCTGTGCTTGGCCGCATGCCTTAGGCCCGTAAGCTTATCGTCGCATGCTGCTTGCCAAACACACATGAGTCCGGGCCCAAAAGGCTCGAATCGGGTCCAACGCCTGTAAAACATTGACATAAATCCGGAGTCATGCCCGGATCGGGTCCAATACCCGTTAACCAAGAGTAAACTTTTGGAGCAAACGCTACCTTTTCGCATGTTTAAATGTAAGAATTAGTAATTAGGAATCCCCGAATCTACTATGATTTTCCGACTTAAAGCAAGCTTTTAAAATTAAGTCGGTGGCGACTCCGTATAGTTTACCTAGGTTAAACAACAACAACTTTTTTTACGGAGCCATTTTGGATGAGGAACGGACGACACGAGCTGCTCCCGATTTCTCCCGAAAGTTCCTTCCTCGGATCATGCTCCGCCTTTCGCCCGCCGCCTATTAGGAAAACAGAGACAGTCGGCGAGGGCCCGAGCAGGCCCAGTTAGGAACCTAGGGAGGGATCACCCAATTCCCTTCCGCAGCGTCCGACACCCGAGTCGTGACGTCGACCGATTGGGCCTCAGGGAGCGGGCCCGGATCCTCGGGTCGTTCGAACCACCACGCGCGTGCTAGGCCGGAAGGCGCGCGTACACACTATGAGGAGGATGAGAGGGTCGATAGGTCCCACGTGCGTGGACGCATGGATGATCGCGAAAAGGCTAGAATTGCTGTTCAAGAGAGAGTGCCCGATAAGCATCTAAAAAAGGATGTTCCCGTCCCCGAGCTAGCTAAAGTTGAAAAAGCATCTGTTGAGGCAAAGGGGAAGGAAGTGGTACATATGAATCCAAAGCTGATTCAAGAAGGCCCACAAATTGCTCCTTTCCTCGAAGAAGGGATGCTTTGTGAGAAGTCCAAGCTAATCGCCTCGAACAAGTTCCTTATTCTGCAGATGTGCACCAAATGCTGCATGGTATATTTCCTGAAGCTGGTTCAGATGTCGACCAATGAAAAGATCGAGATTAAACTCAAGAACGAGATTATAGGTAATCTCACCACAAATTTTATTGATGCTGTGATGATTGAACCTAACGTGCAGGAAATTCGGGACTATGATCTAGAGAAAAAAGATTTTGTTTACATCAGATGCTCTGTTAATAGTTTTGAGCGAATTGTAGGAGAGACTTCGGGAGACCCACAATCAGAATGGTAGCAGGTCTATAAGAAAGTAGTGATTCCACGGCAGTATGCAAGAGAATCCTAAGATGTACTCAAAGGGAAGCTAAGAGAAGCAAAAGCGTCTCGCCAAAAGAGGCGACTGAGGCTCCTCGAGAAGGGGTATCACGAATGGAAAGTGAAGAAGGGGGAGATGTTGTCTACAACGATTACATTTACACACCTCTATAAGAATAGACCCCTGAAGGACATTAGGAAAGCGAGGATCCTATGATGACTTGCAATGTGGTCGAGCTACCTGCATGCTTCTCGAGAGAAGGTAAAAGAGTTATGCTCGCTAATGGAGCAATATGTAAGGTTCATAGGTCGAGTAACAAATTTCCCAAGGGATCTCCGCTCCATTGGTTCGAGAAACCCTCTCTTAGGTTGAAGCAACATACTCATTCCAAGTGCATCACAACGGACTTTGATGAAGTAAGTAAGGATGAACAAGGTGTTAGTAGACAATGGAGCTACAGTCAACATCCTTTCATTCGTAACTTTCCTCACAATGGGTAAAGAGAGGTGGCCGCTGACAGATACAAGGATGTCGATTACTGCCTTCAATGGGAAGAGATTGGAATGTACGGGAGTGCTCTCAGTAAATCTCGAGGTCGGGAGACACGAGATGAGATCGCCTTCTTCGTGCTGGACATTGCATTAGCTTTCAATGCTCTCCTATGGCGTGATTGGCTACATAAAGCCGTAACTATACTTTCGACTCTATACAAAGAGTTGATGACATGGCTTGATGATGAAATAGAATTGGTACGGGATGATAAGAATCATTGTTCTTATGAAACTAAGTCTCTATATATCATTACAGACCTCAAGAAGGAGAAACAGGAGAAGGACAATTGTGAAAACCGATCGCTGAATCCGGAAGTCGAGAAAGTTATAATCCACCAGGCTGAGGCAATGCGATCCGAGCCTCCCATAGTCCCAACAAGCTGCGGAAGTGAAGACGATGGCACTCCTCGAGCTAGATGTTTTACTCCATTGTTCAGCTTCACTATAGAAGCTCCAGGCGACGAAGAGCTTGAGAACAACCCAAGGATGTTCGTGCCTGAGGAAGGGATTCCCATTACTTGGATGGGTGAAAGGCCTCGAGGAATGCCAGAAGGCGACATTGTCCTAACTCAAGCTGGAATCAGGGTAGGAGACATGGAAGTCGAGATCGAGAACCATCCTGGACAAACCGTTCAGGAGCAAGATGATGATGCGGAGTTGGAGCCCGATAGATTCTTGCAAGAAGGCATGTTTGCAAATTGAAGAAGAAGAAGATCTGGTCGATGTGCACCAAGAAGCACGTCCCTTAGATTGTTTAGGTCAAGATGAAAAAGTGCGTTGCATCGCATCGTTGACATTTTCTTCCAGTTTTAGGCCATCTCTAGATGTTTTTTCTTTACAACTCGATGACTACAGTTGAGAAACTTTGTTTTCAGCTTCGGATCCGTTGATTGGTTATCTTGATTCAGAAGAAAATTCCCGACTCACATATATGAGTGCAATTCTAGACAATGAGCTAGCTTCTGCCTTAAGAGAGTTGTTGGGCGAATTCCGAGATTGTTTCGCTTGGGATTACACTGAAATGCCAGGATTAGATAGAAGCCTGGTGGAACACAAACTCTCAATTCGAGAAAACTTTAAACCTGCGCAACAAGCTCCACGAAGGATGGTGGGCGAAGTAAGCAAACTTGTGTATGAAGAAGTAAGAAAAATATTTCAAGCCGGCTGTGGTGTGAACATAGTAAACATCAGCAAGCAAACGTCCCAAGGTCGAACATCCTGTCTGCAAGCAAACGTCTTCTATGGTAACAGTCATAGGCCATTCGGGAAAGAAGAAAACATTCAATCTCGAATTCCAAAAAGGAATCAAGCTAGAACAGACTTTAGGGTCGCATAACCTCATTCTTCTCGAGATGGCAACCAAGTCCCTTAAACCCAAACAACGCAACTTATGGTCTAATTTCACTTCCCATAACTTAACTATCTCTCAGTAGAAGCATCGGTTGGAGGAAACCCTACATGCTCTTTTGCGTTCAATCAGTTGACAGGGGCACAAAATGTAAGGTGGCATACTGGAATAGACGGGGTAGTCAGAAGATAGGTCTCGGAAATCTCATGTTCCCTGAAAGCAGTTGACGGGAGCAAGGGACCTAGCGTCATAAGCGGGGGTTCACAGCCAAGAATAGAGATAACCACCCGTGGGTCGGCGAGTTCAAAGTATTGGTCAAAACGAACTTGGTCGGACATCTTTTGAGGAGCCATTGATGGTGTATCTCGCACTGATGAAGAAAAGTTCGAAACTTAAGGAAAAGGAAGAACAAGAAGTGAAGATTGGTCGAAGAAAGGGCCGAACTTTGATGAAGGAACGGTTCCGAAAATCAAAAAGAAGGGAGGTTTTGGAGAAGAAGGAAACGATTGGTATTCCAGGAGCTCTGTGAACGAAGAAGCGGGAAAGAGATTCTTGCTCGACGAGGTACGTGTTAAAACGCAACCGTTTCGATGGAAAGATAAACATAAAGTTCCCCACATTACGTTTGATCAAAGCGGGGCTTAATGTCGACACGTAAATTTTGGGTTTCGCCCTCGATCGGCCGAAGAGGTAAGACTCCATGTAGACACCATGAGACCCAATATCAACGTTACTCGAGAAGTTCGTGTGAGCTTTACTCGAGAGCAAGACTACTCGAGGAGCGTTTTCTGAGTATGTCAAAACCCCGTACAGCTCGAAGACTCGAATAGCCTCTCATGACTCGAGAGCTCGTCACGAGGAAATTCACATCAAACCACGTTTGGTTAAGTCAGTAGAACAAGACACGGCGCAAATCCAGAGAGGCCGGCTAAAGCACGACGTGTATAGCTCCTACAAAATTGGAGTCAGATCCTGCACACGATCTACAAGATCATGTATTGACCGAATAATCGCAAATGCAAGATTATGGAGATAAAAAAATTCAGAGAAAAAAATAATGAACAAACAATACAATTCAAACACGGAACTTAGATTTTAATCTTTTTTATCCCAGTGTCCTGAACCTAGCGTCCCGAAACCACCTTTCATCCTCAATACATTCGACCGCATATCCATCATGGTAAATTCCACTAAAGGGATCTGTCGTAGCTGCCGTTCGACCGCCGTCGACCGTCGTGAAGCGCATCGCAGAAGTCCTCAAGTCTCTTTTGTTGTTTTTTCGATCACGACATGCCTGTAAGTGTTGATTTATAGTTTAATATTATTTGATTCAATTTCAATATTATATTTACCTTTCAACTTGCACTGTAATTCAGTATTGTTCGATTCAATTATAGTATTATATTTAGTGTTCAACTAGCAGTCATTTACTTTCCTGCGACCGCACAAATCATTATAAAATTCGATACGTGTTGCGAGAAACACAATTTCGCGCCAACACATAACTAGACCTTGGTCCAGAGGGATGACTCAAGCTTTCCTTTCCTAAAACATTCGAGTGATTGGACAGATAGAGTCGGTCCATTCCCTCGTGACAAGCGCTCTTCGTATCCTAGTCATTTGTGTTGTCGGAAGTCAAACAGGGGAAAAAAGACAAGTGCCCGGCCAACTGAGCGATGCCAACCAACTTTCTTTCAAACTGTCTCATGTACTTAGATGAGAACAAAAACGTCCAACGGTTCAATCTTTTATGCGAAATCCGCGGCGTCAAGACATAAATCTGATATGCATAAAGTAAAATGATGACGTCAAAGGGACAGAGTGAGGTAGCAATTTTATCCGGGAAAGTCCTCTCTGTTCCGTTGTTAAATGCTTGGCTTGGGATGCTGTTTGCGATGAGTCGCATCGGTATCCGATGAGAACGAGACAGAGTTGGAAACGTCAGTAATAAAAAAAAAAATGAAATAAATTATAATAAAAAAGTAATGCCTATGTAAAAGAGCAAACGCTTATAACAATAAAACAATGACGAAGAACGAAACGCGTTAGAAGCACGGGCAACATAACTGGAAACGGGAAATCGAGAACCGAGTACGCGAAAGCTAGAAACAAACCATGTCGATTTGGTCTTGGTTGAATTATGTGTTTATTTTGAGAAACTATTTATGTCGTTTGTACTGAGCTATATGTTGTTATATGCTTAGAGACGTGGGTCTCAATGAAATAGCTTTCTCCATATTTTCATCTAACTCAAAATCATGAGTTATGACCTTCTAAACTACTTTTCGGACATCACGAGAATCATGATCATTTTTTGGTGAAAACTAGTCTTTTATTGATTCTACGTTAGGTAGTGGACGAAATGTTTGCATGTAAATAACACGTTGTGATATGACGTGATTGAGTTAAAAAAGAAAAAGAGAACTTGATTGGTAGAAATTCAGAAAATAATAATGATGAATAATAAGCAATATGTACCACTTGCTTTGATTACAACACGAACGTAACAACTCAAGTGTGAGAATAACATAAAGGAAAGAGACAACCAAATGCCTTATGTGCGTTTAAAGTCATTCAAGTCTTTCTTATTACAAATAACTTTCAATACTTACAAGAAAATCTACGCCTAACCATCATCAACTACTACAATTGTAATTGAATTAAAAAGGACGGCCCCATAACTCTCCCTGAGAAGATGAACTGCCAAAATCGTTGTTCATGATCACGTGTGTATTAATCCTAACTCTGTAACATTTGATTGACCTTCATTCTTCGACTAGACCTACTTCATCGATCGAACAATCTTCATCGATTAGGCAGATGTCTTCGACTGTAGTTCTAATTGATGAACTCCCTTTTACTATTATTAACTAATGTTCAACTGAAACATTTTTTTAATTATTGGAGCCTTTTTTCAACAAGAAGTCGTAATGTCAACCCATGGGTCAAAGATCATGAGTCCAGAATCAGTTTATTATGTAAATAAAGGTATAGTTGGAAGGGGTTAAGAACGAATGGGAAAGGATGAACAAAGGTGGAAAACACAAAATTGGGTAAAGGAGTGAGGGATAGGTTGAGAACAACCACCACAAATACATAAACATCATTGTGATAGATGACTCGGATAAACTTGTTTGTAACATGGATACATATATACCGTCGTGGATGAAGACAAGGGCGGTGAATGAATTGGCAGATACTGACCACTACTAAGGTGATACATTCTAACTCCACTACATTCGGAATCCACTAAGAGAAGAAGAGGGATGAAGACAAAAGACGAACAAGGTTTTTTTCTTGGATTTTGAACAATGCTCCTTGTCTCAACGATTGCAAGGACTTTATATAGAGGTCATCCAAATATAAATATTACCTCGAAAATTAAATGTATACATAATGAGTAGCGATAACTACCCAAATCTGCAAGGAATTAAATGATGATTATAGTTGTCTTGAAAATGACACGAACTCCTTAGTTGCTTTTGCTGTAGTCAACTGAGTCATTCATCTCCTGCATGGACTTATTTGATCAATTGAACGTCCAAACGGGTTACTCAATCGATTGAAATCATTCCATCGACTTATTACCTTCGTCTATTGTCTTTCTGCATGCTCAATCAATTGACTGTGAATAGAGTGACGATCCTTTGACTTGACTCAAATTGGAGTGCTTCAAGATGAGACTTTCCCAAATCATTAAGGCTAAGCAGGTCCCGGACATGTAACTTGAAACATGCCCTATAGCGTTCGATTACTTGTTTTTAGAACTTAGAACCTACCATATGAATCAAATATCCAGCCAAGAACCTACTTTGTCGGTTCTCATATCGGTTCCGATTTCGAATCCTGTTTCGAAATTTATCGTCAAATATTCTCTTCCTTCTTTATTCAGCAATAATATAACAACTATCATCTCAAATTACATAAGAAAACTTTCAACTCAACCAGTTATTACAATAAATTGTTACATCAGATGAATTCTGCGATAACAATATGAGAGAGCTCCACATAATTTTCTTCTCAATAATTAAACATAAATAAGTTTCACATAATTGAGTCAAAAGGTTAAAAACAGACAAGCCACATTAAGAAATAGAAGTAACCCTATAAAAATAACACCGTATGTGCTATATTGAAAGACACAGTTGGTTATAGAGTTGCTTTCTGAGCAACATTAGTGTTCTTCTTTACATCAATAACATGTATTATATAAGTTAAAGTGAATTAATATTTCACACATATTCATTACAAAGACTACCTCATCAATAACACATTGCAAATTTTGGGACTAACTTAACTAACCATTTCCTTACTATCCTTCTCGTCGCTTTCAAACATCAGTAGTTTATGAATTAATTATTGTCAAAATCCGCATTAACATGTCGTATAAACAAATGACTTAAGTCAAGTTTCACATTCTCCAGGTTGGTTCCAAGGTGATAACTTAGAACCTAGAACTATTGGTTCTAAAAAATTTAGAACATAGAACTTACTTGGTCCATTTGAGAATTTTTCTTGATACCGACCCTAATATATTGCTTTCAACCGGTTGCAAATTTTATCCGAACCCGATGCTCACCCCTATTCTACATCGTCTAACTGACCTGAGCTAGTCACCCTAAACTTGGTGTGTATTCGTCCCCGTTAGGTTTGATGGTAGGTTCTTAGTAAGCCTCATGTGAGTCGATAGTACTTTTTATTGAGTCTGAATTGAACAAAATCTTTAAGTCGCTCAAAAAACATTGTGCTATTTATTGTGGGGCTTTATACCATTTTAACGTGAGACAAAAAAATACGAAATATGGTAGATAATTTTAAAATTTCGGAAATAATGACCTAAGTCAGACTTTAAAAACCCCTTAAAGTGCGACTTCCCATTAAAAAAAATGGCATTAGAAAGTCAGATTTCGTTAAGGGAATTGGTGAAAGTCGAACTTTATAAGTCCAACTTCGGGATATTATTTTCGATATTTTGAAAATATCTAACTTATTTCGTATTTTTTTCCCTCCTAATACTATTTAAGAACATAACTCACTTACCCTTAATTGGACGCATCAGAAAAGGAAAGAAAGAGAAAGAAAACACAAAACAAAAAGAAAAAAACCTTCCTCTCATAATGTCAAAATTTTGTTCATTTTGTATGCTTTTTAGATGGTTTCCAACTAATACAAAGAGAGCATTATTGTGTAGCATATGCATGATGCATCTTTGTGACAATGAGTTATTTGGACTTTGTTCCATTTTATCGTTAGTGAAAAAAAGATTCATAAAATAGGGTAAAAAGTTTCAAAATTCCTGAAACACAACCTTAAAGTCAAACTTTATAAGTTCGACTTTGTCTAAGAAGAAAGTCAAACTTATAGAGTTTGGCTTTCAAAAAAGGCAAAATATACATTTATGACATCAACTTTGAACAAACTTTCTGTTTTGTCATTATTTTAGTTTGTTATATAATTTTGTGACCAACTTTTGCTTTCACATGGATTTTGGCCAATCTTGAATTTTTTTAGTGAAAGCCAAACAATGCCTTAATATAGTATAACACGTGTATTATAATAGTGGAGTTCCATCCTCTCAATAGAGCAATCATCCGGTTTTCATCAATTTTGCGTATGTTTTACAGCATCATCAACTATCGTCCAACTTTGGCTTCCAACATACTTGATCTGGCCATCGAAATTTGAAAATAAAATAACATATATGAGGTTTAAATATTATTTTACATTTTTCTAATTTTGTATTTCTTTTTTAGTCAATAAATGAAAACTGTCTATTAATGTCTGTTTGGCTTTCACGCGAAAAAATTCAAGATTGACCAAAATCAATATAGAAACAAAAGTTGATGACAAAATTATATAACAAACTAAATTAATGACAAAATAGAAAGTTGGCTCAAAGTTGATGTTAAATCGATATTTTGTCTCCAAAAAATCGCTCTAAGGAAGTCCAACTCTTCAACTTCCAAAACTTTTAAAAATTAAAAGATAAAAATGAAAGTTGAACTGTTTCTACCTAACTTTATAACTTGTGGCTATATTTTAAAAATTTCAAAATTATTTACATATTCGGTAGATTTTTTCCCAACTTACCTCGTTTGACAATTTCCGCGGAGGTATTTCCTCGTCATTCGAATCTCACTTGACCCTACCAACTAATGCCAGATTTTTTCATGTGTCAACGAATGTGCGTTGGAATTCCTCCATCATCTTTTGGTTTACATCCACCCTCGCTCGATAGACGAATTGGAGAGGATCACCTGTTTCTGGGTTTTGTGTGAATGGGGGAATGGGGGGATGTCACGCGACGACAATGACGATTGCGATGGACGGGAGAATTTGGCTGCCTGGGTCGATTCCAGAACACTCTCAAGATCTAGCCTTTCCAGCTTCTCCCTTTATGTAGGAGCATAATATTATTTTTAGATTTCATAATATTATGGGTATTTTAGGAATATCACATTAGATTCCTTTTTTAGTATAAATAAGGCCTTAAGGTTTCTAAGGATAACAATTGTTATTTTTATCCTTTTATCTGATTTTTAAGAATTTTTTGAGGTTTTCTCACAAACCATAGAATTCTCTTCGTTCCCTTCAACCCTATTCGTTTTCTCCTCATTTTTCTGTTATTTCTCATATTTCCGCTACGCTACTCCATCAGTTGGTATCAGAGCCTGAATTCTTCCTTAGGGTTAGAGTTTAGGATTTTACGATGACTAATCGTGGTAAAGCTCGTGAGAAGGGGATTTGACATTAACACACAAAACTTGCTGAGATGCGAAGTATGCTTGAAGATCTATCGCAGGCAGGCCAAGAGTTGCTGCTACTACGACAAGAACGCGTGGAAGCCAGAATGGAGATTCCAGAACGCAACCACAACCCCTTAGACATACCGGAAGGTAGTACTGAGGATGAATTTGATGAATCCGAAGTCAATTCTTACCGTGAAGCCGAACCTGTAAACAACACAAGAGGAGGTGGATTGGAAAACAGATGTGCCCTAGATCTCAACGGTGGTGTGATCGAAATTGAAGTTGCAGACTTTAGTGAGAAGATACACGTCGGTGAAAATCAAGAGTTTGATGAAGAAATAAAGCCCATTTACGATGAATATCCTGATGATGACGAAAATATTATTGATGTGTATCCAATCGAAGGGGAGTCAGTCGTCATCGAAGGGTCATGTTGATTGATCAAGTGGAAATTGAAGATTGGCATATGGATAAGATGATCAACACTCGTGGAAGTGAAGGTTTGCAGATTGTTATTTTCACAGATGCAATGGAGACTTATCTCAACCCTTATGAACATAGTAAGATGTACACATTCCATTCTCTAAGGAAAGTTATTTAGAATTGAGGGAAAAATTAGAAGATCTCTTGGTGACAACAAATTTGTGGCTGAGGGCAAAGAAGGATATGATAACTACGCAAGAATTACTAAGCCGCCAGAACGGAGTTTACATTTCCAACCCAAGGAGAGTGATATGGGTGGAATTGATGAACCTGCATTGTATCGACTATCACTTGTCACTCAGATGACAAAGGATATACACGTGATGGCAGGAAAGGCCCGTAAAGGTGGTGTGGATGTGCCTTTCGCATGGGATAGCAGAGGATATTTAAGGAAGATATGCATTGGAAAAGAGGTCACTTTTAAAGTAGATTATGTGGTACCGTCCATCGGTCGAGAGTTGAGCTCTGTCTTTCTAGATGACAAAAATGTTGCTTTATTGATCGTATCCGAAGGTTGGGCAAAGGTCTGAGAATGTTGTCAATAGAAAGAAGATGCAGGTCCCTTCCTAACAGAGCTCATTCATCTCAAGGAATAAGCTAAACAAGAAGGTCTCGGTCATTGGAGCAAGACCTCTGGTGCTGGTGAGGCATCCATCAGAAATATTCATCAATCTACTGTTGGTAATCCCAACAACTTGGATGCCATGGGTTTGCTCGCTGGAAGGGTTTGCTGGCTGCAAGTAAAGGCAGGCTCATGCGAGGAATTGTGAAGCAGGTCCGCTATGGCAGTGCGCTTCGGGTGTATTTGCTTCCAGAGATTCAGCTTGTTCAAGTTTTCCTCCCAGGAGTCCAGGCTCCCTCATCGAGCAGGAGGACTGTTATAATCCAATTTTTTCTAAAAAATAATAAAATCACCGAAAATCATCAAAAAAACACTAAAAAATAGAAAATCACCGAAAATCATAAAAAATCTAATTTTAAAAATAATTATTCTCCCTATAATGATGTAAGACACGACGAAAGAAAAATACACAGTCATTCAGAGAAGGAACGCTTGGGAGAAAAACTCAGATACTTCATGAGCATCGTTTCCAAAGAAAATCCCAAGGCAGCATTCCTCTCACTTTTTTTGGGCAGAAATTGCAACGGGTTACGTCCCAGCCGGCCGAGCCTTCCTTCGACGCGGCAGTAGCTTCGGATTATTCTTCGACGGCCTCAAACTCCTCTGTCCAGACGTCTTCGACGCCCAGTAACTGTTTTTTTTCGCTTTCGTTTAATTAGGTGAATTTGCCTACATTTATTCTTTCTTTTTAAAAAAACCAGCAATGTTGTTCCCTGCCCCTACTTCATCATCCTCATCTCCGTTGCCCCAACGTCTTCCAAGACACCAATGTCCGAAATCAGCAAGCTAAAGCCATGCTTCCCCTCGCATTGCCAGCAATTAGACTCGTCGCGGCAACCTAAAGTGGCAGATCACGCCGATCTCCATCTGTCGGCCTTGCCATCAATTTTCCCATTCCAACTCCTACAACATCGGTGTCCAATTCCTCATGATCCTGTGGGAAAACTCCAAACTCCTCGTTCCCCGGTCGCTGCCCTAGATCTAGCTTTCCGACGTCAGTGGCTACATCGAGGTTTGCAAAGCGTTTTTTCGGATTACACCCACTGGAATGCAGAGAGATGGCCAGAAGCGGCCTCCTCACAACGGTCTGACTCACCCGAGTTTAACTCGCCCAACACTTCCCGGCTTCTCCCAACAACGCCAATTCCATTCCACGGCCTCCTGGCTTCCAGTCAGCTACGACGACACTTACCCTTTCCCGGACACGCCATATCATCGCTTGGTGCCTCAAGTCGTCTCCGCCTCCACAATCAGCCCCCAACCTCTTCTCCCAGTGACCAGTAACCTAGATCCAACCATGGCAGCCCTCGGTCGTCACTTCTTCGTCGCCTTCTGACCCCCAAGCTTGATTTACCCAGATTTTCGCTCCTCCGCAAAACCTGGCCTCCTTCGGCACCAGCGTCCAGCTCTCCGCCATCTCGTGAAAGAAACTCCAAGCCCTGTGTCTATCCCCCCGTTGACCAGTGATTTCTAGGGTATGAGGAATCCATCAAGATGACGACGTCTCCTTCTTTTCTCCGGTCGTCCTCCGACCACTCACGGCGGAATCTCTTGAATCTCAGTCGCATTCAGCCCATCCCAAAATCTGGTATCCCGAGGCGTGTCTTGCAGACAACCAAGACACGCATCCCAATCAACGCATTCAAGACAACGAAATTATATATATTCGAGGGATTATTTGGATTCTTAAAGATCAAGATCCTCTGAAGACGGCTTCGAACTCACCAATGTACTACGGCATTAACGGCTCACCAGGTTCGTTGTAAACCTAATCTAAAACGGCACCGGAAGGTAGAAACGCTAACGGGGGCGTTCTATAGAGAGCGATAAGTGGCACAAACACCCGATTCTCCCTTGAATTTATTTTTGGCTTAGAAATTGTGAAGTGCATTAACAAATTTATGTTGCTTGCATTTTTGCCCGAAAAATCAATTTTTAGGAAGAAATATGTTCATAAAAATTATTCATATAGACGTTTTAAGCATTATTAAGCTCGAGATCATCTTTAACGTCAAACAATCTCTTATCTAAAAAATCGAGCTCAAATAAATTCGGACATCGGACACACACGGTAAAGTCCTCCTTTTTCTTTGTGATACATGCGATTTAGTAATATCTAATTCTCGAACCTTAACGAATCTCGATAGTTTTTCTAACTTGAAATTAAAATAAGTTAGTAGCGACGATGATACGTTTTCAAAATCGGAAGCCTTATCGTCAAATGAGGATATTAATTTTAAATGGAACCGGAAACGGGATCACCCGCGACATATTTGGCGATTCTGCTAGGGACACTTGGGCAAATTTTATAGAGAATTAGGGTCGAAAAATCGATTTCAAAATTGGGGGGGCAGCCTAAGCCTTTTGTGGAGTGTGTTTACGCTTTACTTTTTCGATTGTCTCTGCTATGCATACAGTGAGTCGTCCTAAAACCCAGGGCACCTAAGTTTAAGGGTATATCTGTCATATGGGAAAGGTTGTCTACCTCTTTACCTGCGGCATATACCAACTCACTCTTTTGCTCGAAGGTGAGTTAAAAGCCAGTCGAGATAGGCATGCCTTTGAAAGCCATACAAACTGTTATGACTCTAACTACTTATTTATGTGCATGATTTTTCAATGTTTGATGTCACATGATCGATATTTTTCAATGCTTGATTTTTCCTGCTATATGAGCCTTCATCCCGGGCACCATAGTATTAGTTCGGGTATACCATATGCCAACAGGTATTGGCCGTTTGCCTCTACCTTGAGGTGGGTACCCACTTGTTTACCGTCGGACGAATATCGGAGTCCTTTCATTTAAAATGAACCCAGACCCGGATTTCTCCGCTTGACGGTTAATGAACGGGTCCAAGCCACATCCAAGACGGTAGATAGAAAATCTCGAGCTTATCTACATGTTGTTTCGTATGATCTGAATTGATGTCCATGCCTATACGTTTTCATATATCTCGTTATACATTGACCACCATTTTCTCGTACTCTCAATTTCACTAACATGCCTTTTGTTCGACGAGCGGATACAAGGGAAGTGATTACTACACTGAGTTTTTTTTATTGGCATATTGTCACTTAAGCTTGCAATTGTCGAACTTGATCATTCTACATACATTAATTTAGAAACATGCCTACTCATATGCATAATTTTGATACATGTTAAAAAAAACTCTTCTTTCGAGACATCTACAACGATGCTCATATGTTTGCAATGGACTTCGAACTCGTTTTACCGTTACCTGACTTCGACAATTTTTGTGAAAAACTTCGCCTCATTTTTTTAAAGAAAAGGGGCATGTAAGCGTTCATTTGGCGTTGACACATATTCTCCATCCATGAGCATAACTTTCAGCATCATATTTTATTTTTGTTCGAAGTACCCATATCCATCGAAGTTGAGCTACCCATTAGCCCCAAAAGGTTTGGATGTCCTCTCTCCCTGAGGAGTTCAAATGTGCAACAACATCATTTCAGCTCGACTTTGTCACACATATTTGGCTAAGGTGTATTTCTTCCAATCTTGCTTATTATTTAAACTAATCAAGCATGTCATCTACCATCTGGATTTTGGTTTTTCTTATGCAGGTAGACGAACATCCCCTCTTCCAACGAGGCATCCGATGAACATCCAATTAAACCGTCACATTATCACAATCCACAACATCAATTATAGGTTTACAATCACCATCCGCATTCGAAGAACAAACTGGGAAAGATCGTCACCAAGCAACTAAAATGACATCGTGGAGTTTGTTCAATGCCAATGTCAAAGAAATACAACAAAGCATGTTCTCCCAACCATTGAACTTAGAAAAGGAGAGCATTACCGCATCAATCCTAAACTCGGGCAACATTAATCTCAAAGCATATACGGGGGCAAGCTTCATCCCATAGGAATCGACATCCCTTCAAGAGTGCAAGTTCAAAGGAAGTATCGTTCTAATCCTTAACATTCAAAATTGAACATTGATTACGTTTATTTTCTCTTCTTACAGGAATTAGAATTGGGGCAATTCAACGACAGTTCGCCAATGGATTACTGTTACTCAAACTCTCGACCATGCCTACAAGGATTTCCATTTCAATTTTCTTTTCAATCATTTTAAAATCAAAGAATAATGCACATTTCATTTTTTTTACACAGGTTCAATTTCACTACTAACATTGATTGGGAGCTCAGACTATGATAAAGTCATCATAAGGGAGTAACATTCCAATTTTCTTTCAAATAACCTCATTGTCAAACATCCATACTATTATCTAATGTTTCTTTGCAAAATCTCCGGATCCTTAAATCAAAACAAGCACAAGCTTTAGAACTACAAAAAGTTCAAGCTCATCAACTTACTAAACTGGGGCAGCTCATCCATGTCAAGTCAACCAAGAAAAGCTCCCGTACGTGCTACTTGCTTACTAAATGACAATTCGCTTTTCAACTGAGACAACTCTTTTCGAACCGGTCAATGGAGCATAAAAAGTTTTACCAATCGAGCGACAAGCTGCTGCACATAATATGCATGTCAAGAGCTTTCAACAAAAGTTAGAATGTCAAGGATTCTAAAAAAAAAGCCCATCCACAACTACGATAACCCATATGTTGTCAAGCAAATACGCACAAGATGCGCTCTCATCCTAACAAAGATAGACGGAGATGTTCCATTCCAACCGGTCGATGTTATTACTATTACGCTATTATACCTGAAAATGAAACTAGCAAATTCTTGTTATCTTTCTTTTTAGAGCAATTACAATGTCACATTCATTCTTTCTACTACCTTTCTAAAAAGTTGTTTCAGGAACGATGAACTAGAAAAATTAACCCAAAAGACTCAACATATGGGGTTCGTAAGCCACGTCGAATAAACGGTGAAAGCAAGTATCGTTCTAATTTAAATCACATTAAATTAGAAACCAATCAATGTTATCTTTCTTCGCAGATACTTTAACTGGGGCAATGATCAATCGCCTCGGGTAACTAGTAAAGGAAGTATCGTTCCCACTCGGATATCACAAAATCAAAAACTAATCATTGCTTCATTTCTTCGCAGAGGCTTTTACTGGGGCAATGAGCACGCGTCGTCAGGGCATCAAGTCAAAGCGAACTTCATAGGTAAAATCATCGTGTGATAAAACATTTGTCATGTTCATACGTCATGCATTTGCAGTAAACAAATTTTCTTCAAAAAGAAATTGAAACACTTTCCCTAGTGGAACACTTGTGTGCTAGAGCTAGAAAGGTAAACCTATCCCCAAACAAGCACCCTTTTCGAGAGTTGAGTGAAACACTTGTGAGCAATTCAGACACGATAGCATTGGAGTGGGAAAGAAATCCCTTTGACGGAAAATGCTCTAGCTAGGATGACATCGATCATTTTTTTTCTTATCCCCAAACACTTTATAGCCATTCTTAGCCAAAGTGGAGATTTTTCAAAACACAATGACCCTTTCAAATCAAAGAGTCGCGTCACATCGAGGTAAAATGAGTTCATGTAGTCTAGACTTCGAATAGGACTCAGATGTAGATGTGTCACTTCCTCAAGTTCGAGTATGAAGTATATCCCTAATGGATCTTGCAAGTCGACACAATACTCCTATCATCTTTCAACTAATTCAGCACATTCTAAACAATTCCAGAGAACTGAGTCTGTTGAATATTCGAAAGAAAAAGTGAGACAAGGGCAAACGAAAAAAAAAGAAGAGAGTTATTAGCCTAGTTAAAAAAAACGCAAAATTAGACACACGGGCCGAAACATGACGATCGCAAAAGCAAAGTGATAAAAAAGGGGGGACAGAAGCTGACCCAATAAAACAAAAGATTTTGATTGCCACTCTAGGGCAAGTCACTTCAAGTTCAAAAGCCTCATTTCTTGTAGAGAAGAAAACAGAAGGAAAAAAATCATTCTTCAGCACCTTTCTCAACACGTTCTTACCCTCATATGCCATCATGCTCATACCCTCGAGAACTGTGTCGATAAGCAAGCCCACATTGGGAGAACCACGCTTAAAGGTGACGCCCTTGCATTTTGAGTATTATTTGATGAGATTCTTTGACTTGCCTTCTTTCTTAAAGATCGAGCTTTCGATAAACATGGTCTTACACCAAGCTCGCATTACAACCAAAATCAAAGTCTCTTTCGACTAGCCTCTGAGTATTCATTTCAAAGGAATCGAACTTCTCACTTTGATAGCGTAGAAAGATACTTTGAGTGAGCCTCGAGAGATGTAAGAAAGAAGTGCACATGAGAGACACAAACAATCTCAAGCATACTTCATGATTTCGAAACTCAGTCCTTTATGCTAAGGTATGATCCTCTTCACAACTGCTAAGCGCTTTAATGGTATGATAATACTTCTAATTCAAGTTATCCGTTTCTCTATTCAACTGGCTAAGCATTTACTAACAAACGCGACGCCACACTTGACTAAGCGTTTACTAACAAACGCGACGTTATTTTCAATTTGGCTAAGCGTTTACTAATGAATGGGACACCATTTTCAATTTGGTTAAGCGTCCATACGAACGCGATACCATTTTCCATTCGGCTAAGCGTTTACTAACAACCGCAATGCCACACTTGACTAAGCGTTTACTAACAAACGCGACGTCATTTTCAATTTGGTTAAGCGTTTACTAATGAATGCGACACCATTTTCAATTTATTAAGCTTTTACTAACGAATGCGATACCACTTTCCATTCGGCCAAGCGTTTACTAACGAACACGATGCTACACTCGACGGAGCGTTTACTAATAGAAGCAACGTCATCTTCAAGTTGGTTAAAGCGTTTACTAACAAACACTACACCATTTTCCCACTATGGTTAAGCATTTACTAATAAATGCATTACCATTCGACTAAGCGTTTACTAACAAACGCGACGCTACTCGACTGAGCGTTTACTAATAAACGCAAGGTCATATCCAAATCGGTTAAGCGTTCGTACAAATGCGATACCACCTTCAATTCGGTTAAGCGTTCGTACAAACGCTATACCACCTTCAATTCGGTTAAGCGTTCGTACAAACGCTATACGACCTTCAATTCAAGCATTCGTACAAATGCTATACCTCTTGGTTAAGCATTTATTAACAAACGCGACGTCATTTTCAATTCGGTTGAGCGTTTACTAACAAACGCGATACCGTCTTCAACTCAACTAAGCATTTACTAACTAACGCGACGCCACTCGACTGAGCGTTTACTAACAAACGCCAAGTCATATCCAAATCGGTTAAGCATTCGTACAAACGCAACACCATTTTTAATTTTCTTGGTTAAGCGTTCGTACTAACGCTATACCACTTTCAATTCGATTAAGCGTTCGTACAAACGCGACACCATTCTCAATTCTCCTGGTTGAGCGTTCGTACAAACGCGACATCATTTTCAATTTTTCTGGTTAAGCGTTCGTACCAACGCGATATCAATTTCAATTCTTTTTGGTTAAGCGTTCGTACAAACGCTACACCTCTTGTCACCACTCTCAGTCAAGCATTTATTAACAAACGCTTTAACATCCTTTTTAAAAAAAAATGGTAATCATTAATTCTTTATTCGAACATTTTACCGAACATTCTCACAAAGAGGGGCAACTGTTATAACCCAATTTTTTTCTAAAAAATAATAAAATCCCAAAAAATCACTAAAAATAATCAAAAAAACACTAAAAAAATAGAAAATCACCGAAAATCAGAAAAATCCTAAAAAATCATGAAAAATCTAATTTAGAATAATTCTTCTCCCTATAATAGTGTAAGACACGGTGAAAGAAAAACACACAGTCATTCAGAGAAGGAGCCCCTGGGAGAAAAGCTCGGATACTTCAAGAGTATCGTTTCCGAAGAAAATCCCAAGGTAGCATTCCTTTCTCTTTTTTTGGGTAGAAATTACAACAGGTTACATCCCAGCCGGCCGAGCCTTCCTTCGACGCGACAGTAGCTTCAGATTATTCTTCGACGGTCTCAGACTCCTCTGTCCAGACGTTTTCGACACCCGGTAACTATTTTCCTCTGCTTTTGTTTAATTAGGTGAATTTGCCTACTTTGATTCTTTAAAAAAAAAACCAGCAATGTTGTTCTCGGCCCCTGCTTCATCATCCTCATCTTCGCTGCCCCAACGTCTTCTGAGACACCAATGTCCGAAATCAGAAAGCTACATCCATGCTTCTCCTCACATTGCCAGCAATCAGACTCGCCGCGGCAACCTAAAGTGGCAGACCACGTCGATCTCCATCTGCTGGCCTTGCCATCCATTTTCCCATTCCAACTCCTACAGCACTGGTGTCCAATTCCTCATGATCCTGTGGGAAAACTCCAAACTCCTTGTTCCCTGGTCGCTTCCCCAGATCTAGCTTTTCAACACCAGTGGCAACATCGAGGCTTGCAAAGCGTTTTTTCGGATTACACGCACTGGAATGCAGAGCGATGGCCAAAAGCGGCCTCCTCACAACGGTCCACCTCACCTGAGTTTAATTCGCCCAACACTTCCCTACTTCTCCCAACAACGCCAATTCCATTCCAGGCCGCAGTAGCAACCACCTCATCCTGGCCTCCAGTCAGCTGCGACGACTCTTACCCCTTCCCGGACACGCCATATCATCGCTTGGTGCCTCAAGTCGTCTCCGCCTCCGCAATCAGCCCCCGGCTTCTTCTCCTAGTGACCAGTAACCTGGATCCAACCATGGCAGCCCTGGGTGGTCACTTCTTCGTCGCCATCCGACCCCCCAAGCGCGATTTACCCAGATTTTCGCTCCTCCGCAAAACCTGGCCTCCTTCGGCACCAACGTCCAGCTCTCTGACATCTCGTGAAAGAAACTCCAAGCCCTGTGTCTATCCCCCCGTTGACCGGTGATTTCTTGGGTGTGAGGAATCCATCAAGATGACGACGTCTCCCTCTTTTCTCCGGTCGTCCTTCGGCCACTCATGGCGGAATCTCTTGAATCTCAGTCGCATTTAGCCCATCCCAATATCTGGTGTCCCGAGGCGTGTCTTGCAGACAACCAAGACACGCACCCCATTCTACGCATTCAAGACAACGAGATTATATATATTCGAGGGATTATTTAGATTTTCGAAGATCAAGACCCTCTGAAGATGGCTTCGAACTCACCAACGTACGGCATCAACGGCTCGCCAGGTTCACCGTAAACCTAATCTAAAATGGCACCATGAGGTATAAACGCTAACGGGGGCGTTCTATAGCGAGCAAGAAATGGTACAAATACTCGGTTCTCCCTTGAATTAATTTTTTGCTTAGAAACCATTAAGGGCATTAATAAATTTATGCTGCTTGTATTTTTGCCCGAAAAATCAATTTTTATGAAGAAATATTTTCATCAAAATTATTCATATAGATGTTTTAAGCATTATTAAGCTTGAGATCATTTTTTAATGTCAAACAATCTCTTTTCTACAAACCGAGCTCAAATAAATTCGGACATCGAAAACACACAATAAAGTCCTCCCTTTTCTTTGTGATGCATGCGATTTAGTAATTCCAAATTCCCGAACCTTAACAAATCACTATAGTTTTTCTAATTTGAACTTAAAATAAGTTAGTGGCGACTACGATACGTTTTCAAGATCCGAAACCTTATCGTCAAGAGAGGATATTTATTTTAAATGGAATCGGAAACGGGATCACCCGCGACAAGGACAATCATCGAGAATGCCCCTGAAGCAAAAGTAGCTTCAGAAAAAGCAAATGAAGTTAAGAAGCAAATGAAGTTGCTTCCTCTGAGCCTCGGTCTTCTTCAACATCTACCTTGCGGCTTGCGGTTTGGACAATCACATCTAATGAAATTGCGCCCGACCCGTTTGGAATGGAAGCCAAGCACTTTACAGAGATGTCAATGCTTCATAGAGTTGTATGCATTGTCTTGAAAGGTGTTGACAAGTCTTACAACTTAATAGGTTCCGTTTACTTCTCTGACATGGAACCGACAAAGGAACTGGTTTTAGAGTTTGTTGAATACGAATTGACTAAATATGTTGAATGGAGTGCTAACATGTTAGAAGAAGAAGCCAAGAGAAAAATAAAGGCTACTGAACTTCAAGCTTCTTTCAGTTCTGGCAGAGTCATGGGTACTGGAGTTCTGGAACAGGCTGAGCAAGCTGCCAAGAGGAAGAAGCTGAAGATATAAGAGAAATATGTAGAGGGCAGAAACATACAAATGGATCGTCTATTGAGAACAGACAGAAGGAAGTGCTTAAGATGGGGTTACGGAAGTCCTCGGTGGTGGCCGGTTCTAAATCCAGACAATAAGGGATTTCAAGCTAACATGCATACAATGCCAGCTCTATGAGGATGAGAAAGAGTTGAAGAAGATGATCTTGACATTGATACCGAGATCGTCGAAGTTTTCACGCCGAAATCGCGAACTTTTCCAACTCGAGGAGATTGATGCAGGAACATAATATTATTTTTAGATTTTATAATATTATTAATATTTTAAAAATATCACATTAATTTTTTTTTAATACCTAATTTTTAAGAATTTATTTAGTTTTTCTCACGAAACCTTTAATTCTCTATGTTCCCGTTCCCTGCCTCGTCTTTCCTTTTTATCTCTTTAGGGATTCGCCGCATTTTGATTTGCTTGTGGCGCTTTGTTGTTTTGGGTTTTGATATGTTAGTCCCTCATGATGTGAGAGTTATGATGATGGCTGTGGGGATCTGGGGAAGTGATGTTCACTATATCTCAAGGTGATAATGTTTAGACGCGTTTCATCTGTTCTTGTGGGTGTTGGGAAAGATTCCTGCTATCGGGTTTGCTGTTAAGGCGACTTTGGTGGCGCTGCTATAAGTCTTGTCAAGTTTAGATTCGAACTTAATGTTTCTTCTGATTGGCATTTCTTGGAGTTGTTGGTCCGTATTCCATGTTGATAAGTTATCAGCAATGATTGCAGACGCTGAGGTGTGCGCACTTTGTCATGAAAGAGCCTATGTTATTAGGGCACTGAATGTGCGGGAGTAATTGAAAAGGTTGGGAATGACGTGAAATCACTGGTGCCAGTTGATCGTGTAGCATTGGAACCCGGGATCAGCTACTGGAGATGTGACTACAGTAAAGAAGGCCTCTATAATCTTTGCCCTGATATGAAGTTCTTGGCGACTCCTGTCCATGTTTCTCTTGCCAATCAGGTGAAATTATTTTTTCGCCTGCTACATGCTTATTCCTCGTGTTACTAAAGGGTTGATTTCTGCCATGAAGTTGGGTGATGCTTTTGATGCATTCTATGCTGAGTACTTTTGATATGTTCAGATCATGAACATCACATGAGAAATTAGTTTGCATGTTTACAGGCTGTGCATCCTGCGGATCTCTGCTTTAAGCTTCCATACAATGTGAGCTTGGAAGAGGGTGCTATATGCGAGCCTCTGAGAGTTGGAATCCATGCTTGTTGCAGAGCTAATAAACGTCCTGGTACTGGGAGCCGGGCCTATTTGTCTTGTCACCTTGTTAGCCGGCCACACTTTTGGAGCACCAAAAGTCATCATGCAGATGTGGATGATCAGCGGTTCTGTCACAAAGAGCCTTGGTGCTAACAGTGTTGTAAAAGTTTCTAGAAGCATTCAGGTATGTCGTTATTTGCTTGAAGGGAGAAGATATATTTTATTGCTTGTTTGTTGATGTTCTGGAACCTTGAACTTCCCAAATAGATTCATCAAAAAGAGTAGGTAGTTGTGCTGAACTGCTTGTCGGTGTATATTTAATGTTGATGTGTTTGTGTACAAATCAGATGGCTTCCAGTTGATCAGACCCAAGATTTTAGTTTATGACTACTGTGACCTGTTCAGATGGCATGGCATGTAGGATGCCGATGAAGAAGTGCTGCTGATACAGAAGGCAGTGGATGCTCTCATTGATGTGACTTTCGACTGTGCTGGGTTCGACAAAGCCATGTCAACTGCACTGTCTGCTACTCGTGCCGATGGTAAGGTTTGCCTTGTCGGCATGGGCCATAATGAAATGACCGTCCAGCTTAACCCTACTGCGGCAAGTAATTTCCATCATTAGCTTCGTAAGCTTGTGAGAATCCGTTAACACGTAATCAGATAACTGGGTCTGAAAACCCATCGGGATATGAACAAATTGATGAACACTTAGGTGTCGATTTGTTTTGGTGCAGGGAGGACGATGTGATCGGAATCTTTTGTTACAAGACCACGTGGTCCCTCTGCCTGGAGTTCATAAGGAGCGGAAAGATCTATGTGAAGCTGCTCATTACCCACAGGTTTGGGTTCTCGCAGAAGGAAGTGGAGGATGCTTTTGAGACCAGTGCTCGCTTAGGTGATGCCAAAGGTGATGTTCAACCTATGAGATAAAAAAGTGGAGCAAAACTTGGGCCTGTAGACCTGACAATGATGCCATGTAATCAATAAAAGCACTTTCGTGCTACCTATGTTTCGGACAATGACTTGTCTGGTACGATACTGCATAACATGATGTGGAAGAAATGCTGGTTTGGTTGGCTTGTTTGAATACCTCCAGACATAAACGATATTAGTTAATGTATTAACGATGGAAAGGAGAACTAATGACAAATGGAGGTTGACAGGGGGGCAAATAGTCAGGCGGGTCGATTGGATTGATGAAAGATTAGACAAACACCCACAACTGGACTCTGGAAGATGACGCAGAAAAATTCATAGAACAAGAAAAAAGCTGCGTCCCGCTCTCTCTCCCTGCCTAGCCATTTTCCATTCCCTTCCTCCTGATTGGATCCGGGGAAGAAGTGGGATAAAGTGGAGCCTGGCGGAAGCGGAAAGTCGTCGTTCCTTTTCTCTCGGTACTGTGGCGTGACTTTCCTCTCTCCTCTGCCTTTTCCTTTACTAGACGCCGCTGCTTTTTTTTCTCCCTTTCTTGATGAGGAATGGGGTTGCGCGGATCTAGCGACTGTTGCCTTTCACTTGGAGTCGGGTACTTGAGATGGGTCTCCGAGAAATTTCGAAACTTCTTACTGTTTTCTCGAATCAGTCGTTGGGTTCCTATCTCGTTGATGAAGTGGGGTTGTTGTTCCTGGGGCTTCGGCGGTGTTTGATTCGGAAATTAGCACGATTTCTGAGCGTACTTTTTTCTCTGCTTAGAGTTTTGACCTAACTACTTCTGGTGCGGGGATCATGGCTATGGGAAAAAAACGAGTCTTTCTGGTTCAACCGCGAGTGCGTGTTTTAGTTGATTTTGTCACTCCTTAAATGGTGAAATTTCTTTTGCTTTAAGTTGTGTTTGCAGGGATTTTCTTATGCTGGGTTTGGGGTCGTCAAACTTCAACACTTGCTCCCCTTGGAATTCAGAAGAAGCTTCTTCCATAAAGTTGAAGTCTAGTTTTGGTTGAAAATGACCAAATCTTTTGAATTTTGTGTGCTTATCTCCTCCGTTGGTGGAAGAGGGTTCGAGGGGAAAAAGGGTGGGAAGACGGAAGCTCTTTGCTACATGACCCAAGAGGCTTTGGAATGCCTTTAGATTTTGATATGGCTGCTGCTCATCGCAGTAACGAGGTTGAATTGCTTACAAAGGCGTCAAACTATTACAGAGCTGCAAACTTGACCAAAACCTGTTTGGGTGCGAGTGAGGCCTCAAACTTGAAGGATAGGTATATTGTGGGCAAGGAGTTAGGGTTGGGTCAATTCGGCGTTATCAGAGAATGCTCTGATAAGTTTACCGGGGAGGTCCTTGCTTGTAAGTCGATCGCAAGAAGTAGGCTGTCGACTGCAGAAGATGTCCAGGGCGTCAAACTGGAGATTGAGATCATGACAAGGTTATCTGGTCATCCGAATGTAGTTGATTTGAAGGAGGTGTACGAGGAGGAAGAATATGTGCACTTGGTGATGGAACTTTGTTCTGGAGGAGAGCTTTTTGACCAGTTAGAGAAGTATGGACGGTTCTCCGAGGTTGAGGCTCGGCCTCTTTTCAGGCAACTCATGCAAGTGGTTTTGTATTGCCATGAGAATGGAGTTGTTCATAGAGACTTGAAGCCGGAGAATATCCTCTTGGCCAGCAAAACCTCATTATCACCAATCAAGTTGGCCGATTTTGGTCTTGCGACGTACATTAAACCAGGCAAGTTGTTCTTCATTTCTTGGTGATCATGGGATCGGTAACACTTTTGTCTTCAACTTCCTCAATAAACGAAGCATCCCTTTTTGCATCATCTGGCAGGTCAAAATTTGTATGGGACTGTCGGAAGTCCATTTTACATAGCTCCGGATGTTTTAGCAGGGGGTTATAACCAAAGCGCTGATGTCTGGAGTGCTGGGGTCATTCTTTATATTCTTCTGAGTGGCATCCCACCATTTTGGGGGAAGACAAAGTCGCAAATATTTGACGCAGTTAGGGCTGCTGACCTGCGGTTCCCTTCAAATCAATGGGACTGCATATCTACATCTGCGAATTCATTGATCAGGGGCATGCTTTGCAAGGATCCTCACAGAAGGCTTACTGCTCAAGAGGTCCTTGGTAGGTTTTCTATAGTTCTAGGATTTGATTTATTGCTTGTGTTGCAAAGCTTAACCATAAGAACTCGGTTATACTCCCATCTGATCATAGGATATCTCTCCTTTTACAGATCATTCCTGGATGAGAGACCAAGGACCAAATTCACATGCGTTAAACTTATGGCAAAGCGGATCCAAAGAGATTGACAACGGAAAGCCATCTGCTTTGTGTATTTCCAGGGATCATGATATCAGTTTTGGCAGAGGGTCGCATATTGCCTGTGAAGCCCAATCCCCCACGTTCACTTGCCCGTCATCGTTGGCTTCTCTTATAGTTGAGCAGTCCTTGCCGTTTGCTTCTGGTGGGTTTTCCTTCTGTAGCTGTGGTAGCTCCGATGCCCTCAAATTCTGTTCTCCTATTCCCTCGATGCCAAGCTTCGCTTTCCTCTGCCCGATTTCAACAAGTGAACAACTGAGGAACATATTCGAGTCTCCATCTGGGGCGACCTCAGTCGATGCCATTGGCCAAGGTAACCAGAAACCCCTTTTTGATTTCCTCCTAGCCTACTCTTTTGGGCTGATAGGCTAATTAGTTGCCGTCGGGTTTTTCAATGTATAGAACTAAGCTTCACGAAAGGTGAAGCAAAGTGGATGGGACCAACCGACGATCACAGAATCTTGGGCATCCACAACAAGAGGAACAGAACCATTGGCGCTGGCGAGCGAGAGCAACTCGACTTTGTAACGGCAGAATCGGTCATCCGTTGGTCGTCGTGTACTCTCATTCCCACTGATTTCAGATCATCTCTTGTCTGCTAGGCACGTTAGGCATTCTTAGTTGTATATCAGTTTCTACAAGTTACTGAATCCCGGCACACACCTGATTAGCTACAAACGACTCTGCTGCTGTATACATTGCTGAGAGACCCTCTAGGAACTTAAGGTTAGTGTTATCTTGTGTTGCAGTTTTATCAATTAACCCATGCTTGTGCTCTTTCTCTCTCTCAAACAATTAGAAAGCTACAAACAATACGATCGTTGGGGTTGAGGAGGCCTAACAAATGTAATCCTGCCAAGCCAATACTAAACATCGGCTTGGTTGGGCTGGGCTCAAAGCATGCCCAGAGCCTTTTCCTCCACATGGGCCCAAGAACGCCGCCGCCTTCCCACATCTAAACGTCGATCTGTGCTGAGACGCATCTTCCATGTCTTCAGCATCGTGAAAAGGATCCATCAGCCCAAAATGCTCGATCGGAGCTTCCTCCTCCTCATTTCTTCCCTCCTCTTTGTCGTCGGAGCAGTCAACGGGAGTCCCGGCGATGCCGACCCTTCCTACCGGTACGCGATTTCTTCGATTTACGGCCGATCAATGCTGGTTTCTAACTATTAGTAGGGCTGCTGTTGCTCCTTTTGAGATGTCGATTCCTCCTGGATGTGCGTAAGGATGGATCGCGGATAATGGGTTGGATTTGCCTGGATAGGTCTTGTGTGGAGCAGTGCAGAGTGTCTGGCTGTGTGGGCGACAAATGCTTCCTCCAGTGCGGAGATGGCGCTGGGTTTGAGCAAGGGCCGATCCATGTGATGTTGGAGCGGCGTGTCTGGGACTGCCAGAGCGAGTGCCGTTTCCACTGTATGCTCGAGGGAGGATGAGAGACACCTACTCTGCCTGGGGCCTGTTAAGTATCACGGAAAGTGGCCGTTCCGCCGCATCTATGTTGCACAGGTTTATGCAATTCACTGACTCGATGATCTTTTTGTGGTGTAATCAAAATCATGCTGATTCTCTTGCCCTAACACAGTTTTAAGGAACCTGTCTCTGTCGCTTTCTCTGTTCTGAATCTCTTTATGCACTTTCTTGGCTTGCTATCGTTCTACAACTTTGTCTACAAGAAGCTACCTCTGAGACCAGATGGGAGGACTCACTATGAGTACACCGTGTTGTGGCTTGCTTTTGGGATCTTGTCAATTAGCTCGTGGTTCTGGAGTGCAGTATTTCACAGTCGGTAGGCTATCTCTCTGTTTCTTCGTTGATTCTGCTAGAGAAAGTCTAAAATTTGACAGAGATATCGGAAAACAATGAGATATCTGAACAAATAGACTTTAGATATATGTACTTGGGAACCCTGCAAAAATGCTCCTCCTTTTATTGCTTTTCTTGGACATTTCCAGTCGGCCTCTGTTAGTGGGAAATCCTGGAGGGGGTATTTGTGCAAAAGTTGGATTGCTGTCTTTTCTGTTGACATCAGTGTTGCTTGTACTTCATCTGGTATTCTTTTTTATTTTTTTGATCGTTCCACTTGTGGACAGAGATGTGAACATAACGGAGAAGCTGGATTACTCTTTTGCTGTTGCATTACTTGGATATTCTCTCATTTTGGCAATACTGAGAGCATTTAATGTCAGAGATGAGGCTGCTAGGGTGATGCTAGCGGCTCCTATCATCGCATTTGTGACCACACATATTCTTTATCTCAACTTCTACCAGCTCGATTACAATAAATAAGCTTTTGTTCACAAGGCTTCATTTCCCATGTTTTCATGGGCAGGGATGAAGGGGTATGATTTGACAATATGCAATAAAGTTTATCCTCATCACATATCAAGCGAAAGGTTTCATTGCAGGCTTGAACATGAAAGTATGTGTTGCAATGGGCTATCTGGGCCGGTATATCCCGGCATCCATCTCGGTGGAAGTTATGGGCAGTGGTCATCGGGGGAGCTGCAGCTATGCTGCTAGAGATATATGACTTCCCGCCTTACCATGGATTGGTTGATGCTCACGCCCTCTGGCATGCCACGACCATTCCCTTGACATGCTTATGGTGGAGCTTCATCAAGAAGGATGCCGTCTTCCGGACATCCACTCTCCTTAAGAAAAAGAAGTGAGTATTATTCTTCCGGCTTCGCTGAGTCGGATGGCATATAGTCCATTACCAGGGATAGAGGTTGTGATATTAGGAATCTTTTGGGGATTCTTTACACGGGCGTTTGGGGAAAGAACTGGTTGAGATATAAGTAGTCTAATGCATGCTGCTCGATTCAAAATGCTTGCTACTATTGTTAGTAGACTTTGGTAAAAACACATGGTTCTTCGTATTGCTGGTTTCTTGGTTAAGAGATCCAAGTTGCGCAGTCCCGTCTCGACAACAGGGGTTTGATTGGTTTCTAAGGCATTACGATGACAGATAAATATAGAGCTCCGTTCTTATTACCGTAATTTTGGGAAATAAATTTATCAATAAGGCAAGATGTTTGGAAATTTCTCTACTACCGTGTGTAACTTGCCGTGGGAAACGACTTCAGTTTACATCGAAAAGTTTAATTTCTTTTTATAAACTCGTGGTTGGGAACATTGAATTTGCTTTTAGTTTTTCTAAGCTCGCTGTTGCCAACCACGAGTTAGTGATTTCGAGAATTTTGAATGTTGAATTTTATTTGAAAAATTCTTTTATTCATTAATAGTAAAATGGAGGTCGAAATATATATATAAAATGTGCTGCTCGTTTGAATATTTGATGTTCGATGATATGTCGAGAATACAATCAACTAGTAAACACGTGGGAATCTTTGGTAAACAAATACAAGGATTGGAATTTGGTTCAAGATGGGTTTAACGTATAAGAAACGTAAAAAAATACAATGCTTAGTTAGAGAGAATAACTACAAAAGTTATGATAATACTCAAAGTAAACACAAAAAAAAAGTAACAGAGTGCCTAAAGGCAAGAATAAGGCGATAACTCAATTTATATGGTTGTGATTGCGTGTCTTATACTCCGTAAGAATCATGTTTATACTTCTGAATATTAACTACTTCTTAAAATCTCAAAGTGGTCTTTACGTTGAGTGTTCTAACATTATATCCCAATTGTATGGAGTCACTTCCGTTTCCTTAATGTTGTCACATTTAATCCGAATTACCTTCTTCGTCTTGTGATATGTGTGCTCAAGAAGTACCCATGTCTTTCGTTCCGATGAGTTGGTGCAATTTTCTTCTGGGAGATATTCGAATAAACGAATAACGGAAACGACTAAATACTGGGAGAAGAATGGAGTCCGAGCAACTCTTGAAATCAAACGAACAATGGAAAACTGAATGCGATTTCAACAAAGCGAAGGTCGGAATTTGCTATTTTGGGAGAAAGACAGAGCTCGGGTGAAACTAACATCTAATCAGTGATGACAACTGGCCATAATAGATAGAACCAGACGATCTTCTTGTACCGGGGCCTGATTCTATTCACAGGCCCATTCCTATCTTGGGGACCTACGGCCGAAGATTTTTTAGATTGAAATATATTGTCCCTATTTCTTTAAAGCCCTCTGAAGGCGGGACATTGTCTTTTTCACCTCTTTCAAAAGCGTCGTCATTCTCGCCTTCAAAACTCCAGTATCCTTTTGCTTTGCTTAATCCCTTATGCGTCAACCATCCTCCAGAAAAGTCAATCCCCAAATTTCGCATCATACCTCACGCGATAGTGTTGCCTTCACAATACTCTCCACTCATGCTGGCTAGCAAATTGTCTCCACTACTCACGAGTTGGACAATGGAGATGAGACGTTGTTGGCAGGATGCGAAACATAGTGCCTTTTCATTAATGATTCTGGACGAGGCAAACTTGAGGAGTGATCATTCTCTACACTGAGACTCGCCATGCAATATTAAGACACAAGCCTTTTTGGCCAATAAGATGACATAACCCTGCTCACATAAAGGATCTCCATTGCTTCCCGTTGTGGGGAAACGACATAGGGTTTGACGGTTGGCTAGACGTCTGGAGAAAGAAGAATGGTATATAGTATGGGAGCGTCTGGACATTTCTACTATGATTGACGTCCTACTTCTTATATGAAGCCCAATCCCATTATCTGCTCTCAATTCTTGTCATTATGGGATCATGTCTTCAATTGTTTTTATTTATCTGTTACTCTTGAGGATGTTTGAATCTTGAATAACTGGCATGCCTACGATGCCCCTCTTCGCTTTCACCCTTTAGACGTGGATCAGTTTCAGTTCAACCCTTAATCAAGGATTAGTAACTTATCAAGCAACAACTGAGTATGTTTAGTAGAGATTGGGGACCTCAGAAATAATTTAGTTTTATCTTGAGTGTTGGTCAAATTTATATTCTATAGTAGGAGCATACGATCAGGATGATTCATTATTGGGTTAAGTGCCATGTTGATGCAAGTAACTTCTACCATATGCTTTGGTTATATGCTCTTGAGTCTATTGTAGAGGGCTCTCTATATTGCCGCTGCAGACCTGAATGAGTTCCCAACACTCCTAGTAGGAAGCCTTATATGGCTTATATATTATTGGACTAAACTCTATTTCCCAAAATCTGTTTTGCATGCATGGCCTCTAATTTTCTTTCGCTTCCATTTACTTGAAATCTATTGGTCCAAATATTGGACACACTTGAGTACATATGGCTGCATAAAAGCCTTAATGGATGGTGTTGACAATCAAAATCAAACGGTCTATTATACGATGAAGGCCATTTCCAAAAGGAAATTTTTGGTTCAACACTTGTAGATAGGCCAGCAATCCAGCGTGGATCTCTATCATTAACTCTAGGGACTTGCTGGCTGTGGATTCCAGTGGATATATCTTTGAGGCGCATAATTTTCATATCTTTACGAGGCAATTGGGATTCACCCAAGTAGCTGCTCTCTTTTTCTACCGGTCCTTGATCAATCCTCTAGCTAGCAGAGTCCACATCCCCCTTGGTCACCACGACGAAGTCCAAAGATTTATCTTTGTGTCAACTCGGCCAAAACTTCAACTTGGAGCAAGTTTATTATGGAAGGACCATCATCTTCAGACTATGACGGGTTGATACTTACCGTTATCCGATTGTACACTGAATAATCAGCACTTTACATAGGCAACACAATAATATCCCAGTTGATATGTTGCGTTTGTGGAAAAGTCACTAGGAAGAGAGTCGCATCTAATCTTGAAAATAAAGATTCACTTGCATTCTCTTCCTTATTTGAATTTTTCTTTTATATACACCCAAATTCTTTTCCTCTTCTGTTGCAGCTTTAAAAAAATGAAGGAGGTAAAGGACAAGCCAATTACATCTACTTCTTCATCCGATGTAGAGACATAGAGTACTTCCTCAATTTTGCTGTTGAATCTCCTACTCCTGACTAGACTATTTCAATCCCCCCTCCAATTCTAGAAGAAGTCTCAGGTCAAGCAGAGTGAACTGCATCTGTTATGCTAGTGCCTCATGAGGTTTTGGCCACCAATGAAGGTGAGCATACTCTTCATCCAGACTCTTGTCGTGGTAGTTCATAAAACTTCTTTGACTTATCCCCTTTGTGAACTGGCTTGATCGTCTATTGTTCTAGCTAGTCAAGTAAAACAGTAGATTAGATGAAGCCTGTCACTAGGGATGAGCTAGAAATCTATTGTAGATGATGACCAAGCACTGCCTCTAGCTGAAATAATCAAGCAAAGGGAGTTGATGACTAGACGACATCTATCGCAGGCAATGAAGTGATGCCTCATGTCAAAAAAAGGATCTCCTTCTTCTAAGACGGACACTGTTCAGACCAACGCTAAAAAGTTGCTAAGAGAAGGGAGTAAAGAGAAGCACCACTTTTAGCAATAATATATGATTCAAACTTATGACCCATTTCAAAACAGTGCCTAACCAGCCATACTTGTCACCATTGTCATGCGTTCTTAGACTTCAAAAATCGTCTCAATTACTAGCTCTTCACCCGAGGGAATACTAAATTCACAAGGAAAACAACAATATTGATAAAAAATTTGGATGCAAGCTGAGTTGGGCCACCTCTTTCATAAGTTGTAAATATAAATCATTTAAAGTCATCATCAAATAAGGAAACAATCATCATATGATTCATTTTCAAGTACGTGTGATTCTTCTGGAATCACGTTATCAATGCGTGAATCTTCTCGAGTAAGTAACTCACTAGGTTGAGCTGTTATTTTTTTATCGAGGTTTCTTATCTTTGGAATTGACAAATCTTCCACACTTTATTTACATTTTGAGCTCATTTGCATCCTTAGGTTCTCCTCAAGTACATCAATTTTGATTGGAACATTTCCGATAGAATAGATGACTTTATAAGGGTTAGTATAATCAAGTGGTAATTGATCTACTAAATTTTGCAAGTGAAAACCGTTTGAAATTTTAGCTCATATTGTCTTGTATAAATACCATAATGAGATAATGATAACTCAAATAATATTATTTATTTTTTCTTGCGAATTATTTTCCCCTCATAGTGCTAGAAAAATTATAATTGGCACTCATATTGGAGAATCAATAATGCTTTTCTTTTGGTGATATTCTGATAAATATAATAAAAAGATGAAATAATGTGTGGTAATTCATATTACTAACCATGCCCGAATCATCGATTTTAATCCCCTTTCAACCTCGTAATGAAACTGCAAACAATCGATTGTTTCCATGGCAAAGGTTTGTTACTTGATTTGTTCATTGATTCCTTGATAAAGCTTTAACAGATTATTGTGCTGATAACATGTTGCGAAATAAAGAATAAGGGGTAAGATACTTTGAGAGAAAAAACGAGACAAAACAAGTGGAGAAAGAGGATAATTCCTTTATTGTTTTTCGATTAAATCATCACAACTAATTTACAAATCCCTTTATATATGTGATGAGATACAAATTGATAATAATGATAAAGAAACTAAAGTGTCTCAGTAAACAAAGGCTTGTATACATTACTCTTAGAGTCATAATGATATTCACATCAATATTTATAAGAGAAACTAGTTTATATGAGAAAAATTAAGTCTTATAAAAAAATTTGATATAGATAGAATTTTTTTGAAAACTTTATCAATAATAGAAAATTTATAATTAATTTACTTTACATAATTAAACAAATTTTGAAAAATATATTTTCTTCTAAAGCATATAGGAGGATATAGTACCGGGACAAAAAATAGAATATTTATTTTCTTCTTTTTTTATAAGAACACAATCTTTTATGTCCTCTATGACGTCATTTTCAAAACATATTTAAACTATGAAACCAAAGGAACATCGGATACCTCGTGCAATTAAGAATTTTTTTAATTATCTTAATGGTTGTGATGTTTGATTGTTCTTTCATGTTCCTGCCTACAAAATACAATTTAATTGTAAATTTTTTGATATTTTTTAATTCTTACACTAACAATAGTCCATATTGTTTCACTATTCTGGTGAAATGGGCATGAGTCCAAATCATTACTCTCCTTTTCCTATTTCTAGGAATGAAAAGTGTGACGAGATTTCATGTTCCATATTCTTTCGTGTTTCTCATGTATTTTATTTAGCATTAAAGTCCTAATTCATGATAAAAAATGTAACAACTGATAATAATAATAATAAATAAAATGGACAATTTACTATAAATAAAATATGAAATTATATGTCGAATTAAAAAATAAATAAACTTCTATAATGGGGCGAGATGATGAATTGAAATGTAACAGAAATGACAAATTCAAATAATTCTTTTTGAGACTTCCCTTGCTGATACTGGAAAAGTCAAGTTTGTTGGCTTCTTTAGAAAGCGGGACTTGGAAGCGATTACTGAATCCACGTGGATGTCTTCATCGACCTAGCAGAGGGTTTCTGAAAATACGGAACGTGATTTTTGGAGATGATATTTTTTGATAACTACATAAACTTGTTTTACTATCTTACAGCCAGTTGGCTTTCTTAGCCTTTCTTGAATTGCTTACATGATTTGAAGATTGCTATTCCTTAATTAGTGTCTTTGGAAATACCTAAAACAAAATTTTACTCCATTCCTATATCCTATGCCATTAATCCACTTCTACTTCCTTTGCAACTTATCCATTTATTACAGAACAAAAAAATCTTACCCATTTAATGCTTTGATCAACTACCACACTAAATGAAAGTTACATATTACAACATCACACTTAACACCCTTATGTATATTAGGTCATCCACATAGCGACAGTCTACTAGAAAGTCAGCTTTGTGCTTCTACGCATAGAGAGATGGTTCTACCGAACTTGTTAGTATTTGGTTGAGTCAAACATTAACCTTTCAATTCCTCACTGTCAATAAAGATTAACTTCTCCCTTGTCGTCAAATTTCTCATTCTTCATAGTCAATAGAGCATATGCACACATTCAAATACCTTCAAGTAATCAACCTTAGGCTTCCCCTTATGCTTTGCTTCTTAAGGTGTCTTGTTATGAATGGCTTTCGTCGACGATCAAGTTAGGATGTATGCCATCATGTTCCCAGCTTCGACCAACAATGAATTGGGAGGACTTCTGCCTTTGAGCATAATTAGAGCCATCTGAATAATACTCATGTTCTTCCTCTCAATAATGTCATTCTTGAGTACTTCACGTTATGCTCGATGTCTCCCTTGCTGCTTGTAATAATTGAGAAATGGCTTGCAAATGAAATCCCCTTCATGATCTCCCTTCAATGTCTTTATTTGATATCCACTTTTGCCTCTTTACATTGGCTTTAAACTCAAAAAGTTGTGAAAGCCTTTGATTCCTTTTCAAGGAAATATGCCCATATCATACGAGATCATCGACAAATAAGAGAAAATATATCATGTTGCCATTTGTCGGAGTTTAATTTGGACTACATATGTTAGCATGTACCAATTCAAAGGGATCTTTGTTCTTCATGAGGTATTGGGAAAATGGAGACGATGATGCTTCTATACACATCCTTCACAGACGTATGTTGTTGTTAGCTGAATTTTCAGAAGACTTTCAACCATATCTCTCTCAACAACATTAGACCATTAGTTGTGTCTGAGTAAAGACCTAGAGCAGCAATTTTTAATCTTTTACGGCCGGTTGGCTTTTTAAAGTTTTCAAAATTTACTTAAAAATAATGTAGTTATAATTTCTACTAATAATACATTGATAAAGTTTTCAAAAAGTTCTATATCTAAATCAAATATTTCGACCAAGCTTAATTTTTTTCATATAGATTACCTTCTCTTATAAATATTGATGTCAATATAGTTATGATTTTGAGAATAATATATACGAGTCTTTGATTACTGAGGCTTATTGTTTTTGTTATCATTAGTATTGATGTGTATCACATCCCCTTTGTAAATCACTTGTAATGATTTAATCGAAATGTAATAAAGAAATTATTCTCTTCCTTCACTTGGCTTGCCTCGTGTTTTCTCTAAAACTATCTTCCTCCGTCTTATTCTTTATTTCAGAACATGTTACCAACATGATGTTCTATAGATTCTTTATCGAGGAATCAATGAACAAATCAAGTAAAAAACCTTTGCAATGGAAAAAATGGACTGTTAGGAAGTGACAGGCCTTTGTCATGCCCCTTTGTTTCGCAAACCCCTTCGGACCATACCTCATCGCCATTTTTGCACTATCTCCGTATCACAAGGTTTCCCCTAAAACTCTGATGGGCTTCTTCTTTCCGGTCAATGGTATAGTGGTGGCGACTCTCTTTGAACCTCTTTTCGCCATGAATTCTCTTCCTTGTTGCTGTATGTTGGCGCACGCGGAAGCCCTCTGTAGCTAGTCGAATCGGATTCGATTCTTGATTGGAAGTTAACGAAAAATAAGGAGACAAAGAATTTACATGGTTTGGTCAATCGACCTACATCCACGAGCGGAGAAAAAGATTTCACTATATTCAATGGAGTACAAACTTTAGGTTGAGACCCTTTCTAACCCCCTCAACCTACCCGAGTACAAGATCCCGCTTTTCGATAAGAAATAATGTCGAAGTGTTTCCCGTGTTTTCCCAATACATACCCTTTCTTTATCGCCGCACTATTTGCACTCGTGTATCCCTCTTCTATGTCTAAGGATCTGCTCTCTCTCGTCTCTTTATTCGATTCGTATACCGACACCTATTTATAGAATAGATGGCCCCACGTATATCGAAAATCTGACAGGTTAATATATTCATGATATAATCAAATATCATCCAATATATTCCCCAAGAGATATATTATCTCACCTTCCGTATATAACGATCGAATATAATATTTTTCAAATCGCAATATAACCGACTTCGGGCCACAAAATCCTAGCAAACTCCACCTTAGGCCGAAGTTCATAGAACGTCTGAGGAATTGCTACTCCATGTACTAGTCTCCCCCGAGACTCACCATGAATATCTCCATTCTTCTCTTCCGGGCTCCAACGAACCTAGTCAACGGAACATCCAAGCCCATCCACGATGGACTTGACTACCCACATTTTCTTACTTCTCCGCGCTCGCGACCTATTACCCCGTTTCTCCGATGACTGATTACTCCTCTTGAAAGGTTCATGACGCCTTCCAAAAGACCCAACAATGGTAATAGCAACGACACCTCTCATAATATACAAGCCCTTCAATCGACTCCCAATCATCCACAACCGCCTTCCTCGGCGAACATTGAGGGCTCCACCTGAAGCAGAAAATTCATACCCTTTGGCTTCTAATACACTCACGGAAATAATATTTCTCGTGATGTCAGGCACATGTCGGACACCTGCCAACTCTCTCACAGCTCCATCCATCATTCTGAGCCGAACCATTCCCACACCTGCAACCTTACACTTGTGACCATTGCCCAAGCGTACCTCGCCACCTGTAGTGGAACAGTATGCGATGAACATCGCCCCATGAGGGCTCATTTGAAAACTACTCCCTGAGTCGAGAATCTAATCCTCTGATGGTCTCTCCGACTCGGTTTCAACAGTTTGCACCTCGCCAGCCATTAGTACATCTTCGTCTCTGGCATCACTGTCGCTGGTATACACAGCAACCGTCGCTGACCCTTGCAATCCTTCATCCATCCCTGCTAGCTTCCTGTAGTTTTTCTTTATGTGTCTGTTTTTACCACAATAGAAACATCTTACCCGGCCGCTACCTTTGGATCTTGTCCTGCTTACTGTTAATGCCTCCGTCATCGGTCGCCCTGCTTCACCCATTAACTCTTTATCAATCAAATCTTTTGATAAAAGGGTAGACCGTACCTCGTCAACTGTGAGAACACTTCTCCCATACATGAACGTCTCCCTGAAGCTCTGGTATGAAGCGGGCAGTGAACATAACAGCAACATTGCCTGGATCTCCTCATCGATCTTGTCGCCGATCCTCTCCAAATCCAAAGATGTAGACAACCAATTATCCAGGTAAGATTTAATGGACATACGTTCCGTCATTCTGAGCATGAAAAACCTTTGCCTAAGAAGAAGTTTGCTACTCAGAGTCCTCGTCATGTACAGACTCTCTAGCCTACTCCAAAGCCCGGCCGCTGTCGTCTCCTTTAGTAAGTTTGTCAGAACCTCGTTGGACAGACACAGCTGAATCGTCGATAATGCTTTAGCATCTATCTCCTCCCACTGGTTAGAAGTCAACTTCGAAGCGCTTTTCGACTGATTTGTAAGAGCCTTCTCATAACCACCCTCTACCAATAGGGCCCTCATCTTGACTTGCCACAAGCTGAAATTCACGCTCTCAACCAACTTTGCGATCTCGAACTTGCCACAAACCATGGATCTCGAATCTACACAACCAAGCTCTGATGCCAATTGTTGGCGCACGCGGAAGCCCTCGATAGCGAGTCGAATCGGATCCGATTCTTGATGGGAAGTCAACGAAAAATAAAGAGACAAAGAATTTACGTGGTTCGGTCAATCAACCTACGTCCACGGGCGGAGAAGAAGATTTCGCTATATTCAATGGTGTACAAACTTTTGGTTGAGACCCTCTCTAACCTCCTCGACCTACCCGAGTACAAGATCCCGCTTTCCCGGTAAGAAATAACGCTGAAGTGTTTCCCGTATTTTCCCAACACATGCCCTTTCTTTACCGCCGCACTATTTGCACTCGTGTATCCCTCTTCTATGCTCTAAGGATTTGCTCTATCTCGTTTCTTTATTAACTTTGTATACCGACACCTATTTATAGAATTGATGGCCACACGTATATCGGAAATCTGACAGGTAAATATATTCGTCATATAATCGAATATCATTCAATATATTCCCCAAGAGATATATTATCTCACCTTTCGTATATAACGAGCGAATATAATATTTTTCAAATCGCAATATAACCGACTTCGAGCCACAAAATCCTAACACTATCTGGTAGACTGTGGGATAGCGAAAGTCGATCAGTTCACAATAGAGAATGACTCCATGTCTCGAATACTCGAACGACGTTGATAAATTTCTTGTTGTATATAGAGTAGTTGAGTAGTACTCCACCGAGCTTCTCTTTGAAGAACGCTATTGGGATGCCTTCTTGTAAAAAGACTCTTATTTCAACTCATGAAGCATCCATTCGACTTCAAAAAACTTTGAGAAGTATGCTAATGTAAGAACCGAGGCTTCACTCATCCTTTGCTTCAGCTGACTTGTTCAACTAACATCCATTCTAATTTTTCTCCCTTCAAACACTTTGTAAGTGGGGCTATGACAGATCTGAATCCTCGAATGAACCTCTTATCGAATGAAGCTAGGCCATGGAAACTTCAAACATCATTGAAAAACTAAGGCACAAGCCAATCCTAGATGGCTAAGTGGCTCACATAAATTGCATGCCTTTGAGAGTTTGAACCGACTTCTGGCTAGTTGACTCTTCAACTGGTCGAGATGTTAGGAGCATTGATGTGATTTTCTCCCTCCGACTCTCCTCTCGGGCTGGGTTCACACTCAAGGCCTTAACGGAAAATAAGTAGATCACCTTCGTTTAGGTATTCCTCAATCTCCTTTTGATCGCGAATAGGAGAGGTCTATTTTTCCACTTGTAGTTCTTTACCAGACAACTCTCTCGTGACTACATTTATTCTCACTAGACACTCAAAGGCCATCTGTTATACCCCATGACACTTAAAACATTGTCGAATGGTATGTCAATCTTTCGACGTTGCTTGGGATCGTGGAGTTGTGAAGTTCTTCTCGAGTTGGTCGACTTTGGTCTTGACTACGAGCTACTCCACATTTTGAAAGGCAGATCCTTGTCAAAAGGAGGAGCGATTCCTTGAATATCTTCATAGGTTAAATATTATTGAAGCTCGACTGCTTTAGACACTTGGATCCTTAATCCCAGCAAGTATCTTGCTATGGTCTGCTCAGGTGCTTCTTAGACGTCGCGCTGGAGCAATAATCCCTAATATACTCCAACACAATTGACGCTTGTTGCGATGATTGCATTTTAAGATAAGAATCGCGCCTGTAGGGTTCAGGCATACTTTCTCAATCTCAATGCTACTTGCTTAACCATTCTGTCTTTGGGTACATCCTCATAGTGGAAAACGCGCTCGACTATGCACATCCAATTAATGAATTCTTCACTTTGGCTATGTGGTATTTGCTAGAGGAATTAATGTCGACAAGAGCAAGAATGAGGCGTTCTTGGATTCATAAGTGCCTCAGAGTTTTCATGGCCGAGCTTCGTTCTACCGAAAGTTTATTCGTGGATTCAGCTCAGTCGCAGCCCCACTTACTAAGCATTTGAGGGGAGTCATATTTGAATGGATGCCAGCTGCACAAGTCAATATCAAGCAGCTCAAGCCAAGGATGAGTGAAGCCTTAGTTCATGTATTGCCAGATTTCTCGAAGATTTTTCAAGTCGAATGTAACGCCTTAAAAGTTGGAATAGGAGGAGTCTCATTGTAAGAAGACAGGCTGATATCGTTCTTCAGCGAGATGCTCAGTAGAGCCTGACTCAACTACTCGACATACGACAAGGAATTTCTCACCAACATTCGAGTACTCGAGACTTGAAGCCATTATTAGCTACCTCAAGAGTTCATATTACACAATGACCATGAAACCCCCCAAATATATCAATTTTCAACACAAACCCACACGACGACTTGCCAAGTGGGTTGAGTTTCTACAGTACTTCACCTTCGCTCTCAAGCACAAACCTAGAGCGAAGAATATAGTCGCTGATGCTCTAGCAAGGAAGGTGATTTCGTGCTAGGTTTGCGCAGGACACAAAGGTGGAAAGATTATATCATGGCGAAGGTCGATCAATCCTTAAAGATGGCACATTTCAAACACTTCTAGAAGATCGATAGTGCCACCAACAAAGCAGATTTGTACTTTTGTGAAGCACTGAAGTTATATGAAGTGCCCAAGTCGATCATGTCAGATCGAGACCTGAAGTTCCTCAGATATTTCTAGAAGACCCTATGACATAAGTTTGTAATAAAGTTCGTCTTAGCCATAACTTATTGTAGCAGATCGATGGCCAAGTTGAAGCTGTCAATTGAACCATGATTGTAATTCTTCAAACCTTGGTTTCGAAGAACATAATGATTGGGATTTTAAGCTTGCCTACAATTAAGCACCAAGTTCTACCACGAAGTCCTTGCCTTTTGAGGTAGTCTATGACTTATATCCCTCAATTTCTGTAGAGCTATTGCATCTACCAAATCGTAGAATGGTAAGTCGAGATGTTGAAGAGCGTGTTAAAGAGAGGAGGCTACTTTATGAGAGGATTCGTGCTTGGATTGATAAGGAGAACCAACTCTTTCAGTAGAAGGCCGATGAAGATGAAGAAAGAAGTTCCATCAGCAGGGGGAGTTCGTTTGGATTCACCTTCGACGGGAAAGCTTTCCAACTAAAAGAAAGGGAAAGACGATGCCTCGAGGGGGAGGTCCCTTTAAGATCCTCGAGCGCATCAACAACAATGCTTATGTGTTATATCTTCAAACAGACTTTGGACTCTCTACCACCTTCAACAATCAGGACCTCATGCCTTTCTTGAAAGATGAAGATCTCCAAATTTGAGGACAAACTTCTCTCAATAAGGAGAGGACAATGCGAAAGAGATCCATTTTGAAGCACGCCAACACGACTCCAGTCAAGGAGTCGTCACCTCACAATCAACAAATCAGGTAGGAAGATAGACAATCGAGTGAGGTGATAACTCAAAAATAAGATTTTAGTTTATTGAGGGGGCATGTTCGAGAAACGTTCAACCAATAGAGTAAGGAGGATCATGAAGAGAACTCAGTTGACTACAGTGAAGCAGTTGCAAAGTTTGTTCCTTTCCAAGACAGCTACAACCATCAATTATTTCTTTATGTGCTTGCTTATTTGGTTGTGGCATCTCACTATTTCCCATGCAAACATTTATGATGAGCGACCTATATATAAGCGCCTGTAACCGTTGAATGACCTCTATATGCCACATGCTTTTGTCAACACTAAGATATTGTGCAAGTCATGTACTCTATCATTATTCCAATCAAAATTATTATTCTTGAGGAGAACCTACTGATGCCAATGAGCTTAAGATGTAAATAAAATGTGGCAGATCGGTCGGTTCCAATTAGTTTTTAACTCTAGAAGAGTGTCTAATCATTGAAATATGATTCCGAAAGAATCACACGTACCTGAAAATGAAGTTAATGGAAAAATGGAATCATACTTCTCGATCTAGTATTTTTCCAATTAATTCTTTGTCAATTTCTCCGTCTAGTATTTTTTTTTCCAAATGGAGAAATGATTGGTCAAAATGGAAAAATACAATTAATGTAAAATTGAAATCACTTGTAGACAAAACATTGTTTGAATGAGTAATCATACACCTAAATGGAAGTTTTTGAAAAAACAAAATGAGACAAATGAGATGTGATAGATAACTACACAATTTATTGTCAATTGAATTTTTAGAAGACATGGTATTGATGAGGAGATAATTTCTCTCATTGTGTATGTAATGACTTTATGATGATCAATTTGAAAATTGATGAATTATTATAAATTTGATTATTAGATTATATGTATGCCTTATTTACGAAGCAAAAAACAAATCCTTGGTGAATCCATATTTGTAATTAAATCCTTATGCAATGGATATTAATTTCATTCCATATATAAGACAACATTTGTTTAAATTTGTTGTGATTTTGAGTATATGTTCATGACTTAAACTTGATGAGTACTCCATATGAATTTTCTAAATTCATGAAATGTATAAAGATGGAGTTTGATGTCAAAGATATATAAATTATTTGAGTTACAATACAATCATTTATTGAGTAATGCTATGATTATAAGCTTGTATAAATAAAGAAAGATATATTTTTGCCTTGAAATATCATATTATCGTTTTGTGGATAATTTTATTCCAACGATGATATGATATTGTGTTATCTTTCATACTTATATTACATATCATATTGTTTAATCATTTAATAATTTGATTTGCCTGTTCATAATGTCTTGACAACATTGTATACTAACAATATGTGCACTGCTTAATTAACAAAAATGGTATATGAAAGATGACCAAATGAAATATATATCACAAAATTCAAATATATTTTAAAATTATAAAATTCATATATGGTGTTTTGAAAAGTGACCATATTGATGTTTCATAATTTGTTCATCATATAATCTTGTAAATCTTTTTATTAGGGTTTTGTCTATGGCGATATTTGAAAAGATATCCAACAGTATTGTTTTAAGCAAATTACGATATCTGAAATGATGTTATGAAGAAGGGAAATAAACATATTTTACTCTTCTTCTAATGAAGGGAAGACTCATCTCGAAGCACCCTAATTAGACTTCGGTCAAAGAGTCGTCACCCTACTCAGTCAACTGAACAAGCATGAAGAAGGAAAGTCAACTAAGATGAAAACACGAAGATATATCTTTTAACAGTCTTCTTCTCTTGGTGGATTTCAAGTGCAATTGAGTTTGAATGTGTCGTCTTGGTAGTGGTGTTTCTGTATCTGCCGATTCGTCACTCTCCCTTGTCGTCTTTCTCTGTGGTACTAGTAGTACGAGTCTTTCGAGTTCTTATATCATGATGGTGTATCCATATCCGTGGTGATTGTTCTCAATCGATAATTCACCTTTTTTTTTTCAGTTTTCTGTTGTTCGATTCATCGATCTTTCACTCCCTTATTTTGCAAAACCCTTCCGATCATACCTCATCACCGTTTCCACACCGTCCCCGTATCATCCTCTCTTGACTTTGTTTTGTCTCATTGTGTTTTTTTAGGAAGGTTTTTCGTAATGTAACTTCATATTGGACATCAAAAAGTGAGTGTCACGAATATTGATGTCAATATCATTTTGTGTCCCACTTATTCTTCGTTTCACTTAAGTTTTTGCTTTATTTAATATTTTTTTATCGTAATTTAATTATTTTAAGCTTTCATGTTACTCTTTAATATATATATATATATTTCCTTAATTATTCATATCCAGTTAATTGATGTAATAGCCTTGAATATAAACTATGTATTAAAAAAGCACATAAAAAATGACATAAAGGAATATAGTTTACAAAATGACGGTAAATATATTTGCTACGATTGAACAGTACTAGTATAAATTAATTATATGCCTTATTTTAAAAAACAAAAAAACAAATCAAAGAAAAATGAATACAATATCAATCAAAAATTATAAGACGTAACTGTTTTAAGGCATTTATTCTCAGTTGAAAGTGTGTTCATTGATTTTATAAGATACATTGTGGTAGGACAAACTCAATGTTAGGTTCAAATTTTATGACATGAATGGATATATACCGGTTCAAATATGTCGAGGTTATAGTTATAAACATTTCCTGGTTCCACCCAAAGTTAAGCACAACCATATTCATGTATAACTCTACTTTTTACAAAATAATATTGTGTCATGACAACAAAGCGCCCATTTATCTTTATATTTGTATTTTATCATACTCTTTTAACGAGAAAACCCACAAAGTGTAGTGAGACATTAGCTAATTGCTAATGGTCTTTTATCTTAGCTTATTCCGTGATCTACAAAATTGCATATGGAGCAAAGGCTAATATTCAATATAAAAGAAATACTCGGACGTCATTTAGATTCCCAACGAGTATTCGAAATATTAATATTAATAATAATATTATGATTTATTTCAAAGTTTTAAACACTCAATATGAGGAGGTATACAAATCCACCGTCTTTAGTTGGATCGGAGGTTTCGCCACAGCCTCGTGCTGCTCAGCAGGATGAACCACTGGCTCGACGGATCACATGATGCATCCCCACCCAAGCACTTACAGTCTCTCGCCACCAACTCCTGTTGCCCCTCGACATCCAAACATGCACGGTTTCCTCCTACGTTCGTAGCCAAGTGCATCCTGCTGGCCGATATCCTCTCCCACGTCGTTAGGTTCCGTCCGATTGTTACCGCCTTCCCTGGTCCATCTGTCTGGAGATAACGTCGAGTCATCTTCTTCTTCTTGAGCATTAAGTTCTTCCTGGGAGTGTAGATCCAGTTAACAGATTGGTTGCACGAGCCCAACTTAAGAGGTGCAGTTGGCGATTCCCTTATTACGCACATTCCCATCAGCGGATGGAATATGATGTTATGCTGACCCGTCTCCTTCAGTCCCGGCCCTATTATTATGAAACAATTTGTGTCGATTGTCCGTGACAAGAGCAACGGTCGATTGACGGAATCAAATTCGTTTTGGGTCCGCATCCATTCCTGTGCAAGAAATCCAGATCACTAACCTCTGAAGGGAGGCTGAATTGCAGATATCCTTTGCAGAAACGTGGAAATCCTGACCCCGGTCCAGTTATGATTCAAAATTTCGTATGGCTATTGTACGTAGTAAACAACTGAGAAACCTTGCATCATTCTCATGCGTTCCCGTTTGATCAACCCCAAACTCACTAGGGAACGGAGGGAATCCTTGACTTCGAAGGAATATTGATGATTGTTCCACGTTACTCTATACTAGGGCGCACACTTTGTTCGAGTTCCCGTTTACTGTTAATGTAACAATGGCACTAAGAGGGGGATGAATTAGTGTAATCGTTTTTTTAAACTTTTTACGACTAATACAATCCAGCAGCGGAAGGTTAGGTTTCTGTTGGTTACAGAACCCTTGTTCATAGCAGATTCTGAAGTGAACTGCTTAATGTGTGAATGACTAGCTGATGTCTGATCAAGAATGTGACTCTGCAATTCTAAGAAGATTTCTACAGTTGTAGAAGGTTGATGTGAAAGGTTGATGCTTCTACAATCAATGTTCTACAAATCTGACCAGCCTGAGCTTGATCAGCAAGGTCTACTCCAAGATCTGAAAGATACTTATAGTAGCAAAAAGTTGTCACAGAACCTTATAGGTTTCTGCACTACCAAGGGATAATCTGCGAGAGCTAGATTGATAGGAACAACTCCAGAACCTGATTGGTTGTTGTAGTGTTAGATGTTTGATGCAGGACATTTGGATTCTCTACTGTTGTGTCTGTTAATTTGCTTTTCTGTTATATTTTCACTGAATGCTCAGTGAGATAACCGTTTGCGCAAAATGTAAATGAGACACAAAAGATTTATAGTGGTTCGGCAGTGACCTACGTGCACTCTTCACCCTTATAGGATGGAATTCACTATTGAACACTTATAGCGAATACAAGACTGATAGAAGATATAAAACACTCCTGGAGAAGGAATTGCAGATAACCCTTCGGCTTTTCCACAAAGGATGTACTAGTAGAAGGTACTAAGACACTTCTTTAGTGTAAAAGATGATGTAGATAGCCATTCGGCTTTTTAACTCACAGAAACCCAATGGGCTGTAATCAGTAACCCTTTGAATCGTGCACAGAGATTTGTGACTAACTTTAGAAACTCTCTGGTAGAGATCCTGTACTGAAGACTGTGACTAACTCCACAATCCCTGTGGTTGGGGTTCTGTAGTACGTGGCGGCCCTACGCAGGCAAACAGTCCCTCTGTCCAAGGGTGGATTTTCCCTCCGGTGATTCTACAACCTGCTTGGCTCCTTACTAAGACTTCCCGAAGCAAACAACACCCGTGGGACTTCTCGAAAGCCTGTAGTAGGTACTTCCCTTCTGCAGAAACTTAAGTGTTAGTGCCTCACCGTGACTCTCCCAGACGCGACCTTTCTTCTGCTCACTGCCCCGACATGTATACACCCCGACTTCTCCCTTTGCCTGATGCACGTTCGCCACGCCACAGTGCAACCAGATCCTTCGCGACGTCACTCACGCCCGTCATAGCTTAATCCCTGGACACTAGATTTATGCACACACGAGCAAACCAGTTACAAAATAACCAATACGAGTACCTCAACAGATTCCTCCAGACGCGACCCTTCTTCTGCTCACTGCCCTGGCACATATACACCCCGACTTCTCCCTAAGCGTGACGCACGTCCACCACGCCACAGTGCAGCTAGATTCTTCGCAGCCTCACTCACATCCGGTCTAGCTTGTACCCCGGGCACCATCCTTTTACAAGAGAATGCTCAACCCCAAAGAGAAAGAAAAGCTCACGAGTCTCTCAGGCGACAATGTTGTGTACACTCACTATACACATCCACTACACATTCAACTGACTAACACATATCCTATCTTATACAAAAAAAGAAAACATATTTACAGAAGGTACTGTCGCTGACGGAAGGCTCTGCAAAACAAGGAAATAAAATGTCAGCCAAGTGAAACGTTTCCCTATTATGAGAGATGCTTCGTATCACTTAAAGGTCAATCATGCCATTTGGTCATGATTGTGTTCACGGTCCTAAGATATAGGGTTTGCCTAACCATACTGAAAGAAAGCTCAACAACTTATGTATCAAATCATTGAAAAAATACAGTACGGCATACGAGGGGTGTGCCTGTAGAGGGTCACTTATTGAATTCATTTTCAACATTAATGCCCGTGAGGCATCAGCAGAACTATCCAAATTCTCATGCAGAAACTTGTCCAGGCCCTCCAGTTGGCGTATAACATCCATGACTAACCTCTGCAGTACTCGAATGTCCTCACCATGGGCAGCAACTTGGTTGCAACTCCTTGAGAACAGAGGACAAGGTGGAAGAGGTAGAAGCCTCAACAGCTGGTGGAGCAGAACATTTCTGGCTTGCAGGTGGTCCCTTGGCATGTTTCCTGCCCTTAGCAGCAACAGATGGAGTCTTCTTCTGGAGAAGCTCATAGTGTTGCGCATTCGTGAGCCAGCCTTCTGTTGTCTTCACGTACAGAATGTTATTGATGATGTTGGCGTTGAAGTTGCCAACTTTCCACTTGTCCTGCTCAGAAGCTAGAGTAGGGTCAATGCCGTACATCTGCAGAAGGCCAGCATTCACTTGGCCGTAGGGTAAGCTCTTTCTTCTCATTGATAAGCTCTATTTCATGTGCTCAAACATCAGGGCACCAAGGCTAAAAGCAATTCCCTCCAGGAGATGAACCATGACTTTGGCATCTGCAGGCATGATGGTGGCAATGCTTCCAGCATGAAGCAGAAGACTGAAAAGAACAGCGCGGTGCAGAACACCGAGGCGAAGATCCAACCGAGTGGACTTCATGTAATTTTTTAGAGATACCTTCTGCCCAACAATGATGTTAAAAGCCTAATTCTTTTCAAAATCCTGCATCTCAACAGTTGATTCACAACCATACAAGTTGCAGACATCAAGAGCAGAGTACACAAGGATAACTCCGTTAGCAGAAGTACGGATGAACTTGATAGAACGTCCGTCCCTGTAAAAGTTGAGATTGGAGTAGAACTACAGAACCTTTGCCACGGACACTTCAACATAAGACTCGCAGAAGGTTTTCAAGCCTAATGTCTCAAACATAGGAGCTATGTCCAACATGTTAGCAGAAAATCAAGCAAAGTCTACTCGCTTACTTGTGGTGAATTGGTGGTCGGAGGTGTCGACTGTGGACAAATTGCCATCAGCCAGCACTTCATCAATTTCCTCCTACCTTACGAAAACAGAAGGTATTAGGGTAAAGGTAACATGTCCCTTAGGTCTCTTCACGAGCAGTTTAGTCAGGGACCTGGAGACCGTTAAGTATCCTTTCGCTTGAACCTAGTCCGGAATGACATACCAAACGCTGTGGCTGCAAAAAGTAGCTTAAGGCCGTCAGATTTTTCAATCTTAGGCACTTTAAGAGAAGCAAAAATCACACCTTTTTGTTTCAGGTCTAGAGAGATCGTCTACTTTGGCGGGAACCCAACTGTGATTAGCTTTGCAATCTCGACAATATCCTGTTTGACTCAAAATTGATTTTGAATCATAACTAGCCGTTTCTGGCTGTATAAGGTCAACCTTTAACATCGAAGCTTCTATACAATTTGGTTTGGTAATTAAGTTGAGAAACATAAGTCTCATTACGTAATTAACGTAATCTCAAGTTTTCACCAGGGCGGAACGATGAGTTGTAGAAGGTCAGCTTCTGCACCAAGCTTCTGTACATAGCTATATGTTCTAAGGTGAGATATATAAACGTCCCATCTTAGACAGTTGGTGTTTGAGTTAATTTCTCAAATCTGTTTTGATGTTGCAGAAGGTCAACTTTATGTGCATTGGTTCTAATGTGTCAATGATGGCACATTACCTTAGATTGGGAGACATATTTCCAACTCGCTCCTGATAATGTCAAATTGATCTTTATCTAGAGGCTTAGTGAAGATGTCCGCCAGTTGTCGTTCTGTATTGATGTATTCAATACATACAGAACCTTTCTGCACATTGTCCCTGCGAGAGCGATGTATGAGTTCGATGCTTTGATCTAGAGTGATAAACAGGGTTATGAGCCAAATTGATTGCACTCGTGTTATCACACTTGATCGGGATTTTAATAAACTCAAGATTGTAGTCCTCAAGTTGTTGTTTCATCCATAGAACCTAATCACAGCAACTTACAATTGGTACATACTCAACTTCTACGGTTGATAAAGCAACCAAAGTTTGCTTTTTAGAGAACCATGACATCAGCATATTTCCCATGAGTTGACAAGTACCACTACTATTTTTGTCAATTTTTTAGTCTGCAAAAGTCGGTATTTTAGTTTAAATCTCTTTCTAGATATCACATTTTATTTTAAATCGAACTTTTATGTAATGAATGCATATGTTTTCATTCAATAGAAAGTTCGTATCAAATAGACATAGTAACAAGTTTTTGTCTTGCAGCGAACGTTGTTTCTGTCAGGAAATTTCGTTGTAGAACGAACTTTCTCGTAATGATTACATGAACGGCTACTAGAAAGTTCTTCCAAACAAAAATGTTCCTACTAAAAAGTCAAAGTAGTGAGTTTTGTCATTTAATAAATCTAGTTTTGAACAATAAATTTCATTCTCGTATGAACTTTTCCATAATGATTTCAATAATAGTTCTTTTTAGTTTTTCTACAATCGATTATTAAACTTTTTTACATGTACGTGCCTCTCGCTAGTTCCATACGTGAACAAAAGGAGGACCTTGATTCTTCGTGGCTCTGTAGAAAACATATTTGTCATTTAACCTAGGTAAGCTAATATTGAGTCGCCACATACTTTATTTAAAAAATGGTATAAAGTTGAAAAAACTAAAGTGAGTTCAGGAATTTCTAGTTACCCAGTCCCTCACTCAAACATGCGAAGAAGAGGTGGTGGTGCTCCCAAAAAGTTTCTAGTTATGGGTGTTATACCCGATATGGACTTTTGGGCGCAGACTTGTGTCATTGGGTTACGGATTTAGGTCTGATTCGGGTGTTGGACCCGAACAAATATGTGATGATCACACGCGTAATCATATAAACTTATTTAGAACAAACTAAGCGGGGAAAGGTGGTTATCGTGATCCTATGCACCTAGCCCATGGCCCATTACAGGTTGGAAATTAAAAAAATTGAGAAGGCCACCACCTTCCCTCATATACCTTAAATTTGTCAGCTAAGGCAGCTTTAAGGTTTTCGTTCGTCACTGATTTTACATAAGCAGAGAAATCAATGCAGTTTATTATACGCATCTTCGCGTGTTCCTTTCCAACTATGTGTAGACATGATGGGCTACATGTACTTGTAAGCCCAATAGCAAAACGAGTAAAAGCATTTGAAGCTGCATAGTATGATACTAAACAATAGTCAAACAACCTCAACCCATTAAGGATAAAAGCTGCCAACTTGGGGCTTAAATGGGTAAGCCTAAGATAACATCAAAATTCAACAGAGTGGGCTTGGCTCATTCAGCAAACAGATTGCATGTGTATCAAAGAAAAATATGCAACTCACTCTTAAAAAATCGCAAATGAGAAAAAACCAAAGTCCAATTATTGGTTATATCCCTTTAAAATATGAGAATTAATAGGCCAATGAATTGAAAATGATATAGTTTTTCCTAAACTCATTCAATCAAGAGACCCACACTGCATGTCAATCTTATTTGAGCCATAACTTGATCCACGAATATCAAAATCCTGTCAAATAAAAAGCAAAACATAGCTAACAAAGTAGAATATGATTTTTAATAATATGAAAATTTTTGAACATGTGTGATGAACGTTATGCATTTTTTAATTGGTCAAACTCATAGAAACGAGGCTGAAACATGGCATGTCTTTGAAAAATCATAACTTCTAACCCTTACATGTGAGTCAGATGTATGATACGTCAAAGAAAAGGTAATTCAATTTAATTTCTTGAAAAAAAGATTGGAAGGAACATAAGGCATAAAAGATCACGAAATAATCCAAATAAATTGAGACTAGAATTAGAAATTCCACAGCAAAATGTGGCCCGGTCATACGATCAATGTTAAATTGTCTTATCAGCACTCAACTAAACCCAATCCTCAATACATAAGTTGATAATAAGGTAAGGAATGATACTACCGGAATTTACCATTTTTTGACATATGGATACTCAGGAAATCATCATCGAATGAGACGTCTACAAACTGTCCACTTGCGGAAAATTTGTCTTCGCTTGTGTTGGTTTTCGTTCACTCGATGTTCATGCACATTGGAGTGAAAAAAAAGACAAAGAAACTATATAAAAGTTCTAAGCAACGTTTCCGAAGATCACAAGTTGAAAAGAGGACTTAAACCACATGCGGGTCTGTTTTCACATGTGAAAATATTAAGAAAGGAGTGGAATTAGTGCACATTCATGTATGGCTACTAAGTGAGGAGGTTAAGGACTTTATGACATGTGGATAACAGCAAATTAATGAAAGTCAAAGCATGAGATGAATGTCCAACACCATCAATGGCCGTTAACTATAACAGTTTTGCTATTGCTAAAAAAAACATACACATCTTTAAGATCAATGCATGGAATCGAGTGTATTTATACTCAAAAGAGGCAGAAATCTAATTAAATTGATTTCAATGCAATCTGATCATTCTAACTCCAGATATGGGCAAAACAAGTGAAAGTCAACATGCTGACCCGAGAAACAAAACATACGAATTGAACTTATAAAAGAATAACCAAGATTTCAGCCATTAGGGCCTCAAGTAGGATGCTACAAATACTAAAACAAGCATTTTTTAAGTTTAGAAACTAACTAAACTAATTTCAATTCAATTCAATTTGTGAATCTCAAGTTATGAATTAAACGGTGAAGATAGGTCGGATGTGTCTCACACTTGACCATGGTAAACGTCCAAAAATAGGGAAAACGGTTTGAACACACCAAAAAACATACACAACTCCACAAGGAGGAATTATTAAGTTTTCAAATTATAGGAATACATGACATAATGAGTTCCATACAAGATTAAATCAGTTTGCAAAACAAAAGATCAATGCAAGCACATGATTGACTTAAATCAAAATCGACATTGTTTTAGTGTTTAATTCGAAAATCATATCTCAAGACTCCAAATCATGTATGGTTAGTCTTCTTAGTTTCATATAGTATTTAAGTTAAAAATTTAATGCAAGTGGTTTCATTTAAATTCGACAAGCGAGCAAAATGTTAGGTACGAAATACTACAACTAGTGCAGGTTGATCCGAGACTCACTTCCACTTACCAACGTCTGTTTGTGTTCGATTCGAATCCAAATGCTCCCGACCATGAAAGGGAAGATATAAGACATGAAAAGGAATTAAAAGGATCAAAAGGAGAGAGTCATTTTTATGCCAAGAAAACAGATTAAGTACAAATGAAAGGGGTGAGATTGCTCACGGTATGGGGAAACTTGACCAGCATGATCGTGCACATCCAAACCTAACAATGACCCTTTTCTTGTCCAGTGTCACATGAATTGACATTGGAAATTTTTTAATTCATTCATTCTTTGCTTTCAGCTGCAAAACTAGAACTAAGAAAACTAACAACAACAATACAAGCATCGTATGAGAAAAAAAATAACATATATTCTTTTGTCAGAGTCTTCAAACCAAGCGGTCCACATCTTAGGTGTCTCTTCTTTGATGGTTGTTGGAAAAATTCAGCTGTCGTGTTGAGCCTCGATGGTGAAACTTAGACGAAAAACAGCACACGCAAGATTTACGTGGTTCGGCCAAAACCGGCCTACGTCCACAGGGAGGTCTTCCGGAGATTCCACTAGACAACCGAGACTACAAAAGCACCAAGTGTGTCGCTTACCCACCTGAGATACAAGAAAATCATCACCCTGAATCTCGTAGAATAACCTCTACCCTGACCCGATGACTTTCTCTCTCGAATGCCACACACTTACCATGTCACACCATACCTAATAACCTAGACAAACCCCCTATTTATAAATAGTCCTAACTTGTCCTCCAAGTTAGAAATATAATACAATAGGATCTAGATATTAGCTCAGAATCATATAATATCTAATAATATCATATATTATATTTTCGCAATATTACGTAATTTTTAAAGATCTTAACTTCGGACCAAATCATAACAATCTCCACCTTGGGCCGAAGTTACCGAATTCTCCTTCCATGGACCTCCGGAACCCCGAAGAGCTTACCCCTTCATCCGTCTTGTCTTCCTGAGAGCGTTGTCAATGCCTTTGACTATCGCTCTACCTTCACACGATCGCAGTACTTGTGCTCCTGAGTAACCATCGTGGACCGTGGCTCCAGCTCTCTCTTGTGCTCCGCACTTAGTACCTTCTTGGTACCCCGAGAAGTCTCACCTGTCCACTGTTGCCAGACCTCTCCACCTGGAACTTTAATCCGCTCCACCTCACTCTCAACATCACCGTCAATATAAGCATCACCACCAAACATCCCCATCGGTTTCACCTTTCATGACACCCTCAAACCCGTACACATCGCCCGTGTACCCGCGTTACTAGCTAAAGCTCCACCTCGAAAAATAACCCCGGATCCGCATTCCGTCGAGCCACGTGAGAAGTTGTCACTCACGACTCTTCCGAGAAGATAATAAATACCTCTAATCTTCTTCGTCTTCATCAGCACAAGGGTTCCCCGAATAACCTTTAGGACTCGACATCCTAAATAACATCGGCATCCCTCGTAATCCAAGGCTCCAAGGGAAATCAAATTTTTCGTCAGCTCCGGAACATGACGTACCCCCGTTAACGGCCTCACTACATCATCATGCATCTTGATGCTCATTGTACCGACTCCAGCCACCTGACATTCTGAGTTGTTTCCCATGTAAACCTTACTCGAACCAACTTTCTAGTAAGCTGAGAAGTACTCCCTGTATGGTGTCATATGATGGGTACATCCATAATCAAGAATCTATTAATCACCTGTAAGTTTGGTTGTGGCCGTTAGAACTTTGTCGTCGCCATCCGTCGAGCTCATCTCCGTGAATTCAGCTATGTTCCCACTCGGCGACCAATCCAATTTCCTCTTTCTCCTTGCAATCTCTTTTCCAATGTCACTTCTTTCCGTACCTCCAACACGATGTATGCTTCCTAGACTTTGACCTTGATCGGTCACTTCTCCCACAATCTTGCTCGTTCCTTACTATGAGCCCAACGTCAAAATAGCAATTCCCTTCACTATTCCTTTTCATGTGATAGAATCCCAACAAAGCACCAACGACATCCTCAAAGTCAAGCGTCTCCTTACCCTACGTTAAAGTCGTATGAAGATTTTCGTAAGCATCCGTGCTTGGTAAAGAGTTCAGAAGAATCAACGCTTTGTCTTCTTCGTCGAACTTCACATCAATCCTCAATAAATCGCTGATAAGTCGATTGAACACATTGATGTGTTGGCTCAAATTCGAGCCCGCCTCCATCTTCAAACTGTACAACTTCTGCTTGAGATAGAGTTTGTTCGACAACGACTTTGACATGTACCTAGACTCCAATTTCCGCCACACCGCTGCTGGCGACTCACGTTGTACATCACGTCGTCTTTAAGAGAAAGCTTGATGGTTGACACCGCTTTCGCCTCCATCTCCATGCAATCTACGTTGCTCATGTCTGTCGGCTTTCTTTCCGCCAACGCCTTCACCATCCCTTGTTGCACCAGCAAATCCTTCACCCTCCGCTGCCATAGTCCGAAGTTCCCAGTCCCGTCGACCTTCATCACACCAAACTTTGCAGGCGAAATTCCAGTCATCTTCACGACCCACTCTGATACCAATTGTTGGGAAAATTCAGCTGTCGTGTCGAGCCTCGATGGTGAAACTTGGACGAAAAGCAGCATACGCAAGATTTACGTGGTTTGGCCAAAATCGGCCTACGTCCACGGGGAGGTCCTCTGGAGATTCCACTAGACAACCGAGATTACAAAAGCACCAAGTGTGTCACTCAACCACCCGAGATACAAGAAAATCCTCATCCCGAATCCCGTAGAATGCTCTACCCTGACCCGATGACTTTCTCTCTCGAATGTCACACACTCACCATGTCACATCATACCTAATAACCTAGACAAAGCCCTTATTTATAGATAGTCCTAACTTGTCCTCCAAGTTAGAAATCTAATACAGTAGGATCTAGATATTAGCTCATAATCATACAATATCTAATAATATCAGATATTATATTTCCGCAATATTACGTAATCTCAAAAGATCTCAACTTCGGACAAAATCCTAATAATGGTTAGACCATCAATATTTGCCTTCGAATAATGTGTTAAGAATTTTACTAAAACATGTACTTTCACAGATTTTTGTGGGCGATATATTAGATTATAAGATGATAGGACTAAATTTCATCTTTCCAGTTTGCTCGATGAGCATAGGGCTATAAAAATATGTCTTAATTACGATGAATGAGATACAACATACACCTCATTTGACCCAATGTAATGTCCTAACTTTGCGATTGCATAGTACACGGAGCGACATCATTTTTCTGCCAATGAATAATTATGCTCTCTCCATAAATAACCTAGACAAATAATATTTTACTCGTTTTGCTCTTCCAACTTCTAATGCCAACATAATCCCAATGTTCATAGGACAATTGGCCACATAAAGCACATATGGTTATGATGGATTAGGAGGAGCCAATATTGGAGGGCTCAATAAGTAATTCTTTATCTTCTAGAGAGCACCTTCGTGTTGCTCTGTTCATGTCATTTGCCCTGTAGAATTTTTGTTTAAATCGGTAGAAAAAAATCTTAATATGACGGGTAACATTGCCTATAAAACAACATATGTAATTTACCTGTCCTAAGAAAGCATGTAATTCCTTCTTCGTATGTGAGTCAATTTTGACGTGACGTTGATGTATTAGGAATCCTAAGAAGTGTCCTTTTTAACACTAGATGCACTTTAAAGGATTAATTTTCAGTTTATATATTTTAATTTTATCAAATGCTCCTAACAGGTGTAAATAATGGTCCACGCTATGTTTAGATTTGATTACAATGTCATCAATGTATCTTCTGCATTTTTGGTGAAAAGAGAATTAGATATCATGTTGGTAGCTCTTTGATACGTGACACTCCTATTCTTTAATACAAAGGGCAATCTTACCCATTGAAAAAATCCGTAATAGGCGTTTAAAAGCTATATTGGGCATGTTTTTCTCGGCTATAAAGATTTGATTATATCATGAATACCCATCCATCAAGGACATCAATTCATGTTCTTCTATCTTATCTATTAAATCTTCCAACACATGCATATGATACTCATTTTTTGGCGTCAATCGATCTAAATTCCTGAAGTCAATGCACACCCTAATCTTACCATTTTTTTACATCAGGAACTATACTTAATAGTCATTCAACATATTTATCAATTTAAATAATTTTTAAATTTTCTCATACACCCATTGGGTCACTTCCTTTGGCATTCGTCCGGGGGCTTACATTACAGGCTGAATCCCTTCATGTATTGGCAATTTATCCTCAATTATATTATATTGCAATATAATCTCAGGTGAAACAATCTATATAGTCATACAAAATTCGCTTAATAGGCTAAGAAAGCTCTTCGCTCAATAGCAAACTAATCTATGTTACACGATGATGTTCATCCGTTCTCAAATTAACTTTAACCAAATGATCAAAAGGAATTATGAAAGTTTCAAATTCATCGTAATTGACTACATTATTTGCAATATGCATATACTTGCACTATTGAAGTTGAAATATTGCAACATGCGTCTCCTCACAGTTTGGAATTAAAAAAGAGATATGTTTGAATCTAGACAACCTATAGACATCTATCTTGTCCATATTTTTAACACAACTTCACTAATCTTTACCCTTCATAGATTGAACTATTGTGGGTGAGGAGTCTTCCATGATCCACTCCGCCTGATCGCGCTATCCAAAAACTTCGCCTAGTGTATAATTGCTTATCATTCCTGTAATGGGTAAGATATGTGTTAGGGTCGCCTGTTTGTGCTTCTAATGATATGTCGTTGCCCAACAAGTAGGGGTGATCAATTGCTGCATCACCGTAAGGCGAACATCATAGAATAGCAAATAATAGAAACTACCAAATGTCTCGCCCAATGGTCTACCTTTTGGGTTTCCCATGTTATATATCTGCTTGAGTCTCTCATTTACTCAAGTACCCATGCACATATACATGACACTTTGCCATTTTTACTGAAATCTTCCCCATGAACTACCTCTGGACCACTATCTCGACACACAAACAATTCACGGTGGAGTTTAAGGGTTTGTTCTTGCATTATATTTCCCATCCGTACCCAATAGAGCATTGAACGTCGACTTTGTATTAATTACGGGAAAAGCAGTGCCATGTTCATAAAATCCCACTTGGAGGCAAAAATGGAGTTTTTTTTCCTAAATACCGTTGGCCCACAAAACATTTCCAAATTTGAGTTCGTAAGTTTCAAAATTCCTCGTATACAGCCTCAAACTCGACCTTTATGAGTTTGACTTCGAAATAGAAGGAAGTCGAACTCATAGAGTTCGACTTGTGAAATCGAACTCATAGAGTTTGACTTGTGAACTCGAACTCTATAAGTTCGACTTCATGTGGGCATAATGGATGCACATGAAGTCAAACTCTTTGAGTTTGGCTTCGATCAAAATAAATAAAAAAGTTATCATTCAGCCAAGAGGTGAGGGCCTTCTTTTCTTTTACAAGAGATCATGGTACTCTAACCCATGCACTTTTGACAAGTATAAGACACACTAAACCGTTTGACTACACAACAAGTATAAGACATACTAAACTGTCGAACTCATAGAGTTTGACTTCCTTAAGGCATTAAAGAAGTCGAACTCATAGAGTTCGAGTTCGTCCTACTAGTCCCGAACTCGAACTCTAAGTTCGACTTCTTTGTATATTGAAGCTTAGAGTTTGAGTTCGAGACTGTAAACCAGGAAATTTGAAAGTTTTAACATTAATTCGAAAATATTTTGCTGGCTAGCCGTATTTTAGAACAAAACTCGACAAAAATGGGCAACTCGTACACATGATGACACATTACAATTAAAACCACCGACACTGATCTATGTTCTTTCTAGATCTACAACATCGTTTCCTAGTTTCTTATAAACTTCTATTGATAAAACATTGACTATGCCTTTGTTATCTATAAAGACATGCCTCACTAGGACATCGTCAAATATTGCTTAGGTGTACAACAGGTACTAATGTTGCTTAAGTGATTAAGTCCTCATCTTCAACCAGTTCCTAGCACAGCACCAGAAGGGTGAGAGGTTGGTCCCCCCATTGATAGAGAATAATTTCTTTTTAACTGTTAGAAAACTTTAGCTACATCATCATCGTCGTGTTCCCTTGAGCACTCTGTTTTACTTCGTTTGGCCTTTCTCTTTTTCTCTTATTCCTATTTCATGTCGAAACCAAACACAGTGTGTGACATCCGACATCCATCGATCAATCAGGCTGATCAAGAAAAGTGTGGCATCTCCAGATGAGCAACAAACGTGTAAGGTCGGGGTGGGCCGACGGAATGTTTGGGTGGTTCTGCAAAACACGTGGCTCGTTAACCAACATTGGTTTGGGCAATATGACGATGATGGTATTTCATTATTTCATTCGCGGGTGTATTTAATGTTTGGAGCACGATTGTCGAGATACGTATGGGTCGTAAAGGCGGGAGAGGAGAAGACCCAACAGTTGCCTGGAAAAAGAAGAGAGGCTTAATCCGAAAGGAATAGTCTCCACCTATTCTTGGAAGCGGCTAACGGTACGTGCACGTGAGACTTACGTAGTTTACTAATTAATACTAAAATTAGTAGTAAATTTTACTAAAAGTTGACCGTTACTACTCAAGTCAACGCAAAAGTAGTATAAAAAGTAGTAAATTTTACGACTTTTTGGTATTCTTTTAGTAAAGTCAACGAAAATGTAGTATAAAATGTCGTAAATTTTACTACTTCTGAACTGTTCACCGCAGTGCAATTTTACTACTTTTACGCTGACTTTACTAAAACCTCATTTTTAGTAAAGTCAACGGAGAAGTAGTAAAAAAAGTAGTAAAATTTATTACATTTTTTACTACATTTTCGTTGACTTTACTAAGAAAACCACACTTTTAGTAAAGTCAGCGAAGATGTAGTAAAAAAGGTAGTAAATTTTACTACTTTTTTTACTACTCTTCCGTTGACTTTACTAAATTTCTCCTTTTTAGTAAAGTCAGCGTAAAAGTAGTATAAAAAGTAGTAAAATTTACTACTTTTAACTGTACAAATTATGTCGATAAGTAGTAATTGTTTACTACTTTCGTTGTGATTTTTAGTAAAATTGTGTTTGAGTTGGTAAAATTGGTAGTAAATAGGTAGGGTTTGTCGTAAATGTTTACTACTTTAAGCATGTTTTTATTAAAATAAGTAGTAAACTGTTACTATTTTGTAGAAGTTGACTAAGAAATTTTACTACTTTGAACGGTGTTTCCGAGCCTAACTCCGAACCTAATTTTTCTAAATTTTGATGTGAAATGACTACTTTACCCCAGTAGTAAAGTAGTAATAATACTAGTAACCGAGGTAAAATAGTCATTTCTCATCAAAATTTAGAAAAATTAGGTTCGGAGTTAGGTTCGGAAACACTGTTCAAAGTAGTAAAATTTCTTAGTCAACTCCTATAAAATAGTAACAGTTTACTACTTATTTTAGTAAAAACATGCTTAAAGTAGTACACATTTACGACAAACCCTACCTATTTACTACCAATTTTACCAACTCAAACACAATTTTACTAAAAATCACAACGAAAGTAGTAAACAATTACTACTTATCGACATAATTTGTATAGTTAAAAGTAGTAAATTTTACTACTTTTTATACTACTTTTACGCTGACTTTACTAAAAAGGAGAAATTTAGTAAAGTCAACGGAGAAGTAGTAAAAAAAGTAGTAAAATTTACTACTTTTTTTACTACATCTTCGCTGACTTTACTAAAAGTGTGTTTTCTTAGTAAAGTCAACGAAAATGTAGTAAAAAATGTAGTAAATTTTACTACTTTTTTTACTACTTCTCCGTTGACTTTACTAAAAATGAGGTTTTAGTAAAGTCAGCGTAAAAGTAGTAAAATTGCACTGCGGTGAACAGTTCAGAAGTAGTAAAATTTACGACATTTTATACTATATTTTCGTTGACTTTACTAAAAGAAGACCAAAAAGTAGTAAAATTTACTACTTTTTTACTACTTTTGCGTTGACTTGAGTAGTAACGGTCAACTTTTAGTAAAATTTACAACTACTTTTAGTATTAATTAGTAAACTACGTAAGTCTCACGTACACGTACCGTTAGCCGCTTCCCCTATTCTTACCTTTTTGTTGTACAGCCAATCATCCTATTAGTTAAAAGTGCGACACACTGTGTATTTATATTTTTAAGTTCTTACCTTGACTTTGATTTCTTTCTCTCCGGCTATTTCCAGGATTTTCCAATCTGTCAAAAAGGATTTATTCCTTTTCTTTTGTGTTTCTGTGTTGATTCTTTGTACTGGCCTAGTTTGGTACAAAATACACCCTGAATCTGCAAACCAATCGCCGTTTCTGGAAACAATCTGTGGGATCTCGATTTCTTGCCTGTGTACACAAGTTTCAGCACCTGGATTTTTGCCGTTGTGAACTCTGCCAAGCGATGGTACTAGGAATGCAATTTCTTCTTTTTTAAGTGGCCTTGCGACTTAGTTCAAATTCCCTTCCACAGAGTCGCATCATATCAGACCGTCCTCGGTCGCGGCTTCGCATACCACAATGAACTCCGAGGGCCGGCGTTTACGTCCTGGAAGTGCCCTTGCAAACATCAAGATATTACTCGTCGATGACGACTCAACTATACTTACCATCGTTTCGACATTGCTAACGATGCTGAATCATGAAGGTACACTGCTGTGTTGCTCGATCATTTAGTATGCTTTCCCGTTTATAAGATTAAAATTGAATCGCTCTCTGTCAAGATTGTTGTCTGGGTCACCGAGTAATATTAGTTTCAGTAACAACTGCCACGAGCGCGTTGGATGCACTGTCCATTCTTCGAGTCGACAACGTCGGGTTTGATCTCGTGGTGACGGATCACCATATGCCGGGCATGCACGGGCTTCAGCTGCTCGAGAGAGTGCGAGAAGAATTTAGGATACCTGTGATCGGTGAGCTCTCGTATCTACTCACAGTTATATCTCCCTCGACGAGGAGTTCCTGAATCTCATCGCGAAAACCGGCACGCTGATCTGAGGTTTTATGAGGTGTACAGTGATTTCCGCGGATGAACGCAAGATGCTAATCAGGGAGAGTTTGGAACGTGGAGCTGCATCGTTCATTAACAAACCGGTAAAGCCGGAGGATCTACAGGACATATGGCGATTCGCCAAGCCGACAAGGAATGCAAGGCTCTGAGAGAGAGTGGCAGACAGCTTGATGAACGAGATTTGGCATGGCGCCTGCCCACATCACTAATCTTTCCATTGTGTTTACCGGTGTTAGAAAGTTACGATTCAAGAATTTGATAAAGAAATGAAATTGACCGATAATTTTATTCATTTTACTTTTTAAAATGCTTTTAATTCATTTATTTTCTTTTCATTCCTTTTTTATTTTCTTAATTTTGAAAAGGGGGAACGTAACGGGCATTCCCTCACTCTTTTCTCCCCCTCCTCGTCCTTAAAAAGCACACCATTTCTTCCACCAATTCCCTTCTCCCTCTTAATTTGTATTTTTTTTAATCATTTTTTGTTCCATTTCGAAACCAAACGGTTTCTTACAAGATTTGTCAAATTCGAGTTCGAATGCGTCCCATGATTGCTTGCTAGTTCATGGCCAGCAAAATTAACATGGTAAAATTGGATGTATATGATTCAAGGTTCGATAGACTAGGCAGTATAATCCATGGACAAAGTTGGATTTGATTTGGAAGGGGTTCAAAGGGAAAACAAAATCCAGGTTTCTGTCAACCTTTACAACGTTTGGGCGAAACAGCGGCACCAGAAATGGGAAAGAATCTAGAGATACTGTGCTCTTCTTTAGGCATAGTTTCCTGTTTTCTTCACGAAGATCTCTTTGGGATCTTCCCTTTTTTATTTTTCTGGTTTGACCACGCAATAAATGCTGGCGGGGGCATGCACTGGATCTGGTGGCCATTATGGACTTAATACGTATTGAAATAGAAAAAAAAAAAAAAGTATTGGATGGGATTTCTCTTTTCTGAGGGTTGCTCATAGTTGCATTCACACCCCTCGCAGATGCTATAAGCAGATAGGAATCCGTTTACAATCCCTTCGATGCGGATGACTCTTCATTCGTAGCCTTTTTCTCCTCCTTTTCTGAAGTGTTCAACATCCAGAGTAGTCCTTCTCTGTCGTGGCTTTGTCTTTTCAGAGAGATTCGCACGAGGACAGTTTACCGGCATGGAAACCACTCATGTAAAGATCAAGATACTGCTCGTGGATGATGATTCAACCATACTCGCCATCGCCTCGATGTTGCTCCGGACCTTCAAATACGAAGGTTAGCCACACCTGCCTTTACTTCAGTTTCCTTCCTTGTCTTGTAGAGATTGATTCCGAGGACCAAACTGTTTCCTTGTCCTCTTTGTTCAATTCAGTGAATTTTTTCTGGACGAATCTGCATTGTCGTTTCGATTGCTCAACTAGGCCGCCTCTCAGTGGTAAACAAACCTTCATGTAAATTTCAGTGACTGCAGTGAAAAACCCAGCAGATGCATTGTCAAACCTTCGTGTGAGAAGAGGCGCATACGACCTCGTGGTGACTGACTATCACATGCCACAAATGAATGGACTTGAGCTTCAAAAAGTCGTGCAGTCTGAGTATAATCTGCCCGTCATTGGTAAGTCGAACTCGTGTCACGTGTAAATTAAAAACTGCACGACGACATCTCCGAATTTGTTAACATATTTGTCTGAAGCAGTTATGTCTGCTGACGAGAGAGAGTGTATAATTATGAAGACTCTAGAATGTGGAGCAGCCTTTTTTATCGCGAAACCGATAAAAGCCGAGGACGTCAAGAACATCTGGCAGTATGCTGTTGCGTCCAGAAAAGGTAAATCAGTCCCAAGTTTGTACAAGGCCGGGGTCATTAATGTTGGCCACGAACCGACAGCCGGAGAAGTAGAAGTGATGGGAATTACTGGGTTAGATGGGTTGATGGATTTGGAATGCGGAGGAGAAATGATGGATATGGAGGAGGTTGATTCACTGGTGTCCATGGCCGATATCAAGGAAAGGAGGAGTAAAAGAGGGGGATCCAAAAGGAAACATAAGAAGAAACAGAGTAGCCAATCTAAAAATCCCAAGAGATCAAAGGTTGTCTGGACAACCACCCTGCACAATCTATTCCTGCAAGCCCTCAACCAGATTGGCTTGGACAGTAAGGAGATTCCTAGTGTTGCTGTCCCTTCTTTAGTCATAAGGAAGATTGCTTGATCAATCTGTGATTCATTTACTGCAGAGGCCGTACCAAAGAAGATTCTCGAGTACATGGGCATTCCCGGACTCACCAGAGAGAATGTGGCCAGCCATTTACAGGTCCGTACCAATATTAGTTTAACGTATATCGGCAGCCAGAAATGACAGTTCCTTATTACTCTGTTGTGCTTTCAGAAGTACAGAATTTTCCTGAGGCGGGTTGCAGATAAGACCTATGTGAGGTCAACCAGCTTGGAGAAGATGAACAAGTCAAGCTTTACGACGACCCATCAAACAATGATCAATGACTTCCAAGTAGATGGTTTGGGCTATTCCAAACCTTGTCGTTTGATCCTGCCTGAAGATTTCGGCAAGAATTTGTCATCTTCTTCTCCTGGCATTTTAATCAGAAGCAGCAGCAGAAACAACAGTGTGTTCCAGTTTTCATCTCGAAGTTTGGACATAACCGAGGCTGGGATCGGTTTTCAAGCCAACAGCTCTGGCTTGCGGTTGATTGGTCATCGAGTGGATAGAACGGAAGCAGCTATTCCCTCGGTAGCGAGATTACCATTTGGAAATGAAGTTACCCCAATGACGAACAGCCTCGCTAGTACGAAACGGTCGTACCTGGGACAGTCAAGGGAATGGCCTCTGGCTCCGCTCATTGGGGTAGGAACCACCATCAGCACCAATCAGAGAGTGGAGAAGCAAAACTTGGGGCCAGCATTGACTACTAAGGATTCCATCAATCCATTTGATGATGACGATGATATCTTGAATAGTTCAGATAGGTTAATGGATATTTTAACTCAAGGAGGTCCCTCTATCAGACTCAATGGCTCAGATTACCCAACTCAGGGATTGCCTTCACTGCCGATAAACAACTCAGCTGCCGCTATCCCAGCATTGGAGTCCGCCCTTGTTGAAGAGAACAAGGAGGATCCTCAGACTCTGGGGGAAAAGATGACAACATTTCCCAACACTTGGACGCAGCATCAAGTTGGGGATAATGATTTGTTCAATATTCTCTTCGATCATATGCACTACAGTGATGTACAGCACAGCAATCCTGCAGCTTGCAGAAATTTTGAGATGGCTCCCACTGATGGATTTATTGTGTGTGCAGCATCGACAGAGTGATTCCAGTGGAAACCCGATTGACATATTTTCTTCTTGTTTTGAGTCACCCTTTGGCGGAGTCCCTAGTCTGAATCAGGTATATTAAGCCAAAGCATTATTTTCAGCATGTATATAATCTGGCAGCAACATGAGAAAGCATGTCATCTACATTCATGTAGCCATTGTTGCAGGAACATGGGAATGAACACCGTATATCCCCAAACCCGATGGAACCATGTCTGCCGCAGAACCAGGCAATGGAGGTACAGGTATGACCCTCGTGTCCCCTCTCCCAGTAATGTGTCGTAAATCCATACTCGACTAACACAGTATTGCGAAGGTGCAGCAACCGGCAGCCCAAGGCCCTCTAACCGCCCCCCTGCCAAGGCGCCAAGACGTATGGATGGATCATCCATCGGCTGAAGATCAGGTACCAACTAAACTACCCATCCTGCCGTGAATAGATGATGATGGTTTGTGATCCACAAACTCATGCGTCGGCTCGTCCTTTTGATGCGAGCAGGTCTGGGCGGAGGAATTCATAGACTCCCTGCTCGACACCGGCAGCCCTCCCTGCATTCTCTGATAAATCATTTTATTCATTGTTTTACAGACTCTAAAAAAGGACTAGTTGAAGTTTATGTCAAATATGTGGGGACCCTCTTCGATTAAATTATTAAAACATGTAAAAAAATATGGAGAGGGTGCATTCCGTATTTTGCGAACAGTGTGATTATTTCCGTGGCGTATGATTAATTACTAAGTTAAGTTCCCGTGGAGGGGTTTATTTGCCAAACATTGAATCTCCCTGGGCTTTTCTTAAATAAAAGGGACCCATTGGCGCAACAACCCCGCCAACAACCAACTGAACAGGATCCTCTCCATTTCATAAAAAAATCGAGAGTCTCCAGGTCATAATGGTTCTTTTTTTAATCCGATCGTCATTTTTATTTTAAGTATTATAAAATTATTTTACTATATTAAGAAGTTAATATATTATTTCGTTTTAACATGTTATCAAATAAATCTTTAATTGTATAATACAGTAGGATTTTTATGTTTCAACATTTAGCGTTTAGAATTTATGATTTATTATTTAATATTTAGTTTAACATTTAATACTTAGGGTTTAACATTTATGTTTAAAATTTAAATTTTAGGGATATGATTTAGGATTTATGGCTTAACTTTTAGGATTTAGGGTTAATATTTCGGGTTTATGGTTTAGGGATTAAGGTTTAACTTTTAGGGTTTATGGTTTAGCATTTAAGGTTTAACTTTTAAGGTTCGTGGTTTAATATTTTGGGTTTAATGTTTTGGTGTTGTAATTTAGTGTTTATGATTTATTTTGTTATTAATTAAATGTATCGTTTTAAAAATTAAAACTATAAAATAATGAAGTAAATAGTAATATCAATGTTACCCTTACTATAATTAAAATAACATAAAATAAGAAAATTTATGATCTTTGATAAAAATTGGAATAATCTCGACCATTAAATGAAAGTTATCCATTTCATTTGAAATAGAGAGGATCCCGATCCCAACCAACCACCATCCCCTAAGAGGCTGAAGACGACGGCATTACATACCAAATTACAGCCTTTGAATCCCCCTCCAGGTCCAATTAGAGTTTCTTTGTTTTCAGGTGTGTCGATATTGACACGACTTAAAGAATTATTAAGAAACGTGGTCGACAAGAAAAAGTAAACAATTGCAAAGTAAAATCTGAAGAAGTTGATTAGAGAATAGTAAAACTTACATTCATTATTTGCCAAACCGTACGACTAAATATACTTAGGCGATAATCAGGCAACCCTTCGAGGTTAAAGAATGGTTGTCCTGTTCTTACTCTAACAACGAATGTATATTTATAAACCAATGACACTTAGTAACTGTCAAACATGCATGTTAAAGATCAACAACTACTTTCAAAGTTTCTTGAAGGTACTAGAAAGTTCTAGAATAATTGGGTAAGTTCTTAGATAAATTTAGAATATTCTAGAATATATTAGAAGCTTGGAATATGATATAAGTTTCTAGGAAGTGTTTAGAAAATTCTAGAGGATCAATCCTAGCCGTACATGTGGAATAATCCTAACCATAGGTTGAGGAGGCCAACTAGTATAAATAGGGAAGGGTCCTCATTTGTAACAATCATCCAAGAATCCAAGTATTTGAAGTAGTGGAGTATTGGCTTCAAGTGATAGTGTTTCACTTCCTCTTCTTCCGAACTTAGGAGTTCGAAATCCGCTCAAATACTAGCGTTCGCCTTGTTCAACGCTAAGTTGAGATCCAACATTTGGTATCAGAGCTATGCGGTTGGGGTCCAGGCGTCAAAGTCCAGCAGAAGTTCTGCCGAAGTCCAGCGGAGAATCTGCCGAAACCTAGCGGAGGTTTTGCCGAAGTCCAGGAGAGAATATGCCAAAGTCCAGCGGAGGTACTACCGAAATTCTGTCAAGGAAGCTGCAATCTGGGATTGCGTCGGGCATAGGTCGGGGACCAGGCTACGCTTCTAGAAGATAAATTCGGTATGGCGGAGTTTAATACTGTCGGCATGCTAAAGAAACTAAATAACCAAAATTATAGCACATGGAAGACGTGTATGGAGTCATATCTCCAAGGTCAAGATCTCTGGGAGATCATTGGTGGAAGTGAGACGACCCCACCGAAAGAGGATGATGCCGCTTTGAGAAAATGGCGGATTAAGGCAGGGAAGGCCATGTTCGCCATTAAGACCACCATAGAGGAGGAAATGCTTGAGCATATAAGGTACGCCACTACTCCAAAAGATGCCTGGGATATACTAGCGACTAGGTTCTCAAAGAAGAATGATATGAGGCTACAGTTGCTAGAGAATGACTTGCTGGCAGTTAGACAAGGAGATTTAGGAATTAATCAATTCTTTACAAAAGTAAAGTCTATCTGCCGGGAGATATTAGAGTTAGACCCAGGATCAAGGATTAGTGATGATAGGATGAGGAGGATTATTATTCATGGGTTAAGACCAGAGTATAGAGGATTTATTGCAGTGGTACGAGGATGGCCCACGCTACCGTCGTTAGAGGATTTAGAAAATTTACTAGCTAATCAGGCGACGCTGGCAAAACAGTTGGCGGGCGTGACTTTGAAAAATGAAGAAGAAGCGTTATACAGTAACAAGGGAAGAAAATATAAAGGGTTTGCCAAAGATGATGAGAGAAGCTTCCCTCGAGGTGGCAAAAACGGTCGACGTGAGCAGCAAAAACATATTCGACCACAAGAACAAAAGAGACACGGAAGGCCAACTCAACAGAAAAATGAGAAATGCTTCAATTGTGGTAAGAAGGGGCATTACGCCCGAGACTGCTGGTTCAAGAAGAATAATGTAGAAGGAAATGCTGCCACTTCAAGAAGTCAAGGCGGAAATGAATCCGAAGAAGAGTGGAATCTAGAAGCATCCCTCGCCTTGCTAGAAGAAAAGCAGCCGTCAGAAGACCAGGCTCTTACAGTGGTCAACAATAACTCTGTGGACTATACAGAGAATTGGATTTTTGACTCTGGGTGCTCTAACCATATGACGGGTGACCAAGAGAAGTTGCAAGAGTTGTCGGAATACAAAGGACAGCGAGTCGTTGTCACCGCCAACAACTCTAGACTGCCCATCGCCCATGTCGGGAAGACTGTTATAGCCACTGATGACAGTTCCAGCAAGGTGCAACTACAAGGAGTCTACCATGTTCCTGGAATAAAGAAGAATCTTTTGTCAGTAGCCCAACTGACAGCCCCCCGGCAATTTCGTGGTGTTCGGGCCTGGTGACGTCAAGGTCTACCACGAGCTAAAGTTTTCAGGAACGCCGTTCATGGAAGGACGGAAGGTAAACTCTATCTATGTTATGTCTGCAGAATCGGCATACATAGACAAAGTAAAGAAAAACGAGACAGCAGACCTATGGCATGAGAGACTTGGGCACGTTGGCTACCACAAGTTGAAGGTAATGATGAACAAGGAAATGCTGAAAGGCCTTCCACAGCTGGAGGTGAATGTTAACAATATATGTGCTGGCTGCCAGTACGGTAAAGCACACCAGTTACCGTACGAAAACTCCAAGTCTAGGGCCGAAGAACCACTGCTGCTGATTCACTCTGATGTGTTCGGTCCAGTGAAGCATCCATCAATAGGAGGCTACAGATACATGGTAACCTTCATCGACGACTACTCGAGGTACGTTTGGGTAGACTTTATGAAGGAGAAGTCGGAGGTCATACAGAAATTCAGAGAGTTTAAGATCAAGGCGGAGAGTGATTTGCAGAAGAAGGTAAGGTGTCTGCGCACTGATAATGGGGGGAGAATACACCTCCAGGGAATTTGAAGAATTCCTAAGAGAACACAAGATAAGGCGACAATTGACATGTCCCCACACACCACAACAGAATGGTGTTGCAGAAAGGAAAAACAGGCATCTTGCAGAAGTTTGCCGAAGTATGTTGCACGCAAGGAATGTCCTGGGAAGATACTGGGCAGAGTGCATGAAGACAGCTGCAGATGTTGCAAATAGGCTACCGCAAGCTCGCCTTGACTTCAAGACACCATTCGAGCTACTATGGAATATGAAGCCTACAGTGAGCCACTTTCGAGTCTTTGGGTGTGTCTGCTATGTGTTCATCTCTAACCACCTATGAAGTAAGTTCGACAAAAAGGCGACCAAGTGCATCTTCCTAGGATACGACACAGAGAGAAAAGGATGGAGATGTTGCGATCCTATGACTAACAAGTGCACTGTATCAAGGAACGTCGTCTTTGATGAAGCAACTTCCTGGTGGGTGCCTTCAAAGGAACCAGAAGAAGAAGCTCAATTGAAACAGGGGGACCAAATAACCCTAAAACCAACCATTGAGGAGACTGATGAAGGGCCCACTATAACAGGGAATAATGACATAGAAGAAGAGAGACTTTGGCAAACAGGAGTGTACCAGAGGTCCTCTGAAGAGAATTCAGCAAAAGAAGAAACTGGTAACGGGACAACACCACTGAGGAGGTCCACAAGGCAACGAAGACCTCCAGCAAGATACATAGATGCAGCACTTGCAGAAGACGTTGATCCACAAGAGCCATCAAGCTACGAAGAAGCATCAAAGCATAAGGTATGGCAAAAGGCAATGAGTGAAGAAATCCGAGCATTGGAAGAAAACCAAACTTGGGATTTGGTTCCAAAACCTAGCGAGGTAAGACCCATATCATGCAAGTGGGTATATAAAGTGAAAACTCGCACAGATGGTTCGGTGGAGAGATACAAGGCTCGTCTCGTCGCTCGAGGAATTTCGAGTACAACTCGGTATGATAAAAAGGGAAAGTAGTCGTTGAGGGGGAGTGTTAAAGATCAACAACTACTTTCAAAGTTTCTTGAAGGTACTAGAAAGTTCTAGAATAATCGGGTAAGTTCTTAGATAAATTTAGAATATTCTAGAATATATTAGAAGCTTAGAATATGATATAAGTTTCTAGGAAGTGTTTAGAAAATTCTAGAGGATCAATCCTAGCCGTACATGTGGAATAATCCTAACCATAGGTTGAGGAGGCCAACTAGTATAAATAGGGAAGGGTCCTCATTTGTAACAATCATCCAAGAATCCAAATATTTGAAGTAGTGGAGTGTTGGCTTCAAGTGATAGTGTTTCACTTCCTCTTCTTCTGAACTTAGGAGTTCGAAGTCCGCTCAAAGACTAGCGTTCGCCTTGTTCAACGCTAAGTTGAGATCCAACAATGCAAACACATGTTTACTACATACATGAACAATCGACTTCGACATTGTTTCTTCTACATCATTGTCGAGGCATTTCTTGTCAATTGGAGATGATTTCCATAGACACATTTCTTTCATCGACGCTCTCCATGCTGTCGATCAAGTTTCTGCTGTCAACGCTTGTTGACATTCCTTTGTGGTCCTTATGTTTACTTCGTTATGGTTGATGCATTTGGAGAGGGGTTTTGGTAATTCATGGACTTGGTAGCCATTCTTTGGAAGAGCTTCTGCCTGCAGAATAGTCGATGTTAGTGATGTGGTGACATTGCAGAAAGGGTAACGAGGTATGGTCGAATAGGGTTGAGAAAGAAAGGAAAAATGGAGTAAGTTATGCACTAAACACAAAATAGTTTAAAGTAAACACAAAATAGTTTAAAAGGTGAAGGATATGACGAGAATAATCACCACAGATATAGAAATACCACCCTTATAGAAGAACTAAAAATCTCACTCGAATAGTGTTTACACACAAAAACGCCAGCAGTCGGAACACTCACCGGAGTGTGGGAAAGAAACATGCAAATGTAGTCGTCAGAAAACAAATTGAAATCATACGAATTACAAAACAAATAGTGATTGTATTAGACATAAATCAACCTTACATCCATTTTGCTTGAACAAAAAAGGCATAAATAAATAAGTGATGGAAAGATAAGAAGGGCGTAGAACAAAAAGTGCCTGCTATGAGGCTTATTGTCCAACCCTGAAAAGAACAAAAAGTGCCTATTTATATAGACTAACTCTAACTACCAAAGTGTCGTGAGGAAAACTGTCGGAGGTCGTGGATGACGTAAGAAGACTGCTTCAAGACATGGAATCGTGAGTTCTCTGACACTTCCTTGATCTCAGCTCTTCAAGAGCATGACTTTTCAAGATATCCTAGGATATGTACTCAATTGCTCTCGAACTCAAGTTCCTGGAATCCTCTTTTAGCTCGAATTGCTGAAGACGTCGTTTCCATATCGATCCCCAGGTAGGCACTTCACTCTCAAATGTTAGAGATGCTCTTCGAATTTGAGTTGTCGGGCATGTCTTCTTGAATATACCTTGTACTCTTCTTCGAACTCGAACGTCCAGCATGCCCTTAGAACTCTAGTTGCTGAAAATATGAATTCGAGCCTTGAGGTCGAAGCAAACCCCGCAATACCACGACGTCTCACATTTCCACATACGAACCATTACTAGTCATTGTATTGGGTCCGTTTTTTAGGCCCAAAATTCTCTGTGTAAATACAACTGTAATCGAGAGAACTTCCATGGCCTCTGCCCTAGTCAGATGGACGTCAATAGGTCCGGCAAGCCTCTCCACTACAAGGAGTCATCCTTCCACCGTGTGATCCCTAACTTCATGTGCTAGGGTGGTGACTTATCCACTGGAAACAATATCAGAGATGAGTCGATCTAAGGAGCCAAGTTCGCATATTAGAACTTCCGTACTTCATCAAAAAGTATACCAACCCCATCGTCATCTCCATGGTCAAAGCTGATGCGGTGACGACAAGGAAATGATTATTCCAATACTGAAACGATGGGGAACGTCACTGTGGGTACGAAATAGAGTGACGTGGGAATGGTCATAAGGGTAAATATAATGAAAACGGATGGCTAAATGGCTGGGTATCAAGGGATAGGTTGAGATCAATCTCCACGGATACAGATACACCACAGTGAAAGAAGACTTGGATATGACGCGCCTGTCATACGGATACAGACACACCACCATGAACAAGAACGAGGGCGAGGTACCACACAGAGGATACAGGTACACCACCGCCGGTTGATACGCTCTACTCAATCTGCACTTGGAAATCCACCAAATGAAGAACGAGGTTGAAAGAGAATCCATTCCTTCGGTTAGAAAGACAAAAGTCTAATATGGGTTTAAAAGTCTGAATAATCTGATTGTAACTCTTACAATGCAAGAGCTTATATAGGTTGGCCATGGAAAGACAATAAAGGAAATGAAATAAACGATAATGGAAATAAAATAAATGATATGATTGGAAGATGAGGAAAAGAAATATATTATTTCTTCCCGACTAGATCTGAAAGGCTGGTGGAGCAGGCTGGGCGCGACCCTTGGAGTTCAAGTTGCCAGACCTAAGCCGTCAGATTGTAACCGCCATTTGGGTTGCTCGTCGCATGGTTGCCCTTCGTCGCCTGAGAGACGTGTCGCTCGGTGCTCCTCGTCGCCTCGCTTACTCGATGATTAGCAAGTTGAGACCTCCCGTAGGCGACGTTGGCTGATATGTGGGCGAAGCGACGACCATCCTTGTATCATCCTCCCCTTGTTGAAGAGAGTTTATCCTCAAACTCGTATGGTCATCGTCTTCGTACAAAATGAGATCCTTGACATTGAAAGTGGCAGAAACTCTATAGTCTCTTGAAAGATCCACCTTGTATGCATTGTCGTTGATGCGAACGCTGATCTTGAAAGGGCCTTCAGCTCGAGGCATCAGCTTGTTTTTCCTCCTTGTGGGGAATCGTTCCTTCCTCATATGAATCCACACTAAGTCTCCTGGCTGAAAAACTTTTGCTCTCCTCCCACGATTTGCTTTCTCCTGATATCGAAGATTAGCTTTCTCGATTTGAGCACGAATCTTCTCATGGAGCAATCTCATCTCCTTAGCGGGCTCTTCAGCATCTCGACTGACTGTTTTCACACTTGGTAAAGGCATCATATCGACAGGAATTATAGGATTGAGGCCATAGACTACCTCAAAGGGTGAGGACTTGGTTGTTGAACTCGGGGCTCTATTGTAGGTGAACTCAGCATGAGCAAGCTCCACATCCCAATCCTTCTGGTTCTTCAAGACCAGGATTCGAAGAATTGCAGCCACGGTTTTAATAACAACATGTTTGTCTGTCAGTCTGGGGATGGTACGCTGTGCTAAAGATGTGCTTAGTTTCCAACTTGTGCCACAACGTCTTCCAAAAGTAGCTTAGGAACTTCATGTCGCGATCTGATACGATCAACTTAGGTACTCCATGCAACATCAACACTTCTCGAAAATATAAACATGCTACGTTGGTTGCTTGTCTATCTTCTGGCATTGAATGAAGTGTGCCATCTTCGAGAATCTATCGACCAAAACCATGATCGAATCCTTCCTTCGCTGCGTCCTGGGTAATCCCAACACAAAGTCCATACTCACATGTTCCCATGGTCGCTCGGGGACTGAAAGTGTCCATATACAATCCCTAGGCTTGGACTCAGCTCTTCGTCCGGTGGCAGATAGCACATCTCGAGATAAGACTCCTCACTTAATTCTCCATTTGAGGCCAATAGAAATTCTTTGCAGCATCGGCAATGTTTTGTCGACTCTAAAATGTCTAGCAATTCCTTTTTCATGGAATTCTCGAATGAGTAGCTCTCGCTTCGAACTCCTGGGATTGCATAACTTAGAGTCGCGAAAGAGAAATCCATTCACCTGGTGGAATTGATCAATCGCCTGAGTGGTGCAATGGGGGAAGACTCCTCCAAAATCTTCGTCGCCCTTATATGGATCCTTCAGGTACTCGAAATCAATGAGTTTGGTCTCCATTGCCGACAGCAAAACCATCTTCCTTGAAAGGACATCCGCAACTATGTTCTTCGCTCCGGGCTTATGCTTGAGTACGAAAGTGAAAGATTAAAGGAAGTCTACCTACTTGGCATGTCGCCGGCTGAGCTTGTGCTGACCATTGATGTATTTGAGAGCTTCATGATTGGTGTGTAGCACAAACTCTCTAGGCAGCAGGTAGTGGCTCCACGTCTCCAAAACTCGAATGATAGCTAGGAACTCCTTGTCGTACGTCGAGTAGTTGAGTTTCACCCCATTGAGCTTCTCGTTGAAGTAAGCGATGGGTCTCCCTTCCTACATCAACACTCCTCCTATTTCAATTCCGGATATGTAGCATTCGACTTCGAACATCCTGGCAAAGTCAGGTAAGGCGAGAACGGGTGCTTCGCTTAGACACTCTTTCGGTCGCTCGAAACTAGCTTGTAGGGCTGAAGTCCACTTAAATTTCTCTCCTTTAAGACACTTAGCGAGTGAGGCAGCGATCGAGCTGAAATCTCGAATGAATCTCCTGTAGAACGACACTAAGCCATGGAAGCTACGAACGTCGTGGAAACTCCTTCGCACTGGCCACTCCTTGATCGCTTCGATCTTGCTTTCATCAACCTTGATTCCTTCGCTTGACACTGCAAAACCAACGAATACTACACTGGGTTGGAAAAACTCACATTTCTGGAGATTCCCGTACAGCTTCTCGTTGCAAAGTGTGAGAAACACTGTGCGAAGGTGCTCAACATGCTCGTCGAGACTGCAGCTGTAGATTAGAATGTCGTCAAAGTAGACAACCACGAACTTCCCTATGAATGGTTGCAAGACATGAGTCATTAGTCGCATGAATGTGCTGGGCGCGTTAGATAACCCAAAGGGAATCACCAATCATTCGTATAGCCCGTACTTGGTATGAAGGGATAGGTTGAGATCAACCTCCATGGATACAGGTACACCACTGTGAAAGAAGACTCCGATAAAACTTGCCTGTCACATGGATACAGAAACACCACCGTGAACAAGAACGAGGGTAAGGAACAACACGGAGGATACAGGCACACCACCACCGGTTGATATACTCTACTCAACCTGCACTTGAAAATTCACCAAATGAAGAACGAGGTTGAAAGACAATCTACTCCTTCGGATAGAAAGACAAAAGTCTAATCTGGGTTTGAATAATCTGATTGTAACTCTTACAATGCAAGGGTTCATATAGGCTGCCCATGGAAAGACGATAAAGTTGAAATAAAAGAATATGGAAATAAAATAAATGATATGATCAAAAGATGAGGAAAGGAAATATATTATTTCCTCCTGACAAGTTCTGAAAGGCTGGTGGAGCAGGCTGGTGGAGCAGGCTTGACCCTTGGAGTGCAAGTTGATAGACCTGAGCCGTCAGATCATAACCGTCCTTTGGGCTGCTCGTCGCATGGTTGCCCTTCATCACCTAAGAGACGCGTCGCTCGGTGCTTCTCGTCGCTTCGCTTACTCGATGATTAGCAAGTTGAGACCTCCCGTAGACAACGTTGGCTGAGATGTGGGCGAAGTGACGACCATCCTTGTTCAAACGCCGACCCTACGGCTAACGGAAGTCGGTTCATCATCTGCACCTCTAAGACTGAGTGGATGGTTGGCGTCTTTGGGCGGGTAGTCGAAAGTTTTGACATGGTGAAAAAGATCAAAGCTGTGGGATCGCAGTTCAGGAGGACTTCGAAGCTGGTGGTGATTGCGGACTACGACCAGCTTTTGGTCCCCTTGATTTATTGACTTAGGGTCGGTGGGTGTCACATTTGTATCATAATGAATCTCTGATGTAGGTTTAAGTGTGGTGGTCATCGACTGCTTCTGGTGGGTATGGTACGATATCCGTCTCAAATGATTGTTATTGGGTTTGGTGTTGATCTTTCTTCTCGAGGTACACTTAATCCCTACTCGTTTCATTAAGGATCCTAAAGATACAGTTTGAAAGCATCTAGTTAAAATAGCACTTAAAGGCCCTTGAATCTCTTTTCAAAAATCTCCTACGAGTTCACAAAGCTTCATCTTCACATCGTGCGAACTAATTACTGCTCAAAGGCACATATTTTTTTAGAATCAAAATTTAATGTGTTTATAGATCGAATACAACATCATCGTAAACAAATGCGAGGGTGAGGCACGACGTAGAAGATACAAATACACCACTACCAAGCGACACACACAAGCTCAAACTATAGTTGGAATCCACCAAGAGAAGAAGAGGATTGAATACAAAAGTTTAATAAAGGTTTTACTTAAATTCTGAAATCTTCCGTTACAATAATTATAAGACGTCATCTATATAGATGTCACTCAAACTAGGAAATTAAATGTTACACTAAAAAAATTAAAGGTTGGCATAAAAAAATAATTGCATGCACAACCATATTTATAGACACTATCGAATTAAATGATGGCTAGACTTGTACTGGGTAGCGAATACCTTTTAGTTGCCTCGCTTGAGTAAACTTTCTCGACAGTTTCTACTGTTAGGCTGGTCAACTGAGCATCATCAACTCGCTTGATAAAGGCTTCTTGAGTTAACTATCTTATTCAACTAAAATTTGTTTTTGAGTTATACCTTAGTCAATTGTCTTCCTTCTGCTCAATCAATTGACTATGAGTAAGAGACTCCACACAACATATCAACTTGTTCTTTCTTTTGTTGGAAAATATGAGACTTGGGGGTTTAAAACTTCAACATCTCCTCTCAAGCCCAGGCCCATATTACTCCGGGCTCTACACATGCAAAAAATCTCGGGTCTGCCACTCCTCAAGCCCAACATAAAAGCCCAACGGGGTCTACTCTAAAATCAATTGATAACAAAGGAATTAACACATTGGTCTTATATGCTAGTTTGAGAGGCACTTCCTTACCAATGTGGGATTTGGGGGCTTAACACTTCAACATCTCCCCTCAAACTCAGGCACATATTACTCCAGGCTCTAAAACCATGTTAGTAATAACGATGGTACCATAGCCCCGTTAAGCCTAGTAAAATCGATGATTGTGACCCATCGCCCGTGTGTGGTCCGATTCAACCTAGAAATGGTGCCGATTTATGGGCCCGTATGTGGACTTGGGTTTGAGGGGGCATGTTGAAATGGTTACCACCAAAATGGGGCAAACTCAATAGCACATCGGAAAGAGAAAAGTGTCTGGACTAGTACATAAGCTTAAGCGGGCTACACCCTTTACAACCAATTGGTTTTAGAGTGGAACTTCGTTGGGCTTGTTTACTAGACTTGATATTTGGGTCGGTCCATTATTACTAACAGAAACATCTCCTTTTGAAGTGAATCCAAATTGAGTTCCTCGGCAGAAAGACCTCTCTTCGTCCTTGATTAGGCTTTTGATGATAACGTTCATTTGCCTTCCCAATGTGGACACATATCCTCTCATGAAGTAGTCACATCTCCTTGGTACACTCCTTACCATCTCGACTAACTTTTTTGTGATCTAGTAGATGCAATAGCTCAATAGGAACTAAGGGATTTAAGTCATAGACTGCCTCAAAAAGTGAGGACTTCATTGTGGAGTTGGGTGCTCGATTCAAACGTGGCAAAAACGAGCTTTATGTCCCAGCCATTTTGGTTATTCGAGACCAAGGTAGAAATAATCAATCTCACGATTCGATTAACCACCTAAATTTAGTCATCGGTCTGCGGGTGACAACTTATGCTGAAGAGGAGCTTGATTCCAAAATTATGCCATAATGTCTTTTATAAATAACTCAAGAATTTCACATTTCGATATGACATGATCGACTTGTATACTTCATGCACCATTTACACTTCTTGAAAGTACAAATATACTATGTGGTATCATCTGTCTTTTAGCAGGGTATGAAATGTGTCATCTTGGAAACCTAGCATGAAATCCATACTTATTTATTCCCATGGTCACTTTGGAACCAGAAGTGGAGTGTAGAGAACTTGCTTCTCCATTAGAGGCTAGTAGTAGTTATCTTTCAGCGTCGACATGGTCTTCTCGAATGAGCAACTCTGGAGTTGAGCTTTTTGGAATCTATAGCTTGGAATCTTAAAAGAAGAATCCATTCTTTGGGTGAAATATATCGACGACCCAAGCCGTGCATCGACGATATATCTCATAAACATCCTCATTAACTTGGTTTCCATCATCGAAATGATGGTCACCTTCCTTGACCAAGCATCGATAACTGTATTCTTCACTCCATTTTTTGTGTTTGAGAGTAAAGGTAAGAGACTGTAAGAACTCAACTCACTTGGTATGTCATCGGCTGATTTTGTACAGACAATTGATATATTTTAGGCTTCATGGTCGATTTGCAATATGAACTCTCAAATTAGCACATAATGGCTCCATGTCTGGAGTACCATGATAAGGAATTCTTTATTGTATGTTGAGTTGTTGAGTCAGACTCCACTAAGCTTCTCGCTGAAGAACGCTATCTGCATGTCTTCTTGCTAGAAGACTCCCCTATCCCAACTCCTGAAGTGTCACATTCGACTTAAAAAATCATCGAAAAGTCAGGAAATGCAAGGACTGGGGCTTCACTCTAGTTGCTTGAAGTTGTAGCTAGAGTATACTTGAATTTATCTCCATTCACACAATCAATGAGTGGGGTTGCGACGGAGCTACATCCTCGAATGAACCTCTTGTAGAATGAAGCTAGGCCATGGAAACTTTGAGCGTCATGTAAGCTTGACCCAACCTTAATGACTTCAACTTGCTTTCGTCGACTTTGATCCCTTCAGCAGAGACCACGTAGCTAAGAAACACTAAGCTCGACTGGAATGGTTCACACTCTTAAGAACCCCATACTTCTTGCCTAGAAGTTTGTCCACCAATGCTCTCAAGTGCTCGACATACTTTGTCACACTCTGGCTGTAAATGAGGAGATCATCAAAGTAGACGACCACGAAATTACCCATGAATGGTCACTGCACATGGGTCATTAGCTTCATGAAAGTGCTGGGAGCATTCAAAAGTTTAAATTGCATGACAAGCCACTCGTACAAGCCATACTTCACTTTGAAGGCAATCTTCCATACATCACCTTCATTCACTCGAATCTGGTGGTAGCTACTTTACAAGTCCACCTTTGAAAAGGCATGTGCGCCATGTAGTTTGTCTAACATATCATCTTATGGGAAATGGTATTTCATCATTATCTTATTGATGGCTTGACAGTCCATACACATCCTCCACGAGTCATCACTTTTAGGCACCAATATAGCTAGAATAGAGTAAGGGCTTAGACTATCTCGCACCAAACCCTTCTAGAGCATTTTGTCGACCTGCTTTCGAAGTTCTACTACTTCTTTGGGATTGCACTTATAGGCTGACCGATTATGAAGGGATGCTCTTGGTACCAAGTCGATTTGATGTTGGATTCCTCGCAACTATGGTAGCTCGACCAGCAACTCATTAAGGAATACATCATTGAACTCATTCTTCTTTGGGATGCTTCTTCGGCTAATCCTGGACAACTTCGACTATGACGAATAAAAAGGCTTCTTCACTCTCTCGAATGGCTTGCATAAATTTCACGCCTTTGAGAGATTTGGTCCAGCTTCTAGTTAGTTGACACTTCGACGGGTAGGGCTGAAAGGGGCATTAGTATGATCTTCTTATCATCGACGCTGATGGAGCAGATGTTGCAAAATCCATCATGTCAAGCTCGTCGATGATGCCGTCATGGTCTTCCTAGGAGCAAGTGACATACTTCCATGGGAATCACATTGCAGAAGGCTTCGTCCTTGTAGCTTTTACTAATCGAAAAGGGGACTCGAGCCTATTTGGTGACTCGAATGAGGTCTGACATGCAACTTGAGCATCTTGATCACATTGGTGCAACTATCGCTACATATAATTACAAGGAAAAATTTGCCTTCGACGGTGCACCTCGCGTGGCAGATGTTCTCTTCTCACACTCATGATTCGGCGGATGACTAGCAATTCACTTTCATCTGGGTACTTTTTTATCATCTCTTGATCCTAAATAGGGGCAAAATCTTTTTCGACTTCCATTTCCTCTTTAGACAACTTTCAAATGACTACATTTCTTATTGTTCGAAACTCGAATGCCATGTTTCCTATCCTTGACACATAAAACTAAGGGTGTTAATGAGCCGGACCGGCTCGCGAACTACCCGGCCCGGCTCGTCATATGGTCCGAGCCCAACTTGACAAATGTCAACTCTTGGTCGGGCTCAAGCCCGGGCTCGGGCCGTATTTTTTTATAGTCAAGCCGGGCTCGGGCCAGAAGACGAGTCCGACAAGCCACCTAACCCGACTTGATTTTTCAAATAAAATAAGTAAATAAAACTTAAAAAGAATTAAAAGTATTTTATGTTTCGTCTTCCTACGTTGTTTTCGCATATCCATCTCTAATCTGTTTACAATTTGGATATCTCTCTCAAACCTATTTAGGTAAATCTTGGACCTTTTACGAGTTGTCCGAAGATTTTTTATGGGTCTTTGTTTGGTTGAGTATCCGATTGCATTTGATGTATTTATGAATTGATATATTTGGCGTAATGTGTTTTCTTTTCTTGTTGCGAGGATTTAATCATATTGATGATCTTCCCCCAATCTTTGCTCGAGGGGCAATCATATTTCATGGAAATATTTTCTTCTCATGTTGAAAATTGGGCCCAATCTTCTTTCTTGTCCAGAAAAACCTTGTGTTGAACAAATTTATAAAAAAATCAGATGTGATTGGGACTAATATGAAACATCTCATTACATTCTTTAAAAATTGTTGGAGCATTAGAACTATTCGTGCGAATAAGTAGACCCCTTTTAGGCTTGTAATTATATTTTCGGGCTCGGGTCGGGTTAGACTCGGACTCTGATAGAAAATTTTTGGCCGGACTCGGGCCCGGGCTAGATTAATATAGCCTGATCAAGCTCAGGCCTGGGCTCGAGCCCAATAACTTTTAACTCCGGCCAGAGCTCGGGCAAGGGGTGCTCGAGCCAACACCCCTACTTAAAACGTCGTCAAATGATCTCTCAATCGTTCAACTTTGCTTCTAGTAAGTGAAGTTGATGGTGGATTTCTCTTCGAGATAGTCGACTAGGGCCTCGATTATGAGTTACTCCCCTTATTAAAAGGCGGAGTCTTCACAAATGGTCGACTGCTGCTATTCGATCTTGTGGGCGAGTGTCTGAACATCTCCATAGGTCCAATATCGCTGAAGATCAATTGCTTCAACACTTGTGGCTTCAATCCTTTAAGGTATCATGAGATGGTTTATTTGGAGATTCTTGGACATCGCATTGAAGAAAAAGCCTCTCAACTCCCCGGTAGACTCTAGGGCACTTGATACTTGATGAAACAACTACAACTTGAGGAGCAAATCTAATCAATAATGATCTGGTAAGAACCTCGTAGCCATAGCTTTCTCCATCTTCGAGCAAGACCGAATCGTATCATGTCCTTCTCGCCAATGTTATTGGTTAGTATTCTCTCACCAGAAGCTGACATACTTCTTCAACTTCAATGCAACCAACTTAATCATTAGGTTCTCGAACACTTCCTCGTAGTCAAAGATACGTTCGATTGTATGCATCCAGTTGATGAATGCAACCAACCTAATCATTAGGTTCTCGAACACTTCCTCGTAGTCAAAGATACGTTCGATTGTATGCATCCAGTTGATGACCTCCTTTAGGTTGAGATTTCCCTCGAATTTAGGAATTTGGCAAATCATCACTAGGGCTTTTCTTTTTAGTCAATTGTATGTTGGTGGTGACTCTCTTCTAATCTCTTCATGCCTTAGATTCTCTGTATCATTACTGTCTACTCGACTGTGGATGATGAAGCTCGATGTGTCCTCAATTCTTAAAGTTGTCGTTGAAGGTCCTCAATCTGCTACTCTAGTTGATTGACGTTCATATGATCCATCGACTGACTAGTGAGGTATCTTCCAACCATTATCCAACCGTGACCTACCTCTCCTGAGTCTCTTGAGAAAGAAGACTCTTCTCTCGCTCGAGATCTGGAAATCCCTATAGATGTGGGTAAGAAAGACAAGGATATTGATGCTGCCCTGTCCCTCGAGGAACATTTCTTCTGCTGAGAAGCTTACTACCGAGGAAGAAACTGAAGAAGTGCTTAAGACCATGGCCAAGGATTCTCATCCTGCTCACTCCTCTCTTAGTGTTGCATCGTGTACAAGGATGAAGCGATCTATGGCAAGAGATGGTCTGCACTCGAGCTCTCTAGGGCATAAAAAATTGAAAAGTGCAGATTTGCCTATTCTTATTCCTAAAGTTTTTGGGTGAAATATATCACATAATTGCTGATGATGCGCTGCTAAATAAAAATCTGGATAAGCGCAATATTACTGTCGGCAAGCTTGTGGATTTTGATTGATGTACTCAACATCAGCTTTATTTTGCTGAAATGTTTGAAAAACTTACCAAGAGGTCATTTTGTGAGTATGATGGCATTGGCCAAGTCTCCAAAGTGAAGGAATTTTATGCCAATATCACATTTCACAAGGAGGATTCAATTATCAAGTTTATGAAGGTGTTGATTGATGGAAGGTGTCTGTATTATCTGTCTTTGATGTTTATCGAATTTTTTACTATGACCCTTTTAATAATTTAAGAGTGATCAATGAGGAAAAGTTAGTCACTTACCAGACCATCATGATGGTGAAATTATCTCAACCAGTGGCTATCTTCATAATATAGTGTTAAACTTCAGCAACATGATGTTTCGCAAAGCAGTGATGCCGTGCTTGGGTCCTCGGACTGGCAGCATTGATTCGATTATGCCAAGGGGCTGGAATCTGATGGTCCATCTCAAGCGAGCCATTCATGTTAATCTGGGAAGTGTGGTATTTGGTCATATGGCCTCATGTGTGAAGGGTGAAAACAAGGCTCTTCCTTTTGCACATGTTATTAGAGCATTGTTGAACTTCTATGGAGATGACCTGAGTAGTCCATGCATCCATCTTATTATGAGGAGTAACATCATCTCCATACAAGTTCAATAGTACTATAATAACATGAACAAAATGAAGAGTCATGTTTTCATCCTTCACACTTGAGGTCATATGACCAAATACCACATTTCCTAGATTCACAGGAATGGCTCGCTTGAGATTGACCATTAGATTCCAGTCCCTTGGCATAATAGAATCAGTGCTGCCAATCTGATGAGCCAAGTAGGACATCACTACTTTGTGAAACATCATGTTGATGAAGTTCAACACTATATTCTGAAGATAGCCATTGGTTAAGATAATTTCACCATCATTGATGGTCTGGTAAGCCACCAACTTTCCCTCAATCTCTCTTAAATTATTGAAAGGGTCAGAGTCAAAGATTCAGCAAACATCAAAGACAGATAATACGAACACCTTCCATCAATAAGCACCTTAATGAACTTGATAATAGAGTCCTCCTTGTGAAATATGATATTGGCATAAAATTCCTACACTTTGGAGACTGAGCCATTGCCATCATACTCACAAAATGACATCCAGATAAGTTTTTCAAACATTTCAACAAAATAAAGTTGATGTTGAGTTCATCAATCAAAATCCACACGCTTGCAGGTAACAATATTGTGCTTATCCAGATTTTTATTTAGCGGTGCATCATCAACAAGTATGTGATTTATCTCAGTCAAACAGACATATTGATCAACTTCAGGAATAAACACAGGCAAATCTGTAGTTTTCAATTTCTTATGCCCTGGAAAGTTAGAGTGCAGACCATCTCTAATACCTGCAATAGATCATTTCATCCTTGTACGTGATGCAATACTAAGTGAGGAGCGAGCAGGAGGAGAATCTTTGGTCATGGTCTCAACCACTTTCTGAGTATCTTCGTTAGTAGTAAGCTTTTCAGCAGAAGAATCATGTTCCACGACGGACAGAGCAATATCTGAATCCTCGTCTTTCTTAGCCACATCAACATGGATTTCCTGATCTCGAGCGAGAGAAGTGTCTTCTTTCTCAAGGGACTCAGGAGAAGTAGGGGCTGCCTTGGTAACCGCTGTCGGCGTGAGGGTTTTGTCTTCATCAACTAGGGTTTTATTAGCATCATATTTTGCAATGGTGCTCGGATCAGCATCCATGGCATCAGCAGTTGACACCACAGCGCCCTTGATCGAGATAGCATCTAACTTCACTACAATCTCGAGTATCGTTGTAGTAGGAGAACGAAGCTAAGATGTCTCTCCCTCATAAACAGGAGGAATCTCCTCACAGAGAGATTGTTGGATAGAAGCAGCCACCAACTGTGATCGTTTCTTAGGAGTTCCCATGCCCTTTGATGATTTTGCAGATTTTGATGTCATGGAGGAGTTAGGGCAAAGATGAGAGCATGGCAGTTTAGGGATTTGAAGAATGGGTAACGAAGGAGGGAACGAACCGTTTGATTATTTCTTTTTATAAAAATAAGTGATAAAAGAAGAAAGGAAAGTAGCTCCGAAGGAAGGCAAGTGAATTATTAAAATAATTATTGAAGTCAAATCATAATTTTAAATTATTTGATTTGTCAATTAGTCATTTATAGTGTAATGTTGCTGTAGATAATTATTAGTTTTCATAATAAAATATATTATTTTCAAATCTTTACTTGGTAAGACAATATTTTGATTTTGAATTGCCTAATAAAAGGATTTGAAAAATTTAAAATCTATCCATTGTATTTAGTGCTTTAAATATATTCCAAAATAATTCAAGATATATTTCAACATAAAAAGAAAATATTATTTTCCATATTTACAGTGAGCAAGCGTAACAAAACCGGAACGACGTGCTGTATAGTAGCAATGTATAACTCATACTTGTTGTGACGCAACGACACTTTTTTTAAGCTTATCACAATACCGACTTAGTGTAGAGTAGCAAATGTACAACTCACATTAGTTGTGGTTCAATAACACTTTGCTCAAGCTTATTACTAAAGATTAGCATACAATTATAGTATGACCATATGTAGTACATTACTTATGTGTATCATAAAAACCACGGTTAACAGGTATGATCATACAACTCACATTAGTTGTGGTTCAACAACACTTTGCTCAAGCTTATTACTAAAGATAAGCATACAATTATAATATGACCATATGTAGTACATTACTTATGTGCATCATAAAAACCACGGACACGGTTAGCACAAAGAGGGTAAAGGGGTAAAGATAGGTCGAGAACAATCACTACAGATACGGAAACACCATCTTGATAGAAGAATTTGATAACTCGCTTGGTTCAGATACATCAACACTCCACCGTAAACGAAGGCGAGACTGAGGGTTGATGAGGATGATACAAATACACCAACACCCAACAACACACTCAAGCTCAAAACTACACATGGAATCCATTAAAAGACGATAATAATTTATGACAAAAGTCAAATAAGGGATTTATTTAAATATTGAAATCTCCGGTTACAATGATTACCAGGAGTGATGTATACAAATATAGCCCAAACTCGAAAATTGAATGCTAACTAGAAAATTAAAGGCTGACATAAAAATTAGTGATATGCACAACCACATTTACAGACACTACATAGTCAATGATTGTCAGATTTGTCTTGAGAGAAAGACCAACCCTTTCAGCTACCTCGTTCGAGTCGACCTTCTCGATAGTATCCTCTGTTAGGCTGGTTTATTAAGCATAGTCGACTCACTTTCTCATTCGAATGAAATTTTGTTTTCAGGTTACCATCTTAGTCGATTGTATTCCTTATTCCTTGACTAGTAGACTGTGGGCACAGTGAAGACTCCTTGATTTCAGTCGAGTTGGGGTGCTTCAAAATGAGCCTTCCTTGTATCAGCTAGAATCAAGGTCGTGTCACCACGTGTGGATCTTGATTTGGAGTCTCACCATGTCGTTAGAAATCAGACTTTAACATCAGACACTTTACATTACTAAGATAAGAGGACTTCCATATTTGAAGATGTTGGATCGTGTTTGCTACCACCCAACTCCTTCGTCATTTATTGGTTGTTGGTGAGGGTCTCTCGGGCTCCCACATTGTCTCTCCCCTCTGGCCCTCTAGCCTTGCTATAGTTCCTCCATGGATCTTTTCTTCAAATGATCCTTCTTTCTATGGGATTAAGTAAACCTCCAAAGGCACCTCATCGGAGTCCCAATTGGTTGGCATAACTGACATCTCTGGCCGCGGACAAGCATCATAGGAAATGGGCACTCATACTTCCTAGTAGACTCACCCAATATGCCACAATTGGATCCCCAAGATCACAACGATGTTCGAGTTATAGATCGACCACTTGATTTAAGGGCTCGTTTACAAAAGAATGAACATGAGTAACATATTAGTCATAATAATATCGACTGAAATTGCCTCCAATTCATGACCAACCATAACACCAATTGTTTATGAAGTGGAAAGAACAACCTTTGCATTATGTAGCCAATTTCTTCTGAGCAAGGCGGTAAAGAAGAATCAAAATCAAAACAAAGAAAGTCGTCTCTCTTTCCTGTTTGCCCAACTTGTAGTCGAAAAGTGAATACTTCTAAATAAGGGGATATCTCCCATTAAACAGTTATATCAGTCTTAATAAACTCAATTAGCTCGTAACCCAACTTTTTGAATATTTTCTAGGAAAGAAAATTCACAGTGGCTCCATTGTCCACTAATATAACGAGTGTATGTGATCCTTCATCTACTCTGAGGGTTTAACAAACCAACAAGCAATAAAACCCGTATGAAAAAACTCTCATGAGAGTCGATTTGCTTACTTGAATGTTGAGAGAGCTTTTGTTCGACCTCACCGACTTTGGCAAATTCTACAAAGAGCATAACAGAGTTGTATTCAACACTGATGGTTTCTATCTCTATACTTGGAGTTCCACATTTTAAAGGTGGTACTCTCTCAAGTTTGGGCTCTCCATGACTAAAGAAGTTTTGCTCATGGCTGGTGATGTTAAAAAAACAAATCATTCGTGTTCCAAATTCGTGCTAAAATATATATGATTGGGGTTTTCCCTAACCATAGACATTCACTCGCATGATGATGCTCTTTTTAGACTTGCTCCTTTCCTTTTCTTGTCTCTGCTGAATACTATGGAGGGCAAGTAGTATCACCAGCCGTTTGTTAAACACCAACAAAGGAATCAAGAATTTAAACCATTTGAGGTGAGCTATATTCGCCAAAATTCAATTTTGTATTTACCGAGATGGAGCCCTCCTCATAACGATCATATCCCCAATTCACCTTCAATTTAACCTGGTTTTTAGCCATTACCACCATCTGCTCCTCATTATCCGTTTCTTTTGGTTGTGTAGGAGTAATTGTTAGTTTTCCCCAGAGTGACATTTTCGCCACCAAAAGGAAGTAATTCACGTAGCAGGTTGAGCACATCTGAGTGATCAAAATCATGTGATTAGCCATTAGCTTGCACTTATAGCGCATCATTTCAGCATCTAAAAACTAAGCAATTGGGGGTCCATCTTGAATGGCTTTAATACGTATCCTCACATCAACATTTTGTTTTCAAGGCTTTCCTTCTTGCTTGATGTCCTTCGTCTACATCAAATGCACTTTCCACCTTTGCTTTGTTTGGCAACTAAATAATCCTAGGCTTTGGCTCATCAATTACTTTATGTTCGATGTCCACCATTCCACAATGTTGCTCCAGAATTTCCAGAACCGACACTTCTTCGACCAACATTATATGGCTCTACACTCACTTACCATTAGAATTCTCCCCTTTATTATCCACACCAAACGCCACCAATGCTTCCCTATCAATTTGAGCATTCCTTAATGGTTCATGTCTGTTTGCACATGAAAATGCGTGCCAGCGAAGCATGCATCGGAGCGTGGGAAGACACAATGTAAATGTGGTCACTATAAAACAAATAGAAATCACATGAATCACAAAACAAATATTGATTGCATAAGTCATAAAACAGACTTACATCCATTGTCGCTTGGACACAAAAGAAAAAATATAGAAAGTGTTGGAAAGGGAAGAATAAAGTAGGACAAGAAGACTTATAAAAAAAAAAAGTAGGACAAGAAGTGCCTCTATGAGGGTTAATTTCTGTGCCTTATAATAAAAAACGGTTCATCTATACTACAAGAAATAATTAAACTGTCGAGACTTTGTGGGAAATCGCCAAGGATATGGGAAGAATGGAGAGAGCTTTGAAAATCGTCAGAGATCGTGGGTTGTCCTCGAATTTGATTTGCACCTCTTGATCAAGTGTATGAGATTTCCACAATCAAGATGTGACCATAGAAAATCTCCTTTGGAAAAGATTGATTTGATAAGTAAGAATGAAGAGCATAACGAAAGTGCCTATCAAGTGCCCATCGAGAAAAATATGCCTATGATGGGCAGATTGATTTGACAAGCAAGAATTTCTCAATCAGCAGCATAATCCAAATTCGACAAATTGGGAGACTCTTCAACAATTTGTCTATAGAGGACATTGAATCTTCTCGAATCAATCTAATAAATTTAGCTCATAAAAATATCTTCCTCCTAACAAAATTCAGATTAATTACTCCACGATCGAGTGCATAATTTCTCGATCAAGGCACGTAATTTTGTGTCAACATTGTCCTCGCATCACATTGCGGTTATCTTCAAGGGCTAAGAAACCTTTCATCGGGGTGACTAGGAGAAAAGTTCTACATCCACGGTATTCGGACCAAGGCATGTCCCACTCACCCGTGGTTGTTAAACCTCGTCATCCCATCTGTAATACCCATTCCCAAACCTCCAGCTTCGACCAAACGTACCATTTTGTATCTATACGCGACTGCAAGAACTTCTGAAATATAAAAAACCTGTCTGTAGAATGCAAACCATCCATGTGTCAATGCTAGAGAGTTGGCTTCTGCTCATCGGGTGACAATAGCAACTTCAAGATTTCCTTGTTGTACAGCCTTGAAAGAGAATGTTTGCCGCAATTGTTTCTCTTGACCCAGCTTCACCCATGTTGCTCGCCTGCATTGTTGAGTTGCAACAAGTCAAAACAATTTATATCAAATACATTAATTTCGTAATCTAAAGGTTTCTTATTAATGGATAATTTAGAAACATCAGAAAATTTCAACACTTTAGACTCAATCAAATCATAGATCGGATATCGGAAAGTTAAACAATCCCGAGTAGCGTGTGTGAATGATTCTTGCCATTTGCATTAGCCCTTTGCTTTCTCTCGATTTGTTTTGGACACTCGGTGTCCTATTTTCAGCTTTATTTTATCTTTTTGGACTAAGAAATCAAATATCTCATTTGTCTTTTCAGTATCAAAAAAGTGCTTTCGCTCCTCATTTGATCTTTGGAAAGTTTTTGTCTTGAAATTCTTCTTTACTCCTTGATCGGTTTTTAGACAATTCATACAAATCTCTAAATAACTCGCTATGTAATTTTTTCCCTCGACCTTTGATCCGAAGCATTTTTGAGCTAGAGATACTAGTTCCCTTTTTGAGGCTACATAATACATTTCATCGTCACCTTCCAAAATCTAGTCAAAACATGTGACCATTCCCCAAGTTGATGTCTCATTTGTGGAAGGTCTATAATAGTCAACGAAGGCCTTAAACTACTAAAACTTAATAGAAACTGAGTATGCATCTCCCTCCATCTAAGAAAGAATTAGGAACCACACTTATATATCACGAGAAAGCTTAATGAGTAAGCCAGTTGGAGAACAGGTGTAGTTTTAGAAAATCATTAGTTTCTACCTCTCATGTGTGTGAAGCTAATTGAGCAAAATGTTCTGGAGAGGTCATCTCATCAACTCTAGAAAATAGGCAAAATCAAGCACTCGATATCACCTTGGGCATGGATTGATTCATGTCAATATACTCTGGATAAGGATGTCTGTAGAAATGCATCTCCTCTCCTTGCTCATTTTCAGGTTCCAACTGCTCTACTGGGCGGGTAATATAAATGGCAATTTTTTTATAGGCCTCTTTATCAAAAGTATCTCCATATTTACAAAGTTTTTCAAATCTATCCTAAAATTTAGAAAGTATCTCTCCGTATCCAGAACTTAGACCTAGTTTCAAAAATATCCATTAAAGCCTCAAGGTCAGATTTTCTGAATGGCTGGAGAAGGAAAATCTTCGGGAAATCCTTCCGGAACTCCATCGCGATTGGAGTTCGTTCCAGAGGCTAGATTGTCTCATTTTGGAATTAGCAAGAGTATAAATGATGTTTTAACTCAGCTAACAATTCAAGGGAGTACAGAAAGTCTAGAAAGCCGAAACCAAATGGCAAGGGAAGTAGGCGCTTATGTTAATAACATACTAGACGCTCTGGAAAGAGAAAGAGGTTTAAAGAGGCCTGAAGCCGAGGCTACCTCAGGACTGGAAAGTACAACAGGAAAACCAGTCGAAAGATTGAATCTGGGAGGAAGAAATTCCAAACAGAATCAAGGCAAAAGTGTGGAAGAAATGTACAAGGAGTCGGTGGCTCCTTTCATTTTGGATACACAAAAGCGAAGTGCAAACTTGAACTCTCAAAGTGGAGAGTTGGCCAAAGACTTAAGGAAAGTTTTAGGTCTGGCAGAAGATGCTCCAGTTCATTTAGACAACAGAACGTTTAATGAACTGGTAACTGCGAAGAGGGAAATTTACAGGCCAGATTATCCACATAGGACTAAACAAGAGTTTGTCCCTAGAGATAATGTATTAAAACCTATAATAACCCCTGGTGCTTTTCTGGACATAGATTGTGAAAAGCATGTATCTGAAAAGATAGATGAGTGGTTATCACTAATTCGAATGACTGCGTCCACAGGGATACTATCCCCTGGGTCTGTCTATGAATTGTGTGTGGCAGCCCTCATGGGAACAGCGCAGAAATATTGGAAGTCTTTGGTGGCTCATACTGACATCAAGGAAAAAATAGATCAAGCGTTGACGGTTGACGGAGTATTGGCAATAATAGCTAATGCCCTAAAATGTGAGTTCTGTGGTTTTTCGTTATCCACTGAAACTGTGGAAAAAGAGCAGTCATTGACCGCTCTGGTTAAACTACAGATCTGCGATATGTGCTTGTTTGATAGCTACGTATGCGAATTCCAGAAGTATTATTACAATCTGGATGTAGTCTCTCAACAGTTCATATTGGGAACCTTTTTTGCAAAACTTCCTGAACCTTGGCCGGAAGTAGCGCAAAAGGCCTATGAATTACTTCTGAGTGAGGAGAAGATTGTCTCTGGACTCGGAGGAAAGATTCAGGCAGTAAAGTACGCGATGAGGAAGGCGTGTACTGAGCTCCAAGTAAAGGAGGCGGCAAAGAAGCTGCCATACTTAAACAAGAGCTGTTGTTCTCAGATAGAGTATGTACCGGGAAGGTATGGATGCGATACTCGCAGTACTTCAGGAGACTCTTTGAAGAGAAGGAACTTTCCTCGTAAGAGGAAGTTCGTTGGGTACAACAAAAGAAAGGTTTGGCCCAAGAAGGACTTCCAGCGTAATCAGAAAGGAGGTTCTGCTTACAAACCAAGAAGGTTTGTGAGGAGAAGGGATAACCTGAAGGACAAAGATAGGATCGATGCTTTCAAAAGAAAGCATGGCAGAGAACCTAAATGTCCTAAAGGGAAACCCTTGAGCAGCTGTAATTGCTGTTGGTTTTGTGGTTCAAAGGATCACAAGGCGGATAGTTGTCCGAAGAAGAACCAAAGGACAGAAAGACTCCGTATGGTTTTCCTAGATGACAGGAGTCATGAGGAAGAAGTCCTTGCTTATGAACCAATTGATGAGCAAGAGATTTCCGATTTAGACTCGGAAATAGAATCAATCTACGAGGTTGTGTCCGACTATGATACAGACTCGGAAGATGATTCTGATATTTGGAAAATGCATCTGTTCATGATGAGAGCAGTGCAGAATGAAGATGGTGATGAGATGGTTCCGTTGGAAGCATCGAACCAGGTACTGGAGGAATTCCACCAGTACGAAGATCCATCCCAGTCGGTGCTGGAATGGAGGTTGCCCAATGTTAATGTGAGGGAAGTCTATAATGTATCGAGATTTAATTTTAGATCGATAGTAGATATCTCACAAACAGAGGCAACGGCTCAAGTAACAAATACGGAGCTTGAGACGTTGGATATACCCTTACTCAACGTACAACGCATTAGGGAAACCATGCAACGTGCGAGAGGTGTATATAACTATATACACATTGGGTTAATCCAGGTAGGACTAGTTCCACTGTTTCATTTACCAGCAGATAGTCCTGTGGTAGCAGCAGTGATCGATAAACGATGGCGAGAGTTTAGAGATCAGCTGATATCAGGTATACAGGCCAACCTTGCACATGGCCCTGTATGGTTCCAGGTCCATCCAAATTTCATGATGGCCCTGAACGATCGCTGTTTGGGAAATTCATTAACATTAAGAATTAAATCAATGAATATGGATAGAATGAATTCCCAGGCCAAGTTTTTGGCGTATCACACTAGAGTGATTTACCGATTGGTAAATACCACTAGTCCTGGTGTGAGGAACATCTCAAGACTTACTGAGTTGTTCGAAGAAGGTCATAATAACTACCAACAGTTTCACAGGCGTGAGGTAAACCCACTAGAGTTAACCTGGCCAAGAAACTGGGTTATGACTGAACCTGGTAGTAGCTCTAGGCCGATTAGTGCGGCCAATATCCGACAAAGAGGTAATGAGATTACTTTAATGTTGGGTGAACCGTCCAGGGACAGTTTTAGAGCTGATAGGCAATTACCTATGCTTAGCGAAAGAGCTGACAGGCATTTGCCTGTGAGGATGCCACTCCTGAGAGAACCGCTCAATAGAGCGCCCTCTGAAGTCTCTTCAAGAGCTAGTGATGTGGGAGAAGATGTAATAGTCTCTCGACCAGAGGTTGCAAGTGCACCTCCACTAATAGAAGAGATGTCTCGAAGGTCTGTTGATTCAAGAACCCCGTCACAACATACGGGTAGAATCGTAGGGTATAGACAGGTATCATTACCAGTCTATGAAGACCCTGTAGATCAAATTAGAGAGGAATCTATAAGGATGTTAAGAGTCACCAATACAGAATACTCTTTATCTAAGATTCCTGAAGTTTGTAAGGTTATTGAACAAATAGCCGAGCAAAGGTCTATTCCAATAGACGAAATCTGGAGGATGATAGAACCATCCCAGGAAGTTCCTGAGAATATTGGTTTTAGTATCAGGAAGGAGGACTTGAGCACATATGTAGCTTTAACCTTCAAATTTCCGGGATACTATGAGTATTCTTTGGATACCCTGATAGATACTGGGTGTAGCATAACTTGTGCTAGACTCAATGCTCTGCCAGATGAGTGGTGGGAACCACTGCAGAAACTCATCCACATGGTTAACGTCGATGGTATGGCCACAATTGTTGGTCATAAGGCAAGCAACGTGCCTGTCTTTATTGGTGGACAAAAGTTCATCATTAAAGAGATTCTTGCACATCCTTTACTAGAGGCCGACATCATTATTGGTAACGCCTTTTTAAAGGGTCAAAAGGAAAACCTTCCTTTTGTGCAGAATGAAAACGATGTTTCCATCGGTGGGGTAAAAATAAGTATTCTACAAGAGCCTAGACTTCGGTTAAAATTTGGCTTTTATCCGGTAAAACGGACAGAATACTGTGGCGATATCCCATGTGAAAGAGCTTTCAGAGTGCGAGCTCAACGTGGTGATATACGGTTGGATGAAAACAATTCATGGGAACAAACCCTGTTTTCTCCAACGAATACCAGGAGTTCTAACTGGTATGACGACTTGTTCCCAATACAAGAAGTGTGTATGGCTGTACAGTTAACAGGAATGAAATGGGATAAGTTCCTAATAAAACTAGCCGATAATTTTAGTGAGGATCCACTAAAGTTATGGACTCGAAATAGCCTAAAAGCTAGATTAGAGCTGAAAGATCCCGGAACCATTATAAGAGCCCGAAACATTACATATACGGCTGAGATGGTTGAGGAGTTTGATAAACAAATTCCTGAGTTGCTTGGAAAAGGCTTGATTAGGGACAGTTACAGTCCACATTCTAGTCCTGCCTTTATGGTTATTAATCATGCCGAGCAGGTGCGAGGTAAAGCACGAATGGTTATAGATTATCGTCAGCTTAACAAGGCTACAAAGGACGATGGCTATAAGATTCCCACTGCGGGAGATTTAATTGATAGGGTAAGTCTGAGCCAACCAAAGTTCTTCTCTAAATTTGACTTGAAAAGTGGATACTGGCAAGTCAAGATGGAGGAAGAGTCGGTTCCTCTAACTGCCTTCAATGCTCCGCAAGGAATGTTTGAATGGCTGGTAATGCCGTTCGGCCTGAAGAATGCTCTGGGCGTATTTCAGCGCAAGATGGATAATGCTTTCAAGCAAATCCAAAAATTTTGTGCGGTCTATATTGACGATGTGTTAGTCTACAGTCAGACTGAAGATGACCACATGAGGCACCTAGATAAGGTGACTGATATCTTCCGAAGGGAAGGTATGATTTTATCTGAAAAGAAGATAGAATGGTTTAAGGAGTCAGTTAACTTCTTAGGTATGGAAATTGAGCAGGGTAAGATTAAACTGCAAAATCATATTGCCGAGAAAATAGTTAATTTTCCTGACAGACTTGAGGATAGAAAGCAGGTCCAAAGATTTTGTGGATGTGCTAACTATGCAAGGAAGTTTGTGAAAGATCTTTCCCGAGATCTAAGTAGGATTTCGAAGAAAACTTCTTCTACTAATCCTTGGATATGGGAAGATGAAGATACTCAATCCATCAGAAGGATCAAGGCGAAGGTAAAAAATTTGCCACAACTCGCTTTACCATCTGACAAAGATGAGTTAGTCTTGGAAGTTGATGCTTCTGAAGAACATTGGGGAGCAGTCCTTAAAATTAAAGGACGTAAACCAGAACCGGTATGCAAATACTGGTCGGGAAGCTTCAAGGGGTGCGAGTTAAGGTACCCGATACATGAAAAAGAAGTGTTAGCCTTAAAATATGGAATAAAGGCTTTCTTTATCTTTTTGGCACCGAAAGAATTTTTAGTGCGATCTGACTCGACCTATGTAAAAAGGTTTATGAGTCTGAACCTTAAGGAAGCTAGGCAAACTAGACGCTTAAGGTTGCAAGAATGGTTAAGCTATTATAAATATGAGGTCGAATACATTCGATCCGACCACAACATAATAGCTGACTCTCTCTCTAGAGAACTTGCAAACACCTTTCTTTCTAAAAACTCTGCAAATGGATCCTGCTGCAAAGAGAAAGATATGTTGGGGATGCAAGAAGGAGGGACACTCCCGAAAGGTATGTCCTAACATGAGGGATAGTGAGCATAGTGATGCTGGTTCCATTTCTGGAACGAAGGCAGCAGTTCTCTGCTGGCAGTGTAAGCAACTGGGACACCGTTCTTACGAATGTCCTAAGAAGCTGAAAACTGCGGATTCCCAGAAAGGGAAGGCTGAACTTAAGGAGAAAGCAAAAGCTGACTCCAAGAGTAAAGCGAAACCAGATCTCCAGAAGGAGATGGCTAATCCCAAGGAGGCTGAGGCCAGATCTAAGGGAAAGGCGAAAGAATCCCAGAAGGGGATGGCTAGATCTAAGGGAAAGGTAATAACCAATCCCAAGGAGAAAGCGAAAGTTTCCCAGGAGGGGAAGACGGATCTGAAAGAGAAGGGTAACACCGACTCTGAAAGAAACGTGAAGAAAGATCTTCAAGAGAAGATGGCAGATCTGAAGGAGGAAAGCTCCAAAGGAAATGCGAAAATGGCAGATCGGGGAGACAAGGCGCAAGCTGAGTCACAGGAGAAAGCTAGGAAGAAGAGGAAAGCCAAGAGGCTTAGGTCTTCTGGTCCCAAAGGGGGCGATTCTGCAAAGGAAGGTCCTAAGAAGGACGAAAAGGTTGAAGAACCTTGGTGGTCACCCTTGACCATGGAGCAGTTCAATTACTGCCGAAACCACTTAGCCAAAGAGCAGAAGATTTCCATCAATCAAGCTGTAAAATCCTATAAGGCTTTGTTGCAAAGCAAGGAGGAACAGAAAGAAAAGATGGAGACACATTATGCTGAGGAAGAGGCTAAGTTCAAGGCCTTAATTGGCGAGCCAGTCCAAGAGGTAGACCCTGAACCAAGGGTAGAACCTGAGGAAGCGGCTGCAATGGAGTGTGAACAATACTTCGACTTTGGAAGTGCTTACGAGGCATTGGAAGGAACTCTAGAGAAGAAAGAGAACCTAGAGGAAGCAATTCCTGAGAAAGACTCGATTAAAGAGTCTGATGGCAGAAGTCATGGTGGCAAAGGCCATGTTGGGGAAACCCAAGAGGATCTGGAAGGATCCTGGTTTTTTGATCAAGACTCATTCGAAGATGGATCCCTAAGCTGGGATGCATCTGTAGTCTGCGGAGGACTCCTGGGCGGCATCAAACATGATGATAAGCGCCAAGTTGAGTATTTCGCAAAGAAGACAGTTGAGTATATCAAAGATCTGGAGTTTAAGCTATCGATTATGGCTTCAGGTGAAGAGGAGATGTCTAAAGTCGAAAGAGAAAGACAACAGATATTCTCCACCACAATGTCGATCATACCAGGGGAAGTCAAAAATTATGAAGTCCCAAAGGTAGTAGTAGACATGAGCGAATCCTCGCTTGAGGAAAACGCTGTACTTCAACCGTATCTACATTGGATATCGGGGAAGTGGCCGTCTTTGAGAATTCATTCAGAGATGATGGGAGTAGCAGCACCTTACATACATGCTGGGTTTGTAGACATCCTGGAGATCGATAGATCTGAACCAGAGTGTATGGAAACACTACCAGTATTGGTGAGGTATGTACTCGGATGCCTAGGCTATGGACCAAAGTACGCCACGGCATTGATTACTAGCACAATAAGGGAGGAAGAAGACCATCCGTTATACGGAAAGGTGATACTGCAGAATTTGCAAGTATGGAACATCCACCCTTGTGAGAGTAGACGTCTGGTGGAACCTCAACGACAGGACCTTGACCAGAGAGGTTTATGGCGGAAATATTACAAGGACAAAACAGTCCGAAAAGCCATAAAAGTTGAGTTCCTAAAAGATGTGCTGGAGCATGTGTTAACCCGCAAGGATGACTACTACGTGCTCTGTGACGGCATCATAACCGTCACGATTCTTCGGTCAGATCTAAGTCTTATAGACGAACAAGCAGGAGACCGAGGATGGCAGAGGATGCTCAACCTTCTGGATAGTTTCTGGAGGCGAGAGAACTCTGAGCTACACCTCCGAACCGACACCTTCGAGGTTTGGAGCAAGATTGCTGATTTCACAGACAAGACCTTGAATCAGCAAATCGAGCATGATGAGAGAACCCTACAAATGTCACAAATGATTCTTGAAGCAGTTCAAGACCGACCGGGACTCTCAGAGAAAGAAGGAGTTGGCGAATCATCAAGCGCCAACAATAACAAGGAAGGAGTCTCCCAAGACAGCGCACCAATGCAGACGGGAGAAGACGGTTAGAATAGGACAATTTTGTCGGTCATTAGGACCTACTAACTTTTTGTAACAGTTTAGATTCCTTTTACTTTTGAGCTGGCAAACAGTGCATTGGCACCGGCTCTCTTGTGTATATATTCACAAGCCCTCTACCTCATTTGGGGAGGCAATTTGAATAGAGAATTTTCTCTCTCAAAACTTTGAGCAAAAATTCTTTAATTGTCCTCCGGAAGGAAATCTAAAAGGAAAACCTCGATCTCAAATTTGAGTTAGAAGTTTTCTCTGATTGTTCTTCGAAAAATACCTTAAGAAACCAAGAACGTTAGAATTAATCAAGATTGATTAAGCCTAACAAAAGGTTAGATCTGAGGATCGACACCTTGAAGGATAAGTCATCCTGACTAAACCTTGAAAGGCTAAGCCATTTGGCTGAAGACTTGGGATGAGGAGTGTCTATATAAGTCCCGCATGGTATGGGCGTTAGAAAACACAGAAGAGCCTCTCCACTGCCTTCTCTAAGTTCCTGAGAAGAAGACTCTTGAAGTTTTACTCCTTGAGTTCTCTTGGTGCGGAAGCTTGGTGGACCTGCTGAGCGATTCGATTAAGGTATGATAATCACCTTTATAGATTAAGGTTGTTTATGTTATTCTTTCAGTTCGGAAAGAAGATCTTGATTAAGGTAACTTAATCAAGGTGGTGCAACTGCACGTGTCATTCTATGACTGATTGTCCTAACCCAGATCTTCTGCATTTAGATCACGGGGTAGGCAAGGATTCTACTACTGGTCTTCTCAATACCATAGTAGATCGACTAGAAAATCTATCGGCACAGATATCACAAATATCACAGCTGCTAGAAAGCTATTCTAGAAAATTAGAAGAGCTGACTCTAGTTCAGAGTAAATTCGAGGAATATTTCCTTGAAGGTAAGTCCAATTTAGGATTTACGGCAAGTTCGAAATACTTAAACGAGTATTCGAGGTTGGCGGAACGCCGGCGACAGAGACAATTAAGAAAATCATCTTAAGTTCGATTCCTGTAAGGATTATTGGTATCAGAGCCGCTTAAGAGGAATTAATTTTCTTATTGTCTGAGAAAGTTAACCTAGAGGCTGAGACAATTAGGATAAACTTGAAACAAGTCAAAAGTATAGGCTACCTAGAGATACAATTTAAACTTCAGGCTAGATCTGAAAAAACTAGTAAAGTTGAGGGTATATTTGATAATTAAGCCTTTTTTATACATCTCATGTCCTCAAGTCACATATGGTGATTAAGCATATGTGCTTCCTTCTAACGGTCGTGATTTTCCATATATGATGGAACTCCACGAGTATAAAAACTTTTGGGCATGTGACGTGGAAGTGTATTGCTTGTTGACTATCCTCTTTTTAATGGATCGGCTTCAAAATTACCTCTGGTGCAAAAGTTATTAAACCAGATGTGTAGCTGCGACATATCAGAAGCATGCACATTCTCTTGGCCCTTGTTCCTCAAAATCAGGCTCCACTCCTTCAGGTTCATACATTTCATTGAACTGAAACCCAAATTTTTATATTCTTTTGGCAACAACTACCTTAAAGTCCTCTCATAAAGGGTTTCCTATTTGAGTATTATTATTCAAAGGAACACCTTTTCCATGGCATTACCCTGCTTCGTGAATTTACTCCTCGTATCTAAAGTATTGTTCACTTTTTGTTTCCTAGATACCATCACCTTAATCATTTGTTGCATTGGGAGAAGACATCCTAAGATTGAATTAAACCTTCGGTTGTGCATTTGTCAAGTCATCATCTGGATTATTGGCGTTCCTACCCATGTTAGAAGAAACTTCATCTGACCCTCCGACATCTAGTGATTCAACATCTGCATTTGCAGAATTTCTAGTAACCACTTTAGATTTCATGACCAAAATTTACACCCATTATGGTCACCAATGCCAAACACATAAAAAATATTTGGCCACAAACTAGGGTTTGATTCCATACTCCCATTGTGGTCGCAAAACGTGTTTTCGAATAGACACGTCAAAAGTATTTGACAACGAACAACAAGGGTTCGATTTTGGATTTTGACTCTCGTCACCAAACTTTTATAAGAAAGGACAAACGTTACATAAAGACTCACAAGTAAAACGAAATACAAATAGATGATTGAAACCTCGGCATAGAAACTGAAGTGTTTATAAGAGAGAAAAGGGCGAAAGCGGTGGACAATCCAAGTCATTAGACTCTTAGAGTGATTATCATGTTTTATAAAAGGAAAATGAAAATCCATTTTTATTAAAAAAAAGTTAATAGAAACAGTCAGCGCTTCATGGGGAACCATTACAAATCATGGCTCGGGTCACGAGCCGTAATTCCTTGTTTTGCGGAACAAGTGCTTCAAATTCTCAACTCCCTTCATGTCTGCTTGCACTCCTGTATAACTTTCCATTGTATCTTCGCTTTTACATGGCAATTTTCTCGCTTTTTCTTCATCTTTAGTTTTCTTTTCCTCGCCTCGATCCTACTAATGCTCATCTTGTTCACGCCTCAAACCTATGGTTTTTCCTGGTCTCACCAATTTTTCTATGATCAATTACTAATCTCCTTACGTGGAGCTGCCCCACACACTCACCTAACCTACTGTTGACCTTACTTATGATGATGCACTTAAGAATTACGGTGTTACTGTATTATTTTGCTTATGCTTAATGACAAGCTTGAGGAATGTGTTGTTGTTATATAGTAATATATTATTGTATATCTGCACTTATCTTTCCCAAATTTGGAAATATACTTTCTATTCATATATTAAATTATGTGAATTAATTGAAGGTTAAATTTGTCCAGATTCATTTTAACTGGATCATTATAGACGTCCTAAAATATTCTAATGAGATAAAATTAAATTAGAATATAGATAATCTAATTAATAATTTGGAAATAAGATCTCTAGTGGAAACAAATATCACTTATATGCAGTAATGTATCGCCTATAAAGGACAACAATCAAATAAGATAATTAATTATGATTGATCTGATAAAGATATTATTAGATTAATCATCTTTAAACATGAAAACTAAATTTTTAATTTAGATAAAATTAGAAAGTTACCGTTAGAGTAGCATACTGCTTACATGCAGCAACTATTGAGCATATGTCTGCTTGACACAATCCGATCTATAATGAAAAGCAATTTTTGGAAACAAATCAAACAGATTGGCTAACGAACCTAGACAATGTCTACGTTGTTTTCCTTCATAAATTCAAACAAACCTCACAAATTAGGAAAAGAGAGTATTGTGTGATCTATGTGATATGCGTGATTGGGCGTGGAACGAAAGTGTTAAGCGATCGTTTGGTTTCTACCTCTCACAACTGCATGTGAGAGTGCCAAGTGTTGTGTGCAACCTTGGTCGTCTTAAGAGGGTCTGTGTGTCCCAGTGCGTCCAACGAGCGATTGGCAAATTGTCTTCAAGAAGCTAAGTGAATACGATAAGTTGCAGTAACCAATTGCTGACCCATCTGCAGGAAGTCGTTCCTATCGTGTCCTTTCATAGGAAGCCATGAACTGACGAAGTTTGTATAGTTAGACACACACTTGCGGGTGTACGCCACAAGTCTCGAGAGCAGGAGTTGGGAACACCGTTGGCATGAAATGAATTCCCCTTGAGCATAGGGGGGCTGTGGAGAAGTCTCAAACTCCTAAAGGGAAAGTAAAGCAAGTTGCGTGGGGGCTGTCAGAGTTGAAAATTAAACCCTAGGCAGTAACGCGCTAGCTAGAAAATCCCTTGAGCTTTCAACTATTGAGTGTGAGCATCATTCTACTGGAAACGAGAAGACGTCTACTAAGTGAGGAGTTGATCGTTGCCCACAGGAGGATCTCCTATTTTGTTTAAGGATTTTAAATCTCACTTCGTGGGAGACACATCAACCTAGTGCAATGGTATTTTGCACCCATTATATTATATAGTGAAACCACATCGGTGGTGGAAAGTAAACGTAGGTCGATTGAGGCCAGACCACCATAATACTATTATGTCAATTACGATCACGCATATATCCGTACGAATATCTACTCGACCAAAATCGTTACGCTTACGGCGAGCATATCTCACTATTTGAGTAACGCTTAGTTGTGATACAATACGTTTGCGCGTACACGGAAAAGGAGACAAAAATGTGACAACCACTAATTCACCATGTTAGTGTAGCTTCACGATACAATAGTAACATACGTCGTTCCCAGTCTTCTTAGTGAGAGCTAATCGTGAACCGCCTCGGTCATAACTATTGACACGTCTTTCGAAGACCCAACTCCATGCCAAGGGGGACTCACCGTTTTGGGCTCTCCTTTCGGTCCAGAATTTGGCTATACCGACATGTGTAAATTCATCTGTTATTTCGGTTTAGGGTCAAATACTATTTTGTTCCTTGTATTTGACCGAGTAAAGCAAACAATTGGACATGATAACTTGTTGCGTTGTTGTTGGAGCTATCTCATGGAACGCTTATGGTGTCTTTTGCGGTTGCAACGGGGGTTTTGGTCTCGTCTCCACAGGCACGGAAAAAACCTCGGCCTCGTGGGCCCCCCTCTCCCTTGCCCGCCAGAAGTAAAGAAAAGAAATGGACGCTGCCGAAAGATCGGAAGAATGGTGATCTTCATCTCCTTCTACAAGAGGACAAACCAAGTCCCTTTATGAGAATTCACTGTAGTAAGATTGGACCAAATGCCCATGAATCAAAACACTAGAAATGTGCTGGGGGATGAACGGGCACTTTAGACGACCGTCATTGCTGACAAATTTGAACCTTATCATGATCACGAACATAAACCGCCCTATTACAAATTCAATGCAATGCTCCCCCTGAGGGCACTGACCGGGTCTCACTTTTGACTCCTGCTTCCGTGCGTGGATTGATCGGCCCTGTCCTGTATTTTCCATCAAAATTGGTCTATCTCCCGCCTTACTAGATTAACACTTGAGAATACTTGAACACAGCAACAGTGAGGAGGAGGGGTTAGCCGTCCTGTCCCGCAAGAATCCGGACAAAAACCTTGGACGAATTTGTGGGTGGGGTGGGGGAGGGGGGGATGACAGTGGTACTTACTGTTATTGATACGTGTAGTCGGGCAAGATGTTGTCTTTTTGTTGCCTCACGAGGGTGAATGTGAATTGGCTGCTTCTGCAGCGAAGCATCATGCATGCAAAAAGAAAAGTCCATTTGTTTTTCTGTGGTGGGGGTGAGATAGACGTAGAAAATCGAGATAAAACCCTCCAAAATCTGAGTGTGGGATGAGACAAGACAGCTTCTTCTTTTTGTTTTGTTTTGTGAGAAACATGTGAGCAGTGGGCCGGTCATTTGAGGCAAATGCACTAGGTGTTTTTATATTAGTATATTGGCCGACTTGTATTTCACTATGCACATTCAAAACAAGACAGGGAAGGCCTATAAATACCTCTCCCCATCACCACCACAACTTTACAACCAAACAAACAATGTGTCGTCAACAAGGGGTGGTCGTAGTTCCTGCCGCTGCTTCTCCTCCTTCTCCCAAGTGTAGTGAGTGCCAAGAGGACACTCCTAACCCAACAACACCCACTTCATCCTACACCGTCGCCATCCCGGATGCCCACGTGCACACCCCTTTAGTCCTCAAAAACAACACCCCGGCCTGTGATGCAACCCCCCTACCAACACCTACCCGCTTGTCCCTTGTGTTGGAGGAGTCCAAATCCATTGCCAGCTTAGCCGTCCCCATGATGTTGACAGGCCTCTTGCTCTACTCCCGCTACATGATCTCCATGCTCTTCCTCGGCAGGCTAGGGGACCTTGCCCTTGCCGGGGGCGCCCTTGCTGTTGGGTTCGCTAATATTACCGGTTACTCAATCTTGTCCGGCCTGGCAATGGGGATGGAACCCATCTGCGGTCAGGCCTTTGGCGCTAAGAAACTCAACCTCCTAGGACTGACCCTTCAGAGGACCATCCTGTTGCTTCTCCTGACTTCGGTGCCCATCTCCTTCCTCTGGCTGAACATGAAGAGTATCCTCCTCTTCTGCGGCCAGGACAGCGAAATCGCTTCCCAAGCTCAACTATACCTTGTGTGCTCGATCCCCGACCTCCTGGTGCAGTCCTTCCTTCACCCTATACGAATCTACCTACGGACTCAGTCCATCACCTTGCCCCTCACATTCTGTGCAGCCTTGTCGATCCTCATCCACTTCCCCGTCAACTACATCCTAGTCTGCAAGCACGGAATGGGCATCATGGGGGTGGCCCTGAGCGGGGTCCTGACCAACACCGCCCTAGTGCTCTCCCTGGTCGGTTACATCCTCGTCTCTGGCGCGCACAAGCGAACCTGGGGGGGATTCTCGAGGGGCTGCTTCAGGGAATGGGCGGCCCTCCTTGGCCTCGCCATCCCAAGCTGTGTGTCGGTTTGCCTGGAATGGTGGTGGTACGAGATCATGATCCTCCTGTGCGGCCTGTTGCTAAACCCAAGGGCAACCGTGGCGTCGATGGGGGTCCTTATTCAGATGACGTCACTAATATACATATTCCCGTCGTCCCTTAGCTTTGGGGTGTCGACGAGGGTGGGGAACGAGCTCGGTGCGGGGAACCCGAAGAGGGCGAGGCTGGCAGCAAGGGTGGGGATGGGGTGGAGCGTGGCCGTGGGGGTGCTGGCGCTGGGGTTTGCGGTGGCGGTGAGGGATGGGTGGGCAGGGCTGTTTACGGGGGACGAGGATATACAGAGGATGACCGCGGCAGTCCTGCCCATACTCGGGCTGTGCGAGCTCGGAAACTGCCCGCAGACAACGGGGTGTGGAGTGCTGAGGGGGACAGCGAGGCCAAGGGTAGGGGCAAACATCAACCTCGGATGCTTCTACTTGGTCGGGGCGCCGGTGGCCGTGGGGCTCTCGTTCCTCCTCGGCTTTGACTTTAAAGGCCTCTGGCTCGGCATGCTGGCTGCACAGCTGTCGTGCCTCGTCAGCATGGTCGTTATCTTAGGCCGCACTGATTGGGCCAAAGAGGCCCATAGGGCCCAGCTGCTGACACGCGTAGGAGGAAATGATCCTGTGAGGGAGGGCGCAGGGGAAGGAGCTGAGGATGACGAGGAAAAGGCACTTACGGTCAAGACTTTGGTGGACGGCGTTTCCCCGTGATTTTCCCCTCGAGGCCCGACCCCCCATCCCATCACCCCTTTTCTTCTTTTTTTTCTTCTATTTTTCGGTTGTATAGATTTAGGATGAGAAATGAGCATGAGACTAAATTTGAGATAGAATAACATGTGCTAAACTAAAAACAAAAACCATAGTCTTATAAAAACTATGAAATATACTGGAGCGAAAAGGTTACCTGCTGGGTTGAAATATTCTTTCGCCTAAAGATCTTATATTATAAAAACTGTGCTCAGACGTCCATTCATTCATGGGATTGTTTATCGTAGTTTCCTTCACACAAAAAAAAAACAAGGTAACTAAACAGGTTTGACTGCAAAGTAACTTGAGAGTTAGAAAAATGATATGCCGATAATGTCGTATGTTGCATGTGCTTTTGTGGAGAAATTCTAGGGTTTGCATGCATTGCCGATATCCTGCCCACACAAGGAAAAGGGCACGATCCCTTGTCCTGTACACTGTCTTCTTCCCATTTGGTTCGTCCCAATCACACGAGACGCATGTTTGTCCTGTGAATAAGGCTAAAAAAGTGGCACATTAAGGCATGAAAACATACAATCGTGGAAAGACGTTTTTTATTATATTTTTTATAAACTTTCCGAGCCGGCGAAGGGCACGACTTAGTCTATTTCTTAAGGTGCTAAAATCTTCCTTACACCCGAATCGATTATTAAACTAAACCCGAGTGTGATTCTATTCACACATTCAAGTCAGATCATGGATCATTCAGGGATTGGAGGGACATGTCATACTCATGGATATATATATATATATATATTAACACCACCCGTCTCCAAATCGTTGATGGAGATGTTCCTCAAGTTTTATCATTTTTTGCACAACTCAAAAGGCCCAAAATGCAACATATTGTCGCCGTCTTCGGAGTCAACCCCTCATCCTCTTCAGCACGAGGAGGGAGGGAGAAAATAATAAGTCAAGAGGGTGTTTGAGCTACTGAAAATAAGAACCTAATTCGATCGATTGTTTGCAGTACACGGGCTAATTATATTAATGACGAGCAAAGCACGCGAATAAACCTCCTTTAAAATTTAAGAGGTCAACGAGAGCGGATACCCAATGATCCATCAATAAAAAAAAAAAAAATCAGGATAAAATTGGTGCGATTCTTTCAGCGATATTCTGCAAGATATCAATGGTCGTCGCCACATATTGAAGTTGAAGACCAATCCCCCAGAGGACACATCAATCAGACGTGGACTAGGCAGCTACATCGATGTAGGTAACGATGTCGAAAGCCAGAAGAAGTAATATTAAAAAGTGGCGTATTGCAGTTGCATTTTATAGTTTAAAGATATCAAGGTTATAAATGGTGCTACGGACGTTTTCCTGACTAAACCTACGATTTGCCTCGTGTATATAGCATGCACTAAACGTCATCACCGAGGGAAATGACACAACGTCGTGAGGTTCAAGGGAAACCGATCTAACTTTTGGACCGGAAAGGAAGCTTACGCGTGGTAATTTTTGTTTTAAAAAAATACTATTATCCTTCTCCGCCCGATCACAGGAGCAGTTCTTACCCTTTTCAAGGGAAAAAGGCGCACGCTATCACTTGGCTTAGAAGGTAATTGTCAAGTACGAGGAAATCAGTCGTCTGGAAGATTTCGAGGAAGAAAGCCTCCTGTCGTTCGAGCAGAAGGCACGGCCTCAGTCGTCTCTCCCGTTCATTCTTCTTACCCTTGTGTTACGGGGCATTGTTAAACAACTTACATCGGTCATGGCATTTAAAAAATAATAATGGTGGGTGCAAAAACACGTGAGATGTCTCATTCCCCGCAACATGCGAGCATGAAATAGCACCAGCAAGCCTGACCACCCCCCTCATGGTGGTAGTAGGAAAACGTCTCCCATATGTAAGCCTGCCACTAATTCTAGGTACAAGTCTTCCTCTTATTTGGCCTTCCCGAAGGGAAGATCGAGAACGGATAAATTAATCATATTTGGGGACATGGCTACATGGGAGAACCAAGGGACGGCCCTTTCATCGTCACATGTGCTAGTGCGCCATAAAAATGGCCGTTGGACTGAGCAAATATGGAGTCAAATGGACCTTTGCGTGCTTGTTGTCGCTGTTAGATCGGCTTATCGGTAGTTGTATACCATTCTCCAGTAGGACGATTATTGCCATATTTCATATCATTAAGGTTGGCGTGAAGAATGAGGCCACGATGACGCAATTCGTGATCCTGGCAAAACTTAGGGTCAATATAAAAGGGATAAAAGAAAGACGGAGCAGCACGACCGAGAACTATGGAAAAAAAAAAAAGACAAAAGGCAATTCATTTTTATATGTGAAGCTGCCTCCTCCGCCCAACAGCCCAACACCAACCTTCTATTCAGCAGTGGAACAGTCCTCCCTTTTGTCACGCGCCCGTCGTTTCCTAATCTTTGGTCGGGCACAGCACAGCCACAATCTCTGCCGCGGTCTATGTTCAATGTTTTGGTGCTGAGGAAACGGACATAAATTGCTGGCATGTCTCACGCTAGGATTCAACATTATTAATTTGCCTTCATATTTATATTCAACAATTTTTAGGTAATAACAGTTTTCTAATCTTCCACTCGTGTGGGCAAAACTAGATTTGCTTCTTCTTGTTCTCTAGTTATATTTATTCCGATGCAGCAACCGTCACGCGCGCGACATGACGTAGGCGTGCTCGTCTTAAGTGCACGAGACGTGACAGAACCTAATGGTTTTCACTTTTGTTTTTGTTTCAGATTCGTACATGCTAATACCAAAGGACGAAGAAAAGTTAGGATTGTAAGAATAGTTTAACATATCTGTCGGGGAAAAAGAGGCGAGGCCACTACTCTTTAATCTTTTTTGACGTTTCAACGGAAAGACCAAAAGAACAGCACTCCCCGGGAAAACAACTGCAAACCCTCGTCACTTTCAGTGGAAGGCAAAAGAATTTGATGTGAGGGAGGGAAAAAGTGAAAGTGAAAGTGAATGTTTCAGGTAAAATTGCAAATTAGAGAACACGGTAGAAGAAGAACCCTTCAAGGGAGACCAGTCTCTTCGAAACTCCCCCTTTCCCCGATACTTTGATAAAGGTGTTCGGCCGAGTTTCCATGGTACAAAAGTTCCGGTAAAATGCCCGTTGATTGTATATTGGATACTGTTGGCACGACCAAATTTTGGGCCAAGATAAAGTGGCTTCACGCTCATGAGATGGGCGAATCTAAACAGACTAACGAGTCCTTATGTGTAGAACATGAGAAGAGGACACGGAGGTCGTGGCCATAGCCATTGGCGAACAATTCTTGAGATAGTTAACAAGCAGAGTCTAGTAAGAAAGAAAAAAAAAAAGCATGTGTGGAGAACATTCAATCAGGACACGCGATTAGGCAAGCTGAATCCAGTCAAGATGACGAGCCACTCGTATAGATTGCAAGCGAGGATGAAGAATTGTCACGCTAATTTGGTCAAGAGGAGTAAGTCGAGACGAAGATGCACATCGAGAATAAGGGATAATAACGAGGATGCAGTGAAAGCTGGGAGCAAAGAGCCAAACACACGTCCCTCCACTAAGTCTTCAAAACAAGAAAGGCACACGTCTCTCTAAAAATCTACAGAACAAGGGAACGTAACATGTGACCTGAAACACATCCTCTGATAGTTATTAGCGAAGTCTTAGTATAAATATTAAATTTTTAAAGTGATGCTTCACTCATAGACTGTTGGCTCGTAGACTTCACCCAAAAGGCTTCGCTCATTGACTTTAGTCTATAGACCTTATGTTCATAGACTTCTTGTGGGTTCACTTAGACAATCAAGTATACGACTGTCCAGCTCCATGGACTTTTTATCTGTTATTGTTTTTCTACTTTTCTTAGGCACCTTAAGTGCATTTATTAGTGGTTGTTATTTTTTAATTATGTCCAGTATATTTAAGGTATTATAATGCTTTCTTTATTAAGAAAGATTAATGTACATTGCAATTTTTCTAAACAAAACCCCTTTTGAGTGCTCCTTGACTACACGGTACAGATCTTATCATTTCTCTACATGGTATCAGAGCTTGGTTGAAGTTCATGAGGAAGATCAGTAAACTTGGAGATATGAAAGGTGGTGGTCAGGTAGCCGTACTTGGTTTGAAGTTGTTGAACCGGTCAAACTTCTGGATACGAAAGACTTGTCCGGAATCATACCTGATCGGGTAAGATTTGAGAGACGTCGTCATAGACGACGTGTAGCGGCTCCAGATAACATCGCCGAAAATGCAAAAAGGGTCGAAGAAGTGGAAGCAACACAAAATGAAGGCAAAGTTCGTGTTAAAGAGGTTAATTCCCAACGGTATGTTCGAACACATCATCGGCTGTGGATTTGCTCGTGAGATCTGGCAAACGTTTGATCATCTTTTTAAAAGAACAAAGAGGCTTGTCTATAGATGCTCGAGAACGAGTTGGCAGCTATGAAGCAAACCGAACTTGTCTCAAAATTCTCTTCTGGTGAAGAACTTGTGTTCAGAGATTTTTCTATTGAATCCGAAAGAGTGGATTTCAGGTACTCGAATGAAGAGGCATATCATTCGAGGACTTCAACCAGAGTATACGCCCTTTATCATACGAAATAGTGTCTTTCGTTCGGATTGAACTTTCTCGACAACTAAAATACTTTTCTCGATTTGCAGAAGCAAATGTCTATATCATACGAAATCGTACTCAAGCAGACTTCTGAAACATCGAGTTTTGATAACCGAACTAAGTGGCTATAAAGATGTTCTGATAACAGAACACAATCACCGTCTATGTGGATGTACCTATCTAGTCATACAAACACACAAGAAGGTTAGTAGCATAAAAAATAATTAACACAAAAAGTTTTAGTGATTCGGCCAACTCGGCCTACGTCCACTCCACCCAACCGGGTGATTTCCATTAATAGAAAATAGCATATATAGCAACTCCTATACAGAGGTATAACTTCTCCTATACAGAGGCACGACTCCTCCCGCACTGAGACACAGTTAACCTTTTCTGTGATTCATTGCACAACGACCTTGTGCTAAGATGAAATTTCCCGACAACGACTCCACAACCTGCACAGTCTCCACGAGACAGCAACTACGTGGCGAGTCCCACGCGAGCACTACGCAAGTAGACACTAATCCCTATCAAGGTTAGAGTTCCACGACGGCGGTCTCCACAACTTGCACGATCTCCTCGAGACAGTGACTATGTGGCGAGCCCCACACAAACACGTAGCGAGCCCCACACAAGCAGACAGCGACCCCTGTCCAAGGATGGATTTTCACAACGGCAGCTCCACACGACCTGCGCGATCTCCTCAAGATAGCGATTACGTGGCGTACCCCATGCAAGCGAACAGCTCCGCTTGTACTGGGTCACATGCATGGCTTCTCAGTGACTAACTACATGGTAACCCCCGTGTTAAGGTAAACCTGCAAACAAACGTAAATACTGAAACTCCGTTGGCACAAAAACAATTCGGAAAACAACTATTTCCTGTAGCAAAACGTTCTTCTTTCTCTTAGTCACCACAACGTATGTTATTTCCATTTGTTACTATTGAATTTATAGGATCATTGGACACTTTTTACTTTCCTTATGATTTTACAAAAATCAATCATTATTAATTTTGATTGTAAAATCAAATCATTTGATTTCATTTGATTTACAATCAAGCAAACTTGATTTACATAGGATGATAACCATACGGAGGAAACAATGTCAATTACTTCCAGTTAGTTTTGTATATATTCCAACTATTAGAATGATTGTTTTTGTAATCGAAATCTTCGTAAATGATTCACATGATCAAATCAATATTTGATTGAGTGGGTAAAACGTGAGTATGGAAATAATTTTAACTATTTCCAAATGAGTTTGAATATTTTTCTAAATTTTCAAAATCATTTTAATAAAGGTGAGTTTCCCTTGAAAATAAACATGATAAATCAAACAAATCATTTGATTTAATTTACAAGATGTAGAATAGTTTTTCTGAATAAATTCCAAAAAATCATAAGTTTAATTAATTAAAGGTGAGTTTCCCTTGAAAATAAACATGATAAATCAAACAAATCATTTGATTTAATTTACACGATGTAGAATAGTTTAATTAATTATTTTTAAGACCACCATATTTATAAGTTTGTAAATATGTGAAGTAATTTGTAGATTCATTGTACAAAGACAGTGAATTGTCGGATTATTATATAATATTTTATATTTAGAATATTATATAATTTTATATGCAAAAATAATTTAGCATTAAATTCTGTGATAGATTTATCTCTCACAATCACTCGATAGAAGTGAGCTACTATAGGTTTTATAATCAAAATCCTATTAACAATCTCCCCCTTTTTTATTAAGACTAAACTGTCATTAAAAATTAGGAGAAAATTATTTTTACAGCAACCTCCGCCTGAATTTAAGCACTAAAGGATTAATCCTTTTACTTTTGAGTATTGTGAATTCTGTGAAACAGAAATACAATTCTCTATATTTCCCAACAGAGACAAAATTGTATTCTATGTTCCCAACAGAAGTTACGTTTGTCTTCCGCATACTCAACAGAAGAGAATTTAACCTGTATACCCAAAAAATACAGAAAAAATTTTCTGAAGTCTTCTCTCCCTTTTTGTCATATCAAAAGGTAGATAAGATTATTAAAAGGATTCGTTGGTTTATCTCAACAAACAAAAGTTGTGTTCTATAGTTTATAGTCAAAACCATAAAACAATGATGGTTTCTCTATGTGAAACCAATGTTTTCAAATAGAGAAATATTTATATTCTATGAATATTTAAAAGGGATGACATATTTCTAATTCATTTCGGATAAAGCAGAATTATCATTTTTCCAAGGGTTTTGTAAATATGTCGGCAAGTTGATTCTCTATATTGACATATTCAACAATAATAGAACCCCTTTGAATGTTATCATGAATAAAGTGATGTCAAAGTTCAATTTGCTTTGATCTTGAGTGGCACACAGGATTCCGTGTCAGACTAATTGCACTAGTATTATCACACTTAACTGGAATACTTTTAAACATGAAGTCATAATCTTTAAGTTGTTGTTGCATCCAAAGAAGTTGTACACAATAGCTTGTTGCTAAAATGTATTTAGCTTTTGCTGTTGATAATGCAACAGAAGTTTGTTTCTTCGAGAACCATGATATCAATATGTTTCCCAAAAGTTGACATACACCAGAAGTACTCTTCCGATTTACTTTACAGACAACAAAGTCTGAATCAGAATATCCAATGAGACCAAATGAGGAATCTTTATTATACCACAAACCCAAGTTCACTGATCCAGAAAAATATCTGAAAATTCTTTTGACTGCCGTCAAGTGAGATTCTTTTGGTGCGTATTGAAATCTTGCACACATGCACACACTGAATAGTATGTCTGGTCTGAAAGCTGTAAGATACAGTAGAGATCCAATCATACTTCTATAGAGTTTAGGATCTACATCTTTGCCTAATTCATCTTTGCCCAATCATACTTCTAGCCCAAATTTCTTTAATAATTGCTTAGTTTACTTTTCTTGAAAAATAAAATTACCTTCAACATTTTGACTTTATAAGCTAAGAAAGAAAGTAAATTCTCCCATCATGCTCTTCTCAAATTCATTTGTCATGAGTTGTGAATATTCTTTACATAACTTTATTTGTTGAGCCAAAGATGATGTCATCTACATAGGTTTGAACAACTAGTAGATCTTTATCTTTATGTTTTAGGATTAAAGTAGTGTATACCTTTCCTCTTATATAGCCTTTCTCTATGAGAAAAGAACTTAACTTCTCATACCAAGCTCTAGGAGCCAATTTTAGACCATGTAGAGCCTTTCAGAGTTTGAAGACGTGGTTTCGAAACTTAGGATCTTCAAATCCCGGAGGTTGTTCTACATAAACCTCTTCGTTAATGTCACCATTAAGGAAAATACTTCTTACATCCATCTGGAACAACTTAAAGTTGTTGTAACAAGAATAAGCTAATAGAAGTCGTATCGCTTCAAGACGCGCTACAAGAGCAAATGTCTCGTCATAATCAATACATTCTTCTTGGGAATATCCCTTTGCAACAAGTCGAGCCTTATTTCTTATAACTGAACCAGACTCATCAAGTTTATTACAGAATATCCATTTTGTTCCGACTATAGAACGATCATTGGGTTGTTGTACCAATGTCCACACCTTATTTCGTTCAAATCGATTAAGCTCTTCTTGCATAGCAAGAATCAAGTTTGGATCATTTAAAGCTGTGTCAATATCTTCTAGTTCTTTTTTAGAGAGAAATGTAGAACGTTCACAAAAGTGACTTACAAAATGTCGAGTTTGTACTCCTTTCGAAATGTCCCCTATCCCCTGAACAATAGGATGACGTTCTTTATATAAGGGCGATACTTTATATTGAGGATTTAACGAGTGAGTTTCCTCTAGATTGTTAATAGTTTTTTGAGTTTCCTCAGAGTCAGAAACTTCTTTCTGAATTACTTGGTAATTTGTAGAAGAAATATCTTCTATAAAATATATCAGAACTGCATCTCCTGTGGTTTTTTTAATAATTTTACATGAATCATTAACTCGAACGTTAATCGTTTCTTCCTTAACAGATGTTCTCTTATTGAAACTCTCTAGGCTTTGCTAATCATGGAATATCCTAAGAAGATTCCTTCATCTAATCTAGCGTCAAATTTTCCTATATTATCCTTTATAGGTATCAAAATATAACAATTATTTCCAAATGAATGGAAGTATGAAATGTTTGGTTTTCTCCCTTTATATAATTCATAGGGAGTTTTATCTAATTTAGTCCTAATAAGAACTCGATTAGATACATAGCAAGCAGTGTTTACTGCTTCTGCCCAGAGGTTTTGTGAAACTTTACTTTCATATAACATAGTCTTTGCCATGCCTTGTAAAGTCCTGTTTTTTCTTTCTACTACTCCATTTTGTTGAGTAGTGTAGGGAGCAGAAAAATTGTGAGTTATACCATTTTGATCACAAAAGGAAGCAAAATTACGATTTTCGAATTCTGCTCCATGATCTATTCTCAAACTCCGAAGAGAATGACCACTCTCAATTTGAAGTTGCTTTACAATATTTTCAAAAACTTCAAATGCTTCATTTTTATGAGTTAGAAATCTAATCCATGTGAACCTAGAATTGTCATCAACTACTAGACTTTGGGTTCTTGTATGACCAAACAAGTCCATATGCGATAGATCCAAAGTCCTGGTGGTTGAAACTTCACCTTTCTACTTGAGTGAAGTTTTTTTTCTAAGTGAGCATGCTTCGCAGGAGCACTCTTGTTCAAATTTGATATTTGGAAGTCCGCTTACGAAATTATTTATTGCTAGCTTAGATAATAATTGATACTTGGTATGTCCCAACCTTCCATGCCAAAAGGAATTTTCGTTTTTTACGGATAATAGACATTTTTCTACAGAAGAAAAATATCCTGAGATAAAGTATATATATTCTTTCTACGTTTTCTAATGAAACATATTTCATTGTTAATCTTTCCATAACAACCATTTTGATCAAAGGTGATTATATATCCTTTATCACATAATTGGTTAATACTTAGCAAATTATGCTTTAGTTCTGTAACAAGCAGAACATCATCATTTATCATGGTGTCAGAACTTCCAACAATTCCAACTCCAATAATACTACCTTTGTTATCATCACCAAATGTAACAGAACCTCCACTTTGTTGAGTCAGACTTGAGAACTTGGTTGGATCACCGGTCATGTTTGTTGAACAACTACTGTCCTAGTACCATTGATTTATCTTCATTTCTGTTTTCATATAGACATGACTATCTATGTCATATTTAGATTCAAATCGAGTCATGAAACAAACATTTGCTTGTTCATCTTCGTTATCTGATTTTTCACAATCAGTCCAAGAGTCAATCATCGCTCTCTTATTTTTCTTAGATGTAGAAGTTTTCTCATTTGCGAAAGTGCATTCATTTCTGTAATGTCCGAGACTCACACATTCATAGCATATGATTTCTTTGTTATCATCTTGCTTTGAGCTTTTATGTCTATCACCTTTTTTATTTTTAAGGCGATTCTTAGACATGAACTTCTTGAATTTTATCGCAAAGAGGAGAGAATTCACCATCTGAGTCATCTTTTGTCTCATCATCAGAAGGTGGGATGACTATATCGATGCTCTAAAAGCAATAGAATTATGTTCCTTTTCTCTTCTAGCAATGTTCTCACAATCGTAAGACATTAACGATCCTATAAGTTGGTCCAATTGAAAAGTACTTAAGTCATTTGCTTCTTCTATGGCCGTTTTCTTGGCTTTCCAATTTTTGGGTAAGGATCGAAGAATCTTTCTGACAAGTTCAGCATTAGAGAATGTCTTCCCTAAATGTCCCAAACTAGTTATAAGGTGATTGAGCCTATCGTACATATCTTTAACGGACTCATCGTTCTTCATTTTGAACGATTCATATTGTTGAACAAGAATTCATATTTTGACTTAACTAGTACCCTCATAGGTAGTAATCAATCTATCCCAAATTTTATTAGCGGTTTTACATGTAGAAACACGATTAAACTCATTTGAAGACATTGCACGAACTACTATGTGCTTAGCCATTGCGTTCAGATGAATCGCTCTAAGTCGTTCTTTTGTTGAAAATTATCAAAGATAGTTTCTTGTATAGTAGGAACTATGATCGGCCCATTCTGAATTATGTCCCAGCATTCAGGTTCTACAGCTCCAACAAATATTTGTAGTTTTGTTTTCCAATAGGAAAAATGTTGAGCGTCAAAGAGAAGAGGACGATGAGTATCATGTCCTTTTTCCAAAAGAAATACAGAAGCCATTTCTTATATTTCTCACCTAGCAATGAAGGTAATAATGTTGAGTAAGGCTTTTATGCCAATTGTTGTAAACAATGGCCACACTAAGAGGGGGGAATTAGCATCTTTCGTTCGGATTGAACTTTCTAGACAACTAAAACACTTTTCCAGATTTCCAGAAAAAAACGTTTTTATCGTACAAAATCGTACTCAAGTAGACTTCTAAAAACAGCGAGTCCTAACAGCAAAACTAAGTAGTTGTAAAGATGTGCTCACAATAACACGTATAGCAACTCATATACAGAGGTATAGCTTCTCCTATACAGAGGCACGACTCATCCCGTACTGAGACACGGTAAACCCTTTCGTTGATTCACTGCACAGCGACCCTATGCTAAGGATAGAATTTCCCGACAGCGCCTCCACAACCTGCACAGTCTCCACGAGACAACGACTACGTGCCGAGCCCTACTCGAGCAAGCAGACAGCAACCCTTATCCAAGGTTGGAGTTTCACGATGGCAGTCTCCACAACCTGTACGATCTCCTCGATATAGCGACTATGTGGCGAGTACCGAACGATCACGTAGCGAGCCTACGCAAGCAGACAACGAGCCCTGTCCAAGGATGAATTTTCACGATGGGGGCTCCACACAACCTGCGCGATCTCCTCAAGATAGCGACTATGCGGTGTACCCCACGCAAGCGAACAGCTCCCCTATTCCGGGTCACATGCACGTCTTCTCGGTGACTAACAACACGGTGAACCCCGTGTTAAGGTAAACCAGCAAATAAACGTAAACACTGAAACTCCGTTAGCACAGAAACAATTTAATGAACACCACTTTCCTGTAACGTAACGTTCTTCTTTCACTCAGTCACCACAACGAATGTTATTTCCATTTGTTATGATTGCATTTATAGGATCGTAGGACACTTTTTTACTTTCCTTATGATTTTACAAAAATCAATCACTATTAATTTTGATTGTAAAATCAAATCATTTGATTTCATTTGATTTACAATCAAACAAACTTGATTTACGTAGGATGATAAGCATGCGGAGGAAAGGATGTCAATTACTTCCACCTACTTTTGGATATATTCCAATTATTAGAATGATTGTTTTGGTAATCGAAATCATTCTAAATGATTCATACGATCAAATCAATATTTGATTGAGTGGGTAATACGTGAGTATGGAAATAATTTTAACTATTTCCAATTGAGTTTGAATATTTTTTTAAATTTTCAAAATCATTTGATTTGATTTACACGATGTAGAATAGTTGATTAGGATAAATTCTAAAAAATCATGTCCTCACAAGAATTTAATTAATTATTTTATTTAAAAATAATTTAAAGACCACCATATTTACAAGTTTGTAATATGGAAAATAATTTGTATATTCATTTTGTGTAGGCAATGAATCGTCGGATTAGTATATAATATTTTATATTTAGAATATTATATAATTTTATATGCAAAAATAACTTAGCATTAATTCTATGATAGATTTATCTCTCACAATCATTCGATAGAAGTGAGCTACTATAGGTTTTATAATCAAAACCATATTAACAGGCCTCCTACTCGGAATGCACGGGTTTTGATGATGAGCCTTGACCTTATGTGAAACAGAAGTCACACATCTACACTACAGAAACTACTCATATTGAAAACTTTTTGTAAGAAATAATTTTATAATTAAATGATTATTTAATGATTGTTTAATTACAAAATGAAAAAAGTATTGATCAAGATATTAATCTGATCGAAATCCCTGGATTACGTTGTCAAATAATTATAATAGGAATTATATTTTCCATTGAAGGAAATATATCACATATTAATGGTAAGATTCTGTAAGGTTTTCTCCAACCTTCTGTGGATCAATCTGATCATCAATGAATCGTTATTTGGGGTATTTATCATTCATCTATCTAGATTCATTCAATTAAATGTCCTGGACAAATGAACACGATTTTGATAATGGTGGAAGTTAATCTTGGATTATTTCCTTTCGCAGAAGGTTGCTGATCAGTTTTAGCCAGAACCTTCTATGTCGCAGCATTCATGGGAATAATCATCGAATCATAACCCTATAATATGATATGAATATTAAATTGTTATCCTATCTAATCTTTTGTTGTCTTTGTTTGTAGAAGGTTGATTCTACGTTTAAACTTAGAATTTCTTGTATAATTAGAGTCATTCAGCCACTTTCTCTAGTGGTGTATCATACGTGTATTGTTGTGTAAAATCCAAGGAGCGTGCTGAGAGCTTGTAACTTTTCGTTTGAGCTTTGTTAGTCACACACGAGATACGCTAGCTGCAGAAGGTTGCAATGTTGGTCAAGTCTTCTGGGAGAGTGACCCGGGGGCCACGAGGGACTCTTGGTTGGAGGCTATAAGAGACGTTGGTGGAGGCATGCGCCAGGTTGCTAGCGTAGCCAACGTGTAGTGGGCCGGAAAGAATGGCAGATACCCTAGGAGAAAAGAAGGTGTGGGACTAGCCAGCTTTTATGGTGTAACGTTCTGTGTGTACATGATAACCTTGGGCAGGGGTTCTGTGTCTGCTTAGCCGTAGTCTAGAGGGACCACGTAGGAGAACATTGAGCATGAGTTTTGTGTCTGCTTAGTCACTGTCTCGAGGGATCGCGTAAGGGAAATCGCAGCTGGGTGTTGTGCAGGTGGGGATGCCGCCAGACTGAAAAGTCCTATGGAAGTTGCAGCGGGTTGCTGTGCAGGTGGAGACACCGCCGGAGTGAAAAGTCTCGAAGGAAGTCGGTAGGTTGCTATGCAGGAGATGACACCATCCAAGAGAAACATCCGACAACCGGTTACCTTTGTCAGTCACATTAACGTGTGCACCGAGTCACTATGGTAGAGAACCTTTCAATCTGTACTGTGAAAATTGGTTACCTGTGGTACAGAACCTTTTGGTCTGTGCTGTAGAGGGTTGACAATTTTGGTACAGAACCTTCTGGTCTGTGCTGTAGAGGGTTGGCACCTTTGCTACAGAATCTTCTGGTCTGTGCTGTGCAACTCTGTTATCTGTGGTGCAAAACCTTGTGATCTGTTCTATAAAAGGTTGATCACGTATCACTTTCTGTAATCACAACTACATTAAGTCCTAGTGATAACCATCCAAATTCTGGGTGAAGAGTTGATGTAGGCAAGTTGCCGAACCACTATAAAAGCTTTGTGTCCATCAAACAAATCGCAATCACATTCATACATTCTGTCTTACAGAAACCTGTCTCTATGGTTTTGTTTTACATGAGCTTTCTTCTGCTGCGGGGTTTGTTGAAAAAGAGTCAAAAATCCTTAATTAAACTTTAACACGAATTGATCACAAGGGGGGCACACTTCATTCCAGTCGTCGTTCGAATTGATGCATGGATTCAAACCGAGCATTAAGTATTTCCACGTGTTCGGCTCGATTTGTTATGATGTCTAGATGCAAAGACTGTGAAGTGTATTTTCATTGGCTATGACGCGATGATGAAGGGTTGGCGATGTATGGATCCGTTGACACATAAATATGTGGTGTCTCGAGATGTTCTCTTTGATAATATCACCTCCTATTACTCCAAGGATGCTCTAAACAATGTTCGTGCAGTTTTCCGTTGTCAATTTCGCCAGAAGGATCTTTCTCAAGGGTAGATTATGGTAAGAGGTGGAGCTCAAGAAGTCGACAGAGGTTGTCTTGAGAAGATTCGCTCAAAAAGGGGACAAGTAGTCAGTATTTGGGGGAGAGTTTTGTCTTCCCTAACGAAGACTATCTCGTAGAGGAAACCGGAAATCGGAGCCAAAGAGGAACATTATCAAGCTTCAGCATTTCGGGAATAAAATTGTGTAATAATTTTTTCTTGCTTCGTGGTAAATCAAGCAATCATTGAAAAATCATCTTGTTGCGATGAAGCAAAAGGAGCTATGAAATGAGTAGATGTGACAAAGGATAAGTCGGTCGCTCTTAGGAAGAATCGAACTTCGGGTCTTGTTCCAAAGCCATCTGGTATTGAGCTTGTCTCTTGCAAATAGATGTATCGAATCAAGAGGAGGGCTGATGGAAGTATTGATCGATACAACGCATGACTAGTTGCTCGAGGCTTCTCGCAGAAGTATGGAGACGATTACGATGAGACATTCAGTCATGTGGCTAAGATGACTTCAGTTCGTACACTATTGGCTTTGGCAGTTTTTCTGGCTAGAAATCATGGTAGCTATATGTCGAGAATGCTTTCTTATATTGAGAGCTCGATTGCCCAATTTTACGTGGATCAATTACCTTGACTCAACAAGGAAGATGGTTACGAGCTTGTTTATAAGCTCAAGAAGGTGCTCTATGGTTTGAAGCAAGCCCCGGGTGCGAGGTAAGGGAAGATTGCAAAAATATCTTAGCTTCTACAGGTATGTCACCTCGGAATCCGACTCAAGTCTCATCGTCAAGAAACATCAAGGTCAGATGGTGGCTGTTATCTTATATGTGGATGACATTATCATATCAGGTAGTATCTATACGCAGGTCGCTTGATTTCAGGATGAACACTCTCTTCTGTTTGATATGAAGAAGCTTGGAAAACTTGAAAATTTTCTTGGCCTGCACTTGTGGGAAGTTTAATTTATCTCACTATAACAAGGTCAGACATTGCTTATGCGGTCAGAGTTGTCAGTCGATATATGCAGAAACCAAGGAAGCTACATCTCAAGGTAGCAAAGAAGATCCTGAAATATGTTAACACTTTGCTTGATTGTTTTACAAGAAGGGAATCAAGTTTCTTAACAAGGATTTGTAAATGCTGACTTCGCTATATCAAGCTTTGTTTTTCTCTGTGAAAATATAAGTATCTCTAGGTGCAGCAAAAAGCAGGGCTTGGTATCACTATCAACAGCCGAAGGAGAGTACACGTCATGGACTCATGCTGCCTGGGAATGCATTTGGCTTCGTAGACTCTTTGAGGATCATCACAGTAAAATTGATTTGTCGGTTCCCATTCATGGAGACAACTTGAGTGTGATCAAGCTAGCGTCAAATCATGTGTTTCCTGCAAGGACGAAGACGAAGCACATTGGTCTCTAGCATCACTTTGTTCGCAAGAAGGTGCTCGATGGGATTGTTGATATTGTTGCATAAGGAGTGAAGATAACATTGCAGATTTCTTTACAAAGTCACTTCCAAAGAGTCCATTTGAAGCTCTACTATTGAAGTTGGGATTGACTCAGCTAACGTCACTTTTTGGGGAAGTGTTCAATTTTAAATTGATGCTTTGCTTGTAGACTCTTCCCTCCTGGACTTCGCCCCGATGGATTCGCTCGTAGACTTTCGTCGATAGATCTTAAGCTCGTAGACTTCTTGGGAGTTCGTTCAGACACTCAAGTCTATGACTGTCCAACTCCCTAAATTTCCAATCGTTTATTGTTTCTCTACTTCCTAGGTACCTTAAGGTGCAGTTTACTTTTCCTAAGCTCCATAAGTGTAGTTGATTTAGTTTTAATTAGGACTAGTATATTTAAGGTGTTGTAATGTTCTCTTTATTAAGAGAGATTAGTGTACGTTGCGAGTTTCCCAAGCAAAATCCTTCTTGAGTGTTCTTTGACTACACGATTTACATATCGTGTCATTTCTCTACAATAAATTCAACCCCTAGCACAATGTAGAGGCATGACAATAGCTCTAAGAGTTATAAAGACTTGAACTATCCACCACTCTTTGTCTCTTTTTCATTCTACAAGAATTGTACTCCCAACTTGGACATTTTCAAGCATCCAATTGTGTTTTGTTGTAATGTTTGTTCTTGTCATTTGTTCAATGTTCGTTATAATAGTTTATCGACCACGATCTAAACTTGAAATAGAACCCTTGTCGCTTGGCCAAATATTCCCGACATATTATTACGTGAAAGGTTTTTTGCTACCATAATGGGAGATGTTCTTGTTCTAATGACTAAAAGGGTATTCTTCAAATGTAGAAGACCCATTACATGGAGAAAAAGTACGAGGAAGCATATGCAAATTTAGATGGCAATATCGAATGTTCGGATAGATCGATAAATGTCTAGCCATTTGATGTAGGCGATATATACCTAGTCAAAGATTGTTTTTTCTCCAGATCAAATACAACAATTGATTAGGGTACTAATATCTGGACAACAAAAGATGGAAACTCATTTAACAAATAGAATAAGGTTATGACGCAGAGTAACACCTTTGGGAAAAGTGCCCTTCCACATAACCAATGTCAGCAATTGTTGTTGAGGGGAAACAAATGGTAGAATACAAGTACAATGAAATATATGAGCCTGGTGGTGTGGAAATTAATATCGAAACAAAAGGTCCAAAATAAAAAAATGCCAAAAATCCATGCTCAATTCAATTCCTACATTACAAAAAGGTCCTAGCAGGACCGATCCCACTAGAAGGGGTGGGTCAACAAGTTATGCTCCTCCAATCATATACGAAAAGGTTTTTACACTAGATCGGGATCAATAGAAATAGGGCAATGTAGTCCTAGGGCGAGGAGTCCTCATATTCATGCACTTAATGTAAATGAATGAGATGATATGTACATAGAAATCACGCGGTGCGTTCCTCGTTTGGTCGGACAGTTAGGACCCGAAAATAGGAGGGGAAGAAATAACCTTAAAATAGGCCACCTTTTCCGGTATATATTGATAGGGATCACTTGTATCGACGGGGATATCGAGGGCCTCGCTTTAATCGTGTCTCTAGGGAGATGATATGACTATGTCAAACATCTCACCTGATTTCTAAAATTACGCTTGATTGCAACTCGCTCACATGTCAAGTGTTCTCTTGGTATATAAGTATGTTCCTCAATTTGGTTCTAGGATGGTGATAAATGCATATTCAATAAAATATTGAGAAATGCATACTCGATTTTCGCACTTTTAGTCTCTTTGGGCCACTTGTAATCATTGTATATCTGAATCGAATGAGGCAAAAACCTTGGGAATTAGCAGAGCAATTTTTAACCAGATTTGGAAAAGTAAATTGAAATGTTATACCCGCTTATGTGCATGACTTAGTTTATGTAGCTAAAAAAATGCTCTCGATGGAGACTAAGAAAGAAACTACATGTCGAGATATTTAGAGATATACACAAACTGTCCAAACTAGGTACTCCTTATGAAATAGTCCTTCGAGATGAAACTCGCCAATGTGACTAATTACAAGATGGATTTTGAATTAGAATTTGGCGTCTCTGAGTACATTAAAGGCGAAGCGAGAGTGTACCGCTCATTAGAAAAAAAAACAAGTTAAGGCAAAAGCCTCCCCGAGGTCAAAAGAGGAGCAAAAATATTCATTCGACAAAGAAAAGACAAATGTGATATTTGATTTCTTTCTCTATACGAGATTAGTGAAGTTGAAAGCGAGACATCAAATTCCTAAGACATATTGAGAAAAGGTAAAAAGTTAGTGTTAGTGGCCTAACTCGTTTAGACATGCCACTAGAGACTGTTTGACTTTCTATGAATCGTATTAACGATTCGATTGAGTCCAAGGAACTAAAATTATCTAATACTTCAAAGTTATATCTCGTACATAGAAAGCCTTTTAGTTGTAAAATTCATGCATTTGATATAAATTGCATTGACTTGTTGCAATTAAATTTAAGGGTGCAAGATGGTTGAGACTGTCGAAACTATCGTGGCGAATGTTCCATTTAAGAGACTGCATGCGAAATGAATCCCAAAATTGTTTTTGGCACTAGACTAACTGAATCCCAATCTTTCTCGGCGGCATATGGACAACTCACACTCCACCAGTAAGTGTTTCACCTTTAGAAAGTTCCTACAGTTTCACAAGAATGCGGGTGCACAAAACCCGTGTACTTGAGTTGTTTCGGGGAATCCCTCGCTACCCAGATTGTATTCCCAGGAAGGAATTGGTCCACCAACTCTTCTTTAAAGCTTCCCATGTTTAATAAGCCCTTTGAAGTATATACCAATACATCTGACCAGGCGGTGAAAGGTGTTCTGGTTCAAGAAGGGCATCCTATTGCATTCGAGGCTGGAAGCTAAAGGATGCAAAGCAGCGGAATTCTGCATATGAGAAGGAGATGATGGTCGTTGTCCATTGCTTGCGAGTTTGAAGAGTCTACTTGCTGGGGAACACGTTTGTGATCAAAACAGACAATGTGGTCAATACATTCTTCAAAACCCAGAAGACATTGTCCCCGTGGCAGGCTCGATGGCAGGAATTCCTGGCTGAGTATGATTTTGAGTGAGAATATCGTCCAGGAAGGCACAATGTGGTGGTTGATGCCCTGCGTCGGAAGCCAATGGAAACGATCACAGCTGTCTCCTCCTTCCATGTAGATGTCCACTATAAGTTTGCGATCTAGAGAAAGCTGACCCCACTTATGTGAAGTTGGTTGAGTAGGTCGTAGTCGGGACTGTGCGGAGGTACTGGCTGGAGGACGACTTGTTGTACGGGGAGGACCAGTGACTCTACGTCCCTATCGATTGGGGACTACGAGAGCGGATCTTGCGAGAATCCCAAGACTCTATATGGGTGGGTCACCCGGGGCAGGAACAGATGATTGCCTTGGTGAAGAGAAGCTACATGTGACCCCGTCTTGAGGAGGATTGAGAGGCTTACATTCATTCTTGCTTGGTGTGTTAGTAGAACAAGACGGAGCGACGAAGGGAAGCAGGACTGTTCCAGCCGTTGCCCATTCCGGAGAAGCAATAGGTGTCGGTCTCAATGGACTACATATCCGGAATCCCAAAAATTTATAGGCTATCCTCAATCATGGTGGTGGTTGATCACTTTTCCAAGTACGACATCTTCGTGGCTGCTCCCCACGTCTGTACGGCAGAAGTTGTAGCAGAGCTATTCCATAAGAATGTGGTGAAGCATTTTTGGCTGCTGATGGACATGCGCGGTTCACGGACCGATTCTGGACGCAACTCTTCGGCGTGTTAGGTTCGGAGCTGAAGTTTTCCAAAGCGAACCATCCCAAACCGACGGGCAGACGGAGCGAGTAAATGCATTGTTGGAGGAATACCCCGACACTACGTGACGGCGAGTCAGAAAACTAGGTCGATTTACTTGATACCGCTCAGTTTTTCTACAACCTGCACAAGTCGTCCACGACGGGTTTCAGTCCGTTCGAGCTTGCAATTGTTACCAGCCGCTCGCGCGACAAGAGGTAGCGCTGCTACGGTCTGGAGGCCCATTTCCAGCTGCCTATCGTTTCGCCCGAAAGAAACATGATATGCTCAGCGAGGCGCGAGATAGCTTGGAGAAAGCAGCCCGACGGATGAAGAAGTACGTTGATCAACGTCGGCGGGTGGTTGAGTTCAATGTGGGTGACAATTATGCTTAAGCTCACCCCGCAGATTTGGAATAAAATCAACAGCAATCGGGTCCATCATGGGTTAATTTAGAGGTACGACGATCCCTTTGAAGTTTTCAAATGTGTGGGTGCAGTGGCCTATAGATTAAAGCTGCTTGAGATGATGAATCTTCATCCTACGTTCCACGTGAGCTTCTTGAAGCCATTCCTGAAGATGGCGGCCCCGAGAGGAGTCCAAACAAAACGGGCACCTCCAATTATGCGTGAGCAACATGAGCTTCAGATGGAGTGAATTCTGGATCATCGTCTTGGGGCAGAGCAAGAAGAATCGTATAACTGAGTACCTTGTTCAACGGAGGGGCAAGGAGGCGGCAGAAGCCACTTGGGAAAAGGCGAACATCCTGCGGCAGTTTGATGAGGAGGTGTAGGCATACCTCAACAAGGCGTCGACGAGGGCATCGACTTCCTCTATGGAGGAGGTTTGCAAGCATACTTGGATGTGTGCTCGACAAGGCATGACCTGGATGGATCCTTGGGCAGATCTCATGAGGGAGGCAGAAGCAAACTGGTCATCGGCGACAAGGGAAGCTATCTAGTTGTTTACTTGAGTCAGACGAAAGCTGGGGCAGGTCTGACATGATCAGGGGTGCCAGAGCTAGCTTACAGCAGGCGACCCTTGTGCTTCCACTGACGGACCAGGGGGAGCAGGCAACCTTCCGGCTGCCACTGACATGACCAGAATGGGTGCAGGTGACTTTTGGTATGCTCTTGCAGGTCGGAGCTGGGTTGCATGATGTACATTTGTAAGTAGCATGTATGCCCCAAGACCCCTATAAATAAGTGTTGTAAATGGAAGTGGGCATGACCGTTGTAAGGTTGAGTGGAAATATAATATGTGCCTTGGCCGAAATCCATTGTGTTCCTTGTATCCATTGTGAGTGTGTCTTTGTCCTTGGGAGCGTCCTTCAAGTGTGAACGTGAGCGATACACGAGAGTACGTGAGTAAACACTGTGAGTGAGTGTGGGCGGGACTAAGGGGAATCCGAGTTTGAGGGTTGGTCGTGCTTCCGGGGAAGTTATGGCGTCGCCAAGGGTCGAGAAAATTTTTGGGTTCGTCTCGTTCCTATGACAATTGGTATCTAAGCTGAAAGAAGTGGCAATGAGAGTTGTGGATGGGATGTCTAAGTTCAACAATCGTGGGTGAAGAAGACATATCCTGCTCAATTAGGGTGCACGCGAACGTGAAACCTTTGTCCTAGCAGACACTATGAGATTTGTTTTACCGCTGAAGACAAACGTCATAAAATCAGATAACGTGGTTTGTTCAAGCATGGTTAGATCCGCAGAGAAAGGACATTCATGGTTGACATTGGCGACAAAAGAGCCTCGACTGAAATAACTTTAGTTGGTGATGCGCTCGCGAAAGAAGTATTAGTCCTAGAGATCCTTTGAACAACATTGTGGAACAACGAGCATAAAACCTAGAGAGATTGATGAGCCCAAGCACCGAAATAGATGTTACGCCTCAGTCAGAGGAATGGCACCAAATGAGTTTTGAATGGTAGCCAGCGAGCGAGAAACAAAATAGTAGAAAGTAGGTTGGCGTAAGATATGATGTTCAGGCGATTTTAACTGGTCTTAAGATTGCCCAATTCCTAGATGCCAAGATGTTGTGCTCCAAATGTAGGTTAGTTGCTAATCACGGAATCTTGATTACCCAAATATGCCTGACCTGCTGTGTCAACTACTTTCTTTCGTTGACAATGATGTCAATTTAGGGGAAACTACTCATTGCACAAGTCCAACCAAAGGAGACATATAATGGTAATCAAACCACCCCGGTGAGTTAGCCTACAATGAACATGGTTAGAGGATATGATAAGCATTAGGGGTGTTTCATCCGATGTAAACTAAAAATTGATATTTGGGGAGACCAAACCGCCGTGAATGATTCGAATTCCTAAATCCGTTGTTGGTGCTTTCCAGACAAAAGTAACAATACATACCCTCCATAGCAAATTAGAGGCGTTTGAAAAGAGCATTCAACAAGATCCCTGTGAAGTCGCTCGAGAGAGCTGGTTTTGTAGCATCAATCAAAATTGATATCCATGTAATCGACGATAGTCCAAACCTGAGTGAGCACAATACGTTGAAGAGTGGTACACCAAATACACGTCCTTCCTGTGAAACGTTTTAGGAGGTTAGGATAACCCAGTCGAGTTGATTAAAACTAGTGCGACCATGAGTGGCTTCGCGGGAGGAAGTCTCATTGTCTGGGAGTATTTCCTTTACGCATAAAACTAGGACGTCAAGAGAGCAAGACAATGTTCTCTGTTATTAAGATCGGTTCCTCTTTTAATGCATTATTTGGAAGATATTGGCCACACAAAGTTGGGGTTATCCCTTCTATTTTGTATAGAGTATTAGTGTTATGGGCTGAGCATGATTTAAAGGTAATTCCAGCTAATACTAGTATGAATACTAACATTAGCCATATATGCTCTTCTAGACGAGCCCCAGAAGCAGGTATCAGATCTCTCACTCAAGCAGCATTAAGATCTTGAAAACTCGATTGTATGACCACTAGGAGAATCAATGGGGAAATTCAAGTTATTGGTATCGTATGATGCTCGCCCATAAACAAAAGTGTTGATCAAGCTTACGGCTGGGACACGAATGAGGCATCCCTAGAAGATTACTTGATCCCAACACAACCAAAATCTCTCGAAGGCATAATTCTACGCATGGTGGATGCGTCAGGAACCCCAGAAGACCGTAGAGAGAAATCAGAGTGGGAGCCCGAAATACTCCTCGCCAACTCTTGGAAAATGGTGAAGGAAGCATCAGTCGAGGAAGTAATAGACACGATCCACCTAAACCCTAATACCACCTTACATGAATGAAGTGCAATGTGGTGCAGAATTCTTGGGTGATGGCCAAGATCGTAAATACGTGATGAGACCATGTGATCGGATAGTACAAGTCAATTTAGGGTTTAATGACGTATCGAGTCTTGCTTTCGTAAGCTCCTCTATTAATGAAGCTTTGTTTCAATCTATTATTACATTGTTATACGAGTAGAAAGATGTTTCACATGGGATTATGAGAAAATGTTGAGTCTCGATAGAAGAGTCAGAACATAAGTTACCAATTCTATCAGAAGTAAAACTAGTGAAACAAGCTCTATCAAGGCAAATGACCCTTTGGTGTTTGAGGAAGTGAGAGAGGTTTTCTAGATTTGGTACATCAGAATTTCAAAGTATTCCAAATGGGTTTCCGGTATAATACCCGTAACGAAGAAGAGCAAAAAAGTTAAAGTGTGCATTGATTTCAAATACCTAAATAAAACAACCCTAAAGAATGAATACCTTACTCTATTGCTAACGATCTAATTGATAAGACAGAGGGACACTCTATTATGTCATTCAAGGACAGTTATCATACTACAACAAAATTTTCATAAATGATTAAGATGTACAAAACATTATTTTACGATGCCCATTAGGGATATTCGAATGGGTGCGCATGCCATTTAGGTTGAAAAATGCCGGGGCAATGTATCAACTAACAATGAACTCTATCTTCGATTCATTATAGGTGCGAGCAGTTGCTCGACATGCTTAAGGGTGATGTCCCTAATAGTGTTTTTAGCCTATACACACATAGAAACGACGTGTTGAGCTGACATTGACCTCTCGCTGGCGAGAATGACTTCATGCTCTTAATGAATACTTTTTAGATAGGTTGCAGGACCTTCTTCAGCTTGGTCTGCTCACCTATAACTTTATCACTCTTAGCATGTAAAATAACAATGTGCTCTTCAAAGTATTGTTCTTGCTTGCACAACAATTCCATCTCTTCATGATATCTCTTCAACTCCAGGCTAGCAAGAGTTGGTGTATCTAGCTCGTGCCTGATCTAAACTAACTCGAATTGGGCTTCTTGAGCTAAGTGATATTCTACCTAACTCAACTAGTTTTGGTTACGCAATAGATTTGCCAGAGCTAGAGCACTTTTGGCGACGCAATTGGAGTTTGCTCGAGCTTAGAAATAGATCATCAAAGGTCAACAAACTTTTCCTCAAACAACATTTCTACACTCAGCTTTTCCTTGAGTTCCGCCTGAGGACGACGACGAGACGGATCAAGAAGCTGAGGTGAGATTAAGGAAAGTATTAATGCAAGTTTTAACCTTAGGAATTATACATTTTTAAGAAAAGGGAGAGAAGAAGACCTTTTTCTTACTGTCGAGGGAAGAAGATCATCAAATTGACCTTCTTACGAATGGAAGGTACTACGAGTAGCTTGTTGACCAAATTGAGGAGCTCTAGGCATTTCTTGAAACAACTAAGAACAATTATGCGAGACATGAAAATAAATATAAAAGGTAAGTGTAAGTTCACCTGGACAAGCACGATATCGTTTTCTTTGGGAGGTTTCGAGCTCAAAGTAGGTTTTGCACAAAGAGCCTAATCTACCCTAACTTTTATCATTTCAGCACCACGAAGATGGTCCTATTCAGAACATGTGGTAGCTCAACTTGTTCAAACAATGGCCTCGGTGCTCGCTCGTTAATGTCAACATCTGCAAATACACTACTTAAGAAATAAAGAGGGATAATGTTGGCATGGCCATATTATAGGCCAAGATAAGGGGTGCTAGGCCCATGAGATGAGCCGAAACAGAATTACGAGCTCATGTGTGTCGAACGTGAGAAGAGAACAAGGAGATCGTTGTCTAATGCATTGGCGAACAAAGTTCTTGCGAGAGAGTTAATAAGCAAAGTCTAGTAAGAAAGAAAGGAAATAAGTATGGGTGGAAACTGACACATTCAAGTAGGTCATACGAGACAACGAGTAAAATTTAATCAAGAAATACAAGCTACGATAAAGAGCCATCGAATCAAGAGGAATAGTTATCAAGCGAGGATAAGGATTGCCATGCCAATTTGGTCAAGAGAAGTAAGTCGAGACGAAGATGTCGAGCGAGGATAAGGGACAATAACAGGGATGTAGTGAAAGCGGTGAGCCAAGAGTCGGGCACACATCCCTCCACTAAGTCCGCTGAACAAGGCACACATCTCTTCACTAAATTCGTGGAACAAGAAAACGTAACAAGTCACATGAGACGTATCATTTAGCAATTATTAAAAAGGTTTTAGTATAAACTCAAACCCAAGCACAATGTAAAGGGCACAATAATTATTCTAAGAATATTGAAGACTTAAATTGCCCATGACATTTATAGATTGTGTTTTGTCGTAAGGTTAGTGTATGTATCATTTGTTTTACATTCGGCGACTATTTTCAGAATTCAAAATCAAATCCCTATTTGTGGTCAAATATTCGCAAGATGCTCTCGCGTGAACAAATACAAGATAAAGTCCCGAGTGAATTTCCACGGAAGCTAACTCGGCGAACATTTTGTCAAAAGAGAAAAGAAGTAGGTGCTCATCCATTTTTTGGGTCTCCCTAGAAAAGTCGGTTCTCTAAAAGTTTAAAAAGCATCATGACCTGCGTATGTGGTGGGCTGGGCTTCCGCTAAAAGTCGTACGTCAGTTTTTAAAATGAATGTTTTAGAGTAAAAGAACATAATGATCCAATAGGCCCATTGAAAAAGGAATTGTAACCCATATCTTCCGAAATTTGGTGGGCCATTTTGGACTAGTAGGAAAAGCGAGTGGGGAAATATGACTACTCGGCACTGGTTATGGCAACGTCAGAGAGTGAGGTTTGATGAGAGTCCTTTGTCATGTCTCCTGCCGACCAATCTTCACCCTTACCGTTGCATTGGAACTGGTTATCAATTATCCAAGGCCGCCAGAGAGTTTCAGGCATCCCCACCCTCCTCCATCCCTTGTCCCCTTGACTCACCCACCATAAGTTGTTTCATGAATTAGAAGATGGGTACCCCTGCAAGACTGTTGGCCAGGCCTTATCATCCCACTGCCGAGCGCTTTCATACCCATTCTTTGGATACCAAAAAACGACCCCACCGGGCGACTATGGCAGGAACTGATACGACTCAGACATCAAAACACCACATGGAACTACTTAGTCTCAAATGAAGTCTGGGAAATGCATGAGAATAGGATGTAAGAACTTCCTATAAAGTTGGGCAGTAGCAAATGTAGCAGTAATCTTACGATCCGACAGCTACCAAATATACCGGGTTCCCTGACTGGACAATCGTCATCGATGCCTGTGCATTCTTGGGATGTAAGTGCCAAGTCTAATAATAATAATGGGGATGGAGTTGAGTAGATTGGTGGTGGATCTATCCGTCCACTTTCTCCTCTCTTTCCTGCACAAAAGAAAAGCCACAACCAACGCCAGGATTTCCCCCCTTCTCTGTATCATCTTATTATATACAAACTAATTCCCTTTCCATGGAGATCCATCATTTGTTATCCATTCCTAGTCCTCCCCATCAATGATTATGAACTGCTGACGACTTGTGCTGGGATTTCACTTCCTCTTTTTTCCTTCTCACCCCCCTACCTCCTGATTACGCACTACTTTTAGACCCGGATTAAATTATCAAAAGTGAAACGTGGGTGGCTTTCCAAATCTGGAAAAGGTAAAAAGCAAGCACTATCGAGTACAAAAGGACAGGTCACCACCTACTTGAGTTACCATCGGCCCGAGATTTTTCACGTTGCCCCCCTAGCAAGCAAGGTATGAATGAGGTTGCTAGCTAACATTAATGGCTGACACAACACACATGGTGATGCAACCCCTCTCCCCCTTCGAAGGAAAGAACCCAGAAGTTGGAATCCCCAGAGGAGCAGAGCAATCTCGCCAAGGAAGCAAAGAACAGTTGAGTTGAAGTTTGATCAAGGGGTTGTATCTCTGAGAAATGGAAATGGTTCGCTTCAAAAGGACAATGAACAACCCAAACAGGAAGTTTTGCTGACATACTATTCAATTTTTTTTGTTACAATCTCCATCTCCTTGTATATAATGTTGGACCCCATTTTTATTCACCGAAACAGTAGTAAACATAAGGTTTTTCTTTTAACAGCAGAGTCGCGGGATAAAATCTAAGTACAGGAAAGAATGTAGGGAAACCTGAAACAGCGACAAACGGACGGAATCGATCCACACACAAAAAGCGTAAGCGGCAGACTCTCTCGATTTCTACGCGTCCTTCCGAGCTTTTACTCGAAAAATTCCCAGTTGAACTTCTGTTGAACTGCATTGTTGGCGGGGGAGGAGGCCATGGGTGTAACAGGAATCAATGGACGCCCGGCGTCGAATGTCTCCCAATTCGTGGTAACAACTGTCCCTGACGTGGAGTTCCTCGCTGGCTGCTGCAAAGCTTGAGGTGGCTTCGGCGGTTGCGGTGGTAACTGGTGTGCTTGTGCATAAGAATACCCGTTGGAGTGCCTCTGCTGTTGATTGTTGGCCAGATTCGGTTTTGGCATGCCGTTCGGGTGCACTTGTTTGTTATCGGCAGTAGCCTGACTCCCGTTGTTGGTCTGCATCGAATTCTTAACCTTCAACACGTCCAGAGTCTCAACGTACTTCTGCACTCTCTTCACCTGCAACCGTTTCAAAGCAAAAGCCTTGGCTTGTGAGATAGGTTCCATTATATTAGAACCTATGTGTTTTGATTAAGCCGACCCATCACCTGCATCTTCCTCTGCAATTTAACATCTCCATCGGCGACAATGCCATCCAACTTCAGGAGCTGATTCATCAGCAACTCAATCAAGGTCAAGACATGTGTCTCAGGGATTTTCCCACCTTTGTTAATCACGGAGTCCATTGCCGACACCTAATTCAATCCAACCGAAGACACCCATCATTAAGAAATAACAACGGTAGTGTCTCATCGACTGGCAACACCCAAAGTTAATAGATGGAACCTGTCCAGCGAGCCTGTCGACTTCCAGGCTGATTTCAGAGATCGACTTGGATGCCTTCTCCATCTTGGCGCTCTTCCGCATCTCAAGGTAACGCTTCTCCTGGCTGATTGGGTCCTCGACAAGTACAATCTTGGACTTGTCCTTCACCCCAACTATGTCGAGGAATGCATTGGAGTCCCTCTCCTTGTCCTTGAAGATCAGTTTCTGGTCCTGGTGGTGCAGTCCTGTCGACCCGGTCAACATTTTCTTCAGCTCCCCTGCACAATTACAGTCGGGACACTCGGAAACAATAACACTAAAACGCCCCCAAAAAACACGGGGCAAGAAACCGAAAGGCCTGCTGAAGAAATTCAATTCGATGATTCAGACTTACCAAACGTCGCCTGAGAATTGATGATGATTTCATGGGACGTTGACCCGTGCTTAACCCTAACTCTAATAGGAGGTGGCGGGGGGATGATGGCGGCTTGGCGGTCGGAATCCGGGTTCCTCTTCTGAACCAGCATTCCCCCGGGCCTCATCTCCCACTCATCCCCAGACTCGCCCCTCCCGTCCCCTCCTCCGCCGTTCACCGTCCTCACGGGCACCCCAGTCGCCTTATCCTTGGTTCTCATCATCTCCACCGGCCCTGCCCTTTTCCCGTCCCTAATCATGCAATAGAAGAAGGGACACGGAACCCGAAACAGGGAGAACTAGATCTCTGAAGATCCGCCACCTCTTCAATGACGGGAAATGCCCATATGGGAGTTAGCGACTATCACGGGGGAGCAGAGGAGGGCGATTCAGCTGACGAAGGATCGCCCAATGTTGACCAAAGTTGCAAAACTTCGATAAGGACCACCGACGAAAACACAGAAAAAAAACAGTCCCCCCCCCCCCCCCCCTCCCCTGTGTCTGCAACTGCCAGAGGAAAGAAAAAGGTAAAAACAAAAACAAAAAAAAAAAAGATATATTTTTACGGCAGCCGACAAAAACCCAGATCTCAAAATTCTTACCTCCCCAGCCCGTCTCCCCAGTAAACCACCGACAGCGAAATTTCCCGCGAAACAGCAGGAGGAGGAAGAGGGAATCACTTCCTTTGATTCCCCTTACTCAGGAGGAAAGAATCGGGAAGGGAAAAGGAATCTCCAACCCAAGATATTCGATTCCACGCAGTCTCCCCAATCCGGGAGGAAGAAGACGGGGGGAGAAGGTGGAGTTGTGGTTTGGTTGTGGGGGGGAGGAGAAATTGAGGGGGGAATAAAAACAAAGGAGAAGCAAGAGGGAGGGAGGGAAGGACAGCTAAGGAGGGTGTCCAGGGACAAGGACCGGAACCGGACCAAAAACTATGGTGGCGGGTTGTTATTTATTCCCCCCCCCCCCCCCCCCCCCCCTTAATTAAAAAACAACCCAATTAATAAATCAGAAAGAAAGTAAAAAAAAAAGGCCTATATATAAGGAAAGGAGGGTGAGAAGAGGAAGGGGGTAACCACTGCAACCGTACTGTGCTGCTTGGTGCTGTGAGTTGAGTTGGGTGACTCAAAACAGTTAAAACAAAAAGTAGTAAACTCTATTCTTTTCTTTAACTTGGGTTGGGTAACAACTGTCGCGTTTTTTTTTTATAGTTAATGGCGTTAGGCTGTCAGTGTTCCGGTGGTTGCGGTCCTACGTGATGGGAACCTACACCCTCGTCTTCCTTACAATTGAGTCAATACAACCCCTCCACCAAAATTTTTTTATTTTAAAATGTGTTTTTTATTTTGTTATCGTGTAGAGATTTTTTGGTTTAGGATAAATTGTAAAAATAAGAGAGAGAGAGAGAGAGAGAGAGAGAGAGAGGTAGCTTCACGGCCCCGTCATGTTTCAGACGCAACATCGGCATCGGAATTGGAATCAGAGTCGCTTCTGTTCTCCTCCATTTTATCCATCCACCCAAGCAACGTCGACCCACCCTTTCCCTCTCCTCCCCACGTCTTACGTCTCCGTTTGTCCTTCCCCAAACAGCTTCTCTAAACAAACATTGCCTAATAATCGATTTAACTTGATTCATTTTTCTGAAATTGTCATCGTTTAACTTTTAAAAAGAGTTGTATTTAATTTTGTAATTCGTAGAACTAACCATCTAAGCGCTCTTTTCATTATTTTTTCTAGAATAAATTATGCTTGACATTTCAATAACACAAAAAAATTAAAAGACAAAATCGTTCCCGAAAATTCTAAAATACTAAGAAAGAAAGCAAGCACAATCAATTCTTTTTCGACTCTGTTTGTTCTTACATATATATTAATGGAACCAAACTAATCCTACGAGAACAAACCAACCCTAAAAGTGATTAGGGAAAAGGCTAGGGGCCCAACACCGATTAACAAGTAATTGAGCTATAGGAGATCACCTTCTATCCTCTGTCAAATACCAAACCCCACCACCCCTAACTTATAAATTGCAATGCAAATGCAACTCTAGATGATTAACATCGTCCTTAGTATATGAATATGAATTGATGAATTGGGTTTGGGCGATTAAACAGAGGAAGAGGAGTTGAAACTACAAAGTGGGGGTGGACTGGCCACCACAGTTCCAATGAAAAGCTAAATTCGGTCAAAACTTGGTTACCCTCCCCTCCTCGACTCGATGGCTGCTCGTTTGTCGGAGTTATGATAGACGTGCTCGACACACTTGTTGATGGTGGCCGGGGTTGTACTTTGGGGGATACATTGCCAACAGTTGTTTAATCCTTCTTAAATTTTGTTGAAGAAGATTCGAGACACCTACAATATATTCAAATCAGTGGTCAGGTTAAAAAGATATTTCGACTGGATGCCATGGGGTTTGCACTGTTCTTATGCGTCTTCAAAAAAGAAAATAATATTATTATATTTTTGAAAACGGAAAACAGGGGCCACCGACACACACACTCCCCCCGCCCCCTCTCTCTAATCTTGTAGGGGCGGGCGGGTGGCGTGGCGCTCTGTGACACCGTACAAAAATACGGGAAGGGAGAGGGTTGGGGTGGTGGTGTTCGTCCCACTCTCACGTGGGAACTTCAGTTTTGTTTCGAGGTTACTGCCCACTGCGTGTGTCCGCCCCATCATGCTAGTCAACCATATTAATCTTAATATTAAACATACGACAAAACACTCGAGTGTCACGGGGGGCAGTGCGTTTCATTTTGAGATTAGGAGAGGGGGATTCGTCGGTTAAGATGGCACGTTTCGAAAGAAGAGACAGACAGTCCACCGACCAGTTTTGGATTCCATATTCCTCTTGTTTCATTTTTCTTTTCTTGCATCATCGTTACACAATCCATTACTCCCAACCAAAACGCCCATTGGGAACGTCCATGGCCGAAGGTTTAATCCCCCCCGGTTGATTACTTGAATCAAACGGCGAACGCATCCATCCTTAAGAATGAGGAGGACGAGAGGGGACACGCCCGACATCATCATGGCCTGGCCTGGCCTGGCCTGGCTTGGCTTGCCAGGGCCCCCTTTTTCTCTGTCGGCTCATCGCCAACTAATTAGTCAGTCTTCTTCATGCCTGCATGGCCTTTTAAGTTTGGCTAGTAATCCACTTGGAACGTGAATTTGTCAAAAAAAAAAAAAAATAGTGAGGAGAGGAATTTAAAAAAGTGGGGGAATAAGACAATACAGGAGGGAATGCACATGGGACTGTGGGATGGTATTAGCAACAGAGAAAAGAAGAGCAAAAAGAAGGCTTGTGGGGTTGAGGGCATGGGCTGGATGGATCCTCAAAGGTCTCCATTTTGACTAACCCCACATTCCCTTCATTCCAGTGGGGTTACGTTACCCGCATCGCGTTTCAGGCCACCAAAAAGCCAACTGTGTTCGCGACCAATGAATGCTATCGCAGATGACTCCCAATGCCTGGCAACAGGGGGCGCACTCTATGCGAATAATGTGTAGATAAGGGAAGGGAAAGTGCTGCTGTTGTTATCTATAAGGAAGGTTACAAAATAATGCCCAACATAAGCACATGCAATGCGATGGAGTTCCAAACCCTCACTAGCCTATTCTCTTGGAATCATCCAAACATGACGGGGCTCATGGCTGTCCATGATCACCCGCTGTCGCTTTCTTCCCTCCTTATCATGTCACGGGTTTTCCGTCGTCTCCAGAAGCTTGATCAATCTTCTGCAGGCTCTCCTTACTTGTGGCTGTCCACCCTGCAATTACTTTGGAGGAAGCAAATGCAACTAAACTCTATTTTAGTTAGGCGCTGTAAATTCCGATGCTAACCCTATACCTTTGTCCAAACAAGTTTCCTGGATTGATACACACGAGCATAATCATTTACAAGTTTCCTGGATTGATACACACGAGCATAATCATTCTAATGTGTTCAAAATTGTACATGAGTGCCACCAACGAAGGATCATTCCGGATTCAAAGTGTATTAGGCCTCCAGATTAACTGCTACTTCCTTTCTGAATGTCAAACAATATAACAGTGTACCTGTATGGACAACAGATAATAAACATGCCTCGGCACACATTCCCCGATATGCATGAAATGGGTTAGGATGTCCCCACTAATTACAACATGATACTGATAGACCCTCTGAGCTTGTTGTTGACAACAGCTTGTATCCAGCCTCTGTCCTTGTCATTATATGCATACTACGATGCCAGAATCAAGAAACCCTTCTTCTCCCCAGTCATTTGCATGTCATCATCATCTGAATCTTTAAGCAGCGGCTGTACCAGTAGCGAACGGGTACCTTTGGGTAGAAAGTCCCAACCAAAATCTGTCATATTGCAGGATTTTGAGTACTTTAAAGAACAAACCACAACGTATAAAATTGTAAGGTAGTTCAACCGATGGGGCTTGCTTTTGGAAAATGTAAGAAACGAGACAAAAGGTGATCTCCCTTAAGAAGTAATTTCAGGAAAAAAAAATTGAGTTCTCTTATTGCTTCCAACAGTGATAACTATCTGCGAAAAGGGATCAATGATCTTACAAATAACGTCTCACTCTAAGAACCCGAGATGAAATCAGCTCTGAGAGGCTACTCACAGGAAAAGCCACCACAATTTACACATACCTACTCTCTGAGGGAAGTAGAGAGTCTCGCCTGGATCAGACAACCCGGTCGTCATAATCTCCTTCTCAAACCAATTGGGTAATCCATCCTTAGGCACATCCTTTGGAGTTCTCCAGTAGCCCCTTATACATATCGCATCCCCGGTCAATATCAGCTGCAGCAATAGCAAGGAAAATAGAGGCGACTCATATTACGAGGTAGCAATAAAGCACCTTCTCATGAGCTTGAATCAGTGGAAGAACGATACTGCACCACAGCAATGGAGCTCGTATTTCGCAACAAAGTTTAGGTCGCCCAGGCAAGATCCTCCTTCAAACTATTTGGTATGCTTCCCGACATAACAAAAAGTTGTTCATTGCCTTCTGGCAAACTTGCTTCGCTGGACACTGTAGCACCCTGAGAACATCACTTTGCCCCGTTCAGCCTCTCCACCCGATGACAGTGACTGTATCAGTGCCTTTCAGGAAAATATTTAATTAGAACCCACAAAGAAAGGTCCATTCACTGACGAATTTATGACTGGCACATGCCGAGTGATTCACCGCCAATCGAATGATCCCCATTGAATAACGATGACAGTCAAGACTCCTCGATAACTATACATACCGGAAGAAACTTTCCAATGTACGGGATAAACACGGAAAATGCTGCTACAGAAAGACCCAAAGCTTCTGTCCTCTGAACAGGCAAAGAAAAATATGAAGGGCGGAATAAGAAACCACACTCAAATCACTCCTTCCCGGAGTGGGAAAGAATCGATAAGGAAGCGAAACTAGCCGGTAAAAAAGACACAAAATATCACCAGTTGGGCAGGGGTAAAGCTAGACGGATAGTAACCGAGAAAGTGGTTGAGCAGCAGGACGGAACCGAACCCATATCCAATCCATCTGGGTAGGTAGGACTCGTGCAGTCCCGGTATTCCTAACCAAACACCCCACAAAAACCCAAAAAGGAAACGAAGAGGCTTTACGAAACTACTCAGACGAGAGCAGCACCTGATGATACCGAGCATTACCAAGAGTGATGCGGAGGACGGATAGGTTAATGCTCCGGGAGTCGTCGGTGGGCGGCGGCGGGTCGTCGGTTCGAGCAGCCGAGACTCGCGAGGGCTTGGCAGGAGGTTTCCAAAGGAGAGGGAGAAACGTTGGATGAGGGGACAGCCCCAGTCTGCAGATGCCCATCTGCTTCATCTCCTTGACGACGGTGGAATCGTCCGTTGTCCCTCGCTCGCTCCAAACTTCCTCCTTTCCTACGCCAAAAACTTCCACCGAAGATTGTAGCCCGATACCGAAGGAATTCCAAAATGGGCCGACTCACTTTGAACTCGAGTACAAGTTCCGCGCGTTCATAACAAACAAGGGAAAAAGTTGGACCCGGGTCCGATCGACCGAAGAATCCAAGTCGATTTGCACTGTGCGTTGCGAAGAGAATTTAATTTGGATTTCATGGAGTTCTTTAATTAGCCAGATCATGCAGGTTCTTCTTTCTATTCCTTTATTTTCAATCTTTAAGATCTCCACTTTATCATGTTTTTCGGCCGACTTTAAATGACTAGTTCATATTCTCCAAATTGAGGAGAACTTAATCAAATATTTCCTGGAAATATGATCTCGAGTATCTTTTAATAAATATTAAATATTACAATCAAAGATTTTCTCAAAGTATCTGTTAAATTTTCTTAGAAACAATAAATTTTACTTTGTAACTGCTCGAATTATTTCGTAATGGGTTCATACAAATGCATTAGCTCTATGAAATTTTGTTCATGGGCTTCATACAATTATATAAATAAAAAGTTATTATTTTGTACAATTGTACGAAACAGTAAATTTTACGAATTTTTTTCGTAATGGGTCGGATTGATTCGTGATAGGTTCGTACAAATATATGAACTTTACAAAATTTCCTTTCATAGACTTCGTACAATTGTACGGAACTGTAAATTTTGTGAAATTTTTTCGTATTGGGCCTTCGTGATAGATTCGTACAATTGTATGCCTATAAACAAAATTTCATAAAGCTCATATATTTGTATGAACTATTACAAAGGAAATTTCGTAAAGGCGAACATTGAGTTACTGTGGCGTACAAATGTATGAAATAGTAACTCCGAAATTCGTAAAACACGTGTTTACCCCTGGCCGCCGGGGTCTTTAGCCTTATCCGGAATTTTCTAGTCGATTACGAGTTACGTATTTTTAACATATGGACTTGACGGGTTAGCCTATTGGATTGTACGAGAAAATGGAAATATTATTTAAACAATTTAATATAAAAGTTAGAATTTTTTGTTTATGTTTCACATAATTGAAATTCCATATACAAATTATTAGTGTTGGTATCGTTAGATGTGGTCATGGTTCGTGCTGAACCCGGACTTGATCCGTGAAACACCCATGTTACCTCGTAACTAGCGGATCCTTGGGCTCAACTTGTAAGAGAAATGTTCCCTTTTATGGTGGTTCCCAAAACAATTTCGCCTTTTACAGTTACGAGTTTCAAAATTACCGTTTTACGGCAGTTTCTCTTTTGACCTTTTCTTAATCAAAAAATTAACCCAAAATTAATCTTTCAAGATACTCTTAGGAAAATTTTACTTAAGCGGCTCTGATACCAATTCGGAGGCTGAAGATTAGCAATGCAAATTAACTCCCTGAAGAGTTAGATATCAGCATGCTAGATATTCTTCAGACAAGCCAGGAATCGAACTTAAGAAGTTTTTCCTAATTGTCTTTGGTGTCGGTGTTCCACCAACCTCAAATACTCGTTTGAGTATTTTGAACTTGCCGTAAATCCAATATTGAACTTATCTTCAAGGAAATATTCCTCAAATTCACTCTGCGATAGAGTCAGCTCTTCCAATTTCTTAGAATAGCTTTCTATTAGCGTTGATAACTGGGTTATCTGTGCTGATAGAATATTCAAACGATCTACTACCGTATTGAGAAGGCCAGTAGTAGAATCCTTACCCACCCCGTGATTCAAATGGAGTAATTCAGGATTCGGGCAATCAGTCATAAGAATGACCGGTGCACTGCACTACTTTAATCTCTTGATCAAAGTCCTCTCTCAGGGTAAGAACATAAACAATCTTAAATTAAGATGCTTATCATACCTTAATCCACCGGGTAGCTCAGAGGGTGCACCAAGCTTCCGCAACTTCTGGGAATTCAAGAGACGCTCACTTCTCAATGTAGAGAATTCTGTGAGAGAGAGAGGCTCTTCTGTGTCATCTGAATGCCCTTACCACGAGGGTCTTATATAGACACTCCTCATCCAAACACAAGGTTTAGTCTTAAAGACTTTTCCTTCAAGGATTTGATTCGAAAATCCATCCTTAAGTTAGTCTTAATCAATTTTGATTAATTCTAACTACTCTTGATTCCTTAAGGTATTGTTTTGGAGAACAATCAAAGAATCTTTTACTCAGAGAGATGTGAGAAAAAATTCTCTATTCAGATTGCCTGCCCAAATGAGGTAGAGGGTTGTGAAATATATACACAAACAAGCTGGTGCCTATTCACTATTTGCCAGCTCAAAAGTAAAAGAATCTACTTTAACAAAAGCTTCCAAAAGTTCACTAGACTACAAAATCGTCTAATCTATCTTTATACAATTGTCTTCTCCCGTCTTCATCGTTGTTTCATCCAGGGAGATGCCTTCCTCTCTGGCGTGTGAAGACTCGCCAGTTCACTCTAAGAGTCCCTGATCAGCATTTTGTTGGGCTCTCTCTTCACCTTGCTTGAATCGCTGTGCTAAGGATTTATCAATGTAGTCAGCGATTTTACTCCAGACTTCGAAGGTATCCGTCTGGAGGCACAATTCAGAGTTCTCCCTCTTCCAGAAGCTATCTAGAAGATCTAGAACTCTCTCCCATCCTCTCTCTCCTGCCTGCTCATCTGCATAGCTGAGATAAGAACGGAGAATCGTGACAGTTGTCATCCCGTCACTGAGCACATAGTATAGCTCCTTGCGGGCAAATACGTGGTCCAGCACATCTTTCAGAAACTCAACCTTTATGGCCTTTCTTACAGTTTTATCCTTGTAATACTTGCGCCATAAACCCCTCAGATCAAGGTTTTGTCGTTGAGGTTCAATCAGATGCCTACTTTCACTAGGATGGATATCCCACACTTGCATATTGGGAAGGATTACTTTCCCATATTGCTCATGCTCTTCCTCCTCCATCATAGTGCTAGTAATCAGTGCCGTGACATATTTTGAACCATAACCAAGGCACCCGAGTATGAACTTTACCAAATGAGGCAATGGTTCTATCTGCTCTGGTTCTGATCAATCGATCTCCAGAATATCGACAAAACCCGCGTATAAATAAGGTAAAATAACTCCCACCATACCTGAACTAATCCTCAGGGATGGCCACTTCTCCGATATCCAGTGTAGATACGGTTGAAGTACAGAGTTTTCCTCGAGTGAGGATTCTCTCATATCCACTACTACTTTTGCAGTCTCATAGTCCTTGACTTCACACGGTAGTATGGACATCGTTGTGGTGAGAATTTGCTGTCTTTCCCTCACCGATTTAGACAGCTTTTCTCCATCTACAGCCTTGTAAGTTAACTTGGCTTCCAGATCTTTGATGTACTCAATCGCCTTTGCTGCAAAAAACTTAATTTGGGCTTGGTAATTATTTTTAATATCTCCCATAAGTCCTCCACAAACAACGGTGGCATCCTAAGATAGGGATCCATCCTCGAAAGAGTCCAATTCAAAAAACCAAGATCTATCTAGATCTTCATGACCTTCGTCATCGTGAGCTTACTCACTAGGTTCAACTGAACCTCCTTCAGGAATTACTTCCTCAAGGTTCTCCTGAGTTTTAGGATTACCTTATTCGAGTGTTCCGGGTATCTCGTAATTGAAATACTCGTCGTACTCCATTTCCGCCCTGTCATCAAGATGTTCTTCCTTCCGAACAACTGGCTCACCTATGAAGGCTTTGAACTTTGCCTCCTCCCCGGCATACTCAGTTTCCATCCTCTCTTTCTGTTCCTCCTTGCTTTGTAACAAAGCCTTGTAGGATTTCACAGCTTGATTAATGGAAATTTTCTGCTCTTTAGCCAGATGATTACGGCAATAATTGAACTGCTCCGTGGTTAACGGGAACCACCAAGGTTCTTCCACCTTATCGTCCTTCTTAGGATCAGAAGACTTAAGCTGCTTCGCTTTCTTCTTCTTTCTAGCTTTTCCTTGGGAGTCTGCCTTAGCTTCTTCCTTCAGATCTGCCATCTTCGCCTTTCCTTTAGAGCTTACCTCTTCAGGATCAGCCATCTTCTCTTGAAGATCTTTCATCACGTTTTGGGTTTGACATCGTATTCTCCCTTAGAACCCGTCACTCCCTTCTGGGAATCTTTCTCCGCTTTTCCTTTGGAATTGGTTATTACCTTTTCCTTAGGTTCAGCCATTCCTCTCTGGGAATCATTCTTCGTTTTTCCTTTGAAGTTAGCCGGAGCTTTCTTCTTAGGATCAACCATCTCCTTCTGGAGATCTGTTTCTGCCTTTCTCTTGGAGTTGGTGACTACCTTCTCCTTGAGATTAACCATACCCTTCTGGGCATCCGCAGTTTTCAGCTTATTTGGACATTCGAACGATCTATGCCCAGGTCGCTTGCACTGCCAGCACAAGGCTGATTTCGTTCCAGAATTGGAACCAGCATCACTATGCTCACTATCTCTCTTGTTAGGATTAGGACATACCTTTCAGGAGTGTCCCTCCTGCTTGCATCTCCAGCAGATCTTCTTCCTTGTTGCGGGATCCATCTGCAAGTTCTCTAGAGAGAGAGTCAGCTATTACGTTTTTGTCTGACGATATGTATTCAACATCGAATTTATAATAGCTAAATCATTCCTGCAACCGCAAAAGTCTAGTCTGCCTACCCTCTTTGAGGTTCAGACTCATAAACCTTTTTACATAGGTCGAGTCAGAGCGCACTAAAAATTTCTTTGGTGCCAAAAAGATGTAAGGCTTTTATTCCATTTTTTAAAGCCAATACTTTTTTCATGTATCGGATATCGGAGTTCGTACCCCTTAAAACTACCCGACCAATACTTACAAACGGGTTCAGGTTTTCTTCCTTTAATTTTAAGGACTGCACCCCAGAACTCGTTAGAAGCATCAATCTCCAGAACTAGCTCATCCTTATCAGATGGTAAAGAGAGTTGTGGTAAATTTTTAACCTTCTCTTTAATTCTCTAAATAGCATGAGTATCCTCATCTTCCCATAACCAAGGATTCACAGCAGATGTTTTCTTTGAAATCCTTCCTAGATCTTGGGAAAGATCTTTCACAAACTTTCTTGCATAGTTAACAAATCCACAAAATCTCTGAACTTGTTTTCTATCCTCAAGTCTGTTAGGAAAATCAACAATTTTTTCGGCAATATGACTTTGCAATTTTATTTTTCCTTACTCAATCTTCATGCCTAAAAAATTAACTGACTCCTTAAATCATACCTTCCTTTCAGATAAAATCATACATTCCTGTCGGAAGACATCAATCACCTTATCTAGGTGCCTCATGTGGTCATCTTTAGTCTGACTGTAGACTAACACATGGCCTATATAGACCGCACAAAATTTTCGGACTTGCTTGAAAGCATTATTCATTTTGCGCTGAAACACGCCTGAAGCATTTTTCCGGCCGAACGGCATCACCAGCCATTCAAACATTCCTTGCGGAGCATTGAAGGCAGTTAGAGGAACCGACTCTTCCTCCATCTTGACTTACCAGTATCCACTTTTCAAGTCAAATTTTGAGAAGAGTTTTGGTTGCCTCAAACTAACTCTATTAATTAAATCTCCCGCAGTGGGAATCTTATAGCCATCGTCTGTTGTAGCTTTGTTAAGCTGACGATAATCTATAACCATTCGTGCTTTACCTCGCATCTGCTCGGCATGATTAATTATCATAAAGGCAGGACTAGAATGCGGACTGTAACTGTCCCTAATCAAACATTTTTCAAGCAACTCAGGAATCTGTTTATCAAATTCCTCAACCATTTCAGCCGTATACGTAATGTTTCTGGCTCTTATAATGGTTCCGGGATCCTTTAATTCGAGTCTAGCCTTTAGGCTATTCCGACTCCACAATTTTAATGGATCTTCACTAAAATTGTCGCCAAGTTTTACCAAGAACTTATCCCATTTTGTCCCGGTTAACTGTACTGCCCTACACACTTCTTGTTTTGGAAACAAGTCGTCATACCAGCTAGAACTCCTGGTATTCGTTGGAGAAAACAAGGTTTGTACCCATAAATCGTTCTCATCCAACCGTATATCACCACGCTGAGCTCGCACTCTGAAATCCTTTTCACATGGTGAATTACCACAGTAATCTGTCCGTTTTACTGGATAGAACCCAAACTTTAACCTCAACTTGGGTTCTTGGAGAATACTAATTTTCACCCCACCAATGGACACATGATGGACATCCTGCACAAAAGGTAAGTTTTCCTTTTGTCCCTTAAAAAAGGCATTACCGATTATGATGTCTGCCTTTAATAGAGGATGGGCCAGGATCTCTTTTATGATGAACTGTTGTCCACCAATAAAGACAGGCACATTATTAGCCTGATGGCTGACTATTGTCGCCATTCCATCTACATTTACCATATGGATAGGTTTCTGCAGTGGTTTCCACCACTCATATGGTAGAGCATTGAGTCTAGCACAACTTATGCTACACCCTGTGTCTATCAAGGTATCTAGAGAATACTCATAGTATCCAGGAAACTTGAAAGTTAGAGCCACATACGTGCTCAAGTCTTCCTTCCTGACACTAAAACTAGTATTCTTGGGTACTTCCTGGGATGGTTCTATCATCCTACAGATTTCGTCTACTGACATAGACCTCTGCGCGGCTATTTGTTTAATAACCTTACAGATTTCAGGAATACTGGATAAAGAGTTATCCGGATAGGTAACTCTCATCATCCGTATTGATTCCTCTCTCGGTTGATCTACCGGATCATCATAGATTGGTAACGATACATGTCTATACCCCACGATTATACTCGTATGTTGAGACGGGGTTCTCGAATCTGTAGACCTACGAGACATTTCTTCTATTAGTGGTGGAGCAGATGCTTCTGCTGGTCGGGACACAATTATGTCATCTCCCACATCACTAACTCTAGAAGAAACATCAGAGAGCGTATGAGTTCTTGGCTCTCTCAGGAGTGGCATCCTCATAGGCAAATGCCTATCAGCTCTAAAACTATCTCTAGACGGTTCTCCCAACATTAAAGTAATCTCATTACCTCTCTGTCGAATATTAGCCGCACTAATCGGTCTAGAGCTACTACCATGTTCAGTCATAACCCAATTTCTTGGCCAGGTTAATTCTAATGGGTTCACCTCTCGCCTATGAAATTGTTGATAGTTATTATGACCTTCCTCGAACAACTCAGCAAGTCTTGAGATGTTCCTCACACCAGGGCTAGTGGAATTTATCAATCGATAAATCACCCTATAGTGATATGCCAAAAACTTGACCTGGGAATTCATTCTATCCATATTCATTGATTTAATCCTTAAGGTCAATGAATTTCCCAAACAACGTTCGTTCAGGGCCATCATGAAATTTGGATGGACCTGAAACCATACAGGGCCATGTGCAAGATTGGCCTGTATTCCTGATATCAGCTGATCTTTGAATTCACTCCATCTTTTGTAGAGCACAGCTGCTACCACAGGACTATCCGCTGGAAGGTGAAATAGCGGAATCAATCCTACTTGGATTAACCCAATGTGTATATAGTTATATACACCTCTCGTACGTTGCATGGTTTCCCTTATGCGTTGTATGTTTAGTAATGGGATATCCAAAGTCTCAAGTTCTGTACTTGTAACTTGAGCCGTTGCTTCTGTTTGTGAGATGTCTATTATCGATCTAAAATTAAATCTTGACACATTAGAGACTTCCCTCACGTTAACATTAGGCAACCTCCATTCCAGAACTGACTGGGATGGATCTTCGTACTGGTGGGATTCCTCCAGTACCTGATTCGATGATTCCAAAGGAACCAACTCATCACCATCTCCGTTTTGCTCTGCTCTCATCATGAACAGATGCATTTTCCGGAGATTAGAATCCTCTTCTGAGTCTGTATCGTAATTTGATACAACCTCATAGATAGATTCTATTTTCGAGTCTAAGTCAGAAATATCCTGCTCATCTATTGGTTCATAAGCCAGGACTTCTTCCTCATGACTCCTGTCATCCAGAAATACCATTCGGAGTCTTTCTCTCCTTTGGTTCTTCTGTGGACAAGTATCCGCTTTGTGGGCTTTTGATCCACAAAACTAGCAACAATTACATTTGCTCAACGGTTTTCCTTTTGCGACACTTAGGCTCTCTATCATGCTTTCGCTTAAAAGCTTCGATCCTATCTTTTTCCTTAAGGTTAGTCCGTCTCCTCACAAACCTCCTTGGTCTCCTTTGTTGTTTTTGGAGGTCTTTCTTTGGCCAAACTTTCCTTTTGTTATACCCAACAAATTTTCTTTTCTTCAGAAAGTTTCTTGTTCTCATAGCTTCTCCTGAGGTATCACATCCATACCTTCGAGGTACATATTCAATCTGAGAACAACAGCTCTTGTTTAAGTAAGGTAGCTTCTTAGCTGCCTCCTTAACTTGGAGCTCAGTACACGCCTTCCTCATCGAGTACCGCCTGAATTTTTCCTCTGAGTCTAGAGACAATTTTTTCCTCACTTAGAAGTAATTCATACGCCTTTTGCGCAACTTCCGGCCAAGGTTCTGGAAGTTTTGAAAAAAAGGTTCCCAACATGAACTGTTGAGAGACTACGTCCAGATTGTAATAATACTTCTGGAATTCACATACGTAGCTGTCAAACCAGCACATATCACAGATCTGTAGTTTTACCAGAGCAGTCAGCGATTGCTCTTTTTCCACAGTCTAAGTGGATAACGAAAAACCACATAACTCACGTTTTAATGCATCAGCTATGATAGCTAATACACCATCAACTGTCAGCGCCTGATCTATCTTTTCTTTGATGTCAGTATGTGCCACCAAAGATTTCCAGTATTTCTGCGCCGTTCTCATGAGGGCTGTAACACATAATTCATAGACCGATCCAGGAGATAATATCCCAGCGGACGCGGTCATTCGAATTAGTGATAACCACTCATCTATGCTTTTCAGATACATGCTTTTCACAATCTTTTCAAAACATTATCCCTAGGAACAAACTCTTGTTTAGTTCTATGGGGATAATCGGGCCTGTAAATATCCATCTTTGCAGTCACCAATTCATTAAACGTTCGATTGTCTAAATGAACTGGAATTTCTTCTGCCAGGCCTAAGGCTTTCCTTAGGTCCTTTGCCAACTCTCCACTTTGAGAGTTCAAATTTGCATTTTGCCTTTGTGAGTCTAAAATGTAAGGAGCCACTGACTCTTTATACATTTCATCCACACTCTTGCCTTGATTCTGTTTGGAATTTCTTTCTCCCAGATTCAATCTTTCGACTGGTTTCCCTGTAGTACTTTCCAGTCCAGAAGACGCCTCGGCTTTAGGCCTTTTTAAACTTCTTTCTCGTTCCAGAGCGTCTAGCATGTTATTCACTATAGAGCCTACTTCCTTTGCCATTTGGTTTCGACTTTCTAGATTTTCTGTACTCCCCTGAATCGTTAGCTGAGTTAAAATATCATTTATACTCTTGCTAATTCCAAATGGGGCCATCCTAGGCTCTGAGACAAACTCCAATCGTGAAGGAGTTCCAGAAGGATCTAGAAGATTGTCCTTCTCCAGCCATTTTAAGGACTTATTTGGAAATTTTTTCAAATTTTTGAGCTAAATTTATTTTTTCTGAAAGTCAAAAATCATAAGTGCGGTAAATTGGTAATATTGAAACTTACCTCCCTAAAGGACAAAATTTTTTGTTTTCCAGGGGTAAAATGGAACTATCCTCCAACTTGTAACAGGCTTATAGGTTATCTCACCGATTACGAGTTATGTAATTTTAGTGTAGATGAAAATATTGTGAAAAATGCAAAATGCAATTACTGCTAAAAAATATATAAGTACAAGAAGGGCAATGGACATTGGTTCATTGAATCGTCATATCAAATTCCAGATAAGGTGGGTGTCGAAAAATCACAGAACTCATTTTATATTGGTAAAGGTTCAACAAATTAATCGCACTTTCAGTCCAATGAAAAATGTTGGAACCGACGTTTCACCATAGTTGTGCATCTGAACATTTTCCACCTTTTTCATTTCGAAAACATTCACATCATGGGTGTCATAAAAAAGGTGTGTCCAGCTGGGGCTATCTGATCCATAGTTGTTAAAGTAAGGCACAAAGCGCGCTTTTGACATGTAACCACAAATATTAAAAGAAAAATAAAATTTACCCAAATAATTTTAACATAAGATCAATTCAATTTTGAATACCAAGAACCAAAAAAATTTGAAAGATTACGATGAATCCATACCTAATATCAGTTAATCAACCATCAATACATTTCTAATATTAGCAATAATCAGTCCAATAATCCTCATAATATAATAAAAAATCAAAAGCTTATAAAAACAAAAGGGAAGGAGAAGGAGACTGGCAACGATAGCTGATGTAGGAGGAGGAGGAGGATGAACGGCAGTGGGGCACCGTCAGAGAAGGGCGGCGGCGGCAGGGAGGGTCGTTCGTCGCTGGAGGGGAGGGGGCTTCCCGAATCGGTTAAGGGTCAAGGCGCGCGCTTTAAGCGCTCTACGCTTTGGGCTTTTAATCAAGACGCGTTCTTTAAGCGCGCTTCTTACACTGCGCTCGAACGCCTGGGATTTGAGCTCTCCGTCTGCGCTCCGCTGCGCTTCAGGGCTTAAAGCGCGTTTAAGCGCGCTTTTGACAACTATAATCTGATATCAAAGTAAGCAACAATCAAGAAGATTCGTAAGTCATATGTGTGAATACTAAAATCTCACAATCAAACTAATATATAGGAAACATCATAGAAATTGTCGTATGAAAATATAAACAAGTTTAGTTTCAAATCGTAGACATGAGTTCTCAGATTCGATTATCGAAGAACAACAGTTGATGAAGATGATCCGGAATTCTAAAGTAATATCAACAAAATTTCAGGTGATATATTGTCGAAGAAATTGGGGCTTGTCGGCTTAATCATGCAGTTCTGTAGCTTGATGAAGTTGTCGGGGCTCTGGGCTTAATCAGAAAAGACTTCAGTAGCTTGGTGAAATTGTCACAGCTTATGGGCTTAATCCGACAAAACCTCGATAATTTGGTGAAGTCGTCAAGGTTTGTGGGCTTGATCCGAGCGGGCTTCTTTGAGAGATTTCTATGTATTCTCTATCGGAGGGGTGTGTTTATATAAATGACTTGTTGATGCCTTTATTTATAGGGCCCAAGATCGATCTATAATAGGTAGTTAATCACCTCACATTAGGGTGCTTCCCATAGGCCGGGCTTAAAATTGGGCTTAGTTTGGCCCAAATGCTTATGTTTGGGTTGTGTTTGTGACCAGTCATGACCCAAAATAAGTTTACGATGTATGGGTGAAGCTAGAGACATTTATTTATGACCTCAAATAAGTTTATCATATATGGGTGGAGCTAGTGACGTTTATCTCCAAGGCTATTTTTATGGGTTGGGTTTATAGCTCATTTATGGATAACACAAATCGAAAAGTACCCATTATGCTTAAAAAGCCCGTAACATGACAATATTACAGAAAAAATTGATATCTATAAACGACCCACTTTAATTCGCTTCTCGTATATGAGAGAATAGAATTAAAGTAATCTCCACTCTTTCGTCATGATTAACTGCTAGTTTTACTTCCTCACTCTTTAAATCCGGCCCATGTGGGTTTAGTTCATTTGAGCCAGAAATTATGATTATAAGGCAAGTATCTTGTTTGACAATTGTTTTTCTCCTTTTAGGATAGACAAAAAGTAGTTGTCGCAATTTCAAGAATAAATAAGGTCTCACATGATTCGATATGAGGATGAATTGGTAAGAAAGAGGATACAAACCAACGTTTCTTATTTTTTTCTACACTTATCTAAAATTCATTGTTCTCAAAGGTATAAAATGAATAATACCAAAGGGAACGAAATAAAACACTGTGAAGCCATAAGAGGAATCATCAAGTCGGTAGGAGCAGGCTCGCAGAGCAACTGAAGAGTATATACAAGCATAAAGAAGCCAAACCAAGCGGAAAAGCTTTTACCATTGGCTCTGATTGTGGTGTTGTTACCAACAAAATCCTTCTATCTTGTTTAATGATATCTTCATTATTTTCTATCATTCTTAGGTGGGTTGACATCTTCTGATGATTTGCCACTGAAATTCACTTCGCAAGGTATTAAATTTTGACTTGAGCATATGATAAATACTTGTATCATGTGGTTGGGTTGTTGTTGGAGGAGCAACGGCTCATTCAACTGGTTATCAAATTAAACTCTCTTCATGAATATAAAAATGATGCATATATATTGATTTTTTATATAATAAAACCACAATGTATGCATTCAATTTCAATTTCTTCATTCAAACTCCCGTCATGGTCTTTCGCCAACACGGATCGTGCACATGCTTCTCATTCTCGACCTTTCTTGCCACGTGATTATTTCCCAAAACAATAGTTTTTTGTCTCGACTGATTTAATTTCATTTTCTCATAATAAGATTATTTGCCCGGTTGATTTCATTATATTTCCCTTGATAAGATAATTCGCCTTTAATGATTTCATTATATTAATCTCGTTGCTTGGCCCACAAGTTTGGTCCATAATATGTTTAATTAAGAACATATAATATTTGATAATGGATAATTTCGCTTGATTACAATGATTGAAAGTTTCTCGATATATCTCCTTTGAATAAATGAGATCGCAAGGAGCATGTGACTTCGTATTCCACATTTCTTATTTCCCTAGTTAGTTCCTCTGCTCCTCTTTTTTTTATCGTACCTTTTTATATTATTTTCTTTTTAGCTTCACACTTTACTTTTCTTTACTAGCGAAGGTGTGACATCATACTGTGTCAGTGCTGTTTGGAGGAGTCCCCAGACTAGCACGTAGTTGCTGAAATTCCCTCCTTATTTGTGTCAATTTATGTTTATTCCTTCGTCAATGCTTAGCGGGAACATCAATGTTGTCAAGACTGCTATAAAGAGGTAACTCCAAACACAGAAGAGCTCAAAACTCCCCAAGAGTTGTCAACACCTGTTCACTACATTTCTACATCTCTATGAACGAAGAACGGTAATAAGTTAATGCGAGCCACAACTGGATTAATTGCAGATATAGAGACGTAACGAAATATTTTTGACCAACAAAATATTCGTTCCAAAAGCACCCTTATGATAATACTACTCGAAACCCAGATGGGCCAATTTCAGGCATGTCTTTGTGGGGATGTTGTAATGCAGGGAGTTTTTGAAGACTTGAAGATTGAAGCTGAGGCACACTCCCCTGTATATCTTGTTGCCCTCTCCTCCTGTTGGTTATGCACCTTTGTATTCCCGAACAAAGAAGCCTTCATGCATCCTAAAACTGTATGAATTACCAATTTGATGGCCGTCAGAAAATGTTTTTGCATGGCGATTACCATATTGTCGACTTTGTACCATGATTTGAATGAGATATCCAAAGAGACGAAAAATTTTAAAGTATGCTTTCCCATTCACTATCTATACGTGTGGATAGCGCTCGATTTTTAGACTCATCATTCCGTTTCTAATATGCCTCCCGGGCCTTCCATGGTCAGATATTCTGGCGAAGGTAGGGCAAGCTGCTATAACAAATGTGAAGCTCGAAAATATATTCACAGTGGTGCAAATATATGTTGGTGCAGCAACTCTCTCAGCAAGATGGACGATCTTCTAATAAGGGATGAGTATGAATTGAAGGATCAAATACTAAGTTTTTTCATTAGCGCTTGCTTTTGCTACTTAACATTATGCTGTGACGATTATTTCATTGCGGAACCATACAATCCTACTAACTTTAGTCGTCAATTTGGCTTTTTTCAGGACGTTCCTTGCGTCCCTAAAGACGACATACGATCATTTTCCTTAGAAGAAGGTTTGGCCCTTTGGAATAATTCTATGTGATTTAAGAGTGGCTCCCAACTTTAATTCCTTTGATTCTCAATATCATGAATGGTGGAAGACAATGTCAAAAAGATATTTGAGTACCTCTTTGTTATCTTCTAATATGATTGAACTTTCACAGTCAAACGCCCACAACAACTAATCTAGCTAGAAAGCTCAACTTCTTTAAATACCATCGTGTCTTAGGACATTCAATTAAGAAATGTTTTGTATTTACAGAGAAGGTAATTTAGCTTATGCGTGCCACCATGATTGATGTGGGTGCTTATGCCGCACCCTCAAATGTGATTAGTGGTAGCAAATAATGATACCTCTACATTATATTCAAGACTTTCAATCCTGCTAAGGTGATTAACCTACCACACTAAGGGCAGTGCAAGAATGAATGATTTTCGGCAATAAGCACTTCAAGCCTTTCTAAGAGATAGTCGTTAAAATTTACTTTCCACCACTCATGATATTGAGGTGTCACATGATTTAGTGGTTCATTGGAAATCAATGAAATGTAAAGTTAAGAGTCACTCTTAAATCACTTAGAATGATTCCCAAAGGGTCAAGCCTTCTTTTAAAAAAATGATTGTCTGTTGTCTTTAGGGACGCAAGGAATGTCCTAAAAAAAGCAAAACTGACGACTAAAATTAGTAGGATTATATGGTTCCGCGATGAAATAATCTTCAAGGCATAATGTTAGGTAGCAAAAGCTGCGATAATGAAAAAACCTAGGATAGGATCCTTCAATTCATAGTCATCCCTTATCAGAAGATCGCCCTTCTTACTGAGAAAGTTGCTATGCCAACATATATTTGCACCACTATGAATATATTTTTGAGCTTCACATTTGTTATAACAACTTGCCCTACCTTCACAAGAATATTTGACCATGGAATACCCGGGAAGCATATCGAGAACCAAAGTCCAAAAATAGAGCACTATCCACCCATATAAATAGTGAATGGGAATGCATACCTTAAAATTTTTTGTCTATTTGGAGATCTCATTCAAACCATGTTACAAGGTCGCCAATACGAGAACCGCAGTGCAAAAACATTTTTCGACGGCCATCAAATTGGAAATCTTGACAATTTTAGGACGTATGAAAGGCATCTTTGTTGGGGAATACAAAGGTGCATAACTAGCAGGAGAAGAGGGAAACAAATTATATAGAAGAGTGTGCCTCAGCCTCAATCTTCAAGTCTTAATAAATTTCCTGCATTACGACATCCCACAGAGATGTGTCTGAAATTGGCCCATCTAGGTTTCAAGTAGTATTATCATAGGGTGCTTTTTGAACGAATGCTTTTGTTGGTCGACAATATTTTGTTACATCTCTATATTGATAATTAATCTAGTTGTGGCTCGCACTAACTTTTTACCGTTTTTTCATTTCATGGAGATGTAGAAATGTTGTGAATAGGCGCTGACAACTCTTGGGGAGAGTCTTGAGCTATTCTGTGATGGAGTTGCCTCCTTATAGCAGTTGCATGAATGACTTGTAGCTTCATGAATAGCATAATAATGACATTTACGATTTGATAATCTGATGAATGAGCTATCTCTCCTCCAACCGCAACCCACCTATACGATACAAGTATTGATTAGATGATCAAGTCAAAAATTTAATATCATACGAGATAAATTATTTCAACTGCATGTCATCAAAAGATGTCAAACATGGAAACCCAAGAATGATAGAAAATAATGAAGATATTATTTAAAAAAGAGAGAAAGATTTTGTTGATAAAAACAGTACAGTAAGAGCCAATGTTAAAAGCTTTTCCGCTTGCTTTGGATTCTTTATGCATGCATAGATTTTTCAATTGCTCTGCAAGCCTAGTCCTTCTGACTTGATGATTCCTCTCGTGGCTTCACAAGTTTTTTATTTCGTTCCCTTTGGTGTTCATTTTATGCCATTGAGAACAAGGAATTTTAGATAAGTGCATAAAAAAATAGAAATGTTGGTCACTTGTTAGTATAATGCAAACTTTATTAGATAAGCAAATGCAAACTTGGCTCACATTCATAAGTAACCTAGATAACAAGAACCAAAGTACACACATACGACAAACTAAGAAGAGATGCTTACATTACATTGCTTTCCAGAGTGAGAATTCAACTAACACCAATCTATAAGATGAAGTTTTTATTGTCCATGATCAATCATGGAATAAGTAGCTTGATCTCTATCGGCTGATTTATTTCTAGCAAAATGATATGAATACAAATAACTATAAAAATAAAAATTGTCGCTCTTCTTGACTTTGTGTAGATTCGTACACCATCACTTCCATAAAGTAGAGCTTGCATAATTTCTTGAGATAACGAGGCATGATAAGGATCAATGACTCTTCCACTTATACTAAAAGTGGCCTTCGAAACTACATTTGTAGTAGGAATGGCAAGAATATCTCGGGCCCTTCTAGACAGGACACGATACTTTGATGTATTAACTTTCTACCTTCTAGACAAGATATAATGGGCCCTTCTAGCAAGGGCAAGCATGGGTCGTTCACATAGGGAATTATACTGACAACATCTTTTAACGTCGTTCTCCGCAATCAATGAAAGTCAAGCAGAAAAGAAAGTGAAATGTTGAATTAAAGTAAACGAAATGTAGTATGTAACAATCAAGAATGAAGATCTAGGACTAAGAGTGAGCATTCGAGCCGGACTCGGATACCCGAGTTCGAATTTTGTCCGAGTCCGGACTTTCGAATTTCAGTCTTTTAAGTACGTGTCCGAATTTGATTTAAGTAAATTCCGAATTTCCAAATCCGAAAATAATTCGGACTCGAAATTCGGATATCCGAATATTCTGATTTTCAAGTTTAAATCTTACCTTCACCATAATAAATAAAATTGATTAAACCACCCAAAATGAATAAAATCCTAAGATAGGGTTCCCGCTGGGCTTCACGCAAGGAGCGGCGGGCTGCGACACCGGAGGCGCGAGGGTTGCGTTGGCGGAGGATTAGGGGCTGCGACGGCTGAAGAGCAGCGGGCTGCGATGATGGACGGGTAACGATGGAGGACAAGAAGCGGGTAAACAAATCAAGAAAATGAGATTGGGATGAACGAGAGAGGTAAATGAAATGAAAGAAAATTTTAAGCCTTGGTATTATTCAAAATAAAAACACATATGGATCGAAATTTCGGATCATCCGATTTGATTTTTCCAAAATCTGAGTCCGAGTCCGAATCCAAACTTTAAAGTTTGGATAAATCCGATTCCAAGTCCGACATCAAAACTATCCGAGTCCGAATCCGGAAAAAAATCGGATTTTGGACTTGGATTTCGGATATTTTGCTCACTCCTATCTAGGACTATCAACTTCTCTTTGCATCCTATGCATTTGATTCCCTCTTTCTAATGCTATCAAATCATTTAATTGCTAATCTATTATTCAAATATCTCCTTGTATTTGCCCTGAACATTATAAGAAGGTATCACCATGTATCAAATTATTTACTCTATTTCTAAGCAAGAAACTAGTTGTAACCCATTAGGATTTAATCCTAATTGATTACCTAAGGTGTTCTAGTTCTCTCAATTAATCCAATTTTCCAACACAGAATACCTAGGTTATCCTTCGTTATCTAACCTAAACTATTATATCCATGTCAATTAACACACATTAAAAAGAGAACTAGAAACCTACTAAATCACATTAAGAAAGAATGTTCATGAGCTACAAAGGAACATGAGGTTCTATCATAGTTAAAAAATGAATTAGATCATAACATCATAATAAAGACCACAATCCTAATCATCGATGACAGGATAAAGGAAGAAAACAAATGAACTCCCCAATCTTGCAATTTGGAGGTCACAATCTTAATCTTCTTCTCCGATCATCTTCAGTCGTCTTTCGTATCAATCCTAAAAAATTGTCTGTTCTAAAAATTCAAAGATTAGCTGATTTAGACCACATGGTTTACTTAGAAATTTTTCCCCCTACATTACCTAAAATATCCTTCCATAACTAAGCTTAACAAAATCTAAAAATTGAATAAAATAAAAATATAGTAAAAGGAGTGTTCTAATGTGGAGAAGCAATCTTGAAAAGTAGAAGAATAACCTAAATTGTTCTTCATCAGATCCCAATCGGATGCATCCGTCTTAGTTGTCCACCATGTCGTACACGGATGCATCCGTCTTAAATCTATCAACAAGTCGTGCACGGATGCATATGTTTGGTCAAAGGATGCATCCATATTGAATCTTCCTCAAAGTCAGTAACAACTAATTCTTTGTCGGATCATTAACTCATCTTTTCCATAAACAACCTTCATTCAAGCACTGCGGCCCTTCTTCTACTCATTGCCCGGATACGTATATACCCTGACTTCTTCCTAAGCCTGATGCACGTTCACCACGCTACAATGCAGTCAGATCCTTCGCGAACTCACTCGCGTCTGGTCCAGCTTGTACCCTGGGCACCAGCCTTCTGTAGCCGAATACTCAACCCCAAAGAGAACGAAAGCTCACAAATCTCTCGGGTTACAATGTCGTATATACTTTGATACAATCCCCCTTTCCGCATACTAACTTACAAGTAATCATATCTTATATAAAATAAAAAATATATTTATAGAAGGTACAACTGCAGACGAAAGACTTTGCAAAGTAAGGAAAAAAATTGTCAGCTAAATAAAAGGTTTTCTCATTGTTAGAGATGCTTCATATCACTTAAGGATCGATCATGTTAAATGGTTACAATTGTGTTCACAATCCTAAGAGATAGGGCTTGTAGAAGATTTAGACAGATATGCTCCGTTAAGCTTCTATAGATGGAAATAAGATAATCTTGGTTTCCATAGATAGTTGGCAAACCTTCTGTATACAGACACATATGATTGCGTCCATATTCAGATGGCTTGTCTTTTGCCATGATTCATAATAAATCTGGACGTGTTTGGATGCAAGAGAAAATGCTTATTGATTATTGGATAATTCCATGTCAATATGCAAAACTTTGCATCGATACTTTCCATATAAGGAGTGATTTGTTCCCTTTAAACAAAATAGATCAATCCACTCGAAAATAAATCAGCAATCAAAATGATTTTAAACCATTTTGATTTACATAATATACCATAAGAATATATTTGATTAATCAGATGACTAACTAAATAATTTGTGGTATTGATTAGGTAACAAAAGGTACACATCGGACTGTCCTTGAAGGTTAACCTTCTGCAAAGTAGCAGACGCTTACCTTCTACACAACAGAAATTTACCTTCTCTGTAGCATCATCAAAACCATACTAACAATAATATTAGTGACGAAATAAAAACTCTCAAAATCTCACAAACTTGTTCAACTTACTCTCAATCTTCAACCTTTAGGCAACAATGGTAAGATGCTTCTCGATCTGCATATCATGGTAAGACCTCTTTGAACTTGATAGCCCTTGACAACATTTCATATGTCGAACACCATCTCGTTTTACAATCGATGATAAGTCTTTTATCAGGTAGTTATAGTTGTTACACAATCTCTTAGAATATCCGTGTCTTGTTGTGACTGATGAAAACCACACTATTATGAATATCTTCAATGATGTCTTTAACTTTAAAAAGTCCATCTTGAACCATAAGATTCACTATGTGTGCATAACAACGGACATGAAATAGTTATCTATCACAAGACAACTTCTTTTGTATTATAAAAGTATCCTTCAAATTTCTCAACGCTACATCATTTCTTTGACCCATTGTCGATGATAATTGAAAGAATCTATAGATAACATCATATAATTTAATGAGAATAAATATTTAAGAATTCCACAAAAAGAATGTGAAAGATGCACAAATTTAAGAACTCTCTTATGTAGTTGCCAATTAGAATCCAGAATATGACCAATTATCACCATATTTTTTTTTGGTGATTTGACTTTCACATATCAGTAGTAAGACTAATAATCTTCACGTCTTTCAACAAACATTGCAGTTTTTATTTATCAACTTTATAAATTTGCACACAATCCTACTTGATGGTGTTGCATGATAACTTGCTATTATTAGATAATTGAGTCTTATATTGAATGCATTCAACTTTCTTACTTCAATATGCAAGAGTTATTACTTTCATCTTCTGCTAAACCATGGAAGTCCTTGTGTTCTTCTTTAATAGAAATTCACGAGCATCATCTTTGTTCTCCATCTAATAGTTTGGGATAGATACCATCTTTAAAAAAACCCACATAACAACGGTAATAACCAACATACGGTAACACCAACAGCCAAGAGCTTCCAAATCAATTTCGATTTTCAAATACGAAGAAGACATGGAGATGTATTACGTGGAACACAACGTAATAGAGATGGCTTTACTGCCATTGGTCTAATCAATTCAAATTGTATGATCTGAATATGTACGCTCTCTTCAAATAACATAGAAAAACCCAATCGATAGAGTAGCAGCGAAGAACTTCGACAACTTGGCCGAAATCACGTGGCCCAACATAAGAAACACCTAACCCTAATACCTTCATGACGAAGTCTTCTAACAAAGTGAAAGCATAACAAAATTAACAAGTCAAAGTCTCGCCTAAACCCAAATCCTCAAGGCAAACCATCAAGTGAACTCATGGATCAACACAAGATTCGCTTCCAAATCACGTGACTGGTTAAAATCACAATATACTAACACAACACATTCAACGATGATGACGATTCTGAACACACATGAGGGCGAATAAGGAATAAATATTACGACGACTGACCCTGGGATTCAAAAACTTGGTCTATATTGAACACACTTACTAAAGAGGATTGTGAGTTTGAAATCTTGACCTTTGTAGATATTCATGAAATATTGAACTTTGTAGATATTCAGATTAAACCGACAATCTCGAGGTAAGCTAATCGTGGCGAGGATGAGGAAAATCGAGAAAAGGCAACAAGTACAAGAGCGGAGCAACTCCATGGCTGCTAGATTACCCTGATCTGACTTCATGCTCTCGTCTAATTAAAGAATAAGCTAAAAGGATCAAACTTTGTACTTACCATATGCAAAGTGAGCGCTACTTCGCTATCAAACATCGTAGGCTCGTTTTTTGCTCTTGAACGATTTAAATTCAAAAGTTTCAAGTTTAGACTTATGTTATAAAGAAATAGTTAGAAGTTGAACTCAAATTCTTTTCTAACAGTTTTCGAATCGTTCTCACGCCTAGACTCATAAACAAAAGGGCGAACCTCTGAAGAAACTCCATGCACTTATTTAGCCGGTCGATCAGTCCCACCCGACCCAATCACACGGGGACGAAGATTTTTACTCCTTCCCCGCCGCACGTGTCAGATCCACGCTGCAACCTGCTGTAACTAATAAAAATATATTTAAAACACCTAGTTATCTTTTGTTAAAATTTTATTTTATTTTAATTACTTATTTAAATTTTTAAAATCGGGTCGGACGATGATATACGGGACAATACATAATAATTCGATTTGTTATTGATGTGAGTTGGATGAAATATCGATTTGTTATTGATTTGAGCTTTGGCGACATCTCAATTTGCTATTAATATGAGTTGGATGGTATTCAATGTTAATCTAGTGTATTAATGTAAGCTCGTGATGAAATGACACGTCACACCTTATATTACTATGTGCTAAATTTCCTCTCTCGCTAGCTCTAACCTTAATGCTTCATCGGCCTTGATCAGTTAGTGAGAGGAAGACTTAGATTATTAACTTTGGCCTATATTTTATAGATCCCGTCGGACAACAATTATGATATAGAAAGACTACATTAAAGTATTGTTAATCAGATTATTATAAAGATACGTTAATATCGAAACTCTTTTTTTCGTGCTATGTTGTGTTCTAAATTTAATCGGTGATCTTTCTTATATTTTTTTTTCTTTTTTCTCCCAGGTAATCATTCACCTCCTTCTGAATTCATTACTTTAACAATCACATCATTCCATCCCTTCCCTAAATTACCAAAACGCCACTGTGAAGTGTTAACCCCACCACCGTAGTCACCGAACCTGACCTTTCAGTGAAAGTACCGAAATACCCTCTTGCCCAACCGCAAACAACGATCCCGCCCCCAAATCCACCCGAAGTATCCTTCCGAATAGGCACAGGCACAGGAAAATCCGGTGGACGCGACTGTAGGCAGCCCCACCCAAAACCGAGAAAGTGAGAAAACCTACGCTCATCAATTTCTTTTGAGTTCGCTCGCGATCCGGGGAATTGTCGATATCTCGTACTCATTTATTAATTTAAAAATAAATAAAGCAAGATGGTGAAGAAGCTTAATATTTTGGGCCTAGAGGTTTAGAATTAGAAAGACGTCAACAAAGCTTCTCTCATTCTCACACTCTGGTATCCGTCGGGGTCGTACTTTATTTATTAGATTAACTTAACGCGGGGAGTAGGAAGAGTGGGGGAGTCGGCCATTGCATCTTGACATGTCATCATAGACAGCTTCTCCACTCCACCGCGGTCACAACACCACTAACCATGGGAACGACCGACACGTGCCCGTAAACCCCCGCTGGCTGTAGCCGGTTAAGCCGGGGGGGTCTGGGTTGTTGCTCTTTCCATGTCTAATCTATAATCACACCTTTTTTTGTTTCTTCGTTACTATTACTGTCCTCGCTACCCAGACATAATTCCCCTCGTTGATTTTGATAGCTTTTACAGCTTCGCGGATCTTTCGGGTCGGTACTTGGGGTTCCTTTTTCTCATACTGATCTTTTTTACTTGTTCCCTCCCGAGATAAGGCACGCCCTCTTCGCCTTGTCCGGTATATCGTTGTTTAGGATGAAACGAGGATGTTAGGAAAAAGGTGCGGCTTTCTTTGTGTATCTTATGTCACGGCCCATGACGGGGGTTTTGCCGCCGTCTTTCCGCCGGTGTTGATTTCTAGTTTCGTGTGGTTGATTGTTGAGGGGGTGGGTGGTTGGGGGGGAGCTAATTTGGCGTGTTATTAACGGGATTGGGCTCGCTTTCTTTTTCGACCGGCTTCTCCCGTCGTTTGGTTTGACCATGTCTGACTTCCGGTCATTTCATAATTTCTGTTGTTTTGACTTTTGGGTGGGTAACAATTAGAATCTTCTTCATAATGGGTTTCTAGCCAGTGGAAAGATCACTGCTCTGTGGACGATTTAGTCTTGGTCTCCAGTGTTTCTGATGCGGGTTGGCTCCGAATTAGGGTTTGTGGGATGATAGTCTGAATAGTCGAGTTTTTGTTTAATCTGGTAGTATAGGGCTTACTTTAATGAATCCCTTTGATTTAATGTTTGTCTGTTTGATTATTCTGTAGTTGATTGTTGATCCCCTTTTTCTATTGCCTGTGAATCAATTATCTTGTTGCTTCGATAGTTGTATTTCTCTAACTGGCAAATGTCGATCCTCTTTCCTTGGATTTTTAGCCCTAATACCATGTTTTCATTCTAAATCACTGATTTTCTTGTGGGTCAGAGTTCTAGCTACCTGTGCAGCACTCATGATGTGCTTATGTGCAGCTTATTTCAGGAGATGAAATGAGGAAGCCCGGTTTTGAATGTACAGTTAATAAAAGAAAACTGTAACGCTCTAGCTCTGGAGAGGTACTTCAAATCTGGCGATCTAGGGTTTTCATCCCCTATGGTACCATCTAGGGCATCTGGAGGCTTGACTCAATCTCCCTCAAGTTCCGGCATCTATTACCAAGGAGATGGACAGTCGCAGGCTCTAGCTAATTCCCCCCTGAGCTCACCGTTTTGTAATTCTTCTTCGAATTCAGTAGCTGGAATTGTTCACCCTAATCTGGGATCTGTTTCCGGGGATATGAACAATGTGGCCTTGAATAGCGCGGCAAACTCTGGACCCAGTGTGGCAGCAAGTTCTTTGGTCACAGATGCTAACTCGGCTCTTTCCAGTGGCCCTCATTTGCAGAGAAGTGCCAGTATCAATACCGATTCATACATTCGTTTGCCCGCTTCGCCTATTTCTTTTTCCTCGAATAATATTAGCATATCTGGCTCATCTGTGATGGACGGGCCATCTGTTGCTCAACCAAACTCACATCAGGACCAAACAGTGGATTCAATGCTGCAGAATCATTTGCATCCGCTGGGGGCTGCATCATCTCCTGTAATTGCATCGCAAAATGGTCAGGTGTTGCTCCCTGTTGGTACACGGATCCCTGGGTCATACATTCATGATCCAAACACTTTATCACAGTTGGTGAAGAAGCCTCGTTTAGACATCAAGCAAGAAGATATCCAGCAGCAGGTGCTGCAACAATTGCTTCAGAGGCAAGATTCCATGCAGTTGCAAGGCCGCAATCTGCAGTTGCAAGCATTGTTTCAGCAGCAGCAGAAGAGAATGAGACAGCAGCAGCAGAATTTGCAGTCGACACCGCACATGCAAAGGGCACAGTTGCAACAGCAGCAGCAGCAGCAGCAACTTCAGCTGAGACAGATGCAGCAGCAAGGTATACAGCAAATGAATGTCATGAAGCGTCCCTTTGATGGTGGCGTATGTGCCCGCCGTCTGATGCAATACCTCTTTCATCAGAGACAACAACCAGCCGTGAGTCCATGTCCATGCCGGGAATGATTCCTTCCCCATTAGCTCATTATCTTCATTTGTATACTGCCTACAGCATCTACAGTCGTTATTGGGAGGGTGGGAAAGACTTATTGATAACTGTGTGTTCCATCTTTTATAATCTTTTTTTTTTCAGGATAATCCTATTGCCTATTGGAGGAAGTTTGTGGCAGAGTACTATTCGCCTCGAGCCAAGAAAAGATGGTGCTTGTCACTTTATGACAATGTGGGACAGCATGCTCTTGGGGTTTTCCCTCAGGCGGCAATGGTTCGGCCATCTCCCGCATACTATTTAGTCTTTCATCGGGGCCTGTGCAGTTTGCTTTCCGATATGGTTTGACATGGAAACTTGTCCCTGTTCTTCTTTCAGGAATGTTGGCAATGTGACATCTGTTCTGCGAAGTCTGGCAGAGGATTTGGTGAGTAGATTTCCCCTTGCATTATTGGTTCTCCATGGAATCTTCAATTCTCTTTGCTAGGGGAATTTCCCTCGCAGGCATGTTTCTTCCTTCATTTGTTAAGCTTGTTGAGGTGGCCTTATGACATATTTCTTACAAATTTATTACTTTATCATTGTGTCCAGCATTTCTTCAGTGAATTCAAAGTCAGAAGTGTTTAATCAGTAATGTCATATATTTTTTTGGGTGTTGACAGAGGCCACTTTTGAAGTGCTACCAAGGCTTAATGAAATCAAATTTGGCAGTGGGGTGATTGATGAGCTTTTGTTTCTGGACTGGCCAAGGGAATATAGGTACCCGTCTGGGATAATGATGTTGGAGTATGCAAAAGCTGTTCAAGAAAGTGTATATGAACAACTTCGTGTTGTTCGCGAGGGAAAGCTTCGCATCATATTCGCTCAGGATCTGAAGGTTATCTTTGGCATTTTTTTTTGGCAGAAAAAGGAAGGGTTGGGGGGGGGGGTGAGGGAAGCAGTATATCATAGGCTTTTGGTTTCTTCCCTCCATCCTTACATAGACAATATTGTTTGATCAGATACTCTCTTGGGAATTTTGTGCTCGGCGTCATGAGGAACTCCTTCCTCGCCGTTTGGTTGCACCACAGGTAAGAAGCCCATGTATTAATTTCTTTAGTATTTGTTTCAGCACAACGTTTTCTGTGACGTTCCTCTGTTTTTGTGTCAATTCTTGTAGTTTATTAATCAAGTCATCATTAGTTGCAAGTAGTTGGATATTTGAAAATTCACCTCAGTTAGTGCACTTCCCCATCCCCCCAAAATGCAGGTAAATCAGTTAGTCCAGGTTGCTCAAAAGTGTCAGAGCACAATAAATGAGGGCGGAGCTGATGGAGTCTCACAGCAGGATTTACAAACAAACAGCAATATGTGAGTTCCGGTGAATTTATTCCCAGATGAGACTTCTAAGTGCTATTTCAGTTATCTCGAATAACTTGTAATCCCATATACTCTTAATGGAGGTCTCCCTTTGTGTGTTTGATTGGCTCTCTGATGCTTTGATACATACGTCTCATGGTGGTATTTCCAGGGTTCTAACTGCTGGACGTCAGCTTGCGAATAGCTTGGATTTGCAGTCGCTGAACGAGCTAGGATTTTCAAAAAGATATGTTAGGTGCCTGCAGGTACATCTCGCCCTGTATAATATGAATCCTATATCTACAGTTTACTTCATTGTTGTTATCCACAGCCTGACAAGTACAACTCTAAGGTTCCGCTGTTATTTTTAACAGATCTCAGAGGTTGTCAATAGCATGAAGGATCTAATAGATTTCTGCCGGGAGAATAAAACGGGACCCGTTGGTAATACGACATATACATTTGCTTCTTTGGAGGTTTGGTTTTCCAGTGAGAGCTATTGACATGAATAATTGAACGTCTTATCTGTTTTGAGATTATGTTATGTACGTGGCTGTGTATGCGAATTGAATAGCATGCTCTTTATTTCCTCGTACCCTTATTCAGCAGTTTTTGAAACAGTTCCTCTTTTGGTGGATTACAGAGGGATTGAAAAAGTATCCTCGACATGTCGCCGATGCAAAATTCCCATTGCAGAAGATGCAGGAGATGGAGCAGCTGGCAAATGTTCAGGGTCTCCCTACCGATAGGAACACCCTGAACAAATTGATGGCCTTGCATCCTTGTCTGAGTAACCAAACAAACAATAACCAGCCGGTTGTCAACCGAGGAGCACTGAGTGGGTCAGCGCAAGCTGCATTAGCTCTTACTAACATCCAGAGTGCGTTTATGCGTCAGAATTCGATGAACTCAAGCCACAATTCTCTTCAACAAGAGGCGACTTTTAACAATTCTACCCCCAGTCCGTCCTCGGCACAGGGGCCTGCCACCTTTATTCCTGGATCTTTGCAAAGGATACCTTCTAGTGGGTATTCTGGCACCCCTCCGTCTCGACAACAGGTATCACCCCAAAGTCAGCAGTTGCCGCAGCATCCTTTGGGTTCCAACAGTGTTCGACAATCTCAGGGTGACAATAGCCAAGCTCTGCAGCACCAGATGATTCAGCAATTGCTTCAAGACATCTCGAGTGGCAGTGGCGGGATGCAACAGCAGTCTTTTGTTGGGCAGGCTACTGTTGGAAGCATTGCTAGAAATAATGTGGGATTTGGTAGCAATCCTCGACCACCACAGGTGGCCTCATCAAGTATATTAGGGGGTGGCACCGTAGGGTCTTCTGCCAGCAGGAGCAACAGCTTTAAGGCTGTGTCAAACAGTGCACCCGCCACGAACAGTGGATCGGATTGTTTCAGTCAGAGACCTCCCGAGATGTCTCAGGGCCATCTCATTCAGGATGATGTGATTGCAGACATAGCCCAGGAGTTTGTTGATGACAGCTTCTTCAACGGGGACCTTGAGTCAATGGGCTTTGGCTGGAAGCATGACTAACTTGGCGAAATGGTAACTATCATTAGCTTCTTCTTCTTATATTGGGAGGGGAATGTTTACTAGCATATACCTTTGTACAGGATAATCTGAAATAGTTGCCTGGGGTCAATTTTCTCTTTTCCTTCTGTTTTGGCTTCTCCTTTTGTGTTCGTTTTTCTTCTTTTTTAAACCTATTCTGGGGATTTTCCTTTCTAATGAACCTTGTTTCTGTTGTTTAACTCTGGGACTGTGACTTCAAATGCTGGTTGCATTGGGTAAAATTAGCAAAACATTTTATAGAGGGAGAGGGTTCTTGTCTTGAAGTCATGCAAGTGTAATCGACTCGCCGAAAACTCTCTTTGGAGAAATGGTTTTAATTTGTTTCTTCTTACCAGAGATTTGAGTGAACTGAACTGCATCTTTCTTTTCTAGTCTGTTTGGACTTACAATGATAGAATCCAAGCGCAGCCCACTTTTTGATGTGTGTACAGTCAATGTGGATCATTGAAAACTTTATCCCGAGGGACTCCCTGGGATTCTCGAACATAAAGTTGCCTGCATGATAGAAATACCATGTTCCAATCCTCTCGAGGTAGTGCTGGGACTTGGCGTGTTGGCCATCATATTGATAGAACCGGGCAGGTTCGAGATGTCACATGTCAGGAGTCTGAAACATCTGCAGGGTTTCCCTAACTGGAGCCTGAAATATACGTGATAGCTCCTGGGTTGGAAGTGGAAGTCTAGCTCCCTCTTTCGTATCATAAAGTGATTCAATTTGGATAGACTGTTCTTACATTAATCATCTAAATCCCTCAGCTGCAATAGCAAAAGAATAGGAAAAGAAGCTAACAGGAAGTTCCTCAGCTGCAGTGGCAAAAGGAAAGGAAAGAAAACTAACAGGAAGTTCAACGGATCTTAGCATCGAAACAACAGCCGCGACATATCTTAGCATAAGTCTCCTTACCAAGCTTATTCGGCTCCTCGCCAATAACTCTCTCAACAAGTCAAAAGGCAACTTAGACTCCCTCAAGACTCGGCAGAGGGAGCATTCCTAAAGGA